>CM046876.1:232362780-233046118 GCA_025667525.1 Glebionis coronaria | reverse complement strand
TTATTTAATATGTTTATGAGATTTCGGTTTATTATATTTAGCTTATTAATATATCAGCTTTTTGAATTGGACTTATTCTTTTAATAAGATAAATTACCTACGTATATTAAACGAGCTTATTTCTATTTTTGAGAAGATACTATTTATGGAAACCTACTATTTTTGGGAGGTTACTATTTATAGTAACATTGTAAATATTAGAATACTTATCATACAATAATCAGAAGTACAGGAATGCACAAACAGTAATACAAGAACATAATAAATCAAATTAAGAACAATAAGAATGAGTAACAGTAAACAGTAATCAGACAACTCATTTTGCATCCCTTATCTATGTAGTATCCGTGAAGTCGGAGTAGACCCTTCAGCTTTCATTCTTATTTCATTACTGGACACGAGGTACGGATTCTCCGTTCTTTCAGTAAGGACTTCCTTTTTATGCATGATTAGGATTCTCCGTCTTCAGCCAAATGTTTTCCCCAGTATATGTTTAAATTTATCAGTAATCATGTTAATAACTAAATAAATTGCCTGAGCATTATATACAAGCACGACCAGTTTATGTACTAGTTACGGAGGTACCGTAACCACAGCACTAGAGGCACCAGTGTCGTGACTCACATGCAGGAGAGTGATATCCTGCATCGTCCCACTCAGCTCAGCTTGGCCATTTTATCAGTATTATTAGTGGGGCGTATGGATGCATCCTAGGCTACAGTTTATAGTTTAGCAGGTGAATGTGGTGTGTGCTCTACATCCTTCACATTGGAGCTGATCCCTCCACCCAGCACAGTTATTTAGAGGTCACCCCTCTATAGCATGACGAGGTCACCCCTCCAGTTATTCATGCACGGTTGTTATATTTCAGTATCAGTATATATGAACCAAGGTTCTCAGATTTTATGCAGAGTTCTGCCACATGTTACATATCAGTCTTACAGCTTTAGTATTCTATCGCCTGTTTCATTCAGTATATTCTTATCATGCTTTATATCCGTTCACTGAGCGTTATGCTCAGCCGTAGTTCCTTTCATGTTCTAACGGCAGGTAGCTCTTAGGATTCTGAGAGCATGTGCATTTGGATGGAAGCTATCCAGACTTCTTACTTTATGCATTTCTTACATTATTCCGCTCATTTGGACATTGTTTAGTCCTTTCCTTCAGTATTTCTACTTTTCATGTTTTGGGCTTATGTTTGGATTACCGATGTTTGATTCCGGTATTCCTTTATGGTCAGTTAATGTTTTAGGACATTTACCTTATGCTTTGATGACACGCCATAAATACACGTAACGGTCCACTTATCCAAGTGGGGTGTTACAATTATGGTATCAGAATGTTCCATAATCCTAGACAAAACTCTAATAGAATCCGCATCACACATTAATGCAGCAATGTTCACATCTAGATGCCTGACCTACTGCAGGTTCAAGATAGAACGCCGTCATGTTAGTGAGTTACTACAACCCTTAGAAATTTCTGAACAGAAATGAGACGAAATTCAATGAAATTGTTATCAGCTACCAAAGGCTCAGAGAAAGTATGATACTATCTAAGTTATCGCCAACCATGTAACCAGCCTGCGCGTTTCTTTCATCCGAAAGGATCACGCAGTAGCAGATTTGCAGGAAATTCAGCAATAGATCGTATGATTTCTAGGCATTCCATCAACCATCATATCAGATAGAAGTTCATGTTCACGATCACGTTTACCTTCACATTCACGTTCACGTTTAGGTTCACGTTCACGTTTACGTTCACCTTCACGTTATGTCTCACGTTCACATTATGATGTGCTTCAGTCCATATATTATGCTATCGCATAATTTAAGTTCACATTCGCGTTTGTGACATTGTTCACGTTCAGGTTCGTGTTCCATCTCGTGATACACGTTTCACAACTTGCTACCAAATACAGTTACAGAAAACTTGAGAAACCATACTCAACTTTAGCATGATTTCTCCATGACCAGACAGACGTTTCACGTCTCAGGCCGCATCATCGACATTCTTTCCTCAGTCAGCATACATTCATGATATGTCCTAGTATCACGTTCAAAGTATGTTTCACGTATCACGTTCACAAAATACTTCATGCACAATGTTCCTCATATAATCGCAAACCACGTTCAAAATTGCTCATGTAGCACGTTCATAATTGTTCACGGAGTTCACCCCTATATATTTTCAGCAGCTTGCTCAGAGTTATAAATGTCATCTGTCAGAATATTTACATGTACCGTTTCATGTATCATACATGCTATAGTTTATTCAGTCTATTAGATTCAGAAAATCCATCTTAAGTATGGAACCAGAATTTATTCAGCATTAATCAGGACAGGGTCAACTTGACCAAGATTTTTTTTATTATGCTTAGACCTTTAAAGGAATCGTTTCGAGCGGGAGGCCACTCGAAACGGAGGAGTCCATCCGGACCTTTCATCCTTTCCTTAAATAAATTCAGTTAAGTTCTTTCAGTCATGTTACGTTTCATGTCCTTTCCAGCCAGGACACATTCAATGTTTACTCCAGTCATGTCATGTTTATACCCTTTCAGCAGCAGTATGTTTTAAATCAAGGACGAATAGTCTTTCAGCTTATATGTCTTTTAGATTTCATGTCCTTTCAGTCTATATGTCCCTTCAGCTTTTATAACTTCATAATCTTATTACCTTTAATTCGAGGACGAATTTCTCCTTTTTAGAGGGGAAGAATTGTAAAACCCAGTATAGTCGTATTCTTAATTCGAGGACGAATTCTTTTTTTAGAGGGGAAGAATTGTAAAACCCGCATTTAAATTTAAGAACATAAATTCGCATAGTCTCAGTTTTAATTAAAATGGTGACTGTTAGAAATACGTTTTACGTATTTATGAAGGATCGATCGCTCCAACGATAATTATGTAATGGGCTCGTGATCCATTTAGTTTATGTATAGTCCATATAGCCCACATGTAGGGTGGGCTATATATATCCCCTCCTAGCATGTTAGGAGGGGTTGTTGATTGTCCATTTTTCACTTAATCATTATTCCGTTTTCACTTTCTCTCTCTAACTTCTCTCCCTTCTCTCCTTTCTCTCTCTAATCCCTCATTTCCTTCCTTCATCTCTTTTATATTTATCATCTAATCAACCATCTTAATCCATCAAATCCATCATATAGAATAGGCCAATAATCTCGTAGACCTTCAATTGGTATCAAGAGCCAAGGTTTGATTGGTTTATTCTTCTTTTATTTCTTTTTTGATTTTGGTGGGTTTTTTGATTTAATCATGCTTTTATATTAAAAAGTTTGTATTTTTTATATATAAAGTTTGTGTTTTTATGTTTAAGATCATAAAAAAGTTTGTATTTTTCATAAAAAGTTTGTATTTTTATAAAAAGTTTGTATTTTTTTATTGTTTTTAATCACAAATTTAATCATCAATTTTTATAAAAAGTTTGTATTTTTTATTGTTTTTAATCTATCAATTTTATCAATTTCTATATTTTTATCAATTTTATCATTTTTTTCTTTTAAAGTTTGTATTTTTTATTTATTTATTTTTCGGTTATCCATTTTCAGTTTTATCCAGTTTTTGATATTCAGTTTTTCTATAACTTTTTATTTTTTTATTTTTTTATTTTTTTTATATAACCTTTTTTATTTTTTTTTTATAATCAGATTTTTATATAAAATTTTTTAATCAGTTTTTCGCTTATCCGTTTATCAGTTTTCATCATTTCTGGGTTTCTCTTTTTGGTCTGTTTTTCATTTTTGGTCAACTGTCAATTTTGTCCAAATCTAACTGTCCTACAGTCCTTTATCATCACGGTTTTCATCATATCAGTCCGCTTCATCAAAAATATCAGTCCTTTATAAATTTGGTCTGTTTTTCAAAAATATCAGTCCGCTTCATCAAGTTTCGGGTGCACAAAACTTCCGAACGAAACAAGTTCCGAACGAAACAAGTTCCGAACGAAACAAGTTCCGAACGAAACAAGTTCCGAACGAAACAAGTTCCGAACGAAACAAGTTCCGAACGAAACAAGTTCCGAACGAAACAAGTTCCGAACGAAACTGTTCCGAACGAAACAAGTTCCGAACGAAACTGTTCCGAAGGAACAAGTTCCGAACGAAACTGTTCCGAACGAACAAGTTCCGAACGAAACTGTTCCGAACGAATAAGTTCCGAACGAAACTGTTCCGAACGAAACAGTTCCGAACGAACAAGTTCCGAACGAAACTGTTCCGAACGAACAAGTTCCGATTCGGAACTCTTCCGAACGAAGCATCCAAATTCAAACACAACGGGTCTTAAAACATAACAAAACCCAAACCCAAACCCATCACAACTCACACCTCTCACCATCCAGACTCATCACACCCGCCTAATCAAACAGAACCCACGACTCTTAAAAACTCAAAACCTTTCGACAGACCCTCCACTCGCGAAACATTTGTTAAGACTCGACTTAAACAAAACCCACCCTCGATTACTCATCACTCACCCAAGACCCAACAACCTCACAAACCCATTCCTCTCGACTGACACAATCTCTCCCCCAAACCGACCCTCGATTTACCCAAACCCACACCTCGCAGACTCAAACACACACCCTCAAAACAAACACCCTCGGACAAAAAACTCTCGACACACATCCTTAACCACACACAAACCAACACCCTCGACTCCCTCGTCTGCCACTTCTCCTAAGACCCCCTCAATCTCACCACGACACTCGAACAACAACAAACCCACACCTCGCACACCCAAACACACCCAAGACTCGATCAAGACTCTCGACCCTCACACCAGAAAGACGCTACAGGAGAGAGGGACTCAATTAACCAACATGCAACAAAAATAAAATCTTACCCGAGACCTAATTAAAGATCTTGAAGAAATTCCTTGATTAAATTCTTTCTCATTATGAAGACTTGTTTAACTGGTTCAAACAGATTGAAATAGATGGGTTTCAGATTCACGTTGTGTGAGAAGAGGATGTGGGTTTCGTATCAGTAATTAAAGATCATCTTATAATGAGAAATGCATTAGCTTTAAGGACTTCAATGTTCAATTGATTGATGATTGGGTAAATAAAGGAAGATCCATTTTGTCTTTGGGAGATAAAAGGCTGTGAGATTAGGTTTGAGAGCTTTGACTGGAAGGGTGAAGACGAATTGTGAGAGAGAGAGAATAGAATTGTCAGTTATCTACTTTGGGCGGATACAACAAGGAAAAAGCATGGGGCGGACTTAACAAAGTTGTTGAGTTTACACGCATCTTACACGTGTTACACTTTGGTTATTTCTTATCCTTCTAGTTTTCATTTTTTTATTTTTATTTTTAGTTAAGTTACCCTTTTACATATTTAAAAAGTTTATTTAGTTAAAGTTTTTAAGTTTTTAAAAGTTATAAATATTTTAAAATAGCAAAGTTTATAAAAGTTAATTGAGGTGGGTATTTTGATAGAATTAAAGTGGAAAAACATTTGCCGGGTTAAAAGTTATTGTGGCCGGTTGTAAAGTCAAAAGTGACGAGTCAACGTGACGGGATTTATTTTTTAGCGACTACGGATTTTTTTTATCGGGTTTAATTCATAATCGTGTGAGCCGACAACATCTTTTGAGCCGAATCGAATTGTAAACTCCTGAAAACCACAACATCCACATCAGTTTTTCGATTTTCAATGGACTCGTTCAATTCGACACTTAAAGAGGGAGACTTGCATCGAATTCAAGACAAAGCTAGAGAAAGTGGTATAAATTCATTTCAAATGCTTTAGTGTCATCTAGGTACTCTTTCACGGATTCAAGGAGGGAGCGAATTTGTGACAATCTTTGGTCACGATCGTCATATATTCATCGACTCTATGTTTACCACTTTGACCCAACTCGCCGAGCAACTCAACCATGGAAACTTTAATCACTCTACATCGGCACTTGCTTATAAGGCTCTTGTGAAACACCTCACGTCTTTCCTCCAATTCGATATCATCAAGCCTGAAAGTTCAGTGATTTGCCAATCATTTCTTCGAGATACACATACCGAGCTTCGAGTTTTCCGTGATACGATTTTGAAACTCATGTTATCGGTCTCGTCTTCGATTTATCAACAATCACAACTTCAGCAACGTATAATAATGGAGTGCAAGAATCAATGCCGCAGATGCAAGAGGAGAATGGTCATACGGTTGACAAATTGGAGCATAACAATGGTAAACGCACGGAATCAGGAGGACAACATGATACCAGTGGCACGTCAGGGAATGTTCACGAGATCCTTCTTGATGACGCCTTACCCGTTTATGACGAAGAGCCTGCAAACATGGTACAATGTAATGTTGTTTATGATATATATGTTGATGAAATGCCGCATATTGAGCATTCTGAACCTAATTATGACAAACATGGGATGGAAAAGAGTGATAGCAATACAACTTCTGATTCATCCGATGTAAGTCATAATGGGGGAGAGATTGTTCAGAATGCTAAACATCATGATAATTATCCTATAACTGCTTCATTGACTGCTTCTGATTCCAAGATTAAAGAGCTCGAAACGATCGTAGCTCGACAATCAAAAGATCTTGAGGATGCCAAACTTGAATTTTCTAAGAAAACGGACAAATTTGAAACATATTTTGAAAACTTGAAAAATCAAATGTTGTTCTTGAAAGAAAATTAGATCAAAAAGTGTTAGATTCTAAAGCTGAAAAGGATAATCTTTTGAAACAAATTCAACTGCTTGAATCTAAGTTGGCATCCCAAGATAACTTGCTCAAAGAAAATGAAACGTTAAAAGCCCAAGTTCAGGAAAAGGTTTTTGCTATAGCTGCGTTGAAAAACGAGTTAAGGAAAAATAAAGGACCTAGTGTGGACACTAAGCTTGAAAAACCATCAATCTTGGGGAAACCGCCTACAAATCAGTTCGTCAGACAACCGATTGTCAGACAACCTACTGCATTTAGATCCGAGCGATCACTATCCTCGAGACCGCGGTTTGCCTCCCAAGTTGATTTGGGTCATATTTCTAGAACAGTCACTCCACCAACTAGGCCTAATGTGACTAAATCAGTGTTAGCAAAACCTCATCACATGATTGCCCCTAGTTTCTCTAAGAATAGTTCAATGAACACGTCTAGAACTAGTTCAACTGATGTGCGCCATGATTTTGGTCAAAGGGAAGCTATTCAAAAGACACATGTAAGAGATAGCAATGTCCAACCTAGTCAGATGCCTTCCAGATTACCCAACACTGCTAACCGTAGCATGACGTCTCCTAGGAGCATCGATCAATCATCTAGGAACTACTCGGACATTAAATATGCTACTTGTAAAACATGTAGAAAATGTGTCTTCACGGCAAATCATGATTCCTGTATCAGGAAACTACTTAATGAGGTGAACTCCCGTGCTAGACTTAAATCCTAGTGGGTCGCTAAAATCAAACCCTTTGGTAAAATGTGGCGCCCCACTGGTAGAACTTTCACTCTTGTAGGAAACGAGTGCCCTTTAACTAGGATAGTCTCTGATTCTACGAAGACTACTAGGGAGGAAATTGCAAAGGATGATACATCACTTAAGCCTGAACTTAAGGTTTTCTATAAAAGGAAACGTTTGCCAACTAAGACAAGTGAATCATCCCCTCAGGCCACCTCTGACACAAGTAAAGCCAACTGTGAACCCCCACGTGCTTCTAAAATAGATATCTCTAACCCATGCAAAAGTATACAAACTCCTAATGAGAATGCAGGTACCAAAGTTGATGTTCCGAAAGAACGAAGCGGTCCAATCGTTGTATACCGTTCAACTAAGGACACTCTCAGAGTTTGGTTGCTGAAGAAGCAGATATCAAAGAAACTAGTATCTCAGGGGATTCATGGTTAAAGCTTCACAAGGACTTACAGTCACATAACAGACTGTAACTCGATCTCCAAAGACAGGAAAGTTCATCCCGATGATGACTTATCCTAAAAACGAGAAATTAAGTTTTCTCGGGCATGAGCTAATGTTAAAAACATTCCACGTTTTTAAGCTCATGCACAAGGACTTACAGTCACATAACAGACTGTAACTCGATCTCCAAAGACAGGAAAGTTCATCCCGATGATGACTTATCCTAAAAACGAGAAATTAAGTTTTCTCGGGCATGAGCTAATGTTAAAAACATTCCACGTTTTTAAGCTCATGCACAAGGACTTATAGTCACATCACAGACTATAACTCGCTCTTCAAAGAAAGGAAAGTTTATCGCCGATGGTAAACTTATCCTAACAACGAGAAATTAATTTTTCTCGGGCATGAGCTTATATCAAAAACATTCCAAGTTTTAAAGCTCATGCACAATGGCTCCTCGTTAAATGACAGACGACGACCCGGACTTCAGAGACTGGGAAGTTTATCTACGCAATGATAACTTACCCTCTTAACAAGAAATTACGTTTTCTTGGACACGAGCTTACCCTAAAACCATTCAAAGGTTTTAAGCTCGTGTATATGGTTTATCATTAAATATTAGATGGTAACCCGTGCATCAAAGAAAGGAAAGTTTATCGCCGATGATAAACTTATCCTAACAACGAGAAATTAAGTTTTCTCGGGCATGAGCTAAAATTAAAAACATTCGAGGTTTTTAAGCTCATGCACAATGACTTACAGTTAAATGTCAGACTGTAACTCGAACTTAAAATAAAAGAAAGATTATCTTTTATGATAACTTTTCCTCTTAACGAGAAATTCACCTTTCTCGGTCATGAGCTTGTATTAAAACATTCGAAGTTTTAAGCTCAGAAAGGAAAGTGTATCTTTTAAATAAGAGAACTTTTCCTCGTAACGAGAAATTAACCTTTCTCGGTCATGAGCTTTCCGTTAAAACAGTCAAAGTTTTCAAGCTCATGAACACGACTTCTAAGTAAATGTCAGCTTAGGACTCGTCCTTCAGATAAAAGGAAAGCTTATCGCCGATGGTAACTTATCCTTAACAACGGGAAGTTCACAACTTTTCGGACTTGAGCTCGCTTTTAAGATATTCAACATCTTAAGCTCAAGTAATTGTTTTTCAAAACTTTGAACACAATTTTTCAAGAATTTCTCAAAAGATTTTTCTAAATCTTTCAAAATTGTGTGTTCAAAAACGTTTTGATAAAACAAGCATGTCTTCTGGAATCGATAATATTTACGAACCTAGAAATGTCATTCAATAATGACACGGGGTTGTAAATAAAGTTCGAGCAGAAGTTTAAAAGATTTAAAACATGCTCCATATGGTTTGCTATTATTTCAGATAGCAACCCGCTTTTCATAATCAAGTCAAGCATTTCACCGGAAAGCTTTGACTCAACAACGGGAATTAATTTTCTCGGGGACGTGACGAGGTGACCATCATTCGTGAACAAGAACTATGTGAATCTTTCATATGATGTTCTCCATCATTCAGGTCCTACCTCGTACATTGCTAATCTTGTGAATTCATTATCATATATGATCTTTGCACGTGATAAATACCTTACACTTGTGTTTAAAAGGTATTTAATTTACGTTTCAAGTACACCCTCATTTATTTGAGGGGGAGCTTGTGTAATTCATGAAGATAATTGGACTTGCATTTTTCTTCCCAAATTTTCTTAAAATGCTATTAAATCAATTGATATTAAAAACATCGATTGGGTTAATATTTTTAATATGGGGGAGAAAATGTGATTTAATATGGGATATGATCAATCATAAATGGTTTGACTTAACGTGATAGCTCATCCCGACATGTGCAAAATGTTTTCGGATATCGTGGCATATGTTAAGGGGGAGCAAAATGGATTTGCACTTCAAAATGGATTTCATGGTGACATACACTTACCCAAAACATCTCTATTTACGACGGTAAAGATTGTGGTGACATAAGGATGGTAGGATAGGTTAAAGTCTAATGATTTATCTAGAACCGTAGGAATCTTCCCAAGGACATTCCATAGCTAGAAATAGTAGTCCTTAGGAAAGATGGAGAAAGATTGTGAACGTAGCTGAATGCCGACCAAGTACTTAAATTAGCACTGGAACAATCACAACAAGGTGCTAGTGATGAAGTATTGGTAAGCATTGAAGGGGTTGAAGAATGAAAAAGAAATGTAAAGATAAAGGGTGTAAAGAAAGAAGCCCTCCTTACAACTTTAGGCAGAAACCGTGTCAATACATATGCTATTGAGGTCATTTTTGTTAATGATTCTCGATATTGAAGAAAGACATCATGGACCCAGTGATGCAATGCACAACCCTTCCCAGCTAACTCAAATATCTCTCAAAAGGTATTTGTTTTAATCACACGGAGATCAACACGATATCTATTGGTTTATTCACTCCGAATAGACTAGTATTGAAAAGGTGGCACTCCTCTCCAGCCTCCGATCACTAAAAATCCAAAATGCACGATCGAGTCTAGAGCCATTTGAGATCATCAAATATCTCATTAGGACACGCTTTCATATTTCCTTGCTTCTTCACACACTGTGAAAAAGTAAGAAAGATCTTAAGAGTCCTACGCAAAATCTTCATGATTGCCTGAACATCCGAGTAATACGAAAGTATTTACAATGAAGATGGAAATCCTTCTTGAGCGAATATCAAAAAGCTCATGGTAGGTGACTTGTGCGATTCTTTATGAATCAAACTTGTGATAACTAGAAAGCAACAGTTGTTTAATTCTTAAATGAATTTAAACACTATCCAGGCCTCTACGCAATATCTTAATGATCTTGCCAGAACATTCAGAGTAATACTATTAAGTATTTACAGTGACGAATGGAAATCCTTCTAGTGTTAACATCAAACAGCACTTGGTAGGTAACTTGCAAGATTCTTTATGAATCAAGCTAGTGACAACTGGAAAGCAACGATGGTGCGGTTCTTAATTGAACTTCACTTGTTCCAGGAACATGAATTGACGGCTTCAAATCATGCGGATAATATTATCCAAATGATCCACTCTTTACGTTCGCAGTCAGCTTTGGACGGTCGAGTAAAGAGAACGGGTTTACCCGCGAAATCTTGTCAAGGAGGTTCTTTATTGAAACTACCTGCCACAAGTACGATATTTAATATCGTCCAACGGTCTTCACCGACCGGAGGTAAATTGCTACCGAATTAGAATGAAATGTTCAAGGCCATTTCATCCGTGTATATTGTTTGTTGCTAACTGTCTTATGCAGCGTAACAAAAAGGTGGCATTACGGTGTACAATCCAGAAGAAGTCGTCACCACATGCTTATACTATATACAATTAGTACTTCAACAAATTCAAGAAAACCTGAAGGTCAAGTCTTCCGCTGTATCAAACTCTGAAGCTTTCAAGAATTTAAAAGTATAAGTATGTGGAACATGAAGTCACGAAGAGGCAAATATCACAAGTGAAGAATGCACAAGGTCAAGGCAAGGAAACATGCTCAAGACTAAAGTCAAAGATCACATCAAGCATATTCACAAGAACAAGATCGAAGACTCAAGCATAGTTGCAAAGGTTTAAGATTTTGTAAAAAGATGTGACCTCCCTTAGGGGGAGATTGTTGGAAATACGTTTTTCCCTATAAAGTCTCGGTCACATCTTAGTTAGCATAGATCACGAGTTATAGACTATTTAGAACTTTGTTTCTTGGAGCGACCTCCCTTAGGGGGAGATTGTTGGAAATACGTTTTACGTATTTATGAAGGATCGGTCGCTCCAACGATAATTATGTAATGGGCTCGTGATCCATTTAGTTTATGTATAGTCCATATAGCCCACATGTAGGGTGGGCTATATATATCCCCTCCTAGCATGTTAGGAGGGGTTGTTGATTGTCCATTTTTCACTTAATCATTATTCCATTTTCACTTTCTCTCTCTAACTTCTCTCCCTTCTCTCCTTTCTCTCTCTAATCCCTCATCTCCTTCCTTCATCTCTTTTATATTTATCATCTAATCAACCATCTTAATCCATCAAATCCATCATATAGAATTGGCCAATAATCTCGTAGACCTTCAGTGACGTTATTTATTATTCAGAAAATAATTAATAATTAATTTTAGCTATTCAGATATTAACCATTTTAAAATCATGAATATTAAATATACGCAGTCTCAGATTAAATTAAAGTTTACGAAGTTAAATATATTAAGTTAGTTCAGAATAATAAATAATACTTTTCAAGCTTTACTGGTATTACGAAATAAGTATTAAGTATTATTTATTCAGAAAATAAATAATACAAAAAAAATCCGAATCACGAACGTTAAACACGACATTTATAGAGGCCGAAAAACAAAACAAAAATATGATGTTGTGTATGTTATGGGCAGGCGGTTTTAAGGCAAAAATAAAAGAGAAATGGGCTTAAGTCCCAACCCACTTAACACAAAATAATAACCAGGGAATAGAATAGCAAATTTTCATTTTTACAAAAAGTTAGGGTTTGTCTTGTTTGGGTTGTGCCGCCGGAAAAAAAAACAAAAGAATAGAAAAAAAACGAGATTGGTGTTTTGTGTTCACACGAGTAATTCGTCATGTTCACACGACTAGTAGTCCATTTTGAATTCATAACCGAGATTTGCAAAAACAAAAGGGACGAGTAGTATTCTATTTTTTGTTCACACGAGAATGTTGCGTTCACATGATTGAAGGTTTTTCATTTTTCAATTCTTTCATTATGTGTTCACACGAATATAACACTTTTCTTGTTTTTGCAATTCCTAGGAGTATACGGAGCATTGGTGGAGATACTAATTCAGCCAAAAAAAAAAAAAAAAAAAGGGCGATGATCAGTGAACAGCGGGTTGGGCACATCGCGGTGTCCAGCTTATTTAAATTGGCTTAATCAGGTTAGGCTTATTTAATTTGAATTATTAAATTTTTTTTAGCTTGTTTAATATTAGACTATTAAGTTTGGCGTTTACTTATTTTGGGTTATTTGGTTCGGGCTTATAAAATAAATAATTTATTTAATTATTGGTAAAATAATTCACGACTTAATTAATTTTACTTATTAAGAAATGACTTATTTAATATGTTTATGAGATTTCGGTTTATTATATTTAGCTTATTAATATATCAGCTTTTTGAATTGGACTTATTCTTTTAATAAGATAAATTACCTACGTATATTAAACGAGCTTATTTCTATTTTTGAGAAGATACTATTTATGGAAACCTACTATTTTTGGGAGGTTACTATTTATAGTAACATTGTGAATATTAGAATACTTATCATACAATAATCAGAAGTACAGGAATACACAAACAGTAATACAAGAACATAATAAATCAAATTAAGAACAATAAGAATGAGTAACAGTAAACAGTAATCAGACAACTCATTTCGCATCCCTTATCTATGTAGTATCCGTGAAGTCGGAGTAGACCCTTCAGCTTTCATTCTTATTTCATTACTGGACACAGAGGTACGGATTCTCCGTTCTTTCAGTAAGGACTTCCTTTTTATGCATGATTAGGATTCCCCGTCTTCAGCCAAATGTTTTCCCCAGTATATGTTTAAATTTATCAGTAATCATGTTAATAACTAAATAAATTGCCTGAGCATTATATACAAGCACGACCAGTTTATGTACTAGTTACGGAGGTACCGTAACCACGGCACTAGAGGCACCAGTGTCGTGACTCACATGCAGGAGAGTGATATCCTGCATCGTCCCACTCAGCTCAGCTTGGCCATTTTATCAGTATTATTAGTGGGGCGTATGGATGCATCCTAGGCTACAGTTTATAGTTTAGCAGGTGAATGTGGTGTGTGCTCTACATCCTTCACTTTGGAGCTGATCCCTCCACCCAGCACAGTTATTTAGAGGTCACCCCTCTATAGCATGATGAGGTCACCCCTCCAGTTATTCATGCACGGTTTTTACAGCACGTGACCTATATAAGCTCTGGCAAAAATAAAATACAGTAAATGCATGTTTTCAGAATTAATAGTTATATTTCAGTATCAGTATATATGAACCAGGGTTCTCAGATTTTATGCAGAGTTCTGCCACATGTTACATATCAGTCTTACAGCTTCAGTATTCTATTGCCTGTTTCATTCAGTATATTCTTATCATGCTTTATATCCGTTCACTGAGCGTTATGCTCAGCCGTAGTTCCTTTCATGTTCTAACGGCAGGTACACCAGGACGCTCTTAGGATTCTGAGAGCATGTGCATTTGGATGGAAGCTTTCCAGACTTCTTACTTTATGCATTTCTTACATTATTTCGCTCATTTGGACATTGTTTAGTCCTTTCCTTCAGTATTTTTACTTTTCATGTTTTGGGCTTATGTTTAGATTACCGATGTTTGATTCCGGTATTCCTTTATGGTTAGTTAATGTTTTAGGACATTTACCTTATGCTTTGATGACACGCCATAAATACACGTAACGTTCCACTTATCCAAGTGGGGTGTTACAAATACTAGGTGTAGGAGGAGTAGGGATAAATGGTGGTGGAGGAGGTGTAGATGATGGGGGTGGGATTGGTGGATCTACGATGGTGACTCCACTACGGGTAGTAATAGCACTCACATTGGCTCGCGGATTAGTGACGGTGTTTGAAGGTAGAGAACTTGAAGTAGAAGGTTGAGCAGGGGGCAAGAAACTAGCCAGCATATGCCTTATATCATTCGTTTGAGTGCTGATGGTGGATTGAAGATTATCTCGAAGTTCGGATCTAATCTCATTTCCTTGCTTTGTAATATCTCCTTTCAGATTGATAATTTGGCTCTGCATGTTCTTGATTTGCTCACCGTGGGTTCTCATGATGGTGTCAACATCGGGGTTAATGGGTGGGAGTTGTTGAGCGGGTGGGTGATAAGGATTAGAAGCTCTTGGTGGGATTTGGTTGCTTCTAGTGTAGTTGTTGGCGGAGTTTTGGTTTTGAGGAGAAAAACCGGGTGAAAGGTAATTGTTGGATCGGTAACTCAGCAGATTTCTATCCCCTTGTCGAGCTTGGTAATTTTCTGGTGAATAATTACCATAAGCCGCATACACATTTTCCGGATTTCCTTGTGTAGAAGGACAATCGGTGTATGAGTGAGGACCGCCGCATGTTTCACAAAGAGTAGCAACAGCTTTAACTTGTTGTTGTTGTTGGTTTGAAGCCAAGAGTTGCATACTTCTGCTCATTTCAGTTAGCACACGGGTGAGTTTGGTCATATCAGGGTTTGCTGAGGTGGAAGAGACATTGACTCTCGGATTGTTCCTTGAAGAAGCAGAGGAATCCCAGTTTTGTGGTGAGTAGTCATGTTCTCAATAAGCTCTCTACACTCCTCGGGTCTCCTTTTCATGAATGTGCCACCGGCGGCTGCATTAATCGTATCACGATCACGAAAAGTCAATCTGTTGTAGAAAGTATCAATTAAGGTCACAGGTAGCATGTTGTGGTTTGGACATCTATCGATCAAGACATTATATCTCTCCCAAGCATTAAAAAGAGATTCATCGGGATCTTGCATGAAACCGCTGATTTGATTACGAAGGCTCGTGACCATGGATGGTGGAAAGTAGCGTGACAAAAAGTGTTGAGTCATGTCATCCCAAATATGAATAGAATTCTTTGGGAGACGATCAAACCATTTCTCGGCATGATGTAATAAAGTATGTGGAAAGAGTTGTAGGCGAAGTTCATCCATTGTGGCACCAGCCAACTTCATGCTTTGGGTGATTGTAATGAACTTATCGAGGTGTTTGTTGGCATCATCATCAGGAAATCCACGGAATGGGTTTGTTTGCACTTGCTGAATCATGTGGTGCTTCAACGAAAACTCAGGAGCGTTGATTTGCATCGGCGCAATCGGTCCTCCTCGTCCAAACATGGTAGGTTGACAAAGCTCCTCCATGGTCCGAAGATCGGGCTGTGGAAGAACATTGTTGTTATTATTAAGGTGCGGTGGATTATTGTTGTTAACACCTGACATAGCTAAATATTCTTGAGTCTCGGGCTCTTGATAATTGGAAGATCTAGTACGCATACAGCTGAAAATGCAAAAGAAAAAGAAACCAAACACAAAGACAATATATATACACAATAAAATCTTTTTGGATTTTTTGAAATTTTTAATTTTTATGGTTTTTATCAATTTTTAATATTTTTATGGTTTTTGAATTTTTTATGCAAGAAAAATAACGCTCACAAGTGAACGGATCCCAAAAAGCAACGCGTCTCTCACAGAAAACCGTTAATCTTTACGAAAAGAGCCGACATCGGCGCCATTTAATAACTAGCTTTTACCTAGTAAGAAAATGAAAGTTCGTTGTGTTGGTCTAATCGAATTGATCTAGCTTCTCTATGTGACTCGGTTTTATTTTGGTGGAACAAAAGGGTTGTCGTTGTAGTATATGAAAATGTGCAAAAGACTTAAAATAAAATGTCGTTAAAGTAAAGTGGCGTGAAATTAAATCTAAATCTAATTAAAAGTAATGGGTGCAAATATTTAAAAACGTTACGGAAAATAAAATGATTAAATGACCAAAAATTAAAGCGTGACGGAAGTTAAAATTAGACAAAGTATAAAAGCATAAACTAAAAATTAAACAAGACAAAACATAAAAATAAACCAGATCGGAATGTATTCCGATTAGCACTCCAATCGGAATATGCTTACCACTCTGGTCGGAATGTGGGTCGGAAAATCCAATCGGAAAGCTGTCACCTTACCTTGATCGGAATACCAAACGCACCTCAGATCGGAATACCAAGAACCTACCTGGTCGGAATGATTGGTCGGAATAACCAATCGGAATGTGTAGAAGATCTCTGATCGGAAAGCTGTCACCAAACACTGATCGGAATCCACTAGACTCCCCAATCGGAATATCGTTAACCCTTGATCGGAATAACTGTCCTTACCCATGATCGGAATGAGCTGAATACCCCCAATCGGAATGTATTAAACCCTTTTCCGACCAAGCAAGAAACGCTGGTCGGAATGTGTAAACCCCTTTCCGATTTACCAATCGGAATACGAAGGAAATAACCAAGAATAAGCTAGTAAAATAAGCTATGATTCTAATAAGCACAAGACTAAAACACTAAGGCAAACCGTATGAAAATAAGCTACTAGACTGAAATTTAACAACTTTTAAGACACGAAAAGGATAAGCTTTACTAAAAACAACTTTTATATAAAAGTAAATTTTGTAAAAACTATATAAACTTGAAAATAAACCAAATAAGCTATGAAAATAAATGATTTAAAACAATCTAAACCATAAAAATGTAATCTTTAAACAAGTAAACAAGATAAAAAGCATAAAAATCAAAGATTAAAGAAAGGTAGAATGAGATCAACAAGATAAAGTAAAGGTCCGAGAATTAAAAGAAACACTTACTTGAAAATTAAATGGTAAATAAGGTGCAAGACATGTAATTAAAGGTGCAAGTAAATAAAGGTGCATAAAAGTAAAGGTGGAAGAACTAATTGTCACGATTAGTCAACAAAAACTAGTGAAATGAATAAGAGGGGTATTTATAGGAGATTAGGGGAGTGGTTAGAGGAAGCTTCCTCCCCTCCTTCCTTTCTTCTTAATTGCGCCCTTAAGTCCTTCCTTCTTAATCTCTTTGTTAATCTTGGACTTGGATGACTTTTGGCTCGGGATTTCTTTTGGGCCCGTCTTTTAATTCTTCGATAAATAAGACTTGAGTTCCTCGGCTTTAAGTAAACTTCCGTCTTTTGACTTTTTCTTCGATAAATCTTTAGAATTGGTCTTGGACTTCCGTTCTTTTTGCACTCTTGACTTCTTGACTTCGTCTTTCATCTTTTTCTACAATAAAAGTCCGTAAATGCCCGTGAATGTCCGTGTTTTCTCCACTTTTCACCTTTTCGTCCTAAATCACAACAAAAACACAAACCACGCATAATTCCGACATAAAAGACATAAAAAACACGTTTTGGTCCGGTTATTATTGTAATTAAGTGGTAGAAAAGATGGGTGTTTTCACACCTATCATAATACTTTAAGAAAGCCCGACCCATGAGCATGTTCATGGGCCGGAGGCCCAAGTCCATTTATGGACTTGGGTATATAAACCCCTTTCCTTCATGGAAAAGGGTGTTGGTTGTTTCATTATTCGATATACATTTACACATTTTCTCTCATCTTTCTCTCTCTACTTTATCTCTTTAGAAACATCAAACTCACTTGTGATTCAAGATTACCAATATTCTACAAGTGGTATCAAGAGCCATGGGATGAAAAAGAGGTGTGTTTTGTGTTGTTTATGGTTTAGTTCTTTTTGGTTCGTGAGTTTTAAAGCAAAAACCCGAGTTTCAAATTTTTTTTCATGATTTGGTTGATCCATTGATTTAGATTTCTCCTACATAGTTGTGATAGGAATTTGGGTACTTTGGATCGTCCAAAATCACGAATTTTTAGGCAAAAATCTCGTTTTTTCTTCATTTATTGCGGAATTATCAGTTTTTTGCGGAATCTTTAAGTGGTATTGCGGAATCTTTCCTTAATTGATTTCACAATATCTAGGGTTACGAAGAGTGCTTATTGCGAAATCTTGTCTCCATATTGCGAGATCTTTCATTCGAGGTTATTGCGAGATCTTGTGTCTCCATATTGCGAGATCCTTCATTAGAGGTTATTGCGCGATTTTGTGCTTGGATAATGCGAGATCTTTCATAGTGATTATTGCGAAATTTTTGAAGGAGGACTATTGCGAGATACTTAAGATACGATTATTGCGAGATTATTTGCCTTAGGTTATTGCGAGATCTTTGAGTTTGATATTGCAAGATCTTTGAGTTTGATATTGCAAGATTCTTTGCATTAGGGTATTGCGAGATTATTTTCAACATGGTTATTGCGAGATCTTGTCTACTCTATGTATTGCGAGATCTTGTTGGTTTAGCATTATTCCGAGATCTTTTCACAACTTTTGCAAGACTTTAATTATTTTAGACTTTGCAGTTATTTGAAGATTTTTACAACAACACACGACCAAAGGATAATTACATATTGTTTTAACAACCACAAACACTTTACCTTTATTTCATTGCTCGATCGTTCGGTAATATTTTTCAAGTGATAAAATAAATGAATCCTCACTCAGTAATGCCGACAATGACATCGCTTTCTGACCTATCCATCATATCAGGTACCAATACTCGTCTACCATTGCTTATCAAAGATCTATTTGACGCATCGCAAGGCCGAATGAAATCATATACTATCGGTAGAACCAGTAGGAGACTTATGATTAAGTCAATTGAACAAGGTACACTTGATTGGGGAACCGTCACTGAAAATGATGTGACCCGACCAAGGGAATTTTCTTAATTAACGTCTCCAAATCAACTTATTGCTGATGCGAATGAAAAGACTCTTCAGACTATTCTTCAAGCTTTTCCACCCAATAATTATCGAATGGTAAGTCAACACAAGATAGCGAAGGAATTATGGGATCGTTTGGCTGTTTTGATACATGCAACTTCACTCGCTAAGCAAGAACGTGAGTGTCAACTTTATGATCTCTTTGATAGGGTACACATACACTCTAGGGGAAACTCTTCATGATTACCATTGGCGATTTACTACATTGATGAATGAATTGCACACATATAATCTGGTGATTTCTGAATTTCAAATCAATACCAAGTTCTTGAATTTGTTACCTCTTGAGTGGAGCCACTACGTCACTAATGTTAAACTGGTAAGGGATTTGCACAAGACAAATCTAGATCAACTTTATGCTTTCTTGCAACAACATGAGAAGCATGTGATAAAGATTCGTATGCCTCAAGGATCTTACCCTGAACCAATGGCATTAATGACGAATCATCAAATGATATCATATAACAATCCTTCTTATGCAAATGGGCAACAATCATATCAGACGTCCTTGTATCAAACTCCAAGCTTTCCATAGTATTCACTTCTACCACAACCACCTACTTCACATCAACAATATCATCTTCCAGCAGCACCATCACAGAAAGATCCATGTCCATCAACTTATGCTCATCCACAATACCTTTCTCATCAGGCCCCTGCAGCTCCTGCCATAACCTATCAAGCACCAGAAGTTATTCAACCTAATTATTCTCAACATATCAGTGCTCCTTCAAGTGTTTATGTAGCTCCACCAGCACCTGTATCGTATTGTGATGATGAGGTCCCAATTCTCGAATTCAAACATGGTGATAATCCTACTGAAGTGTTAGCTGCCATGTCTGCCTACATCACTCAAACGTTAAACAAACGAGCATATCGAGGACTTCCTCCCACAAACAATTAGTTGAGGACTTCTTCAAACTCTCGTCAACAAGCTACCATTCAAGAAGGCTGAGTCATGGTTCAACCTATTCAGGGGAGACCGAGTTCATCCAACATCGGTGCAAGAACTTACAACAATGCTTCGAAGGGAAATACTATTGGCAAGTTGAAGATGATCACATGCTACAACTGCAAGGAGAAGGAAATATGGCTAGGGATTGTAAGGAACCAAAGAGGAGACGGGATGCTTCGTGGTTTCAGGAGAAGGTGTTCTTGGTTAATGCCCAAGCAAATGGTCGTGAGTTAGACAAGGAGGAGTTAGTGTTTCTTGCTGATCCAGGAGTTGCAGAAAATGATGGAGACACAACAGCTTTCACTCATAATACAGCATATCAAGCAGATGATCTTGATGCATGCGATTCTGACTGTGATGACTTCAACATCGCAAAAGCAGCTCTTATGGCTAATCTTTTAGTTTACGGTTCCGATCAAATATCTGAGGTACCAAGCGTTACCATTGATACTAGAATTGTATCACATCAAGTTGGGCAAGAGTCAGTATCTGGAAGAGCCTCCGGTGGTGAGTAACTCAAACGAGGAGACAAACAATCATAGTAATATCAATGCAAGTCCCCAAACTTTGAGTGAAATACAACTGGGAGCTATTTCACATATGGATTCCCCTTCTCAACAAGATTTGGTAATTGTTTCGGCAACTATGCTTGGCCAAATGAATACTACGGTCGTTGAAACCCTAAAGTGTTAATCAGACCATATCTGCCGAGCTTGCTTTGTATAAGGAAAAGGTTCAAACCTTGGAATTAACTTCCTCGACCAATACGCTAACCAATCCCGAATTTGATGAGATTCGAAAACTTCAAATGGATCATTTACAAGAGATTGAAACTTTAAGAGGAAATCTTTCAAAATATGTTAAAGAAAAAGAGTCAGTCGTCACTAATTTTCAAAAACTTAAAACGGATTTCGAAATTCTCGAGTCTAAAAAGGTTGAAACAGAAAATAACGCGTCTAACCAAATTAAAAAGATTGATAATTTGATTTTGAAACAATATTCTGCCTTACATGTATTACATTTGTTTGATTCCTCTTTTAAGGAATTTAACTTATCTCGTCAACAAGACCTTCCACCTAACCCGGGTTACGCAAAGCAAGCTCTTATCCATAACCCAAGACTTTATGATGCTACCAAACTTGGAAAGGTGATAGGTCCACCTGATGTTCATGATGATCCGACAGATATTCCACTTTATGATGAGAATCGGTTTAAAATGCTTCCTAAATTTCCAAAACCATTTGATTATGAATCTCATAATAAAGAACAATTGGATTTATAAACTCTCTTTAAAATAAACGAAGTTCTTTTTGCACCACCTAAAGTGTCATTGACTAAAATTCCTAATAGGTATCCTACACTTGTTGAACCGAAATTACCTAAAGAACTTCCAAAAGAGGTTCCACCGGTAAGTAAAGTGTTCACTAGCTTAAAAGAGCTACGACGACACTTTCCAAGGTTTGACAAGGTCATTATGGAACGTGTGACTCCAACGGAACAAACCGAAGGTGAATGGAAGTTCGAACACACTAGAGATACGTTTCAAGAAGAAGTTATTCCATTTGTGAGAGATATTAAAGCCACGTTTAAATCTATTGATCAAAACTTACTTTCGGAAATTAAAGGAGTTCAAAAAGTTTTCTATGAAATGGATGACGCCTATGAGCTTATGCTAGTTGAGAAAGAAAAAGTTTTGAAAGAAAACGACCGACTCTTGGAAAAAGTGATGCCTTTCGATATTGTAAATCTTTTTGTGAATAAATGTGATGATGTGCATGATCTCTTTGTGAATATTGTTGAGAATGTAAATGTTGTGGTAGATAATCAACCTTGTCACAAATCTGACACTTAAAGCTTCAAGATTCTTATAATTCACTTTCAAAACGTTTTGATGAGATTCAAACACATTGTATATCTCTTGCAATATAATAAAAATCTAAAAATGAAACACTTCTTTTAACCAACGAATGTGAAAATAACGTTCAGACGAGTGACAACGTGATTAAGGCATTAGAGGAAGAGATTATGAGATTTAAGAGAGAGTCATTAGTAGAAACTCTGAGATTGGAACTAGAGGCTGTAGAGACTAAAACCATGCCTTAGAAAATAGAATCATCTATATTCTAGGGGAGCTTGAACGAGTAAAGCATGGATTTTCACAAATTTATGGTTCACTAGAAGAACGCTATGCTTTTAATGCGGCACAGCATAAGTCACTTTTTGACCAACTGAACCAAAATCCTGCGGAAATCTCTGACTTAAACATTCAACTCATAGACAAAAATATGGTCTTAACTGAGTTAAAGGAAACACTTCAACTCAAAGGACAAGAAGTTTTTGATAACACAGCTACAACCTCTGCACCGTCCTCCAGTGCTCCAAAAACCAACGAAGTGGTGATCTATAAGAACCCGTACCATAAGAACAACCCCCTGGCGTATATGGATTATATAAAGAACGCAATTATGCATGTGCACCTAACGAGGGACATTTTAGATTACTTATATGAATCATATCGCACAAACAGTGATTATAACTCTGCTCATGCATAATTGAGCGGGTTCAATATTGCTTAGCGCAACTTAATTACATCGGTCAACCGGGTTCTGCACCACTCAAAAAACAACCCATTGCCATTACTCCATTCAACAAACCCTAGGAGCTAAACCTTCTCTAGGTACATCCAACAAGGAAAAATAAATTTTGGTCACTAATGACTCCTTGCCTTCTACAGGAGTAAATGTTGCTACTAGGGCTAAAGGATCTCAAGTCAAGAAAGATAGGATCAAGCCTTCCACTAGTAGGACTATGAAGAAGAAAGTAGAAGCTCACCCTAGGAATGTCATTTCAAATTTGAATAAAATGAATCATGTCTAAGACTAAAGGCCCTACGGTTATTCAGAAGCCTAAGCGCAAAGTGAATTCTGATTTAAGATGTTAGAATTATAACGAATGTATATTTTCCCAGCGTCATGATTTATGCCTTGTTGATCACGTTAATGAAATGTATGACATTAGGAACAACCTTGAATAGAAACCAACGGGGAAGAAATTCACCCAAGTTGGATGGCAATGGTAACCCACTGGTAGGACCTTTAATGCAAGTGGAACTAAGTGCCCTTTAACTAGGATTGCTTCCACTAAGGTTAGGTCTAATCGCCCTTTAAATAGGAGCACTAACACTAAAGTATGGAACCCGTGCCCTTTAACTATGACTGCCCCCAATACTATGCCTACCAGTGAAGAAGTACCTCAAGATCTTAGACAACTAGAATCTAAGCCGACAATTAGGAAGAAAATTTGGAAATCTAAGAAACCTTATGATAGCAAATCTAAGATCATTGTATTTGTACTTGTTAACCACAGAGGAACAATTAGATTCCGATACATCCTCTTTGTCTGGTGATATTTTCAGGTGGTCCAAATCATTCTTTGGTACTTGGACTCTGGGTACTCACAGCACATGACCAGAGATCGCTCTATGCTCAAAAATTTCGTCAGCAAGTTTCTAGGCGCAGTTAAATTTCGTAATGACCACATTGCAAAGATCATAGGCTATAGTGAATATCAGATTAGGAATGTTATGGTTTCTTGTATGTATTATGTGGAAGGACTCGGTCATAATTTATTCTCAGTGGGATACTTTTGTGATTCAAACCTTGAGGTTGCTTTCTGACAACATACTTGCTTCATCCGTGATTTGGAAGGAAGAGATTTGTTAGAAGGTTCTCAAGGGGATAATCTTTACACATTGTCTATACAAAATATGATGGCCGCTTCTCCCATATGTCTTCACTCCAAAGCATCTAAGACTAAGTCATGGTTGTGGCATCGACGTTTATCGCATCTTAATTTCGATGCTATTAATCATTTGGCTAAAAACGAACTTGTTCGTGGTCTTCCAAAGCTCAAATTTAACAAGGATCATTTATGTTCTGCGTGTTCATTGGGGAAAAGCACCAAGAAATCTTACAAACCCAAAGCTGAAGACACCAATCAAGAAAAACTGTAACTTTTGCACATGGATCTTTGCGGGCCAATGCGTACAGCAAGTGTGAGCGGTAGTAAATACGTCCTCGTCATTGTGGATGATTTTTCGTAGTTTAGATGGGTAAGTTTTTTAACAACGAAGGATCAAGCACAAGGATATGTTATCAAATTTCTAAGGATGATCCAAGTGTGTCTTAATGCTATTGTCCGCCGAATCCGTACTGATAATGAAACTGAGTTTCTCAATAAGACTCTGCGGAATTATTATTAAGAAGTGGGCATTTCACATGAAACATCAGTTGCTCGCACTCCAGAACAAAACGGTGTCATGGAAAGACGTAATCTTACACTTATGAAAGCTGCTAGAACTATGTTGATTTACGCAAATGCTCCTTTATTCTTATGGGCAGAAGCTGTAGCAACCGCATATTATACCCAAAACCGCTCTATTTTTCGTAAGCGCCATGGAAAAACACCGTACGAGCTTCTTCATGAAAGAAAACCTGACTTATCATTTCTTTATGTGTTTGGTGCACTTTGTTACCCAACCATCAACAGTGAAAATTTAGGAAAACTTCAATCGAAGGCTGATATAGGAATTTCCATTGGTTACTCACCCGCGAAGAAAGCTTACAAGATTTATAACCGTCATCTTAGCAAGATAACAAAAACTATGAATGTCGATTTTAATGAGCTAACAGTGATGGCTTTTGAGCAACACAACTTTGAACCCGCACTTCATAAGATGGGACCCCGTACTATTAGTTCCGGATTAGTTCCCAACAATCCTACTTCTCCATCATTTATACCACCTACAAGGCCCGAGTGGGATGAGTTATTTCAACCGATGTTTGATGAATTCTTTGATCCTCCAAGTGATGATGCTCCAGCTCATGCAATAGTAGCTCCGATTCCCGAAGTTATTGCTCATGATAATGGAGATCAGTCCAATGCATCTACACTCACTCTTGAACCAGATGCACCATCCCCTAGTAATTCTAAAACTAGAATTGAATCAACACCCCTACTCGTTCCTGATGATGTTGAAGAGGATCGCACTGATCACGATTTGGAATTTGCTCATATACAAGAGCTTCCATACTTTGGTTTACTAATACTTGAAAACCCTAACATGGCGTCTACCTTAGAGGAAGATCCTACAACCGTTTACTCCAGACCACCACGGATTTAAACTCATAACACCAAGTGGACAAAGGATCACCCAATACAAAATATTATTGGTGACATCGAATGAACAGTCACTACACGCTATCAATTACAAGAGCACACATTATATTGCTACTTTGATGTGTTTATCTCTCAGATTGAACCTAAAACTTGGCAAGAAGCGATGACTCAATCATATTGGATTGAAGCCATGCAAGAGGAACTTAATGAAATCAAAATACTTGAAGTATGGGAATTAGTTCCTTTACCCGACAACGTCAACATTCTTACTTTGTTGTGGATATATAAGGTCAAACTTGATGAAATGGGTGGAATTTTAAAGAACAAGGCTAGATTGGTCGCTCGTGGTTACAAACAAGCATTGTGTATTGACTTTGAAGAATCCTTTGCTCCTGTTGCAAGATTGGAGGCAATTAGATTATTCCTTGCTTATGCTGCTCACATGAACATGATCTTCTACCAAATGGATGTTAAGACGACATTTCTCAATGGTGAATTAAGGGAAGAAGTCTATGTAATCCAGCCAAATGGATTTGTGAACACGGAGTATCCTAATCATGTGTACAAGCTCAAGAAGGCTCTTTATGGGTTGAAACAAGCTCCACGCACATGGTACGATCTACTGTCATCATATCTCATCTCGGAAGGCTTCTCCAAAGGCAAAGTGGACCAGACATTGTTCATTCTCAAGGAAGGCAACGACATGATACTGGTACAAATTTATGTTGATGATATAATATTTTCTTCCACTACCCAAGAATTGTCCGACCGTTTTGTGAAAATCATGTCCACACGTTTTAAGATGTCGATGATGGAAAATTTTCATTTTTCTTAGGGTTTCAAATTTCTTATAATCCCAGAGGCATCTTCATTAATCAATCAAAATATGCTCTTGAATCTTTGAAAAAGTATCATTTTGAAAATTGTGACCCCGTGGATACTCCAATGGTGGAGAGATCCAAGTTAGATGAGGATAGAGATGGAATAGTTGTCGATCCGAAACTTTATCATGGAATGATCGGTACCCTTCTCTATCTTACTGCTAGCAGTCCTGATTTACAGTTTTCTATATGAATGTGTGCCCGGTATTAGGCTTGGCCTATTGAAAAGCACTTACATGTTATGAAAAGGATATTTTAGTTTCTTAAAGGAACACTTAATCATGGACCATGGTATCCGAAAGACTCCTCTATTGCACTAATATCATATGCAGATGCGGATCACGCTGGGTGTCAAGATACTAGACGTAGCACATCTGGAAGTTTGCAACTACTTGGAGACAGATTGATTAGTTGGGCATCCAAAAGGCAGAAAAGCGCTGTGATATAAATTACGGAGGCATAATACATTGCCATGTCTGGTTGTTGTGCTCAAGTCATGTGGATGAGATCACAATTGACTGACTACAGTCTTAGATTCAACAAAATACCGATGTACTGTGACAACAAAAGTGCTATTGCCCTTTGCTGCAACTATGTTCAACACTCTCGGTCGATGCATATTGACATTCGCTACCATTTCATCAAAGAGCAAGTGGAAAACAGAGTAACCGAGCGGTATTTTGTCAACAAAGAGTATCAACTGGCAGATATTTTCACAAAGGCTTTAGATCGAGGACGTATCGAGTTTTTGATTGACAAGCTAGGCATGAAATCATTCTCTCTGGAGACTCTTCAGGAGTTGGTATAAGAAACTGCAGAATAGTGGTGGTAAACTATTCTCGAGTATCCTTTTATCGTGATCATGTATATATTGTATATACTTATATCCCAAAAAGAAAATTACAAAAATATAAAACCTATAAAAACCATATAAAATATAAAATCAACAAAATCCAAAAATATTTTTCATTTTTCAAAAGGAATGTCTTTTAGTACGATAATATTTACGGCCTTAGAAATGTCGATTAAAATTGGCACGACGCCATAAACAGAGTTCGTATAAAAGTTGTAAATCTTTTAAAACATGCCTATATGGCTTGCAGTTATTTCAGACTGTAGCCCGCTTTTCACATTAAAGTCACATATTTCTTCGGGAAACGTTGGCTCACAACAGGAATTAATTTTATCGGGTATGGTTTACTTTAAAACCATACAAGGGATTAAGTTTACTTAATAACTTGGTCTAACACAAATTTGTATACGCTTCAGTGCATTTATTTGTTAAAATAAGAGAAATCTTATTGCCACCAGAATCGTTTCTTAAGAAACACTAAATGGAAAATGTCTTCATGGGTATTTGATTCTTTAAACAACGACTACAACTCTTTAAATAGAAAACAGGTCATTGTTTAAGGGGGAGAAAATATCAAATCGTCTTGGAAATTAAATTTGGTGTTCAAAAGTTTTTCTGAAAAATGCAATCGGGTAATGTCCTTTGTCGTATCCTATGTGGTGTATGCCTTATGTGCTAGGTGATTGTGATTTTTAGTGCCTTAGGATATCATGTCTATGCCTTAGGATTGTGGTTTTTGTGCTTAGGATATATGTTCTTGCCTTAAGTCAACGAGTGTTTATGTGAGATTCTTGTCGTATAATAAGAGATAACAGGCGTTATGTGGAAATTTGTTAAACACAACATTGACTATCCACACAAACTAGGGGGACCGAACTTGACGTGTTGCGAAAATGGGGTATTGGTTGACTTAGTCAAACCTGCCCCCTCGTTTTTCCATCATAACACACACACACAAACATCTTTGTTTGCCGCCATTGCTAAACCCTCTCATATCCTTGATTTTTACCCATCTTGTGTCGAATCTAGCATAAAGGTACTAATACGTTGTTCATCTTAGCTTCATCTATTTACCCTTATCAATTAATTAGAAAATATATCATCGATCAATCCTAGATCTCGAATTAGGGTTCTAAGAATTTTTTGTTGAGAAAATTGAAATTGATAAGGGGGAAATGTTCGGCTAGGATAGATATAGATGGGGTATTGCCTAGTATTGCTCAAAACATCCACAAGTATCGAAATCGAACCCAAACAAATATTCCTCGTAATATCCGCCCAGATTTCAGAATGTTTTAATCATGGTTATTACGGGATGAATAAATAGGTTATTGCAAAATTCTTTTTGCAAAGAATAGTTATTGCGGAATCATTGACCCATGACATTGCGAGATCTTTTCTTGCAAAAATATTGCAAAAAACATGTTTCTCAAAATATTGTGGACTCTCTTACTGCGAGGTCAAGTCTCGTAGTATTATTGCGAGATGCATTTATTGCGGGATCCTTACTTAACTTAGGACATGGGAGATCTCTGTTGTTCCGAGATGTTATTGCGAGATGTTGTTCAACATTGCGAGATCTTAGGAGAATAGATATTGCGGGATGTTCACACTAATTTATTGTGAGATCTTGCATAACTAAGTTATTGCGGGATCTTGTGTAACTTAGTTATTCCGAGATCTTGTTCATAATAGATTATTGTGAGATCCTTAAAGATATATTGAGAGATCTTTGGTGATCTGTTATTCTGAAATCTTTGTGAGCCAAATTCGCTAATATGACTTAAGATCAAAAAAGGGATAACTTAAAACATGCAAATGTTGTAAAATGATATGCTTTACCATGTTAAGGGTTTACATGTTTTATGATATATATATATATATATATATATATATATATATATATATATATATATATATATATATATATATATATATATATATATATATATATATATATATATATAGAGTGCCGTTATTGTGGTGACCACTCTTAATGTAAAAACAATAGGAATCAATCTTAACCGTTGAATGTGCCATTAATGATATTATTAGATCTGAATTAAATAGATGGCAATTTTGTAAATAATTTGAATTTGAAGGAAATTTTGCAACCATCTTTTTTAGAGTAAATAATCCGTTACCTTCTTTTATAGTATTATCTAGGAACCATTATTTGTATTTTAAATTTTATTAATCATATTGAACATTATACGTAGTAACAAAAAAGAAGTTAATTATTTTTGTCTTATTATTTCGTCTCGTTTTACCTACCCATTTCAAGCGAAGAGTTGATATACAATATTTTTATGTGTTTTGACACATTTCTAGTGACACATCAAATATTTTGATAGTTACATAATGACACATTAATATATTAATATATTCGTTATGACACACAAATGTTTAAAAATAATTGCACAACCAATTAAAAAATTCAAATGATATGTATCCATAAAAACATAACAAGCAAAAAAGGGCTCAAGCGATACGTATACGAAAAAATACACAACAATATAAAAAAAATTAAATGGTACGTATCCAAATAATTACACAATCATCTAAAAAAGACCAAAGTGGTACGTATATAATTTTTTTACATCCATAATAAAAATACCGAAGTGATACGTATATAAAAAAACACAACTAACTAAAAAAAAGTGATACGTATCCGAAAAATACACAAATGAAAATAAACCCAAGTGATAATTATCCGAAAAGAAGTACACAACCAATTAAAAAAGAACCAAGTGATACGTATATGAAAAGTTACAAAACCAACGAAAAAAATAAAATTATACGTATCCAAAAAATAAACCACCAATTAAAAAAAACGAATAACACATATTCGAAAACAAAAAAAAACCAACTATAATATACCGAAGTGAAGCGTCCTAAAAAATACGGAACAATATTAGTCACAGGTTAATATAAATACGTTAATAAATAACCATGTTCGCGCTAATCTTTTTTACCATAATATATTAACCAATAATAATGAGTTGAAAAAAATTATTCTATAATGATTAAATAGATGAGACTAATAAGTCATGACTCTTTACACGAGTTTTTCAATTTAAATATTAATGAGCATAAATTGATTGGTTTATATTAAAAATATCATCAAACCAAATAGTAAATTTAAATGTTAACTTTTTGATACATTTATACATACACGTAAACTTTGTGACACATTTTTAGTAAACCTTCTACGATACATTTGTAGATACACGTAAATTTTGTGACAAATTTTTAATACAACCATTTTGTGACACATTATGATAACAATGCTCTACACACATTATGATTTAATAATGATTACCATTGATTGCTATTGGTTGACCAAGAAACCACTATATACGCTTCTATACTAACACATATTTAAAATAAACATAACCAGTAAAAAAGCAAGTGATACATATTAGAAAATACGTGATTAATTAAAAAAAACTCAAATGATACATATTTATAAAAAAACACAAGCAATTAAATAACACTCAAATAACACGTATTTGTAAAAAATACACAATCAACTAAAAAACCCAAATGATAAGTATCTATACATAACCAACTAAAAAAGACGCAAGTAATACGTATGCGAAAATATATAACCTATTAAAAAAAATACTTAAGTGATACTTATTCGAAAAAAATACACAACCAACTAAAATAACCTAAGTGATACGTCTCCAAAAAATACATAATCAATTAAAAAATACCCAAATGATACGTATTAAAAAATATACAACCAATTAAAAAAGAATCGAATCATACGCATTAAAAAAATACACAACTAACTAAAAAATATATAGAAGAACAAAAACACACGTCCAGTTAAAATGACTACAACATCTTCGTCGCTATTAACTACCACTATATTCGTATACTAACTTTTAGTATATAACATTATCCACAAGTATCATATGTATATCAACTTTTACAACAACCAATAAACGACAAAAACTAACTGATGAGAAATCTCAAATATCAAATTACAACATTGTGACCTAGTCTAATATTTATTCGAAATTGGTGTGAATACCCAACTTTAATTTATATTAATTGTATTTATTAACAAATTGATGATCTCTTACTTACAAGAGTGGTTAAAATTCCCAAGATACCCTTATGTATTTATTAATATAGTAATTTTCCTTTTACTATTATTACATTGCATATTAATAAGAAATGCCACGTGTCAATTTTTTACTGGTTCCTATTGTTTTTATTTTAAGATTGGTTCTTACATGAACGTAAATCTATATATATATATATATATATATATATATATATATATATATATATATATATATATATATATATATATATATATATATATATATATATATATATATATATATATATATATATATATATATATATATTTGTGTGTATCATTTTCATGTGTCTTCTCTAAGCCCGGAAAATGTCGATCATTGAAGAGCAACAACTCGCACTTGATCTAGCACTCGTTCCACAGAATGTCAGATTGCCACTTGCTGAGAAAAACTTAAGACTCAAGGATGATTTTGATCCTAGCTTCCCAGCATTCAAAATAGCAATGGACATCTTGGATATACCTCCGATTAAGACAGCTTTAAGGACTACAACATCCGTCCCAGAGGTTTACATGCAAGAATTCTTGGCAACAACTACACTCTCAAAGAGCAAACAAACATCTAAAGCCAAGATTAAATTTAAGATCAACAGACAACCAATGACGATTCATTTGGGCCATTTCCGGAAGATCTATAAATTCCCTCGCCTTGCTCAAGGGGAAGAGTATGTAGCAAAACCCAAGAAACAAGAAATTATCAAGACAATCCCATGTTTCAATTATGAGGGAGAACTCTGCAACCTATCTTAGTTTCACACATCACAAGTAGGGCAACCTTGGAAGGCTATCTTTACAATCATTATTCGGTGTTTTACTTTAAAATTTAGTGGAGTAGACACTCTGAGACTCCTTCAAGCTTCCATATTTTAGGGACTCTACACAGGGGAAAGACTCGACTATGCTTTGTTGCTTTGGGAAGAATTATGCTTTCAGTTTCTCAACACTAAGAAGAAATCCGAGCACCTTCCATTTCGAAGCTTCACAAAGTTAATCATCAATTACTTCATGAAGACCTTAGGCTCTATTGATGATCGTGGAAAATTCTTCTATCATGCCACAACAAAGCATTACCTTATGGAACACATGAAAATTGATGGTCCAAGCACTAAGTATTCATTGGGTCTAGCTCTAGTTACGAAATATGATTAACCAGGGCATCAAAGATAGTCAGGCATATAAGGACATGCTAAGAGATATTGAAATCCAGGTAAACCGCTCAACAGGAGATTCTTCATCAAAGCAAGGCAAAGGCAAGAGGAAGAAAACAGTTTCTAAATGTCAAATGACATCTTCTTCAAAGGATAAAGCTAAGGACAAGTGCAAGGAGCATCTTCTTGATGAGGATGAAGAAGAACTAGCACCAGAAACTCTTTCTGAAGCAAAACAACAAAAAATCGTTCTTTAGAAGAGTAAAATGGAATCACTTGCTAAAACTGGTGGCTCTGGGTCCAAAACAGCCGAAGAATTGGCTCGCAAAGAACTTAGAAACCCCGATAGTACAGATGAAGACGAGGAAGAGGAGATCTGTAAGGAAAAGGAACCTAAAGGCCTGCTGATTCAAGACGATGAACATATTGAAAATTATTTCAACTTTGAAGACATTGAGTCGAATCAAGAGGGTAGGGGAGAAGACGACATGGATAGGGTGGGGGAGAAGACGACATGGATACCGACCATGATGATTTTTACAAGGATGTCAATGTCAGCAAACCTATACCCATAGCATCTTCACTCATTGTGCAAGAGGATGCTCATCTGATATTGACTCCTGTCATTCAACAAACACCTCCTCCACCCCAGTAATTAGCACTATAGTGACAACCGTTCCCATAATTCAACCGACAATTGAACAACCAGTATCATCCACCTCCCAAACGATTGTTCTAACACCTCCACCAACAATCGTTCAACCTGTACCATCCACCTCCTTACAGTCTGTACCATCCAGCTCCTTACAATCTGTACCAACCACCTCCCTAACGATTGTTCCAACACCTCCACCAACAATCGTATAACCTGTACCATCCACCCCTCTACAACCCGTACCATCCACCTCCCTAACTCAACCTCTGATAGTACAACCCGTACCAACCACCTCCAACTTAACTGTCAATGGAACTCTCATCCAATCTCTCCAACAACAAGTGCAAACTCAAGCTAAAGATCTTGTAGAACTCAAAGCCTCATTCCTTCACCATTGTGATGCAGCTCACAGAGAAGATCAACGTGACCAAGAAAAGATCGATGAACTCAAATTCAAAATGAAAGATCTTGAACAAAAGCAAAACGCATATATCAAGGAGAAAGAAGTTCTCGACGACGAAAATGAAAAGTTCATCGACTCCATCAATGATCATGTGACAAACATCATCAAAGACGAAGTCAAGTCATCTCTCAACAAGGAACTATCAGCAATACTCACTAAAGGCCTCTTAGACCTTAAGTTGATGAAGTTATTGCAGACTCGACTGAACAACATTGGTTCAAAAAAATGAAGACTCGACGCAAGCTTTAGAGAGTTCTCAACAAAGCCATAATTGAAGATACTCTGGAATCTGACGCAAGCTTCAGAGAGTTCTCAAAAAAGCCATCAACAGAGGATGACGCCGACGTTCCTAAATCAACAAAGGAAACGTCAGGAATCTGAGGATGATGATGAAGATGAGGATGATAATCACGATTGGTACTGGGGATGAGGATGAAGATGAAGATGAAGATGAGGACGAAGATGAGGACGAAGATGAGGACGAGGATGAGGATAGTGATGGTGATGATGATGATAATGGTGATGGTAAGGGTGATGGTAATGGTAATGATGTCGGTAATGGTGATGATGGTAAGGGAGATGATACTGGTAAGAATGAAGATGATGAGGAATCCGATAAAGGTGTAGATGACGAGGAACAAAGTGATGCTACAAATAAAGAAAAAGTCGATGATGAGGAGAAAAAGAACAATGCTGCTGATGATGATGATAATGATGATATTGATCAAGAGAATGAGGGAAAGAATGGTGATGATAAGGCTAAAGAACGCAATGATGATGATTCGAGAGAACCATCTACATATACTTCCCAAGAAAAAGGTAAGTCTAATTGTTAACATAAGATTCACTACTAACACGGGTTTAAGATCCGGAGGTCGTGGAGGATTGAACAAGTGCTTAGCCATTGTAGGGAGAGAAAAAGAGAGAGGGATACTCTAATGTGTGTTTAATAGAGAGAGAAAAGAAAACTAGAAAATGACAATCCTCACCCCTCCATGGAAGAATGGAGGGGTATATATATCTCAGGACTTGAACTACTTACACGTGACAATATTAGTCCTTGCAAGTCCTGACTATGTAAACTATTGTAATTTCGTTTGTCGCACACATTTTAAGGCTAACAATATTCCCCCAATGTGGAGGCATACGGAATTACTTACAATGTTCCTAACAAGTAAAAATACAACAATAGTATGAAAGTTTCAAAGTTCTTCCAATGCTGAGGATGACGTCGTTGTCTTTAAGTCTTCAAGGAAACTTGTACCCCAATTTGAATCCCCTTTGTCTTTGCTTGTTGAGGAAGCATCATATCATGTATGAACTAGATTAACTTCCCTCCAATTCATACTCCATGTCATGAAAAGCTTTCTTCATAGACTTCTTTTTGACAAAGCTTCTGAATCAGCTTCCCCCTAAACCAATATCCATGTCTTGAGCAAAACCTGTAGCTTGAGCAATCTTCTATCTTTGAGATTTAAAGTGCACAACGGAATTTTGTAGAATAAGAACCAAACCACACCAAGTAACTGCTACCTTGATATTTTTGGTATTCATGATTATGCGTTTGGGGGAACATGCAAGAAATCAGCAACAAATCTTCTCACGCTTGTAGAATACTTCCCCCTGGTTGAACTAAGTACTCCAAATTACACGTTTTCCCCCATGATAGTTACAAACTCTTGGAAGCATCATTTGACATGTACGGTCAAAATTGCGAGATGTTCTTGTCAAAAGTATGATGGTTACGAACACTCGGAAGCATCATCTGATTTGTACGCTCAGAATCGCGAGATGTTCTTATCAGAATTATGATGGTTAAGAACACTCGGAAGCATCATCTGACGTGTACGCTCAGAATCGTTAGATGTTCTTGTCAAAAGTATGGTGGTTAATAGCACTCAGAAGCATCATCTGACGTGTAAAATATGAATCGCGAGATGTTCGTGTCTGAAGCAGAAACCTTCATAGTTGAGAAAGATCGAGAAACTATGAAAGATCTACCTAGAAAATGAAGTATCTTTGTTGACATTCTGTAGATCAAGTTTCTCGTGAGAATTTTTTGTTGATCACATCTCTACTCATTTACTCTCTAGCTAAACATACCAACCTCGTATTCTTTCGGCTATCTATAGTGACCACTGGTGAAGTAAACCTAATATTCAAAACTTGAAACTAAAGTACAATCCCCCAAATTTGTTACTTAAGCTTAGCACTTTAGTTGATTGACGAACGGTGCAGAGAAAAGTCTCTTAGTACCTTATACCCAAAAGAAGAGAGAAGTATAAGATGTAAAACACCTCTTGAAATACCCACAACTACAGGTGAGTGTGACACTGAGCACTACAACGTAACTCCTTAAGTGATAGTTATCCATGTCTTCGACCATCTACCCCTTGACATTGTAAACAAGATAATTCAAGTCTTAATCATAAACGCTCAAGCGAATCATCAATCAGGACTGGGTTTAAAGAAAAGGGGTAGAAGGGGGTGAGAAGGCTCGATGATGAATTAAGTAGACGCGTTCGTGAAATCCCACTTCAACTTCAAATAAAAATTACCAAATCCACTTCGTAATCACTTGACATTCTTTGCTCCAAATACTAGCCGTTTGACATTTGAGTGAATCCTAAAAAGGATCGTTTTGGTGTTTATTGGTTTTTGTTGTGTGTTGTCGTGTTTGTTTTGTGTTGTTTGAGTGTCGTTAACTAGAGAAACCAACATTGACTAAAAGAGATGAGAATCCGTCAACGTCGTCTATTTAACTTTACTTTGAAGCCCAAAATCAATCATACACTTAGTTGATGCGCAGTCTGACCTCCGCGGTGAGGTCGTCGAAAAGTTTTACGAAAAATAAGGGTTCAAAACGAAGGTTTTCTTTGATCGATAACGGATAACGACTAAAATATGTAACATCATCTTAGCCCAAAGAAAAACAAAGCTCGGTCCAAACCAAATAATAAAATGCAGCTACACTTCATCAGTTTTCCAGCCCGTAATCCGATAACTCTTCCCTGTGTGAAATACAATAACTTGCCTATCACAAATTATAACACAAGTCCAAAATTCGGATATGCTGGCCCACACATATCTGAGTTACACATTCAGCCCATTACCCAAACTATTAACCCGATCCAGTGAGATTGATTAGAGGTATAAAAAGGCCATAACCTAATGAGACGCATATTATAATCTTAATCATCTATCTTTGTTATCACCACTTACCACTTTCTTCGTTTCAATACTCCCAAATATAACACTAATCTCATCTCATATCCATCGGCTCCCATATTCAAATCTCCATCTCAACCACCTTTTAATACAAATCACTATAACCAAATCTCATTAAACTGAACAACTCAACATCATACATACATCGAATTCGAGGCCCTGTTTATTTCTTGAATAACTCATTATCATGGAACTAAGAAGGATAGTCTTTTGAAGATCCTTTGACAAAGGTGTCGATTTGTTAGTGATTTGATTAGTGTGTCCATCAAAACAAGGATAGACTATAACAAATTTGTTACTGGTCGATTTCAATTTCGTATATCAAGTGAGGGTTTAATCCTTACATTGATCGATGATGAAAGTGTGGAATCCCAGATCTTGAGACTCAAACAGTAAAAACCGTTTTTTGTAGGATGATAATTGTGCATTTGATGAACACAGCAGAATTGCACAATTAACATGAACAAGATGTTTAACAAAATGAATAATTCCCAAAAGGATTAGTATTAATCATTAACACAAATCACTTTAGGTGTGTATACATTGAATCCCACACCTAGAGATCATAATAGCAGTAGGTTACATTTCGTGTGTTGGAACTGATGAATAAACCTACGTCTGGTTATCCTTTTATAACTTAAGGAACCCAGGGATAAATGGAAACTAAATAGAATATTGATGACTAAATCAAAATTGACTTATTCATCCTTATCATGTGTTGACCAAATCTTCATACTTATCACTAGCAGTGGGAAGTACTCTAGCAGGGGCAAGTACTCCAACAGGGGAAACTTACTCTAGCAGGGGAAAGTACTCCAACAGGGGAACTCCAGCAGTGGGAACTCTAGCAGTGATAATGTCCTATTTGGTCTTTCTTGTTACCATAGTGTTTGACTCATCAACTCTTGACCCAACAATCTTCCCCTAGTTGATGATGTCAAAAAACTTCCCCTTAAGCATACAACACCAAAGATCAACAGGCTGAACATTCTCAGTAGACAACTTCCCCTTTTTGACATGATTAAATAGGGGTCTTCTATGTGAACAACCTTGATTTTAAACTACTACTAACCAATATCATACATCAAACCCAAGTATTCTACTCTTCAAAATACGCTCCATGAAGCACATAGGTATGTAGTCCTAATAAAAAATGATCTTGACCAGTAGATACTCACATTAGTTGTAGTAATACCAATGAACAGTAGCAAAAATCTTCACCTTGACGTCATATGTGAATGAATAACACTTTCTCAAATGAGCTTCCCCTAAAATTATGCTAGTCATTGATGAATCTGCAATTTTGTAGGCTTTATGTAATGATCACATATGAAGAAATTTAATTATAACTTACTTGATGATGAAGTAGAATAATCCGAACTTGTGTTTTATAACTTGCACTAACCACGTGACGAAGAGTATCTCATATACAAAAATCCTCATTTACCAATAAAACGAGACATTGAGCACGATAATGTAACTCCTTCAAGTGATAGAAAATATGTGCGTAGAGTACCAAAATAAAAATCACACATTCATAGGTCTTGTATCACTTCGTCACTAAGTGTTGAAGCATAAACCCCGTACCCGTGAAAATCTCCTTTATCTTCAAATAAATGATAAAAACTTTTCTTCGTAATCAATAAAATTAAATCAAGCCTTTATACCTTTAAATCAGTTGATGTGAATGAACAACCTCCAAACATTGCTGTCCTAAAACTCATATCTGACAGCAGGGGGAATTTTCAAAAACAGTGGGAATCTGTTAATGAAAGCAGGGAGAACTATTGAAGGCAGAGGATCGTAGCAGGGGGAACTTTTATTGAAAGCAGGGGGAGCTGGAACTTTTTCAAAAGCTGGGGAACTTTTAATGCCATTGTTTTTGTTATTAACTATGCCAAACCCACATTTAATGGGAATGAATTTATAACAGGTGACAGGCAAAAACAGGGTGAATTAAAAGTTAACCGACTATGAAAAGTACCTGTACTCGAAAGTTAACCTACTGTGAATTAAAAGTTACCATTGTTTTTATGTAGACACCTTCTGCACTGCTGCTATACCCCACGTGAACCACCAAACAGAGCCAACAATAGAGAAGCAAATTAGCAAACCTCATTTGCTTAGTCAAACATTGCGGCTTGTAAACGGAAGACAAAGTCTACAAACATATCTCTCTGTATTCACGTGTAACGTACTCAAGTAAGCTGATCTTGGGACCACCATCATGTCTTCCTCACATTTACCACTTGAAGACCACGTGAACTATTTGACATATATGATAAGAAAGTTATTAATCCCAATATGTGATGATCATTTTTGTATGTTGTACTTATTCCTGACCCACGTTACATATTCAAAATAACAACCAATCACGTGACTATCTGTCACGTCATATTCTCTTAAATATTACCGTGACATTCCTTGCACTCAGTGGCCACATTCTTTGCACTTAGGATACAAATCTTGATAGTACCCCACACATTTCTTTTCCAAAAATTACTTTCACATTAACCTTTCGAGTAATATGAAACTCTTTGCACATATCACATGTCTTATGGCAATTCAGCGCCATTCAATTTATTTTTTATTTAATAAGCATTATGTGAATCAAACATACGAACGTACAAACAAGCTTATCACCAGCAGTAATTTCCCCACAAATCTCGGCAACAAAAATTATTTATCTAGAGTATAAACCCTAGATCTTCACATCAAAGAACACGAACATGAAAAACATCTTGATTCTCCTTGATATCGAGAGCCACCCGGACTGATACCATTTATGGAATCCCAGATCTTGAGACTCAAACAGTAAAAACCGTTTAATCTAGGATGATAATTGTACATGTGATGAACATAGCAGAATTGCACAATTCACATGAACAAGATGTTTAACAAGATGAATAATTCCCAAAAGTATTTGTATTAATCATTAACACAAATCAATCTAGGTGTGTATACATTGAATCCCACACCTATAGATCATAATAGCAGTAGCTTACATTTTGTGTGTTGGAACTAATGAATAAAACCTACGTCTAGTGGTCCTTTTATAACTTAAGGAACCCAGGAATACATGGAAACTAAATAAAATATTGATGACTAAATCAAAACTGACTTATTCATCCTTATCATGTGTTGACCAAATCTTCATACATATCACTAGCAGTAGGAAGTACTCTAGCAGGTGCAAGTACTCCACTAGGGAAAACTTACTCTAGTAGGGGAAAGTACTCCAGCAAGGGGAACTCCAGCAGGGGGAACTCCAGCAGTGGGAACTCCAGCAGTGATAATGTCCTATTTGGTCTTTCTTGTTTCCATAGTGTTCGACTCATCAACTCTTGACCCAACAGAAAGTGTGTTTTAAATCTGAAAAATATGTTCAGTGATTCTATTAAACACTATTATGAGATCGTGATATCATTAGTGTTTGAGTTTAGATGGGATTGTTATTAGAGATTTGATAGTTAGATGTCGTCTAATTTGACATTTAACGAAACAAAGATGGATTATAACATGATTGTTATAAATTCCTCTTTAATTTCGAAAATTAATTGAAGTTTAACACTTTAATAGAAATCTATGATGGATTTCACTTTGTGTTTTGATCTTTGAAGGTCGATTTATTTTGGTAAGCACAAATATGAGATCGATTTAGTTTATTACTTTTTGATTCGTGGCTAGGAATGAAGTGCTGAAGGTGAGATAGAGTTGGAATTGATTGTATATGGTTGATGCTCTCGGGATTTTTTTATTTTATTTGTTTTATTTTTTTAAAGACATGATTGCGGAATGTTTTTACATCAATGATTCCGCAATGTTTTCAACTCACGATTCCGCAAAGTTGTCAACTCACGAATCCGAAATGTTGTCAACTTACGATTCAACAATGTTGTTAAATCACGATTACACAATGTTGTCAACTTACGAATCCGCAATGTTTTCAACTTACGATTTCGCAATGTTTTCAACTCACGATTCCGCAATATGGTACTTTTCCTTGTTATTCCAAACATACTGGATCTGGGTTTTCAGATCTGTCCTTTTTAAAAAAAAAAATAGTGGATCTGGATCTATTCATCTTCATCATTATATATAAAAAAAATCACCATAAACAAGATATTATACAGATATGAGAAACAGATAGTTTGGTAGACAAGACGTATGATGATAAAAATTATATGAAAATGAACCCAGAAAAATGATGAAGAAAAATAAAAAAATAGATCATGTGGATAAAGAGACAGCTGTAATGTCTGAAAAGATGTTAAAACCTGTTGTAGAGAAACAAAGCGAAGAAAAAGAATTAAAGATGATACAGATGGATTTTGACCACGAATCGGACACAAACAACGACACAAACATCGAAACAAAGACACAAAACACCCCCGGTTAGCTCTGATGCCAATCGTTAACATAAGATTTACTATTAACACGGGTTTAAGATCCGGAGGTCGGGGAGGATTGAACAAGTATTTAGCCATTGTAGTGAGAGAAAAAGAGAGAGAGAGATACTCTAATGTGTGTTTATTAGAGAGAGAAAGGAAAACAAGAAAATGACAATCCTCACCCCTCCATAGAAGTATGGAGGGGTATATATAGCTCGGGACTTGAACTACTTACATGTGACAATATTAGTCCCTGCAGGTCCCGGCTATCTAAACTATTGTAATTATGTTAGTCACACACATTTTAAGGCTAACACTACTGAACCGGTTCAAGATTTTATTTCAACTACAGAACCTATGATCGAAGACAAACCTCTATCCTCAGCGGAACATCATTCTCCACCTCCCACAACGGATCAGTATTACATAGATATGGATATTGAAGTTACAAATCTACTAGATCCGGAATTTGCTGATATTGTCAACATAGACGAGACTATACTAGAGCAACCTTGGCATACACAAGCAGTAACCACACGTAAATTTTATGCTAAAGACAAGGAAGATTTTACAAAACTTATCAATAATCCAATCGACTCTCGGGTTTCCTAGTGCATGAATATGGAGAACCTACTATGAATCCAAATCTTCTCAAAAGGGTACTTAAAGATTCAAAATTTCGGGCGAGACAAAGATCAGCAGAGATGAGTCTGAATATCATACAAATTAACTCGTGAAGGCAATGAACTCAATGGGTTCAGGTATTCAAACTCCACCACTGAGTCCATTAACAGCCACTGTCATCGCTGCATCCAAGCATCTTTCAATGAACCATTTCGTTAGCCATGATTTCGACTATTAAAGAAAAGGCGCGGAAAAGTATGCTACATCTTTAAACATGGGCAAGGCAGTACGTTTTGATAATATACCTTGGATTGAGGACAAAGTCTCTAAGCTCTGGCGTTAAGAACTACTTACCTCATACGATCCATACGCGAAACTTGGCATCTCTCATTGGGGTGAAAAGAAGAAGTTAGTCTACAACTACTTCAATCATCCAAGACCAGGTAATCTTAGACTTTCAGATCGTCGAGTTAAAAGTATTCACGGAGGTAATATTGAATAGATATTCGGGTATCCTTACTTAAGGGAAATCAGATTCAAACGTGACGACGATAAAGAATACACCATAAGTGAAGGAGAACTCCAGTATCTTCGTCTTGAGGATATAGAAGACTTTCTACTTGTGATGACTCAAGACAAGGTTACTCTCTTAATTCCTGAACTCGTCATTTCCTTAAGCTCAGCCATTCACCAACTCACTCGCAAAGTCGTTATTAAGTATCGGGTTGAAGATCTACAACTTGTTGTGGAGAGTTATCAAAGAAAGCTGAACTTGCAACGTCCTCACACCACACCTCTTAGTCATTTCATTCAACATAAGCAGCCATATATGGCTACTCTGGAACCGGAACTAGGAATAGTTTATATGAACGAAATAAAAGTCATGCAATACATGAGACTTTCAGAACTGCACAAATTCAGCGATGGAACTCTTAATCATGTTCGTAATAAATTGTTAATTCTTAATGCCAAACAATCCCTTCCAGAAGTGAAGTATGAATGAAAAGGTAAGTTCAAGAAGAGTTCTGTATATGTGATCAAGAAGATTGAGGAGAAATTATGGGAACGACGGTTGATCAGAAGTTTAGAACGATTCGTAGGTGGCAGACCGTATAGAGCTCACCACAAGCCAATGGAAAGATCCACTTGACGTGATGATCGTACTATTTCAGGTCAACTCTATACATTTTATTTGTATATACTGTGTATATTAGGATTTTTGTGGCATGCTGTAGTGTGAAAGTATGATATTTTTCAAGAATTTCTCACGAGATTCTAAATCTTTCGAAACATATCGTACTCAAGCACTACAACTAACCTTCATTAAATTGATAGGGAGCATACATATTTTTTATGGCCAACAAATGATTTCATTTTTATCCAAAGACCGGTTAATCCATTAATATCCAGAATATTAACGATTAAAATTTTGGATAAGGGGAGAAAATGGGATTTTGGAGACTTGTAAATATACATGGCTAAAAGTGAAAAAGTCTTAATGGATGATCCAACCTAATATGTGTCATGCACATGTTAAGGGGAGCATTTTGAAATGTCAAAAAACACTGAAGGTACAAAACTTTTGATATTTATATCACAAGTACCTCAGTGATTTCAAGGAATTTTCATGGTGACAAGTAATTACCCAAAACACACTTAATTCACGACGGTTGTGGTGACAAAAGGGTGGTAGGATTAGGTATAAGTCCAATGATTCTTCCAGAACTAGAGGAATCTTCCTAGGGTCAATTCCGTAGCTAGTAAATAGTGTTCCTTAGGAAAGATGGGGAATAGATTCTAAACGTATCAGAATGTCGACCAAGTACTGATGCTAGCACTGGAAGAATCACAACAAGGTGTTAGTGATGATGTATTTGTAAGCATTGCAGGGGTTGAAGAATGATAAAGAATTGTAAAGATAAAGGGTGTAAAGAAAGAAGCCCTCCTTACAACTTAGGCAGAAACCGGGTGAACACATCTTGAAGACGATAAAGCATCATAGACCTAGTGATGTGATGCGCAAGCCCTCCCAACTAACTCAAATATCTCTCAAAAGATATTTGTTTTAATGTCACGGAGTTCAACATGTTATTTATCGGTTTAATCACTCCGAATAAATTGATATTGAAAAGGTGGAAATTCTCTCCAGCCTCCGCTCACCAAATCAAAAGGCGCTATTGAGTCTAGAGCCACGAGATCATCGAAAGTATCATTAGCACACGTTTTAAATATACCTTCCTTCTTCACACACTGTAAAAAGTAAGAAAGATTTTTATGAGTCCTACGCAATATTCTTGTAATATTGCCAGAACATTAGAGTGATACGAAAGTACTACAATGAAGATGGAAATCCTGCTTGAGCCAACATCAAACAGGCTCATTGTAGATGACACGTGCGATTCTTTAAGAACCCATCTTGTGATAACTGGAAAGAAACGATGGTTTGACTCTTGATTGAGCTCAAACTTGTTCCAGTGCATCTACACAAAATCCAAGTGATCTTGCCAAAACACTCAGAGTGAAACTCTTCAGTGTCCACAGTGATGAGTGGAAATCCTTCCATTGTCAACATTAAACAGCACTGCGGTAGGTGACAAGCAAGATTCTATTAGAATCGAGCTCGTGACAACTGGAAAGCAACGATGGTGAAGATCTTAATTGAAACTTACTTGTTCCAGGTTCATGAATTGACGACTTTAATCATAAGGATAATTTTATCCAAATGATTAACTCTTTACGTTCGCAGTCAGCTTTGGACGGTCAAATAAAGAGAACGGGTTTACTTGCGAAATCTTGTCAAGGAGATCTTTAATTAAAGCTACCCATCACAAGTACGATATTTAATATCGTCTAACGGTCTTCACCGACTGGAGGTAAAATTCTACCGAATCAGAATAAAATGTCAAAGCCATTTTATTCGTGTCTTATTATGTTGCTGCATTCGAAGACGGTGGCGTTGCGTTGTACCAGATGAAGTCGTCCTCACATATTTATACTTTCTGCACCAAATATTTCAGCAAAATTCAAGAAAGTTCAACCTAAAATTTAAAACCCGCATATTTTAACCATGAACAGTAAACCTATGTACCAATTAAAACTTTCCTTTTATATCATGAACACGTGTCACGAATCGTAAATTCAGAACTACATACGTGTTAGTGCACGATAATTATTAAGTACGTGGTATTACACGATAATTATTAACCATAATAATTATAATCAGGAACATAAGATCACGAACACATATTAAACACGAACTTGTAACTACGTATATATTATGATTATACGATAAATACCGATTACGTACACGTATTATTATTACATGAATAATTAAGTATGAACTAAGACGAAAATACTAACGAACGAACACGTAATTTGTTTAAACACGAAAAGGCCCATCAAGGCCTTTTGGGGGCCTCATAGTCGCGGACAAGGAATGAGAGGGGGCCCAGCCCAGTTTGATTTAACTAAAATAACAAAAAGTGGAAAACACAGACTTTATTTTTTTACAGAGTTTTCATAAAATAAAACCCTAGCTCTCTTCCTTGCTTCTCTCTTGCCGCCGGCCTAAGGAGACACCACAAGGGTGTTTTGTTGATTTTTGGATATTGAATTCGAGTATTCGTGTTCGTGTTATTAACCCTCATTCATCACACACTCGGTAACCTTTTCAATCCTTTCTTTTTATTCTTTAATTGGGATCAAGAACACATGTTATGTAAATCATAAAAACAAAAAAAGAAAACATGTTAGTTAAATCTTGGAATCATAAAAAGAAGGGTTTGTGGTTTGGTTTTGGTTCGACCGACGCACCACCGAGAGAAACCAAGATCTCAGCTTGGTTAATCACACCATCACCGATACCTCAAGGTCTCGGCGTGGCTGGGGTTTGGTCGACAGCAAGAAACAAGGACCCCGACGTGAGTCGGGGTGGCCTTGTGGTCGTTGTGGTCTCGGCGCAGCAGCAACAACACCACCGACTTAGGCTGGTGGCTGTTTTGTTCTTTCGGTGGGAACACGGCGCAGACCAGGGGAACCACCAGCTGCAGCCGGTGGTGATTTTACACGAGCAGTGGCAACCAGCTAGGCCGAGTAGCCACTGCTAAGGGGTGTTTGGTTTGGTCCGGTTCAAGGGTTCCGGTCCGGTTCACGTTGGGTCTAAATTAAAAACCCGGGTTCGATTACATTATTAATTTTTACAAGTTCACATTTTTCAAGTTATATTATTTTTCAAGGAAATTAAATTAATTAAAAAAAGACTATATCAATTTAATTTAATCATAGACTTAGGTTATTATTATTTTAGAAATAATACATGTTTTAACCTAAGTATTTTATCATTTAATTTAGACTATAGTATTAATTAGTTATTAAAACATAGACTATAATTAATTAATAAAACACGACTTTGGTTAGAATTAATAAATTATTAATACATGTTTAACCTCAGTATTTTTATAGGCTTGAATTAATTAAATCATGCTTATATTTAATTGTTGTCCCTATTATATGATGTTATATAATCAGGAATTAAAGAAGAAAGAAAGGAAGAAATGAGATGAATTGTAGAGAGAGAAACTAGAGAGAGAAAAGAGAGAGAAGTGTGTTAACTTGTGAATATTAGATTAAGAAATGAGAAAATGAACCACCAACCCTCCTAACATGCTAGGAGGGTGGTATATATAGTCCACCCACATGCGGGCTTCTTTATGGACTATATGGTTTGGGCCGGGCTTTACTTTTGGGCTTTAGTTACTTATTAATGAACTTTAGCCTAAAGTTAAGCCCGTATAACACGACTAATATACTACCTATTACAACGTTCTATAATACGATACATAATAAACATATGACCGAGCATTCTTGTTTGGCTCAATATTTTGAGGCTAACAATCTCCCCCAATGAGAGGTCATAAACCTTGGTCATTTAGGAAATTTGTAGAGATTACTAATCTCGCCATAAATGAGTCTTGAACGTGTAATCGTAGCCTTGTTCCTTCATGCTGTGATCTTTGAGCCTTTGTCATTGTCTTTCGACTTTGTCTTTAAGCTTGAGATCTTCAAATCATCCTTGACTTGTCTTTGCCATCTTGCGATCTTGTGTCTTCATTCACATGCTCACACTATTAATTGTTGAATATGTCTTTAGGCATGAGTATGTGGTTTCTGAATCTTTGACTTTGCTGAGTACACCGTGACGCCACCTTCTCGAGACGAAACATAGACACGGACTGAATGGCTTTGACATTCGTCCTAAATCGGTAGCGTTTTACCTCCGGTCGGTGAAGACCGTTATACGATATTAAATATCGTACCTGTGATCAGGTAGATTCAATTAAGAATCTCCTTGACAGGGTTTCGCGGCTGTACTAGCCGTTCTCTTTACTCGACCGTCTCAAAGCAAGACTGCGAACATAAAGAGTGAATCAATTGGATAAATATCCGCTTGATTAAAGTCGTCAATTCAAATTCCTGGAACAAGTTTGATTCTTTAAGAATCTTACCATTGTTGCTTTCCAGTTGACACAAGTTTGATTCATAAGAATCTCACAAGTCACCTACCGTAGCGCTGTTTGAGGTTGACGCTAGAAGGATTTCCATTCGTCACTGTGAATATTAATGAATATCACTCTGAATGTTCTGGCAAGACCATAAAGATATTGCGTAGAAACCTGAAACGAGTTTGAATCAATTCAGAATCAAACCACTGTTGCTTTTCAGTTTTACATATGTTCAATTCATAAAGAATCTTGCATATGACCTACCGCAGTGCTGTTTGATGTTAACACTGGAAGGATTTCCACTCATCATTGTGAATACTAAGTAGTATCACTCTGAGTGTTCTAGCAATATCACAAGGATATAGCGTAGGACTCTCTTGATCTTCATCCGTGTGTCCTAACGAGATTTGATTGATCTCTTGGCTCTAGACTCTATTTGTGCACTTTTAGTGGTCGGAGGCTGGAGCAGATGCCACCTATTCAATATCGATTATCTCGGAGTGAGAAAGTCAATAGAAGTCATGTTGTTCTCCGTGACAATAAAACAAACTTCTTTTGAGAGAAGCCTGAGTAGCTAGGAAAGGGTTGTGCTTCACATCACTGGGTCCATGATGAGTTTGTCTTCATGATGAGTTGACCCGGTTTCTGCCTAAGTTGTATGGAGGGCTTCTTTCTTTACACCCTTTATCCTTACATTTCTTTTTCATTCTTCAACCCCTTTAATGCTTACCAAGACATCATTACTAGCACCTTGTTGTGATTGTTCCAGTGCTAGCATCAGTACTTAGTCGGCATTCAGCTACGTTCACATTCTACTCCATCTTTCCTAAGGACTTCTAATAATCTATTGGATTGTCCCTGGGAAGATCCCTCCGGTTCTGGTTGGATCATAGGACTTAAACCTAACCACCCTTTTGACACCAATAACGTCGTGAATTAAAGATGTTGTGGGTATTTGATCGTAACCATGAAAACCACTTTAAATTCTAACAAAGTGTTTGAAAAAACATTTAACACCTTGCTAGTTTTGTCGTTTCAGAAATGCTCCCCCTTCACATGTGCATCGATAATCGAAAGTGTTTCGCACATGTAGGTAAGAGTGAAAGTGCTTGAGTTTTATATTAGATCACATTTTAATCACATTTTCTCCCCCTATCTCTAATATATAAAATCTTTTGATATTAGAGATACCAAATTTGATTAAAATATATTTTGAAAAAATAGTCTTGAAATCTCTGGGAGAAAGATGTGTTAATCTTTTGCATGAAGTTAAAATGCTCCCCCTCAAAAATTGATCCAATTGAATTGTCATTGTGAGGATATGATCCACATTTCGCTTTTTGAGGATGGGAGTTGTTGAACACACAATTTTTGAAAGATTTTGAATAATCATTGAGAAATTCTTGAAAAAATTGTGTTCAACGCTTTTTGAAAAATCCTATTTCTTTTTGTCGAAGAGGTTTTTCTAAAGCATAAACTTGAGTTCATAGACTTTGAATGTCTTGACGAATCCACTCAAGTGTAAGAAGTTTTAACTTCTTTTGCTAAGGGTAAGAGCACGAAATAGTACACTCCCCCGTGAATGTAGTTCCGGGTTGCAATCTGAAAGTAATTACAAGCCATTGTGTTGAGCTCAAAACGTTGAATGTTTTGTGACAAGCTCAACCCGTGATAGATTGCTCTACCCGTTGTTTGGAAATATTTGTCCAAAATAGACAATTTCCTTTATTAAAAGAAGAAATGACATGTTTTGAAAAATATTTACAACTTTCATTCGAGCTTTATGTACACACCCGTGTCGTTATTGAGCGACATTTCTAGGCACGTCCATATTATCGATACTGAAAGACATGTCGGGAAGAATATTTTTGGATTTTGAAAGATTTTTTAATTTTGTGTTTTGCTTTTATGTGTTTTATATTTTTGTATTTTGCTTTTTCAAAGATATTTACAAGTTGATGTTTGATAGATAAATCAAGCAGGCACCTTTGCCAGAATCTCCAGGTCTGCTGGAGTCAAACATCTCATACCAATTTGCCTAACGAGGTACTCAAACCTATCTTTCGACAGAGCTTTCGTAAACAAGTCGGCTAATTGGTAATCCGTTCCAACAAAGTATAATTCAACGATACCTCTTTCAACTTGTTCCTTTATGAAGTGATATCGGACATCAATGTGCTTCGTGCGGGAATGCTGTACTGGATTGCAGAAGATGGCTATGGCCGACTTTGAGTCACAGTACATAGGTACTTTATCAAAGTGGAAGCCATAATCCGTGAGTTGTGTTCTCATCCATAGAACTTGGGCACAACACGCAGATAGAGACACATACTCCGCTTCGGCTGATGAAAGTGACGTGCAATCCTGCTTCTTGGAAGACCATCCCACAAGCTTATCTTGACCTAGAAATTGTGCACCACCAGAAGTACTTTTTCGTGTATCAAGACACCCTGCATGATCAGAATCTGAATAGGCCGTTAGAAAGAAACCGGTTTCCCTCGGATACCAGAGTCCCAAATGAATGGTATTCTTAAGGTACCGAAAGATCCGTTTAACCTCCTTGAGGTGCTTTTCAGTGGGTCGTGCTTGATATCGTGCACAATAGCATGTAGCATGATGAATATCTGGTCTGCTTGCTGTCAAGTACATGAGGGACCCGATCATGGAACGATATCTCGTTTGATTTATGGGTAATCCCTCCAAGTCAGCATCTAGCGATGTGGTTGATAATGGTGTCCCAACGGGGTCACATGAAGTCATACCATGCTTTTTGATTATCTCTTGACAATACTTAGCTTGGTTTATAAAGATACCACTTGGGGATTGGTGAACTTGAATTCCTAGAAAGAATTTTAGTTCGCCCATCATAGACATTTCAAATCTGCTGTGCATTACTTTTTCAAACCATTTTGAAAGTTTTGGGTTTGTAGACCCGAAAATAATGTCATCAACATAAATTTGCACAAGCAGAATGTCATCCCCATATTTATAAGTGAACAAAGTTAAATCAATGGAACCTTTTGAGAAACCTTTGGAGACCAGAAATTTCGAGAGCTCGTCGTACCACGCCCTTGGAGCTTGCTTGAGTCCATAAAGTGCTTTGTGGAGACGATACACCTTGTCAGGATAATGAGGATCGACGAATCCTTCCGGCTGCGTGACATAGACTTCTTCCTTCAAAGGACCGTTAAGAAACGCCGTCTTTACGTCCATTTGATATACGATGAATCCCTTATGTGCAGCATAGGCAAGGAAAATCCTGACCGCTTCCATTCGAGCTACTGGTGCAAATGATTCTTCAAAATCAATACCCTCTATCTGGCCATACCCCTTAGCCACTAGCCTAGCTTTGTTCTTGATGATCGTATTTTCTTCATCCATCTTGTTTTTCCAGATCCAACGAAGATTTAAAGGAGTCACATCGTATGGTCTGTCAACAAGTTCCCAAACTTTAAGTCTTTCAAATTGTTGAAGTTCATCCGTCATCGATTCAATCCAAGCATGATCAGCCATGGCTTCTTTGATGTTTTTCGGTTCAGCAGTACTCACGGTGAGTGCGAACATACAAACATCGCCATCGGTTGCTAGTTGTCGTCTTGTACGAACAGGCTGTGAAGGGTTTCCAATTACGTGAACCAAAGGATGATCTCGGGTCCAATGATGTGTTGAAGGATGTCGTTGATAGAACGTATGCATATTTGACGGATCAACATGGCGAGTAGAAGACTCTCCAGTTTCGTGTACCGATGTACCGAATGGGTTGTGAAAATCGTCATCGTCAGATAATGCACCGTCTGCTTGATTTGTGTTCTCTAGAGCAATGACAGTAGTTGTGGATGTTGTAGGATCGATTGTTGAAGTGATATTCTGAGGAGGTAAATCTGCAACAACCCGTGTTGAAGTAGATGAAGTTGTATCCTTGTGTTGACGATGAACGGTATCATCATTCTTATCATGAGTGACAGCGGAAGACTTCGATGCAACTTGTTTCTCCCCCGTGAAATATTCATCATACATTGGTCCATATAACATTTCCAACTCTTCAAGTGTCGTGTCCACTGTCATATCTGCTCTAGGAACATGTTCAGGAACCAGCTTTGAACTTGACGGTTCATTGCTGTGGTCTTGAGTTCCGAGTTCCGTGCGGTTGTGAACGGAAGTCGTGTGTCGTTGTGGATCGGGACTTAAACTGCTTTGTTCAAGTGCCATTTCTTGCAATTCATCAAATCTGATATGAATAGTCTCGACTATCAATTTTGTTCTCTTGTTATACACTCTGTATCCCTTTGACTGAGTTGCATATCCCACTAAAATGCATGCATCACCTTTCTCTTTCATCTTGTCCAAATTTTCACCATCTCGAATAATGTAACACGTACATCCAAAAACATGAAGGTGTTTGAGTGAAGGTTTGCGATCATTAATTATGTGATATGGTGTCTTTTCGTGTCTTGGGATAACTAAGGAGCGGTTTTGTGTGTAGCATGCGGTTGACACGGCTTCGGCCCAAAAGTATAGTGGAAGTTTTGAAGCGGATAACAATGTTCGAGCAGCCTCAACTAAAGTACGGTTTCGTCTTTCAACAATGCCGTTTTGTTCGGGTGTTCGAGCAATAGATGTTTCATGTTCAATTCCTTCAGCTTCAAAATAGTTTCTCAGTTTAGAATTCAAAAATTCAGTACCTCTGTCAGTACGAACCACTTTAACTTGAGCTTGAAGACCACGTTGTATCACTTTAAGGAAGTTGATGAGAACATCGGGTGTTTCATCCTTGGATCTCAAGAAGTGAGTCCATGTGTACCTTGAGTAGTCATCGACAATTACCATAACGTATTTCTTCCCATTGATACTTTGAACACGCATGGGACCACACAAATCTATATGAAGAAGATCTAACCGTCCTTTAGAGCTTGGTGTAGTCTTTGTTTTGAAACTACTCCGTTTAGCTTTACAAAGCTCACAAGAAGAACAAAGATGATCTTTGATGAATTTCAAGTTAGGAAGGCCTCGCACAATATCTTTCTTAGAAAGCAAGTTGATGGTATCGAAGTTAAGATGAGATAAACGTTGATGCCATAACCAAGCTTGAGTCGTTGAAGCTTTAGACATGAAACAGATTGGAGTTGATGATGTGGAGTCTTGTAGTAAAATAGTGTAGAGATCAGTACCCCGTGTTCCGGTAAGTAAGTCATTCCCATCATAATCACGAACAAAACATGTCTTCTTTCTAAAAGCAACCTCCAAATCCGCATCACAGAATTGACCAACCGAGAAAAGATTATGATTGAGCCCTTCGACGTAGTAAACCCTTTTGATAGTAATATTCCCCTGAACCAAGTCTCCATATCCTAGGATCGGTGCAAATTGATCATTTCCGAATCGGACCGTACCCAGGAACTTCTCCACGAAGTTAATTAGAAGCTTGAGATTCCCCGTCATGTGCTTCGTGCATCCGGAGTTCATTATGAAGAGAATTACTTCGATCACCTGCAGAAGAATTAGAACACGATGGAGCATTTTCTAAATTGGATTCCATGTTAGTTGTGATTTCCGATTCATTAGTTTCCCTAGTTTCATCACTTAGAGGCACACTAACGCTCGTAGTCACATTTTCTGTCCTAACCTTAGGCATCCATTTATATCCTGGAGGACATTGATTAGCAAACCACCATTTCCAAGGCTTGCTAGCAGACTCGTATAATTCCCTAATTCTGCTTCTAGGGTTCTTAGTGATGGAGTCTGATGCAATACTTTTCTTAGGGGGGGTTGCACCAGAATGGTTCACTTTACGTTTGGGTTTTCTAGCACTAATAGGCATCACAGTTTGCTTCTTAGTTCTAGTTTCAACGCCTTTGACATTATTCGAAACACACATAGCATGATTAGCATTAGCACACTTTCCACATTTCACACAAACAAACTTAACTTTCATAGCATTCAAAGTCGAATCATTCAAATCGTCATTACACGCGATTACAGACGTTTTATTCTTAGAAACATTGAAAATCCTAGGGTGTTCTTCTACTTCCTTCATCTTCCCTTGACTTTTGTTTTGCCAGACCTTTTCATTCATGCGAGTGCTCTTAAGCTGGGGTCGGCTAACACTAGCAGTGGGGACTACTCCTGTAGTAAAAGACACACGTCTATTAGTGTTTCTAGAAGTCTGAGGTGATTGACTTTCTTTGTTTTGTGTGGGTTTAGTGGTCAATCTATACATCCCTGGTTTAACCACATTTGTGTTCTTAATGCTTTGTGATCGAATATTTGTTTTGGGAGTGTTTTGTGGTAACCTATCCTTCCCATCCGTCTTGGGGGCAAACGCAGGTTTTGCAAATGCAGAATTAGAGAAAACAGATGGTTTTCCCAAGACAGAGGGTCTAGTCACTTTTTGAGCATTGGGTTGTCTTACAACAGGTTTCTTAACACTAGGTTCCACAATATTCCCACCCATCTTAGCAATGAGTTTCTGCAACTCTGCTATCGCTCTGTCCCTGTCTTGTAACTGAGCTTTCAACCCTTTAATTTCCAAATTTTGTTCGTTCATTTCTCGAAACGTTTGGGAAAGTTTTTCTTGCAATTTATTATTATGTGGAAAACTACCAACGTCTTTTTGCAAAGCAAGTTCAAGAGAATGACAATGTTTTTGAAGGAAATCAGTTTTGTGTTGAAGTAACTCAAAAGCCTTTTTATCAACATTTTCTTTATGTTTCGAAAGCTCAAGTTCAAGACGCTCACATTCTTTGATTTTATCAAGATATTTGCATGCAACATCAGAATATTCATCGATATCAGCACAAGATTGAAGAGTAACACACAAAATATCTTTGGAGAGACATTCTTCTAAGAGTAGATCATATTCGTTTGAAAATTCTAATTTGTCATTTTGAAGGTCATCAATTGCTTTTTCAAGAGACTCAATATATTTCAAATCATCAAACATTTCAGACTGAATTAAATTTTCAAACTCAAGAACATGTTCTTTTATTATCTTCGTGTTTGGTATTAAAAGTTCTTTCACAAGCACAGTTATGTCGTGAGAAATCTCGGTTTTCCACTTATCCTTTTGACGTTTCTCCCAATCGCTTTCAACAATTGATTGAACATTATTAACGTGGTGTTTAAGAAAACCAAGTATTTTTCTACTTTTGCTTTTAGAAGCATCTAGAGGCAAATAATTAATATATTTAAAAACATTAGTTTTCCTCTTAGTGGCAAAAGCTTTTTTCCATTGAATTCTTTTTTGTTTGCATTCTAAAAATAATTCCTCACGAGACTTCTGTTTTTGTGGAGTGAAAAGACCATAAAGACTGTTTTCATAAGCATAGTTATATGGTTTCACAAAATCTTTATTGACCGGTGATCTACTCTCCTCATCCCAAAGGGACGTCTCTTCACTATCGAGGTTAGCTACAGGGCAATCATGATTGGTCCATTCGGACTCGTCAAGATATAAATGGGGTTTTGCAGCTTGAGCTTGTTCGAGGTACTTGGGGGTGGCAAAGCTAGGTTGACCCTTGAAAAACGACCGAGGTGCTATCATTCTTACGGTTTGAATAGAGTCATGTGTATTATAAACAACTTTTTTCAAAAAATCGACTTGTTCTTCGAGATCCTTTACTTTTTCAGTATCTTTGCTTTGTCTATTTTTGAAATCTTGTTTTAATGTTTCAACCTCTTGTTTCTTCTCGTCAAGAATTTTAGCAGAATCGGTGGTTTTCATAGAAATTCTCTGTTCAAGTTCATTAACTTTTGTTGTGGCAAGGTACGTTTTTTGACGTTCATCACTTAATAAAACATTAAATTGACGTTTTTCTTTAGTTAACAAAGCAAGAGCTTCATTGTATTTATTTTCAAAATCGTCCTTTTTAACGTTGATGACACGACTTTTGTACCCCTCAAGCTCGTTGGTCTTTTGAAGAAGCTCAGCCCTATAACTATCAATAGTCTCACTAGATTTTATAAGAGCGGCTTTGCATTCTTCAAAGTTTTGAGTGAGCGCTGCGTTTGCCTTCTTTAATTGCTTTTGATTCTTTCTATTTTCATTGACATCTTTTTGTAAACTAGCAATTAAATTAGCAAGCGCGACACGCTCCTCGTCATCATACTCATTTGCATGTTGATCATCCTCAAACTTATTATTGCACATGTGTGATGAATCGGGTGTGGTATTGCTATCAACCGTTTCCATCATACACGTGTCAGTAATTGTTGTTGGTAGATCACTATGCTCATGTGTATCACCAAACACATTATATTCAACATCATCTTGTACCTTATCAATTAGCTCGGTATCAAAGATAGGACCATTGTCATCTTCAGTGACGTTAAGGACCTCATGAATCTTTGCCATGTATGAATAATGTGCCTCGAGTTCTTGGTCGGAGAGTTCATCATCTGTGTCGTCAAGCATTTCTCCTTCCTCAGCTGATAACTTGATTCCAGCTTCCATTTTCTTGCACAACAGCATCTTTTCCTTATGATAACCATAATCTTTAACCCTCTTTGGCTGCCTGCATTCCTTAGCCAAATGCCCAAAACCTCTGCAGTTAAAACACTGAATCCCACTTTGTTGCACAACTTGAGTACCAACAGTTTCCCTATTTCCAACAACAGTAGCCACCCTCTGATTATCATACTTAGGTTGTCGATCATACTTTGGAGGACTCTCAACACGTCTTCGTGTGTCATATCTTGGAGGGCTCTGTGCATGGGTGTTCCTTGAGTTTGAAGATGTTCGAAGGTTGTTGTTGGTGGGTTTGTAGATTTTCTTATATTGCTTCATAACGAAAGCCATTTGTTGCTTGAATTCCCTATCCCTTTGAGCTACTTCTTCATCACTGTCTTCTTCGGATGATTGCTCAGGTATGGGTGATGGTGCTCTTGCAACTTCTTTGCCTCGGGATCGTGTTGGAACATGTGACTTGGAGACAATGGATGATCGTGGTGATGATGATTGAGTAGAGTAGGTCTTTGAAGTACGGGAGTGATATTCTGGGTAATGTTGAGTGGTAGACACCAAAGCAAGTGGATTGGAAATCTTTGCAACTCGTTCAGCTCGAAGTTCATTTGCCTCATTTTGAAATTGTTTCAAGATGTCAAAGAGCTTGTGATATGAAACTTCGTCTAACTTTTGTTGTTGTTTGACCAAGGTGACAAACCGTGTCCACTCTGGTTGAAGTTGCTGTAGAAATTGGACATTGACTTGCATGGTGGAAACTTGCAAGTTGTTTCGGGTCATATCATTCATCATCTTGTAGAATCGGGAGTAATAAGAATCAATTGATTCCCCATCCTTTGATGTAAACTTGCCAAAGTTCCAAAACATCTTAGTTTTCACATCTTGTTTGTTAAGTGATTCACCTTGTTGCAATCTTTCAATGGCCGTCCACATTTCTTGAGCAGTAGAACATGCGTCAACCGTAGAGTAAATCTCATCTCCAATACCACTGAGAATTAAGTAGATTGCTTCCTTCTCTGCATCAAACCACGCACGGTTCTCTGGGGTGAGGTCGGTCCTCGTCTCATTACGTTCATATGCGGGTTGTGCGTCACTTGTGTCTGTGGCTGGTACTGCAGGAACTTGAATCCTTGAGAGTTTATAAGGTCCTTCCAAAATACATTGCCTTAGAGCATCACCGTTAGGTTTTGTGTCAAGGTAACGTATAAACCGGGATTGCCATTGATCATATCGACCCGACACAAGCATTGGTGGTCTTTCCTTGTTACCTGCCACCATTATGTTGTTGTTCGTCACACGGTATTCGGCAGTAGAATCCATCTCAATATTCTCTGAAATGATGAATTGAATGTGGATCTTAAGTAGTTGTGTTGTGATTGTTTGATTGTTGAAATTCCGAAAATTGCGATTTTTTCTCAGCCCGACAATAAATTCCTCAGCCCGACAAAACGGTAGACCTAAAAAATTTGTAATCACCAAATTTTGAAATTGAGCTAGAAATGTCCTAAAACTAGTATGGAAAAAATTTTATTTTACTTGACCTAAATTTTTTAACTTTTTTTTTTTTTTTTTTTTTATTTTTTTTTTTTAATCTTCGTGTAAACTACGTTCCGAAACTAGTCTAGATGGTGGCTAAGTCTAAAAAATACTCAAACAAAAATTTGGCTAAACATGTCATCGGAATGTCCATCGGAATGTGCCATCGGAATGCCCATCGGAATGTTGTTTAGATCGGAATGTCCTGTAGATCGCAATGTGCACCTGTCGAAATCCCAGATCGGAATGTGTACCTATCGAAATCCCAGATCGGAATCTTCAGATCGCAATGTGTACTTATCGAAATCCCAGATCGGAATGTGTACCTATCGCAATGTGGCTGTCGCAATGTGGGCAGAGTAACGTTTCAAGATTGCCTTAAATCCGTCGCAATCCAGATCGCAATAACGATCGGAATGTTCAGATCGGAATAAGGGCTATCGCAATACTGATCGCAAAGTAAAACCCTAGGGTTATTGCGATCGAAACCGTGCTCTCCTTTTCCGAAATTCAAGCTGTCGCAATGATAGTACTTTTTCCAACTTTTTAGGCAACCATTTTAGCAACTTTTAGGCAACAAATTCGAGATTTTTACCAAACCAAAACAACCAAATCTCTACAACAAGTATATGGAAGATTTGTAGCAAGATGAAGAACACGAAAAACACAAAAAGAATTTGAATTCGTGATGATTTATAGATTAAAGCATACGAATCAAATATAATAACAACAATCAATCACAAAACTACCCCGTGGCGATTGATACCAATTGTTGTCCCTATTATATGATGTTATATAATCAGGAATTAAAGAAGAAAGAAAGGAAGAAATGAGATGAATTGTAGAGAGAGAAACTAGAGAGAGAAAAGAGAGAGAAGTGTGTGAACTTGTGAATATTAGATTAAGAAATGAGAAAATGAACCACCAACCCTCCTAACATGCTAGGAGGGTGGTATATATAGTCCACCCACATGCGGGCTTCTTTATGGACTATATGGTTTGGGCCGGGCTTTCCTTTTGGGCTTTAGTTACTTATTAATGAACTTTAGCCTAAAGTTAAGCCCGTATAACACGACTAATATACTACCTATTACAACGTTCTATAATACGATACATAATAAACATATGACCGAGCATTCTTGTTTGGCTCAATATTTTGAGGCTAACATTAATTAAATCGTATAACCTATAGTTTATATAATTAACATGACATTATTAATAAACTATACTAATAATTACATGACGTATGATATTTAACCAGTAAACTTATATTATATTATTAGCTTATTAATCCAGCTTATTTCTAAATATGGGAACTTTCTATTTCAAGAAACTTACTATTTTTTGAAACTTTCTACTTTTAGAAACTGATCTATTTTTAGAAACTGATCTATTTTTGAAAACTTTCTATTTTTGAAAACTTTTTATTTTTGGAAACTTTATATTTTAGGAAACCTGCTATTTTTATAAAGTTACTTATTAGTACACAACAAGTATAATAATACAAGAATACAAGTTAATACTTAATCAGAATACATGAAATACATGATAAACACAGTATAACATTTAATTCAGTAAAACAAGACAAGAACATATAAACAAGCTAAGACATGATATAATCAGTTACGTACTTAGTAAACAGAATACTTATACATGTCCCCTATTTATGTAGCATTAGTGAGGTCGGAGTAGGACTTTCATCCTTTCGTCTTTCCTCGTTCACTGGACACAAGGTACGGATTTCCCGTCCTTCAGTATCGACATTCTTTCCTTATTAGGATTCCCAGTTTACAGAAAACTATTTTCCCAATATTGTTTTATATGTTTCATTACTTATGTTAGAATAATTGCCTAAGCCATATACATGCATGACCAGTGTCACCTAGTTATGGAGGTACCATAACCATAACAATGGAGGCACCAGTGTTATGACTTCCCCACGGTGGAGTGATTGCTCGTGGCGTCCCTTTTCAGGTTTGGCCTATATTTATTATCATGTGGGGCGTATGGGTGCATCCTAGTTACATGTTTTATAGTATTTTCATGGAGAATGCGATGTGTGCCTTGCATCCTTCACAAGGAGTTGATCCCTCCTACCCAGACTATTTAATTAGAGGCAACCCCTCTAATTACATAACGAGGTCTCCCCTCCAAGTATTCATGCATGATGGAACCTCATGACCTATATGGGCTATTGGTTAATTAATACATATTTTTCATAAGAACATAAGTCTTTTCAAACTATAAAACCAGTTTTATGAACATGTTTCTAGGTTATCTAGGACTTATACATTTCCACTACTATTAGTCTTTTATGCTTATGTCATTTCGTGCTATACTTGTATATCTATATCCATTCACTGGGCGTTATGCTCAGCTGTTTTCCTTTCATATTCCCAAACATCAGGTACTCAAGGGCCCTCGTAGACTTTAAGCGTACGTGCATATGGATTGGAAGCTATCTAACCTTCTCTACTTTATGCATTTTTCCATACATTATGCTACTTATTTCTTTGGACATTGTTTAGTCCTTTTCCATTTCAGTACTTATGTTTATGTGTGATGAGCTTATACTTGGACTACCGATGTTTGTTTCTGGTATTTCCATTCATGGTCATTTAATGTTTTTAATACATTTACCTTGCATGCTTTGATGACACGCCATAATCACGCGTGACATTCCATTTACCAAAATGGGGTGTTACATATAAGTCTTCCGCTGTATCAACTCTAAAACTTTCAAGAATTCAACAAAGTATAGGTGTGTGGGACATGAAGTCACAAAGAGGCAAGTATCACAAGAAGGTGAAGATCGCACATGAAAGGTCAAAAGAACATGCTCTAAGAAGAAGCTTAACGATTATCAACACATATATACAACAAAGAAGAAAGGAAATAGAAGAAAAGAGAAAGAGGACTACGAGCACAAGAACGAAGATCTAACATGCTTGATTTAGGACTTTGTAATTTGGAGTGACCTCCTTTAGGGGGAGATTGTTGGAAATACGTTTTTATAGTTAGAAAGTCTCGGTCACTCCAACAATATAGTTACGGGATCGTAGTATAGTTATAGTAATACTTTAAGAAAGCCTGACCCATGAGCATGTTCATGGGCCGGAGGCCCAAGTCCATTTATGGACTTTGGTATATACACCCCTTTCCTTCACGGAAAGAGGTGTTGATTGTTTCATTATTCAATATACATTTACACATTTTCTCTCTCTACTTTCTCTCTCTAGAAACATCAACCTTACTTATGATTCAAGATTACCGATATTCTACAGAAGATCGTGCTCGTCAAAAGAGTTATGCCGATAAACAATGATGATGTATAGTCCCTAGTTGGGTTGGATAGCCCGACCCATGGGTACTACCCGCATCCATCAGGAATGGATTGAATGCTTATGCGATGCGCGCGCAGCCCAAGAGGCCCAATAAGCCACTGTCGCACATACGACTGATTACTTAGCCAGGTCCTTGTCGCAACGCGACAGGATCAGACAAGAATATAATCTATCATATAGATATATTCGCCTAAAGGGAAGAGATATACACTTGGCTTGGTTATGCGATAAGGATCAAACTATTTTAGGTCATTATCTCTTCCTTTGGCCGCAAGAGTAGGAGAGCCCAGCCAGGACTCTCCCGGGTATTAAAGTAACCCCATAGGTTCCACAAAGGTACGACACACACAATACCCTAAACACTATATACTCAAATCGATTACTTACTCTCACGCTGGAGTTTAATCGTGGGTCACAAACCCACGGTATGCCTAACGGTATCTTTTTAGTGCGCAATATCCTCAAAGCAAGTTTCACTTGGTACAAGAGCCAGAGTCCACAAGGCCCTAAATTAAGCCTAATTTGGGTCAAGCTCGGTCTACCCACTTTTTGTATCAAAAAGTTGGCGCCATCCGTTGGACCTGCACTAAGCTCTAGCTAATGACGAAAAGTGGCAAGAATGAAGGCCGTCAAGGATCCTCAACGGTAGATGGCCGTATCACATCCGTGAATGCTACTCCTGGATCTACTAGTGAAGCAAACACCCAGGATGTAAACAACCCTCGAATCGTAAGAACAGGCGGACTGTTCTCAACTCCCCTACCCGCCGTGGGGGGAAAAGGCGCAGAACGAGAGTAAGCTCAGCCTCCTCCCAATAAGCAAAAAAGAAAGACGCTCCAAGAGGAAGGCGGGGAAGTCGTTGCTACGAGGGCACGCATGATGGAGGAGTACGTAGCTAATAACCTACAAAACCTCCTTCATTTGGTTTCTAAACACGAGAAGATAATAAAAGAAGCAAAGCGCGCGAAGTGCGCCGCATCCTCAGAAAGCAACCTGTCAGGTGATAGGTGTGAAAACACCCATCCTTTTACCACTTATTTCTGGCTAAAACAAGACCAAAACACGTATTTAATATCATTTGTTTGGAATTATGCGTGGTTTTTGTGTTTATTGTGTTTTCTGAGTCAACCGGATGAATATTGAAGAAAACATGGGATTGCACAGGTTTTATCGAAGAAAAAGACTCAAGACGAAGTCTATTGTCCAAGAGATGCAAAAGATTTGAAGTCATTACGCCTATTTGAAGATTTATCTAAGAAAAAGGCCAAAGATGGAAGATTCATATATGTCAAAGAACTCGAGTCTATTAAACAAAAGATTATAAGACGAGTTGGAATTATTCACCGACACTTCTCAAAATCCAAAGTCGGAAGCGTTTATTTAAAGAAACGTAAAGACTAAAGAAGAAAGAAGAAAAGAAGCCCAAAAACAAAGTCCATTCACAAGCCCACAAGCACACGCCTATAAATAGGACTTCACTTCACCATTTTGGGGACTAGTTAGTTTTAGTTTTAGTTTTTCATTTTCTCTAGTTTTAGAGAGAGGAAGTTCTCAACTTTCTCTCACTAAGTTTTCATCTTTTTTCTTTTAATCTTCCAAGATTGAACTTTTGTATTGTTGATTTCATTAATCAAGTTTAAGTTTAAGCTTTTAATCTTTCATCTCTTTCTACCTTTCTTTGATTTTGATTCACTTTTGGTGCGAATTACTTATGATCCGTGTTGTTCATCAATGTTTTCGTGCTTAAAAGTTAATTTTTTTATGTTTATTTAAGTTTTCATACGAATAAGCTTTAAGATCTTTGTGCTTATTGGCTTATTTTTTATGTTTAGCTTATTTACTTTTTAAAAGTTTTCTTAAAAAGTTCATTTTTTTATAGATTGATTGAAAAGTTTGCTTATTTTAAGTTTAAAAATTTGTTGTTTGTGCTTATTGAATCTTTTTCACTATTAGATTCGTGCTAGTTTTGGGTATTAGCTTATTCCAAATAGCTTATCACCCTAGCTTAAGTTTCGGATCAAAAAGGTATCAGAAAGGGTAAAACCCTTTTCTGATTGGTTTATTCCGACGAGCACACCCCCCCCCTTATTCCGATCGTCAGATCGGAAAAGGGTTTTAACATATTCCGATTGGGAGGTTTTGATACATTCCGATTGTGGCTTATTGGCATTATTCCGATTGGTTTGGTTTTTATGTATTCCGATTTGACTCATCTTAAGATATTCCGATTGTGGTCCTTAGCACATTCCGATTAGAGTCATAACCTCATATTCCGATCACCCTCATTTCCAGTATTCCGATTAGCTTCATTCCGACAGTAGGGTTTATTGTATTCCGATTGGAGTGTTGTGTAACATTCCAACAACAAGCATTAAACATTCTGATCTGATTCCTTTTCATACATTCCGATCAATGCACTTTAGATATTCCGTTTTGGCTATTTTCCAATTGTTTAATTTCTTGTTTTTACAAAGTTTTCAAGTATTAGATTTATTAAGTGTTCAAGTAATTTTCCTAATCTTGTCTTTAAGTTTTCAAACATTAATTTTTAACTTGTCAATATAGTTTAATCTTTTAAAGTTTTAATTTTACTCTTCGACACTTACTTATTTGTTATTAGTTTAAAATAGATAAACAACCCAACATCTTTTTATTAACCAAGAACAAATCATTTCACTTTGAACCGTTATCAATTCGAGGAGATACCGAGAACTAATCTAGAACCCAATGAAAACTAAAGTATCAAATGGCGCCGCTGCCGGCTCTTCTCGTTAAGATTAACAGTTTTTGTGAGAACTTGGATTTTGGGATCCGTTCACCGTGAACGTTACTTTTTCATAAAAACTTTCAAAAATCCAAAAAAATATAAAATTTTCAAAAATATAAAAAAAATTAAAAAACATAAAAAAACCAAAAATATTTCTTTTTTGCCTTGTTAGTTCTTTTGCAGGTGCATGCGTACACGATCAACGTCTTATCAAGAGCCCGAGCCTCTCGAAGACTTAGACATGGCCGGTGTACAAAACAACAACAATGACCCACCTCAAAACAATAACAATCCACCTCTCAACAACAATAATAACAACAACAATGAGCCTCTACCAAACAATCGCCCGATGATTGAACTTCTGCAAGCACATGTAGATGGCAACAATGATCCAATTGTCATACCCGCGATTGCAGCCAACAACTTTGAGCTCAAATCCAGTTTTATCCAGATGGTCTCTGCTCAACCATTCTTGAGGCGTACCATTGATGATCCACATGACCACATCAAGAGATTCCTGCAACTCACGAATACGGTCAAATTCAATGGTGTTCCACAAGAGGTAATCCGTTTGCAACTTTTTCCCTTTTCTTTAGAGGGACAAGCCCGGCATTGGCTTGCTAAGGAACCGCCACAAAGTATTCTGACGTGGACGGATTTGGAGACCAAATTTATCAACTACTTTTTCCCACCCTCTCGTACTACCGCTTTGCGGAATGAAATCATTAATTTTGAACAAAAGTACGATGAGTCTTTTAGTGAATCTTGGGACCGTTTCAAAGATCTTTTAAGGAAGTGCCCACAACATGGTTTTACCAAAGTGCACCAAATTAACACTTTTTATAATGGTTTAAGCATGAATGACCAAGATTCACTAAACAGTGCCTCGGGGGGTAATATTTTGGTTAAGACTTCCAATGCCGCTTAGGATATTATTGAAAATAAGTCTCGTGTGCAAACCAAGAGTGTTCGAACCAATGTCGCCAGTGCTAGTACTAGTGACAGCGACAAGCGACTTGACAAAATTACTACGCTTCTTGAATCGCTTGCCGCCCAAACCGCTAGTAATACCAACAGCATCAACGCTAAAAACGCTCACGACGCTCAAGTCAATGCTGTTAGCCAACCATGTCAGATATGCGGGGGTCCTCACTCTTACACCACTTGTACCGCCACCCAAGACTATCCTTCAGAGAATGTGAATGCAGCATACGGTACCTATCCTCCGGCCGCATATCAAGCTCGTCCTCAAGGAGACCGCACTTGCTTAGCTACCGCTCAAATAACTTCCTCTCACCACCCGGTTTTCCTCCTAACAACCCAAACCAACAACAAAACCTCAATCGCCCTCCTCAACAACAACAACAACGTCGTGCACCATACATACCACCTCACAAACAACCATACCCACCTCAAAGAAACAACCAAGTTTACCAACAACCTGCTTATCAACCACCCACCTACAATGCTCCTCCCAACCAACCCACCGCATTACCCCAAGATATTGGAACCTACATGAGGACTAATGATGTGATCGTGGACAATCTCCAGCGGGAAGTGCTCAACTTGAAAGCAGACATGGTAAAACAAGGAAATGATCTGAGAGCTGATATGAGAAACACTTTGGCAAGTCAAATGAATGACTTAAGGAACATGATGGCTAGTTTCTTCCAAGGTAATCAACCCTCTTCTTCGGGTACTCTTCCGAGTAACACCGTTGCGAATCCAAGAGGGGAGATGAAAGAAATCACCACTCGCAGTGGAAAAGGTACCAAGGAACCCGAGCTTCCTATACCTCCACCGGTGATTGTGACTAAGGAGAACGAGTCACCTGCTCCTATTCCTCATCCTTCTACTTCCCCAATTTCTCCACCTCTTACTTCTACCCCTCCTCCACCCAAGGATGTGAGTGATCCTTCGATTCCAAAGCCTTCCTCTTCTTTCGATATACCTTATCCCTCAAGGTTGAGGAAAGAGAAGCTCAAAAGCAAGGATGATATTCAAGTTTCAAACTTTCTTAAAATGTTTAAACAATTGAATTTCAACATCTCCTTCGCTGAGGCTCTCGCTCACATGCCTAAATACGCAAAAATGTTCAAAGATCTTCTTAGTGACAAGGAGAAGCTTCTTGATATAGCTAACACCCAACTTAATGAGAATTGCTCTGCAGTGCTCTTAAGGAAATTGCCAACCAAGCTTGGTGATCCGGGTCGTTTCTTAATCCCTTGCAACTTCCCGGGAGTAGAGAATTGCATGGCCCTAGCCGATCTAGGTGCCAGTATTAACTTAATGCCTTTAAGTGTTTGGAATAAATTATCTCTCCCTGAGCTAGTCCCCACCAAAATGACTCTGGAATTAGCTAACCGTACGGTTGCTTATCCAGTGGGGATAGCCGAAGACGTTTTTGTAGGAGTCGACAAATTCACTTTTCCTGCCGATTTCGTCGTCGTCGACTACGAGATGGACCCTCGTGTGCCATTAATTGTTGGTCGTCCATTCTTAAGAACCGGTCGCACTCTCATCGATGTCGAAGCTGGTGAGCTTATCATGAGAGTGGGTGACGATGAAATTGTCTTCATCATGGGAAAGCTTTCTAAACAGCCTTATTCTAACGAGAGTGTTAATTATATTGACGTTCTTGATGAGGCTTGTGAAGAACACTTCAAATATGCTTGTAAAAGCCTTCCTACCTCTCCTCCCAATGTTGAGACCGTTTCCTCTATTGATTCATCACTATCTCTATTTGGAGAAAGTGATTTCCTTTGGAAAGATTTGGAAGCCACCATGGGAGATGTGAACTTAGACCATGACGATTCTCCCACCGATTGGGATGAAGATCTTCACCTCATTGAGAACCTTCTTAAAGAAGACAATATTTCTCTACCATCTCCCATGGTTATTGCTATCGATGCTCCAACTTTGAAAACGCCTCCCATCTAAAATCCTCCGGATTTAGAACTTAAGAAGTTACCGCCCCATCTCGAGTACGTGTTCCTGGAAGAAAAGAAGAAGTCGCCCGTCATCATTGCTAAGGACTTGAAAGAAGAAGAGAAATCTCGCCTCATCGTCGTGCTTAAAGATCATAAAAAGGCAATTGCTTGGAAAATTTCCGATATCCGCGGAATTGATCCGAACTTTTGTACTCACAAGATTCTCATGGAAGATGACTTTAAACTCGCAATCCAGAGCCAAAGAAGGGTTAATCCTCGCATTCATGACGTCATCAAACAAGAGGTTATCAAACTTCTAGATGCCGGCTTGATTTACCCTATTTCGGATTCGCCGTGGGTAAGTCCCGTCCATTGTGTGCCCAAGAAGGGCGGAATAACCGTTGTTCCCAATGAACACAACGAGTTGATTCCCACTCGTCTCGTTACTGGGTGGAGAGTTTGTATTGATTATCGCAAGCTCAATGATGCCACGAGAAAATATCACTTTCCTCTTCCTTTCATGGATCAAATGCTCGAGCGTCTTGCGGGTAATGACTATTACTTCTTTTTAGACGATTTCTCCGGGTATTTTAAAATTCCCATCGATCCCAAGGACCAAGAGAAGACCACATTCACTTGTCCTTACGGAACATTTGCTACAAACGCATGCCTTTCGGTTTATGCAATGCTCCTGGGACGTTCCAAAGGTGTATGATGGCTATCTTCCATGACATGGTGGAAGACACTATGGAAGTATTCATGGATGATTTCTCGGTTTATGGCGATTCTTTCTCTGCTTGCCTTGCCAATTTAGAACGTATGCTTAAGCGGTGTGAAGACACTCTCCTTGTTCTTAATTGGGAAAAATGCCATTTCATGGTAAAAGAGGGCATCGTGCTAGGACACAAGATCTCCAAAGCCGGTCTTGAAGTGGACCGTGCTAAAGTCGATGTTATTTCTAAGTTGCCTCCACCTTCAACCGTGAAGGGTGTGAGAAGTTTCCTCGGTCATGCGGGCTTCTACCGTCGTTTCATCAAAGGATTTTCTAAAATCGCTCGCCCGATGACCCACCTCTTGGAAAAAGATACTCCTTTTATCTTTTCCAAAGAGTGTATTGAAGCCTTCAACTTGCTTAAGGATAAGCTAACTAAGGCACCCGTCGTGGTTACCCCTAATTGGGAGCTGCCTTTCGAGTTGATGTGCGACGCTAGTGACTTTGCTATTGGAGCGGTTTTGGGCCAAAGAGTGAACAAACACTTCCAACCGATCCATTACGCTAGCAAGACTATGACAGGGGCTCAATTGCATTACACGACAACCGAAAAAGAACTTTTAGCTGTTGTCTATGTCTTTGAAAAGTTCCGCCCCTATCTTGTCCTTTCTACCACAATCGTTTATACCGATCATTCAGCGTTGAAGTACTTGTTGACTAAGCAAGATTCTAAACCAAGACTTCTTCGCTTGGTTTTGCTACTCCAAGAGTTTAAAATCGAAATTCGCGATAAGAAAAGAGCTGAAAACCTAGCCGCGGATCATCTCAGTAGACTTGAGGATCCTTACCAAGGGGATCATCTAAACAAAGAAATCAATGATTCTTTTCCTCTGGAGACCTTAATGTCTATCAACTCGACTTCTGATGAAACCCCGTGGTTTGCGGACATTTCAAACTACTTGGCGGGTGGAATTCTTGTTGATGGGTTAACATCCCAACAAAAGAAGAAGTTCTTCAAAGACATTAAGACTTACTTTTGGGATGACCCGTATTTATTCAAACAATGCGCTGATTTGATTATTCACCGATGTGATGATGGACCGGCAGCTTTAGAAATCCTTGACGCTTGCCACAAAGGACCCATCGGTGGTCACTTTAGTCCCAACTACACCGCTAAAAAAGTGTTTGACTCGGGATTTTATTGGCCCACCATTTATCGTGATGCTCACGAGATGGTTAAACGTTGTGATGCTTTCCAAAAACAAGGCAAGATCACACATAAAGACGGGATACCTCATAATTTCATACAAGAATGTGAAATCTTTGATGTTTGGGGTATCGACTTTATGGGGCCATTCCCTTCCTCTAAAGGGAACAAATACATCCTTGTAGCCGTTGACTACGTTTCAAAGTGGGTTGAAGCCAAAGGTTTAACTACTAATGACGCAAGGGTGGTTTGTAACTTTTTGAAATCGCTATTCGCTAGATTCGGTGTGCCTCGTGCCATTATTAGTGATCGTGGGACTCATTTTTGCAACGACCAATTCGCAAGAGTCATGGCTAAGTATGGTGTCAATCATCGTCTTTCCGCCGCCTACCACCCACAAACTAATGGCCAGGCTGAAATCTCTAACCGAGGATTAAAGCGAATTCTTGAAAGAACCGTGGGAGAGCATCGTGCCTCATGGGCTGATAAACTTGATGATGCTCTGTGGGCTTTTCGTACCGCTTACAAGACTCCGATTGGTTGTACATCATATCGTCTCGTGTACGGGAAAGCATGCCACCTCCCCATTGAGTTGGAGCACAAGGCTTACTGGGCCTTGAAGTGGGCTAATTTTGATATCAACAAAGCCGGTGACCTACGCAAGATCCAACTCAATGAGCTCAATGAAATCCGTAATGAGGCTTATGAAAATTCTTTGATCTATAAGGAAAAGACTAAGCTCATTCACGACTCTAAGATCAAAAACCGAGAGTTCCAAGTTGGAGACAAAGTTTTACTCTTTAACTCTCGGTTGAAAATCTTTTCGGGCAAGATGAAATCTCGTTGATCCGGCCCATTCACCATTGCCCAAATTTTTCCATATGGTACTCTCAAGCTCGCTCAACCTAATGGACCTAATTTTAAGGTGAATGGCCAACGAGTGAAGTTGTACTTTGGTGTGGACATCTCTCATGAGATGATTCCATCCCTCACCACGTTCCCCATGAACTAATTTTGGGTCGAGTCAGGCTCGTGACTCGGTTATCAAAAACAAGCGCTCCTCGGGAGGCAGCCCGAGTATCTATCCTTTTCCGTTTTAACCTCCTAAGTGTAGGGGGACCTCTATAGGTTCTTTGTGTTTGTGTGGTGATGTGATTACAGGGATGAATGCACTTTTGGAACCTTTGAAGAACCGTGCTCCCGTGTTATCCGAAATCCGGTTCTATCTCTCAACTATCGTGATTCAATTTTCTTCATACTCACATTTGAAATTGATCACGTTAGTCATCTCTTCCTTAACTTGATTTAACCAACGTGCACAATGTCATAAGTGTAGGGGAGACTTTTCCAACATGCTTAAACATTGAGGACAATGTTTATCTTAAGTGTAGGGGGGACTTCTATCGAAGTTTTAAGTGGACTTTTCCATGAAAATGCCTTCATTTAACCAGAAAATCATCTTTTTCAACATTTTTCAAATTTTTAATTAACTTTGGCCATTTAGTCGTGATTTTTAAATTTTTATCGTTGCTTTCATATGTATATATCCCGCAATATAGTCAAAAATATTAATAAAGTGGTGTAGCTAGTTTTGAAATCTTTGACATATTAGGCCCGTTGCGATTATTTTGACTCAACCCGAATAGACTTATCCAAGTTTATTCTAGCTAGTATCCTTAACCATGTAGACCTTAATTGGTTTATTAGGCTAAGTATCCACGAGTCTCATTACTTGAGATTTTAAATTGTGGAGGATGAGAAATGATAGATCAATTATAAGTCGGTATTTTTGCGCAAGCTCACTTGGTGTAATTATCTGCCTATTCTCCCATCACTTGCTAATAATTTATCTGCATTAAGTAAGGTCGTACGATTTGAAAAGTTACTTAGCTTCTAGACCAAGATCGTTTAAAAGTTGCTCGATAATGATAAGAGTTCATAGCCAAAGCATAACTTATAAAGCGGGGCGCGAAGATTGGCGAGTCCGAAAAGGCCCTAACAAGGCATGAGGATTCCATTTTATTGCTGAAGATCCAAAGTGATGTGAAAAGCATTATTCCCAAAATCAATATGAAGGATCAAGACTCACGACGAAAAGCAATCAACTCCCATAAAGATCATGGAGAAGTCTATCCTAAAAGACCCTAACAAGGTATGAGGATAAATAGATCCAAGTCCGAAAAGGAGGCGGATCGTTGTATCTCAAAATCCCAATTAGAGATTGAAGAAATAATCATGAAGTCATGGTCAACAAAGTTGGAGTACCCCTCAAAAGTCTCCAAGTGAAGAAACTCTATTACGAAGAGAAGACCATTATCTCAAGAACGTCTCTCAAGATATGAAGTATGAAGTACATGCCAAATATCGGCCCGAGAAAGGTCTCAAATCGTAAACCGAGTTATGCCAAGATATGAACTTTTTGATATCCCGAGAAGCAGTTTTAAGATATTTTGTCCTTTAGCTAACTATTGATCAAATCGTCCTACTTTGCTTTCAGCCTAAATAAACTATCGAAATAAGTCCAAAAATGCATCTTCATGATCATTCTAAGACAAAAATAAAATATAAGAGATACACCTAGGATTAAGGGAGTTTAAGCATATAATTAAGCCATGTGTGTAAGTGTTTAATTTGCTAACTTATAATAACAATGATCTCGTTTTTAAGCTTAGTTTGGGGAACGTGAAACTTGAGGGTGATGAATCTTCGCAGCACCGAAGCCCTAATGTAAGTCTTAGATCTCTTTGCAAGTTATTTCCACGTAGCTATTTTCTATCCTTTTGTTTACTTTAAAGTTTTAATCTCTCGTAGTACTTTAATTTTTGTTTAGTGGTATTTTAATAAGGCCAAGGTTGATTGATTATGAGAAAAATATAAATTTGCTTTATCACTAAGCATTGCATGAGGGCATGGCAATGGTTAAGTGTAGGGGATTTGATAGGTGTGAAAACACCCATCCTTTTACCACTTATTTCTGGCTAAAACAAGACCAAAACACGTATTTAATATCATTTGTTTGGAATTATGCGTGGTTTTTGTGTTTATTGTGTTTTCAGAGTACAACCGGATGAATATTGAAGAAAACATGGGATTGCACGGGTTTTATCGAAGAAAAAGACTCAAGACGAAGTCTATTGTCCAGGAGATGCAAAAGATTTGAAGTCATTGCGCCTATTTGAAGATTTATCGAAGAAAAAGGCCAAAGATGGAAGATTCATATATGTCGAAGAACTCGAGTCTATTAAACAAAATATTATAAGACGAGTTGGAATTATTCACCGACACTTCTCAAAATCCAAAGTCGGAAGCGTTTATTTAAAGAAACGTAAAGACTAAAGAAGAAAGAAGAAAAGAAGCCCAAAAACAAATCCCATTCACAAGCCCACAAGCACACGCCTATAAATAGGACTTCACTTCACCATTTTGGGGACTAGTTAGTTTTAGTTTTAGTTTTTCATTTTCTCTAGTTTTAGAGAGAGGAAGTTCTCAACTTTCTCTCACTAAGTTTTCATCTTTTTTTCTTTTAATCTTTCAAGATTGAACTTTTGTAATGTTGATTTCATTAATCAAGTTTAAGTTTAAGATTTTAATCTTTCATCTCTTTCTACCTTTCTTTGATTTTGATTCACTTTTGGTGTAAATTACTTATGATCCGTGTTGTTCATCAATGTTTTCGTGCTTAAAAAGTTAATTTTTTATGTTTATTTAAGTTTTCATACGAATAAGCTTTAAGATCTTTGTGCTTATTGGCTTATTTTTTATGTTTAGCTTATTTACTTTTTAAAAGTTTTCTTAAAAAGTTCATTTTTTTTATAGATTGATTGAAAAGTTTGCTTATTTTAAGTTTAAAAAGTTGTTGTTTGTGCTTATTGAATCTATTTCACTATTAGATTCGTGCTAGTTTTGGGTATTAGCTTATTCCAAATAGCTTATCACCCTAGCTTAAGTTTCGGATCAAAAAGGTATCGGAAAGGGTAAAACCCTTTTCCGATTGGTTTATTCCGACGAGCACACCCCCACCCTTATTCCGATCGTCAGATTGGAAAAGGGTTTTGACATATTCCGATTGGGAGGTTTTGATACATTCCGATTGTGGCTTATTGGCATTATTCCGATTGGTTTGGTTTTTATGTATTCCGATTTGACTCATCTTAAGATATTCCGATTGTGGTCCTTAGCACATTCCGATTAGAGTCATAACCTCATATTCCGATCACCCTCATTTCCAGTATTCCGATTAGCTTCATTCCGACGGTAGGGTTTAGTGTATTCCGATTGGAGTGTTGTGTAACATTCCGACAGCAAGCATTAAACATTCCGATCTGATTCCTTTTCATACATTCCGATCAATGCACTTTAGATATTCCGATTTGGCTATTTTCCAATTGTTTAATTTCATGTTTTTACAAAGTTTTCAAGTATTAGATTTATTAAGTGTTCAAGTAATTTTCCTAAACTTGTATTTAAGTTTTCAAACATTAATTTTTAACTTGTCAATTTAGTTTAATATTATAAAGTTTTAATTTTACTCTTCGACACTTACTTATTTGTTATTAGTTTAAAATAGATAAACAACCCAACACCTTTTTATTAACCAAGAACAAATCATTCCACTTTGAACCGTTATCAATTCGAGGAGATACCGAGAACTAATCTTGAACCCAATGAAAACTAAAGTATCATCATGATCGAGTAATAACCTCCCGAAAAAAACACATGCGCGGAAGTTATTCCTCGGATGACCAAAGCTTCTCGCAACCATGGAGAAGAGCCAGGAAAAACGCTTTTACGAGGCGCATACAGTATTACGAGGATACAAGAAAGCGTCACATGTCATCATACGTGAAAACTTATGATGGCATTTCAGATCCAGAAGACCACTTAAAAGTCTTTGAATCCCAGGAAGGTATTGAACAATGGCCAGAACCCGTATGGTGAAACATGTTCAACTCTACACTCGTAGGTAACGCGCAGATGTGGTTCGATAGGCTTTCGCCACGAACAATCAACATGTATGAAGTGTTGCGGAAAGCATTTAAAAGAAACTATGTACAACAGAGAAGACATGATAGTAGTGCTGCATCACTTGCTAGGGTAAAGCAGAACCAGGGCGAATACCTGGAAAACTTTCTGGAACGCTTCAAGAGCGGGTGTCTTTAGATAAAAGACTGCCCAGAAATCCTGCAAGTATCTTGCTTCATGGCGGGTATACGAAACAGCAATCTAGTAAAGAAGCTGAATGAAAGAACGCCCGAAACCTTCGATGGAGTACTAAGGCGGGTATGGTCTTTCATACAGGGAGAATCAGCTGCTTCAGAAGTAACACGAAACACTTATGACTACAGATCTTTCCACGCGCCTAGTGAAGGGCCCAACAATCAAGGCAGACCTCTGGGCCTTGAGTACTTAGGAAGGAGAAGAGAGGGACGAACTAATAACTCTATGTTTACTCCCCTTAAGTTAACCCCAAGAGAAATCCTCCTATCGGAAGGTGCGAATTACCGAAGGCCAACACCAATGACCACCCCAGTCGAAAAGCGCGTCGATAATAGATATTGTGAATACCATGATGAGAGGGGGCACGCTACGAACAAATGTATTCAGCTACAAAAATATATCGAAATTATGGTAAAGAAAGGTAAGCTGAAACACCTTGTCAAGGAAACCACGAAAGATGAAAGACAAAAAATCGCTAGCGCAAATATTTACATGGTGGAATTATGGCAACAAAGGACCAGACAAAAGGTGAGCCAAAAATTCTCGAAGGGTAAAGACATTTCATTTCCCCCACTCAACGCGAGGAACGTCGTAGAGGGCCCGTTAGTTATAGAAATAAGCATTGGTCAGCACAGCATACATCGCATGTATGTGGATGGAGGTTCATCAGCAGAAATAATGTATAACACTGCTTCTCTTAACTTAGTGAAGAAGTACAGAGCCAAATGATACCTGCAACCTCCCTGCTCATCGGTTTTAGTGGAGAAGCGGTGTGGCCTTTGGGCCAACTAAAGCTAGTAGTAAAAGTAGGGGACGATGAGCACTCAACAAACGTCTCCATGAATTTCTTGATCATACGGTCGCCATCGAAATATAACGGGATTATAGGGCGACCAGCTATACTAGCAATGCGAGCGGTACCTTCCACAACTCATGGCATTATCAAATTCCCAGTGGATGGAGGAATCGTAACGATCTTCAATACAACGATAACCCCCCCGGAATGTAACCCGATCACAGAACCTCCATGGGTCATAATGGAACCTAAGGTAAACTCACTACCAAATCTAAAGGTAGCAGTGCATCCACAGTATCCAGATCAAGAGATTACAATCGGAGGAACACTGTCTGACAAAGGAAATACGGACATGTGTCACCTTTTAAAGAACAACCTAGACATCTTCGCATGGGAACCCCAAGATATGACAGGGGTACCAAGGTCAATAGTAGAACACAAGCTCCAAATCCGCGAAGGGTACCCTTCGATTAGGCAAAAGAAAAGAGGGCAGGCCCAGAGCGCAACAAGGTGATACTCGAGGAAGTGAAAAAACTAGTTGACGCAGGAATCACGAGGGAAGTTTACTATCATGACTGGCTTGCTAACCCAGTAATGGTGAAGAAACATGATGGTAGCTGGCGCCTGTACGTTGATTTCACCGACCTAAATAAAGCTTGTCCCCAAGATTGCTATCCACTCCCAGAGATAGATTGGAAGGTGGAATCGTTGTGCGGGTACCCCTTCAAATGCTTCCTAGACGCATACAAGGGATTCCACAAAATACAAATGGTAGAAGAGGACGAAGAAAAAAAACATTCCATACCAGCCAGGGTGTGTACTGCTACAAAAAAATGCAATTTTGGACTCAAGAACGGAGGGGACACGTATCAACGGCTGGTTGATAAAGTGTTTGAAAGCCAAATAGGGAAAAACTTGGAGGTGTATTCGATGATTTGGTAATCAAAAGTCACACAGAGAGCGAGCTTATCCGAGATATAGAGGAAACATTCTCAACACTAAGGAGAATAAACATGGAGTTAAATCCCAGGAGGTGCACTTTTGGGGCAACAGAAGGCATGTTCCTAGGATACATGATTGACCCGAATGGCATCAAACCCTGTCAGGAAAAAACAGATGCGGTCATTCACCTCCAATGCCCAAAGACAAAAAAGGAATTACAGTCGCTGAATGGTAAACTCGCAGGGATAAACAGGTTCTTGTCCAAGTCAGTGGAGAAGTCGCTCCCTTTATTTAAAACGCTAAAAAGGTGCATTAAGAAAGGGGACTTGAATTAGACTAAGGAAGCGGAAAAGGCCTTCGAGGAATTGAAAACACATTTGGCTTCGCTCCCTATGTTAGTCGTACCACGACCTAACGAGGAGGTGATAATGTATTTGTCTGCTACACATGGAGCGATCAGTGCAGTGCTAATGATGGATAGAGAAAATGTGCAAATTCCAGTATACTTCGTAAGTAGGGCGTTGCAATGCTTGGAGCTAAATTACACCCAAATGGAAAAATTAGTACTCGCGCTGGTGTTTGCGGCAAAGAGGTTGCGTTGATACTTCCAAGCGCACCCAATAGTGATGATAACTGATCAGCCCATAAAGCAGGTAATATCAAAACCAGAGGTCACAGGTAGATTCCAGAAATGGAGTGTTCTACTAGGGGAACACAACATTACTTACAGACCGCGCAATGCCGTAAAGGGGCAAATTTTGGCAGATTTCCTCATTGAAAATTAGAAGAAGGCGTTAAAGGGCTGGATCAAAAGGAAGAAGACCCAACCCCGCGGGTCTTTTTCACTGGTGGGTCCTCTTGCACTAATGGATCAGGTGCGGGTCTCATACTTATCAACCCCGAAGGAATGGAATTCACCTACACATTGCGTTTTGAGTTCACAGCCACAAATAATGAGGTAGAGTATGAGGCGCTAATAGCAGGGCTAAGAATCACAGCACGAATGGGTGTGCGCAATCTCGAAGCAAACGTAGATTCTCGGCTGGTGGCAAACCATATACTTGGAAAATACGAGGCGAAAGAAGATAACATGGTGCAATACTTACAAAAAGCCAAAGCATTGATTGAAGGTTTCAATAAGTTCCGAATACGCCAAGTACCCAGGGGGGAGAACAAGAAAGCAGATGCACTTAGCAAAATAGCATCTACCAGCTTTGCACACCTATCAAAACAAGTCCTGGTGGAGATTCTCAATGACAATTCAATAAAAGAGCAAGAGGTCACATAGGTCGTAGAGGAAGAAGGCCCTACATTGATGACACTTGATATGAGCAAAATCTCATATCAATTAATCAACAAAACATAGAAAATACCTAACTTTTGTGCTATAAAGAAGTATTATGTGGTATGTTTTGTGTTTGTGCTTAAATAGGTAACAAGGATACAATTCCAAGCAAATAAGAGGAAATCAAGCTCATTTATGATGAAAAGATAAGAGAAGGATCAAAGTTGACAAGCCATTTGAAGATGAATAACCTATCTTGACAATATTCAAAAGTTGAGGGATTTAAATGCAAAGTTTGGAAAAAGTCAAGATCAAAGTCAAACTTGGTCAAACTTCAAGTTAACCAAGTCAAGGGAGTCAAATAAGCAAGATTCTAAGTCAAAGGACTGAAATTGCCATTAAAATGAAGAAAGGAGCTCAAATTAAGAAGCTGTTAAAGTCCAATGGCTGAAAGTGTTAATTTTACACAAACTTTGGTCTTGATCCGTGTCACATTCCTTTCCACCAATCAAATTGCAAGGAAAATAAAGTATGGATTGCCAAATGGACTGCCAACTCATCCTATCATTTAATAACTGGATCTTCAACAGTGCAACGCACTATCATTTTATCAACCAATCAGGAAGCTACACTCCATAATTCATTTTATCCATAACGGATAATGATCTGTGTGCTTGGCCAGTATCCAATGAAATGATGACACGTGTCATCTTTTCCAAGAAAAAGCCCACGGTCGATTTGGAGCTACAAGGAATTTCATGAAGTACTTTCTACATGAAAAATACTCAGAATGAGATGACGAATCCAAGTACACAACTTATTTAGACTAAAGATCAAAGGATTATAAAACCCCCTTTTATGTTCTTAATGAAGAATCTGCAATTCACCTAAAGAAGCCACCTGGCACTCTCCTATTGGTCATGACACGTTGACTACCCCAACAACTCATCATCAATCCTCTATAAATAGTATCTAGTCACTTCATTTTCAGTGAGCAGTTAAGTGTGAAAAACAAACACTTTAGTTTTTCCTCTCAATTATGTTTCTTCATTCAGTTAGATAACAACTCTTAAGTGTTTGACACACACTTAAGAGTTTGTTAGATAATTAGTTAAGCTGTTGTAACCTCTTTTCCCTCCTAAATCAATAAAAGCACAAAAATATTCATTCATATTCTCATCTTCAGTTACTATACTCAATCCTGCATTACTATTGATCTCTTATGATTTCATTGATCATAACTGATCAATAAAGTGTTTCTGAGTTGTTTTGGAAGCTTTCCATGTTCATTTCAGTTTTGCCAGTTCATGCCAGTTCTTGTAGCAGTTTAGAAGCAAAATTAGTTGATTTGGTTTAGAGATAGCTAATGGAGGTGATTTGGTAGTTGATAGTAGTTGAATTGGGTTGAAGGAAGTTGTTTTAGAGAGTACAACACTCCTCTACTCCATCAATGGAGGCTTCAAGCTAAAAGGTTTTGAGATTCTTTTTTTTTGTTCCCCTGAATTGAATTGCATGCTTAATTCCTAGAGTAACCATTACTTGCTGATATGATGATATGTTTAGACTTGTTTTAGTGTAATTGTGTTAGCTTTGTAATATTTGAGTAGTCTTGTACCTTCAATCTCAATTTACTAGATTTTAGCTTCCATTTTAATCAGTTAAAGGACTTTGAGTTCGTTTTGTGAAGTAGTCTATTAACAAGTCTGGTTTAGGTCAATTACTCTTCATTTCACTCATTAGATAAGTCTTGATAGTAGTCATAGCTTGATTCTCTCTTTTACTCAAAATTGCTTTGTAAAATTTCTAAATAGTCTTATAAAGTGGTGTTTGGATTTGTGAGCATTTCTGGTTAAGAATTGTCAAAAACTTGTTAAACTTGCTCAGCTACATTTAGTAAACCAGTGGTAACATTTGTGTTTAGTTTTGAGGTCAAAATATAAGTCAAAAAGGCAAATGGTTAGAAAAAAGTATGGGTCAAGTTTTGTTAACATTTTCATCAGAAAACTAGCTCCATTTAAATCACTTGCATACTTTCATTCCTTGATCATTTTTCTTGAAATCAGTTTCTAGTTGTAGCATAACATCCAATGTTTGAGACTGTGCAAGGAAATTCTACAGTTCTAAGTTTTCAGCTCGAAAATAGCTTTTTAATAAGCTCTATACCAATTGCAAGTTTCTGAGATAAAAGCTTGACTGATTTCTTGAATCTCCATTTCTACTTCATAAATGTACCAATTTTTCTTCACAAACCTTGTTATAAACATGTCCTGAGTAGTTTTGGTGATTTTCAGCTTTTTGATATTTTTGGTCAACGTTGGTCAAATAAGCACTTTCTAGCTTAAATTCATTTTTCAGCTTATCTAGTGAATCATTTTCAGATTAGAAAGACATTCCATACTCCTTATAAGTGGTTTAATAAGATTGAGCATTAAATATTATTGTGGAAGTCTCATTTTTAAGTTAGCTTATTCTTGGCTTATTGGAATAAGCTATCTTTTGTTCTACAAGCTTTTAAGCTGTTTCTTTGTGCATGTCTAGCTGAAATTGGATTTTAAGACTTTTAAAACAAACCAGAGATTATTTGGTCCAGAAATGAGCTTATACGAGCTTATTCTTTAGTTGTGCCCGTTTTTGTGATTAAATTCTAGTTAATTGCAATTTGGTCCTTGATATCTTTAACTGTTTTCATTAGGAGCTAATTTTACAAGTTTTTAAGGTTTTCAAGTTTACAACCTGTTAGCCCTATATTTTATATAGTCGAACAAGAATATAATAGGTCATCTTAGTCGTTAATAGTCTTGTATTGTAATAGGCTAGCCGGGAAAACCGGGCTTGGACTTTAAGCTAATATTGTCTAACTTAGGGGCGTAAGCTCAAGACAAAGCCAAGCCTGGCCCAAGGAAGCTAAACCCACCGCCCATATGCCAAGGGTATATAAACCCTCTTCCATGTGTGGAAGGGGGTGTTGGTTCATTTTACTTTCTCTCTCTAGTAAACATTAACCTTCCAAAACCTCTCTTGTTTCTCTCTCTACTTTTCTTCCCTTTCTCTCTCTAAATATCATCTAAATCTTGTGTTATGGATTGATATGGGATTAACATTTGGTATCAAGAGCCTATAGTGGATAGGTGATTAAAGATTCGTGTGTTGTGTTCTTGATTTTTCGTGGCTATTTTGATCTATATCTCACGTCCCAATTTTTTTTTGGTGTTTTTTAATGGTCTATTCTTGATACAAATCATCTACATACTATTGGTAGTGATTTGGTATTGTTTCCTTTGGTTAAAAACGCAAAATTTTTGGGTGTTTATATCATTTTTAGGCTAAAAATCTTGAGTTTGTGGTGTTTTGTCCGAGAAAAGTGCTACATTGCGATACATCATTCCGAGAGGTAGTCCGATCGCAATAACCTTAGGGTTTTACTTTGCGATCATACATTGCGACAGTCCCTTATTCCGACCGTGGATTGCGATCGTACATTACGATCGTTGATTCCGACGGAATTTAAGGCATATTGCGACGTTACTCTGTAAAAATTTTGAGAACATTGCGATAGGTATTGCGATCCAACATTCCGACAGATAACATTGCGATAGGTATTGCGATCACATATTCCGATAGAACATTCCGACAAACATTCCGACAGGTATTCCGATAGTACATTCCGACGGGTATTCCGATAGAACATTCCGACAGACATTCCGACAGGTATTCCGATGGGCATTCCGAAAGGTATTCCGATGGACATTCCGACATGTATTCCGATGGACATTCCGATGGATATTTTGTTTGAGTAATTTTTAGACTTAGCCACTATCTAGACTAGTTTCGCAACATAGTTTACCCGAAGATTACAAAAAAAAATAAAGAGTTAAAATTTTTAGATCAAGTAAAATCAAATTTTTTCCTTACTAGTTTTGGCTATTTCTAACTCAAATTCAAAATTTGGCGATACAAAATTTTTCGGCTTACCGTTTTGTCAGACTGGGGAATTTATTGTTGGATTGAGAAAAATTTTTGAATTTTCGGAATTTCAATTTTAACCACACATCATCACAACAAATACACTAAGATCCGTAATCCATTCACAAGTAATCACCATGTCAAATAACAACAACAACAATGCAACGGCCAATCAAATTCGTCTAGAACAAGGTGGCAATGGAAATCCACCTGTGCTCACTGTCGGTTGCTACGTTCAGTGGAGATCTCGCTTCCTTAGATTTCTCGACACTAAGGAGAATCGAACCGCTCTTCATCATTGCCGTGAGAACCCACCTCCAGTTTTTGAATTCAGAACCTTTACCACACAAGCAGAGGATGGTACTTCATCAACTACACGAGCTATGAAGAATTTCGACACATGTCCTGCAGAGAAAAAGAAACTCCTCCAACTTGAAGCTGATGCCGTCAACTACATACTCACTGGGATTGATAACGATATCTATTCCACGGTTGATGCATGTCCTAATGCAATGGAAATGTGGAATGCAATTCATCGACTGAAGCAAGGTGAGTCGATCAATGTTCAAGATCTCGAGACTAATCTGCTTTGGGATTTTGGAAAATTCACATCCGAAGATGGTGAATCCATTGACTCATATTACTCGAGATTATACAAAATAATGAATGAGCTTGTCAGAAATCAGTGCACCATCTCCAATCATCATGCAAATGTTCAGTTTTTACTTCAACTCAAACCAGAATGGCAAAGGTTTGTGACTTTGGTCAAACAAAGGGAGGATATCAAGACTATATCTTACCACAAACTTTATGATATTTTGAAACAACATCAGAATGAAGTGAATGAACTTAGAGCTGAAAATGCAGAATGATCTGCGAACTCTATTGCTTTTGTGGCTGCTACTTCAACAAAACCCGTTCCCCGTCAACAACCAGCTACACATTCCTCAAGGTCATCAAGCTCATCCACCAAAACTCTAGCTACTTCTAGAAACAAAGCAAAAGCAATTGTCCCCAATCCACCTCCAAAGTATGACACCGAGTCAGATGGAGACAGTGATGATGAACAAACTTCAAGGGACAAGAAGATTGAAGAACTCATGTCTTTACTCACCACAACTTATAAGAAGATCTAAAAACCTACCAACAACAACCTCAGATCATCATCCAATGCTAGATATAAGGAAGTTGATCATTCACCTCGGTATGATCGTGATGCTAGGTATGATAATCAGAAGCTGTCGAATCAAGTTGGGGCTAGAGATACTGTAGGCACTCCAGTTGTGCAGAAGACTGGGATTCAATGCTTCAACTGCAAGGGATTTGGGCACATGGCTAGGGAATGCAAGAAGCCAAAACGGGTTAAGGATTCGGGATATCACAAGGAAAATATGTTGTTGTGTAAGAAAGAAGAAGCAGGGATTCCACTCACAGCAGATGAAGTTGACTGGCATGATGACACTGATGATGAAGCGGAAGATCAAGAGTTGGAGGCACATTATGTGTACATGGCAAAGATTCAATAAGTGATCCCAAGGACTGATGATACTTCTGGACCCATCTATGATTCTGAGCCACTTGAAAAGGTACCATCACATGATAACTATAATGTGTTTGCTAATGAACGACGTCATCCTGATCAACCCGAAAGAATCAATGACACATATGTAATGGACACGGAGGATAGCAATATCTCTACGGATTCACAGCATAAGTGTAATGATGACGGAAAAGCTGTTCACGATACTGACTCGGATGAGGACCGTGATTTGCTTGCGTCCATTATTGATTCTTTAAAACGTGAAATTGATGAAAACAAAGAGGCTAATAAACGTTTGAAGCAAGCAAACGCATCCTTAGCCGAGGATATAGACAGGCTTAAAGAGTGTGATTATGTAAAAGAAGCTGATCGACGAGTTGCAATAGCTAATGGTTTGGTATATGAACGTAAGGTGCTCAACGAACAATATTGTTCTGAAGTAACACACGAAATTCATATGTCAAAACAGAAGATATCGAAACATGAAGAACAACTGCTGCTACATAAACTCCAAATTACCAAGTTAGAGTCGGTTAACAAAGAACAAACTGAGCTTTATAAAACTCGTGAAGAAAAGGATATTGAAAAAATTCTTGATTTGGAAAAGAGAGTCAAAACGTTAAACAACATTGTTTACAAAACGGGTCAGTCCATTCAAACCATGAATATGCTCAATAGAAATATGAAAACGAGTTTTGTCAAGCCTGAATATCTCAAGAAAATTCAAAGTACCAAGCCCGCTCTTTATGATATCGGTTGTTATGTTGATAATCATGCTCTTATGCTTTCACCGGACAGCGAAGAAATCATTCGTCATCAAGAAGAAAGTCGATCAAACTTAAGTGATTTAATAACCCTTTCTGATTCTGATAATTATATTAAGTTTGTTCCTCAAAAAGAACTTTCAAAAGAACAAAAGATGTATAATAGTGTTCCACCACCAAGTGATGAAGCCCAAAAGAAAGTTTCTTTAAAAAGGAGTTTCAAAAAGCAATCAATTTTGTTAGAAAAACAAATTTCGGATGAAAAACGTAAATGGGATGAGAAAAGCAAAAGTGTTCAGCAATTTGAGTTTATAAAACAAGGGGTTTTAATTTTGTACAAAGGTGTCGTCGACTATGAAAAAGTTTCTAGGGATACCATTTGGAATATTAAACCTAACCCACAAGTAGAAGTCGTCATTCAACAATGCATTGTTCCAACAATTGATGATCTTTCAAAAAATGTGGAAATGTTTTATAATGCTCTCACTGAGGAAATGTTAACTGATTTAAGTTATGTTAAATCTCTTGAAGATGAAGTTGATTTTCTTCAAACTAAATTAAAAACACAAGAAAACCAACTTTCTAACGAAATTGATCGACTTTCTAAGGAATACTTTTATGCTGACCATATGAATGCTATACTTGCTGTGTATACCGATCTTGATCAATATTGTCATGTAGCATGTCTAGTGTCAGAATCGGACGAGAAATGTCGCAATCCTGAAGTAGAGCTTTCGAAACAAATTCAGTCATATAACAAACTTTCGAAAAGTTTTTCCCAACTTGAGAAACACTCCATTTCTCTTGAACCTGCTTTACAAAAATGTGATAAATCTTGTAATCATAAAAAATGTCAAGAAATGGCAGCTTCTTCGTTTTGACAATTAAATGAAAAAGGTTTCGAAATAAATGATTTGAAAGCTCAGCTACAAGAAAGGGACATAGCCATCAGTGAGTTACAAAAACTCATTGAGAAAATGAAAGGAAAGTAAGATTTGGGTAAACCATCCACTATTCGTAAACCGAATGCGGTTAAATGCCCTAAATCATCTATTTTGGGCAAACCCCCACAGACTTTGCCTAAGCTAGGAACTGATAAGAGCACCAATGTGATAGCACCTGGAATGTATAAGATGAACACTAGGTCCACTCAAACTGGAACAACGCGGTTACCTCAGAATACTAGGAAAACTAATCAACGCGTGTCTTCTTCTACAGGAGTAACTCCCACTACTAGCGTTTGCGGACCACAGCTTAAGAGCACTAGAATTGAAGATAGAGTCATGCCTAACAATAGTCAAGGGAATAAGAAGGAAGTAGAATATCACCGTAGGAATTTTAAGTTTTCTAAGAATAAAACGTCTATAACTGCTTGTAATGACAGTTTAAATGCTAAGACCTCGAATGTTGAAGTTGTTTGTGTTGAATGTGGAAAATGTGTTCGTACTTTCAATCATGATGCTTGTGCTCTTAATCATAATGGCGTGAATACTAGAACTAGGAAGCCTATTCCTGTGCCCACTAGTACTAGAAAACACACAAGAACTTTGAACCAATCCACTGATCAACCACTTAAGAAACTAAGTGCATTAGACTCCACTACTTTGCGTAAACAAAACAGATTAAAGAAGCTATATGAGAACATGATTAGGACATGTACACGGGGGTATTAGAGATTTACACCACCCGGATACAAACGGGTACCTAAGTTAACTACTTTAGTGATTGGGTCTAGGAATATTAGCTTGCCTGTAGACTTTGCATCTAGGCCCACTACTATTTTGGAACCCGTTTCTATCAAGGGATCCCATTTGTCAAATACTACATTGTCTTCTAATTCTTCTGCAGCTCGTCGAAATCATCCTATTCATAATGGACTCCGGGTGCACAAAGCACATGACGGGCAATCTCAAGCTTCTCATTAACTTCGTGGAGAAGTTTCTGGATACGGTGCAGTTTGGAAATGATCAGTTTGCACCGATACTTAGATATGGCGATTTGGTTCAAGGAAATCTCCCTATCAAACGGGTTTATTACGTCGAGGGGCTGAATCACAATTTATTCTCGGTTGGTCAATTTTGTGATGCGGATTTGGAAGTGGCTTTTCGAAAATCTACTTGCTATGTTAGAGACTACGATGGAATGACCTTCTTACAGGTTCTCGTGGTTATGATCTCTACACAGTAACTCTTCAAGACACATCTTCAACAAATCCAATTTGCTTAATGGCTAAACCTTCATCCTCTCAAGCATGGTTATGGCATCAACGATTGTCACATCTCAACTTTGACACCATCAACTTGCTTTCGAAGAATTATATTGTGACCGGTATTCCTAAGTTAAAATTCGTCAAAGACCATCTTTGTTCTTCTTGTGAGTTGGGGAAAGCAAAATAGAAGTCTTTCAAAACAAAGACTACCCCAAGCACAAAAGGACGATTGGAACTTCTATACATGGATTTATGTGGTCCTATGCGTGTAGAGAGTATTAACTAGAAAAAGTATATTCTCGTGATTGTTGATGATTACTCTAGATACACATGGACTTTCTTCTTAAGGTCCAAAGATGAAACTCCAGAGGTTCTCAAAAACTTTCTCTAGATGATACAACGCAATCTTCAAGCTCAAGTCTTAACCGTAAGAACGGATAGGGGTACTGAATTTTTGAATAAGAACTTACAATCTTACTTTCAAGAAGAAGGCATCGAACATCAAACGTCTATTGCTCGAACTCCTGAACAAAACGGCGTTGTCGATAGGCGGAACCGTACTTTGGTTGAGGCTGCTCGAACAATGCTTTCTGCTTCAAAATTACCGCTATTCTTCTGGGCTGAAGCAATTGTAACTGCCTGTTATACTCAGAATCATTCTCTCGTCATCCCTAGACATGAAAAGACACCTTACCACATCATCAATGGCAGGAAACCTACTGTCAAATTCTTTCACGTATTTGGATCTTTATGCGACATTCATAAAGACGGTGAGAATCTCGACAAGAGGAAAGAAAAAGGTGATGCATGTATTATTGTGGGGTATGCGACATTGTCGAAAGGATATCGGGTCTATAACAAGGGAACAAGGATTATTGTAGAAACAATTCATGTGAACTTTGACGAATTGCCACACATGGTACTTGATCACAACAGCTCAAGTCCCGCTCCTCAATGTCCAGCAATGGCACCTACACAAAACAGTGTACGTCCCGTGCAGGAATGTCAAGAAAGTACTTCTAAAGAAGACTCGACGGATATAACAAAAATGAATGAGTTGGTTGATTTATATGATCCAATGTTTGAAGAATATTACTATGGAAACAATCAAGTTGTGTCAAAGCCTTCCGCTATCAATACTACTGATGCACCCACACAAAGTCAACAAGACACAACTGCATCTACTTCAGCAACCATTGCTCAAGAGACAATTCCAATGGATACTAAAAAACTCAAGAAACTGTCATTCAACCAACCTCACCAACCGTCAATGCTGAATGAGGAAACAACAATCAAGCAGTCGATGCACAACCCAACGAAGAAGAATTTATCAACCCGCTCGGTACACCGGTACGCGAAGTCGGAGAGTCTTCTACTCAACATGTTGATCCGTCCAACATGCATACATTCTACCAACGATATCTATAAACTCACCATTGGATTCGTGATCATCCATTGGAGCAAGTCATTGGAAATCCTTCACAACCGGTTCGAACACGCAAACAAATCGAAACCGATGGTGATGTGTGTATGTATGCACTCACCGTGAGTTCAACAGTACCTACAAACATCAAGCAAGCCATGACTGATCACGCGTGGATTGAATCAATGAAAGACAAAATTCATCAGTTTGAACGCCTAAATGTTTGGGAACTTGTTGACAGACCCTATGGAATGTCAATTTTAGATTTCAAATGGATCTAGAAAAACAAACTGGATAAAGAACAAACCATCATCAAAAACAAATCTCGTCTCGTGGTTAAGGGATACCGTCAACAAGAACGCATAGACTACGATGAATCATTCGCTCCAATTGCTCATTTGGAAGCTGTCAGGATATTCCTTGCTTATGCTGCACATAAGGGTTTCACGGTTTTTCAGATGCACGTTAAAACTGCTTTTCTCAACGGGCATTTGAAGGAAGAAGTGTATGTGAATCAGCTGGAAGGATTCATCGATCCTCATAATCCTGACAAAGTCTATCATCTCAAGAAGGCTGTATATGGACTTAAACAAGCTCCAAGGGCATGGTACGAAGAACTTTCAAACTTCTTGGTGTCCAAAGGATTCTCCAAAGGTTCTATTGATCCTACTCTCTTTACTAATAAATATGGGGATGACATACTGCTAGTGCAAGTTTATGTTGATGACATTATTTTTGGTTCCACGAACCCAAAACTTTCAAAACGTTTTGAAAAATTAATGCACAGCAGATTTGAAATGTCAATGATGGGGGAGCTAAAATTCTTTTTAGGCCTCCAGATTCATCAATCCCCACGTGGGATCTTCATTAACCAAGCTAAGTATGCTTAAGAGATACTTAAAAAGCATGGTATGACCTCATGTGCTCGCGTTGTTGGTACACCATTGTCGACCAAATCCCTAGATGCAGACTTGTACTCATATCCCGTAGATCAAACGCGATATCGCAGTATGATCGGGTCACTTATGTACCTCACAGCCAGCATGCCTGATATTCATCATGCCACATGTTATTGTGCACGATATCAAGCCAACCCTACTCAAAAGCACCTCAAAGAGGTTAAACGGATCTTTCGGTACCTTAAGAAAACCATTCATATGGGACTCTAGTATCCGAAGGAAACCGGTTTTTATCTAACCGCTTTTTCAGATTCTGATCACGCATGTTGCCTTGATAGTCGCAAAAGCACTTCTGGTAGCGTACAATTTCTAGGGGAAGACAAGCTTGTTAGCTGGTCGTCAAAGAAGCAGGATTGCACTTCGCTCTCATCAGCTGAAGCAGAATATGTGGCTCTATCCGCGTGTTGTGCTCAAGTCCTTTGGATGTGAACTCAACTCACGGATTATGGCTTTCTCTTTGATAAAATACCTATGTATTGTGACTCAAAGTCGGCCATAGCCATCTCTTGCAATCCGGTTCAGCACTCCCGTACCAAGCACATTGCAGTTAGATATAACTTCATCAAGGAACAAGTAGAACGTGGTATCGTGGAATTATACTTTGTTAGAACTGAGTACCAAATAGCTGACTTGTTTACAAAACCCCTATCTCAAAATAGGGTTCAGTATCTCATTGGCCGTCTTGGTATGAAGTATATGACTCCAGAATACTTGGAGGTTTTGGCAAATGAAGCTGGTTGATTTTTCTCTCATAATGACTTCTAAGCACATCACAGCTTAGGACTCGGACCTCAAATAAGGAAAGTTTATCACGGACGATAACTTATCCTTCCCAACGAGAAATTAATATTTCTCGGTCATGAGCTTCCTATAAAAACATTCAAAGTTTTTAAGTTCATGAAAAATGATTTCTAAGTAAATGTCAGCTTAGACCTCGAAACTTCAACTTAAGGAAAGTTTATCACGGATGATAACTTATTCTTCACAATGGGAAATTTATTCTTCTCAGTCATGAGCTAGTCACAAAACAATCCAAGTTTTGAGCTCATGAAACAATGGACCCGACATGGAAGTGTACGTTTCAGTGCGCTTTCCCTAAGCAATAAAAGAGAAGTCTTCTATCCTGATTATTTTAAAACCATTGAACACAATTTGTCAAGAATTTCTCAAAAGGTTTTTCTTAATCTTTCAAAATTGGGTGTTCAATACTCCCTTCCTCATATGTGGTTTTTATATCTCAAAATTGTCATATGTTATTTTGATCAATTTTTGAGGGGGAGCGTTTTAAAATCAAGCCTTTAATGTTGTTGGGTACTAATACTGGCTTTTTCAACCAAGTATAAAATAATTTTGTTCCGATCTCTTCGAATTGATTATTGGTAGAAAGTGTGACTCAATTGTTCTTGGTGGAAGATAAAAATGTTTGATTATCTAGTTTTAAACTAATAGCAAATATGTAAGTGTCGTTGAGTAAAGTAAAAGCTTTAAAAATTAAACAAAAATAACTAGTTAAAAATAAATGATTGAAAACTTAAAAACAAGATTAGAAAAACACTTGAACACTTAATGAATCTAAAACTTAAAAACTTAGTAAAAACAAAACTCAAACCATCGGAATAATCCCAATTGGAATCAGATGGAATACTGGTCGAAAAATATGATCTGAATATGGAAAATGAATGCTACAATCGGAATGTTGGAAAACAGAACTAATCGGAATACCAAAGAATACCCTCGTCGGAATGATGGAGTAATCAGAATAGCATAAAAAGGAACACAATCGGAATAATGGAAATTTGAAGCTATCGGAATAATTAAAAACAAGTCCAATCGGAATGACTCACAAACCACCCACGTCGGAATGTTAAACCCTAATCCGATCAGGGTGATCGGAATGATGGTGCAGTAGTCGGAAAGCTTAATCGGAAAAGGGTTTAACCTTTTCCGATTATCTATTGATTCGTAAATAAGCCAAGTGATAAGCTATGTTTGATAAGCTAACACCAAAACTCACCAAATCAGCAATGAAATAAACTAAATAAGCTCGAATAACAACTTTTCCAACTTAAAATAAGCAATCTTTTAAATCAAACCATAAAAAGAATGAAACTTTTTAAGAAAGCTTTTAAAAAGTGAATAAGCTAAAAATACAAATAAGCCAATAAGCACAAGGATCTTAAAGCTTAACCGTATGAAATCTTAAGTATGAATAAAAAGATTAACTTTTTAAGCACGAAAACATCAAGATCAACACGGATCATAAATATTTCGCACCAAAAGTAAACTAAAATCAAGAAAGGTAGAAAGAGATTAATGAACAAAAAGCTTAACTTGAACTTGATTAATGAAATCAAAAATACAAAAGGCTTAAATTTGAAAGATTAAAAGAAAGAAAACATGAAAACTTAGTGAGAGAAAGTTAGAACTTTCTCTCTCTAAAAACTAGAAAGGAAAAATGAAAAAATGAAACTAGCTAACTCTCCTCCTAATGTGATTAGGAGGGTATTTATAGGGAAAATGGGAAGTGCATGTGTGGTGTGATTCCTTCTTTCTTTACTTCTCGACTCGATTTAATTCTTTGTCTTTTCTCGACGTCGTCTCGGGATTTGAACTTGTCTTAATAATTTTCTTCTTTAATTTAGACTTGAGTTCTTCGACTTCATTACACTTCCGTCTTTAGACTTTTTCTTCGATAAATCTTTAGAATAGGTCTTGTACATCCGTTCTTTAAGCACTCTTGATCTTTTGACTTTGTCTTTTCTCGTTTTCTTCGATAAAAGCCAGTGAAAGCCTGTGTTTTCTTCCTTTTTCATCATTTGGTCCTAAAACATAATAAAAACACAAACCACGCATAATTCTGACTTTTGCGACATAAAATACACGTTTTGGTCTTGTTAATATTCGAAATAAGTGGTAAAAGGATAAGTGTTTTCAAACTTATTAAATCCCCTACACTTGACCATTGAAATGCCCTCATGCAATGCATTAATTTTAAAGCACGGTTTACATTTTCCATCCTAAATAACCTACCTTGGCCTTTATTAAATACTAAACATTTAAGAAAAATAAGAAGATAGAAAACAAGTAAAGAAATCAAAGACTTACATTGGTTTTAGGCTGCCATGAACGTTTATCACCCTCAAGTTTCACGTTCCCCATACCAAGCTTAGAAACGAGATCATTGCTAATATAAGTTAGCAAACTAACACGAATTCATGTGGGCCAATTATTTACTTAGACTCCCTTATTCTTAGGTGTATCTCTTATATTTTATTTTTGTCTTGAATGATCACGAGGATGCATTGTTTGACTTATTTCGATAGTTATTTAGGCAGAAAATAAAGTGAACGATTTAATCAATAGTTAGCTAAAGGACAAAATCTTTTAAAACTGCTTATCGGGACCTCTTAAAGTTCATATCTTGGCATAACTCGCTTCACGATTTGAGACCTTTTTTGGACCGATATTTGGCAGCGACTTCATACTTCAAATCTTGAGAGACGTTCTTGAAATTATGGTCTTCTCTTCATAATAGGAATTTCTCCACTTGAACTTTTTGAGAGATTCTTCATATTTGGACCACGACTTCTTCATTTTTATCCAATCTTTATTTTGGACTTTGATATACAACGATCCGCCTCCTTTTAGGACTTGGATCTATTTATCATCATACCTTGTTAGGGCCTTTTTGGATAGACTTCTCCATGCTCTTTTGGGGAGTACTTGCTTTTCGTCGTGTGTCTCGATCCTTCATATTGATTTTCGATAAATGATTCTTCACATCACTTGGGATCTTTTGCAACAAAATTTAGCCCTCATGCCTTGTTAGGGCCTTTTCGGACTCGCCAATCTTCGCATCCCGCTTCAATAAGTTATGCCTTGGCTATGAACTCTAATCATTACCGAGCAACTTTTAAACGATCTTGGGCTAGAAGCTAAGTAACTTTTCAAATCGTACAACCTTATTTATTGCAGATAAATTTATTAACAAGCGATGGGAGAATAGGCTTATAATTAACTCACATAAATTCACGAAAGAATACCAAACTTATAATTAACTCTATCACCTCTCGTCCTCCACAGTTTAAAATCTCAAGGAAGGAGACTCGTGGATGCTTAGCCAATTAAATCAATGTTTTGGGTTTTCGAGTCATCTATAGGATCTTGTAAATTCTTAGACTTTTTCAAGTTTAGAAATCGCATTTTAAAGTTCCCTTGATAAACATCTCTCTAGGATCAATTATAGGAACTTGCGAAAATTTCTTTTTCTTAACCCGTGAGAGTTAAGAGTTTCGCGTTTTAAAGTTCCCTATATAAAAGCCTAGCAAAACTTGACTTAAACACGTTAAGGATACTAGCTAGAGTAAAATTAGATAAGTAAACTCGGGTTGAGTCAAAATATTCATGACCTTGAAAAACTTAAAACCACTTTATTAAACTTAATTCTAGTAAGGAAGGAAAATAACTATAACAAAGGAAATACTAATAGGCCAAAATAGATTAAAATTTTTGAAAAATGTCGAAAAAATCAAGTTTTCTGGTTAAAATAAGGGCAAATTCAGGGAAAAGACCACTTACTTCGATAGAAGTCCCCCCTACACTTGATATAAACATTGTCCTCAATGTTTAAGCATGTGGGAGTAAACTCTCCTACACTTATGACATTGTGCACTTTGTTTAATTCTTGCTAAGGAAAGGACAACTATAGTGATTTCAATGTGAACATATAAAATATGAAATATTGAATCACGACAGTTTAGGATAGAACCGGGAAGATGGGAACACGGGATTACGGTTCGTCAAAAGTCATCGAGGTGCTCTTTGAAGCTTGAATCCCTGCACAAAATAAGAAACAAGACAACCAACACATACAGTGCTCCCCCTACACTTATTATGAAAGCAGTAAAAGATAGATCACGGGTTGCCTCCCGAGAAGCGCTTGTTTTTGATAACCGAGTCACGAGCCTGACTCGACCCAAATTTAGTTCATGGGAAAAGTGGTGAGGGATGGAATCATCTCATGAGAGATGTCCTCACCAGAGTACAGCTTCAAACGCTGGTCATTCACCTTGAAATTAGGCCCATTTGGCTGAGAAAGCTCAATGGTGTCGTATGGAAAGACTTTGGTGACGGTGAATGGACCAGACCAGCGGCTCTTCAACTTGCCCGAGAAGATCTTCAACCTAGAGTTAAAAAGTAAGACTTGATCACCAACGTGGAACACTTGGTTCTTAATCCTTGCATCATGGATGATCTTGGTCTTCTCCTTGTAGATCAGTGAGTTCTCGTAAGCTTCATTCCTCAGTTCATTAAGCTCGTTGAGTTGAATCTTGCGAAGATCACCGGCTTTGTTGATGTCGAAGTTAGCCCACTTCAAGGCCCAGTACGCCTTATGTTCCAGCTCGATAGGGAGGTGGCATGCTTTCCCGTACACAAGAAGATTAGGAGTACAACCGATCGGCGTCTTATAGGCGGTACGGAAAGCCCACAAAGCATCATCTAACTTACCGGCCCACGCGGCACGATGCTCCAGAATTCTCTTCAGTCCGCGGTTGGAAATCTCGGCTTGACCATTGGTTTGGGGATGATAGGCGGTGGAAAGACGATGATTAAAACCGTACTTAGCCATGACTCTTGCAAATTGATCATTGCAAAAATGAGTCCCGCGGTCACTGATAATAGCACGAGGAACACCGAATCGAGCAAAAAGCTGCCTCAAAAAGTTCACAACCACCCTCGCATTGTTCGTAGGGAGAGCCTTAGCTTCAACCCATTTGGAAACGTAGTCAACGGCTACGAGGATGTACTTGTTCCCTTTAGATGATGGAAATGGCCCCATAAAGTCGATACCCCAGACATCAAAGATTTCACATTCTTGTATGAAATTTTGAGGCATCTCATCTTTATGTGTGGTCTTGCCTTGTCTTTGGCAAGCATCACAATGTTTAACCATGTCGTGAGCGTCACGATAAATGGCGGGCCAATAAAATCCAGAGTCGAATACTTTCTTCGCGGTGTAATTGGGACCAAAGTGACCACCGGTGGGTCCTTTATGGCAAGCGTCAAGGATTTGTACCGCTGTCGTCCCATCAACACATCGACGAATGACAAGATCCGCACATTGTTTTAAGAGGTAAGGGTCGTCCCAGAAATAATGTTCAATATCTTTAAAGAACTTTTTCTTTTGTTGGGACGTTAACCCTTCCTTGAGAATTCCACCTGATAAGTAGTTTGCAATGTCCACAAACCATGGGTGTCATCAAGATTGGAGTTGATAGACATTAAGGCCTCAAGGGGAAAAGATTCATTGATCTCTTGATTCGGATGATCCCCTTGATAAGGATCCTCAAGTCTACTTAGATGATCCGCGGCTAGGTTTTCGGCTCCCTTCTTGTCACGAATTTCAATGTTGAATTCTTGAAGGAGCAAAACCCAACGAAGAAGTCTTGGCTTAGAATCTTGCTTAGTCATCAAGTACTTCAACGCGGAATGATCAGTATACACGATGGTGGTAGAAAGGACAAGATAGGGGCGGAACTTTTCAAAAGCATACACTACAGCTCAAAGCTCTTTTTCGGTAGTGGTATAATGCAATTGAGCCCCCGTCATTGTCTTGCTAGCATAATGGATTGGTTGGAAGTGTTTGTTCACTCTTTGGCCCAAAACCGCTCGAATAGCAAAGTCGCTAGCATCACACATCAACTCAAAAGGTATCTCCCAATTAGGGGTAACCAAGACCGGTGCCTTAGTTAGCTTATCCTTAAGAAGATTGAAGGAATCAAAACACTCTTTGGAAAAGATAAAAGGAGTATCTTTTTCCAAGAGGTGGGTCATCGGGCGAGCGATTTTAGAGAAATCTTGGATGAATCGACGATAGAAGCCCGCATGACCAAGGAAACTTCTCACACCCTTCACGGTTGAAGGTGGAGGCAATTTTGCAATAACATTGACTTTAGCACGGTCCACTTCAAGACCGGATTTGGAGATTTTGTGTCCTAGCACGATGCCTTCTTTTACCATGAAATGGCATTTTTCCCAATTTAGAACAAGGCGAGTGTCTTCACACCGTTTAAGCATGCGTTCCAAATTGGCAAGGCAAGAAGAGAAAGAATCACCATAAACCGAGAAATCATCCATGAAGACTTCCATAGTTTCTTCAACCATGTCATGGAAGATAGCCATCATACACCTTTGAAATGTCGCAGGAGCATTGCACAAGCCGAAAGGCATTCTTTTATAAGCAAATGTTCCGTAAGGACAAGTGAATGTGGTTTTCTCTTGGTCTTTGGGATCGATGGGAATTTGAAAATACCCGGAGAAACCGTCTAAAAAGCAGTAATAGTCATTACCCGCTAGACGTTCAAGCATTTGGTCCATAAAAGGAAGGGGAAAATGATCCTTTCTCGTAGCATCATTGAGTTTGCGATAGTCTATACAAACTCTCCACCCTGTAACAAGACGAGTAGGAATCAAGTCGTTGTTTTCATTGGGAACAACGGTGATTCCGCCTTTCTTAGGCACACAATGGACGGGACTAACCCACGGTGAATCCAAGATAGGATAGATCATGCCCGCATCAAGAAGTTTGATAACCTCTTTTTTGATAACTTCATGGATCTTAGGATTCACCCTTCGTTGGCTTTGAATAGTGGGTTTAAATTCGTCCTCCATGAGAATTTTATGTGTGCAAAAGTGAGGATCAATGCCACGAATATCAGAGATCTTCCACGCAATCGCTTTCTTATGATTCTTCAACACAGCGATAAGTCGGGATTTTTCTTCTTCTTTCAGGTCCTTTGCGATGATCACGGGTGACTTCTTGTTGTCTTCAAGGAAAACGTACTCGAGATGAGATGGTAGGTCCTTAAGCTCTAAATCCGAAGGATTTTCGATGGAAGGCGTAGTCAAATTTGGTTCATCGATAGAGATATCCTTAGGAGATGGTGGAGAAGTATGGTCCTCATTGAGAAGTTTCTCAATGGTCGAATTTCTTCATCCCAATTGGAGGGAGAATCGTCATATTTTAAGTCCACATCTCCCAAAGTTGCTTCAAATTCTTTCAAGATGAAATCACTTTCTCCAAATGGAGTCAATGATGGAGCAATAGAGGCAACGGTCTCAACAATGAGTAGAGAAGAAGAACCACTTTTACAAGCGTCTTTGAAATGTTCTTCATAAGCCTCATCAAGAACATCAATGAAATTAACACTCTCGTTTTCTGATGGCTGCTTAGAAAGTTTACCCATGTTGAAGACGATTTTATCGTCACGAACTCTCATGATTAATTCGCCCGCGGATACATCGATGAGAGTGCGACCGGTCCTCAAGAACGGACGTCCAACGATTAATGGAACACGGGGATCCATCTCGTAGTCAACGACAACAAAATCCGCCGGGAAGGTGAATTTGTCAACGCCAACAAAGACGTCTTCGGCTATCCCCACTGGATAAGCAACCGTACGGTTAGCTAATTCCAAAGTCATTTTGGTGGGGACTAGCTCGGGGAGAGATAATTTCTTCCAAACACTTAATGGCATTAAGTTAATACTGGCACCTAGATCGGCTACGGCCATGCAATTCTCTACTCCCGGGAAGTTGCAAGGAATCAAGAAGCGACCCGGATCACCAAGTTTGGTTGGTAATTTCCTTAAGAGCACTGCGGAGCAATTCTCATTAAGTTGGGTCTGAGCAATATCGAGAAGTTTCTCCTTATCACTGAGAAGATCTTTAAACATTTTAGCATATTTGGGCATGTGAGCGAGAGCCTCAGCAAAGGAGATATTGAAATTCAGTTGTTTGAATATTTTAATAAAGTTCGAAACCTGAATATCATCCTTGTTCTTCAATTTCTCTTTCCTCAACCTCGAAGGATAAGGTATATTGGGTTGAGATGAAGGCTTTGGGATAGAATTCGCACTCACATCCTTGGGTGGTGGAGGGGTAGAAGTAGAAGGTGGTGGAATTGGATAAGTATAACTTGGAGGAATAGAAGAAGGAGACTCGTTTTCCTTTGTCACAATCACCGGTGTAGGTAAGCATTGAAGGAGTTGAATATTCTATGCAACTTAGGTAGAAACCAGGTTAACACATCTTTTGAAGACAAGGGTCATGGACCCAGTGATGCGATGCACAACCCTTCAACAGCCATTCGAGTTTCTCTCAAAAAAACTTGTCTCATTGTCATGGAGATCAACACGTATCTATTGACTTTCTCACTCCGAGTAAGTTAATATTGAAAAGGTGGCAGTCTGCTCCAGCCTCCGATTACCAAAATGCACTTATTGAGTCTAGAGCCAAAAGAGATCTTTCTATCATCTCATTAGGAAACAATCGAGTCCTACGCATTATCTTTGTGATATTGCCAGAACATCTGAGAGATACGATTCACAATGAAGATGGAAATCCTGCTTGAGCCAGCATCAAACAAGCTCATGGTAGGTAACTTGTGCGATTCTATACGAATCAAACTTTTGAGAACTGGAAAGCAACTATGTTTGGATTCTTAATTGATTCAAACTTGATTCCAGGTTTCTTCGCAAAATCCATGTGATCTTGCCAGAACATTCAGAGTGACACTCCTTAGTGCTCACAGTGACGAATGGAAATCCTTCCAGTGTCAACATCAAACAGCACTACGGCTGGTGACTCGCAAGATTTCTATGAATCAAGCTTGTGACAAACTGGAAAGCAACAATGGTGCGATTCTTTTAGAATCAAACTTGTTCCAGGAAATCTGAATTGACGACTCTAATCAGACGGATAATTTATCCTTATGATTCACTCTTTACGTACGTAGTCTGCTTTGAGACGGTCGAGTAAAGAGAACTGGCTGCTACCGCCGGGAAACCCTGTCAAGGAGGTTCTTAATCAAATCTACCCGATCACAGGTACGGTATCTAATACTGTCTAACGGTCTTCACCGACCGGAGGTAAAACGCTACCGAGTTAGGGTGAAATGTTCAAAGCCATTTCGTCCGTGTCTATGTATGCTGCTGCATATCAAGAAGGCGGCGTAGCTGTGTAATCGATGTCGATTCAGAAGTCACAAGAGCACAAGATGGCGATAATCAAGATACCTAAGAATGTAAGAATGTAAGAGGTCATCTTAGTCACAAGGAGCACAGATGAAGATCTCAAGCACTCAAAGTCAAATGACAAAGGCTCAAGATAAAGATCACGAAAGCATGAAGGAACAAAGCTGTTACAAACAAGATCAAGACCAAGATACAAGACTAAAGCAGGAAGATCTCCTCTAAAAGAATGTATTCACTCAACCATCTTATGCTTTTTAAGCTTTTTAAGATGACCGATACATTGGGGGAGATTGTTAGCCCTATATTTTATATAGTCGAACAAGAATGTAATAGGTCTTCTTAGTCGTTAATAGTCTTGTATTGTAATAGGCTAGTCGGGAAAACCGGGCTTGGACTTTAAGCTAATATTGTCTAAGTTAGGGGTGTAAGCCCAAGACAAAGCCAAGCCCGACCCAAGGATACTAAACCCACGGCCCATATGCCAAGGGTATATAAACCCTCTTCCATGTGTGTGGAAGAGGGTGTTGGTTCATTTTACTTACTCTCCCTAGTAGACATTAACCTTCCAAAATCTCTCTTGTTTCTCTCTCTACTTTTCTTCCCTTTCTCTCTCTAAATATCATCTAAATCTTGTGTTATGGATTGATATGGGATTAACACAACCCATGAAGTTTCAGATTTTGTTACATTCAGTTGTAAAGTTTGTTAATTGGTTAAAATAGTTACAAGTTTGTTAGAATTTTACATTTTTGGTCCTTTCAGTTTCATAAGTTTACATTCCAGTCCTTTAACTTTCAATTAGTTTACATTTCAATCATTTTACTTTCATGCTTTTACATTTTGAACTTTTGTGAATATTATTTGGTAATTGGAAAGTGTTTTACGGATACGTAGGTCTAATATTTTTCACTTTTTACTTGTTGATTGAAATAGACATAGAATATCCAAATACCCTAACAACCAAGAACAATTAAAGACTTGAGATTTTTAGGACTTTCAATTTGTTAAGAATCGAGAGAAAACGAACTTCAATATACTCAATTTCAAATGGCGCCGCTGCCGGTTCATGACATTACGAGAGACTATTGATTGACGGTTTTCATTGGCTTTGGGATCCGTTCACCCCGTGAACGTTATTTTTACGTATCATAAATAAAAAACATAAAAAAAATCATCAAAAATATAAAAATATAAAAACTATAAAATAACAAAAACAATTCTTTTCCTAAAGAATTGACCAAAAAAATAAAAAAATTGAAAAAGCAATCTTTTTCCTAAGAGATTGCAACCAAAAATATATATTATTGGATTTTCTCGGTTTTTACGTACATATAGTATTTTCTTTAAAAAACCCAATAAATACAAAAATATATTCTCTATATTATTATATGTAGATACGCATACGTACACGAACAACCAATACACATATTTCCATAAGTATTGCTTTTGCAATACACCATGTTAGGGAGCGTTCCGGTCCTTGACACGTGTATCGATCAAATTTAATTAAGCAAGAATAGATAAATACTTCCAATAGGCAAGAATTCGAAGAATACAAACTATAAAGTGAATAGAAAGTCTATGTGCTATAAAATGCAATCTAAGGGTTAATAGGTACTTAAGTGCTTCGCGCCACCTAACCCCCCGTTCACTAGTGCGTATTCTAAGAAGGAAGGCTTGATTGGGGGTCTTGCACCCAAGTAGTACTTACGTATATTATACTTTCTTGTGGATATTTCATATTGAATCTCGAAGAGGATAATCCCTTCTTCTTCAAAGTCGAATGAGAGCTTCTCTCTCACTCTTTTATTTGAGTTGCATGCTCACCCGCGGGCGTGCACAAAAACCATTTGGTGTACAACCCCTTCCTCCCAAAAGGAAGAAAAAGAGAAAGAGTAAAAACACCACCGTCCATCAAGCCGATCCCGAGAATTGTGCTTTAATCCACACACAACAAGAAGCCATGCTGGCGTTGACACTCGACCTTTGATGGAGCACTTGCAATCTAATGTGCAAGGATATGCCGATGTTATTAAGATACCCGATATTCCTGCAAATACCTTTGATCTTAAGAGATCTATGATTAACTTGGTTTCAAACACACCATTTTTTGAGAAATCTAATGATAATACACATGATCACCTTAAGAATTTTCTTGCTCTTTGCAACACCATTAAGTACAATGGAGTTCCCCATGATGCCATTAAGTTGATATTGATACAGTTTTCACTAGAGGGTAATGCCAAGTATTTGTTAGATACACAACCACCCGAGAGCATTACTAGTTGGGATGATTTCACTAAGAAGTTTTTGAACAAGTTCTTTCCCCCCATCTAAAACCACGACTTTGAGGAATCTAATTATTGGCTTTCAACAAAAACCTAGCCAAACCTTTAGTGATGCATGGGAGGAGTTCAAGGAGTTATTGAGGAAATGCCCAAATCATGCATTCAATGAGGTTCACCAAATCAACACTTTCTATAATAGATTAAGACCACACCACCAAGATTCACTCAACTCTTCCGCGGGTGGAAATATTCTTACTAAATCCATTCAAGAAGCTTGGGACATTATTGAGACAAAATCAATGGTGCAAACTAACACACGATTTGATGAAAGGGTTCATGTTGTGCAAGATAGTTCTCAAACACCTTGTGATAACCAATTCCTCAAGAGTCACCAAGAGATACTCAAAATAATGGATAGGAATCAAGAGATGCATCTTAAGTCAAATCAAGAATTAATCCAAACCCTTAAGAGCCTTTCTTTGAACAACTCAACCAATGATGTGCATGCTATTGCTCTTTCAGGTGAGACTTGTGGAGGTCCCCATTCCTACTAACAATGTGATAAAGTTCAGTGTTATCAAGTTGAGTGTTATGCTTACCAAGAAGAACATAGAGAACATTTGAAACCCAACATCAATGAAAACAACCTTTCTTACAAGTCTCAAAACTACCTTGCTCCACCGGGTTTCCCACCCCATCCACCCACCCTTACTCAACCTAATCCCCCTCAATTGTTACAAACGAACCAAGGGCCAAGGCCATAATACCAAGGGAACAACTATAAAGCACCCAACAACTTCCACAATCAAGGAAATACCTTTCATCCACCTAATCAAGGATTTAACCCACCACCCCCACCCTTCCAGAATCAAGGATACCCTCAAATTGAAAATCAAGGATATGGGCCAAATGATAATCATGAGTATGTTAAAAGGAGAATTCGTAAAAGTGAGAAGAGAATGCAAGAGCAAATGGGACTTACAATGGAGGAGCAAACCAAGAGTATTTTGATGGAATTTAATCAAAGACCACAAGGGGCTTTACCCTCTAACACACAAATAAACCCGAGGGCTAATGTCAATGCTATTAAAACAAGAAGTGAAAAAACGACTAATGATCCTTCACCTCCTACACCTTCTATTGTTAACCCTACTTTGGTTCCAAATTGTAATAAGCCTTCTACATCTTCTTCACCATTTCAAAGCTCTACCACTTCTCCACCTACACCTTCTCAACCTATACCCACTTCTCTTTTACCTTCCACACCTACTCATGAAGAAAGCAACAAAGCAAATCCTTCATCAACCACTCAACCACAACCAAAACCAAGTCTCCCTTATCCATCACGATTGAGAAAGGAAAAGCTTAAGAACAAGGATGATATGCAAGTATCAAACTTTTTGAGGATGTTTAAGCAACTTAACATAAATATATCCTTTGAAGAAGCCTTAGCCAATATGCCTAAGTTTGCTAAGATGATCAAGGACTTATTTTTTAACAAGGAGAAATTGGTAGATTTTCCTAATACTTCCTTAAATGAAAATTGCTCTGCGGTTTTGCTTAAGAAGTTGCCTACTAAGCTTGGAGATCCGGGTGGTTTTTGATTCCTTGCAATTTCTCGGGGGTGGAAAATTGCATGGCATCATAAATCTCATGCCATTATCGGTTTGGAAAAGACTTTCACTTCCCGAGCTCACTCCTACCAAGATGACTCTAGAGTTGGCCAACCTTACTATAGCTTATCCGGTGGGAATTGTGGAGGATGTTTTTGTTGGGGTTGATAGATTTACCTTTCCCGCGGATTTTGTGATGGTTGATTATGATATGGATCCGAGAGTTCCTTTTATTGTTGGTAGGCCATTTTTGAGAACGGGTCGGACTCTTATAAATGTGGCGGAGGGTGAACTTACAATGAGGGTAGGAGATGAAAGAGTTGTGTTTAACATGGGAAAGTTGTCAAAGAAATCTAATGAGCCCGAAATGGTGAAGCATATTGATATTGTTAATGAGGAGGAAACTCAAGATAATATCCTTGATGAAGTTTGTGATGATTATTTTTATGAAGCTTGCTCAAGTGAAGATTATGATCTACCTTATGTTGAGACCATTGCTTCTATTACCTGACTCTTAGATTTTCATGATCCTCAAGAGCTTAACTTTGTTGATTTTGTGATCTATTCCAATCCTCTCTTTGAAACCTCATATGATAACCCACTTTTCCATCATGATGAAGACACCAATGAGGATTTTAGTGATGATGAATCTTTTCTTTGTGATACACCAACATATGATGATTATAGTGATGAGGAGAACTCCACTTGTGACTCTACATTTTTTTATGATCACACTTCCTTGGGTTTTGAGTAATCACCAATCTTTGATAGACCAATCTATGATGTTTATGGTGATGAGGAGGATTCTATGATGGATGAGAGTGATGAGTTTTTAGAGGCTGGTATCCCTTTTGAGTACACTCTTGGAAATATATATACGAGGAGGGGGACATACTCTTTCTAGACTCTCTATTGCATGAAGATCCTTTACCTTCTTCCTTGTCCACCTCAACCTTTCAAAGTGATAAAGGAAAACAAGTCATCATGGTTCCTTCCAAGAGCTTGTTGTTACCCATTACTCCACAACCTTTCTCTCACCATGTGACCTACGAAGGAGAATCTTCTAAGACAACCACCACTTGTTGTTTTCCCATCAAGGAACGGATTTTTGATCCTGGTATAGAGCTTGCTCAACCATCTCAGTATACGCCTGATGCAATAAAAGGATAACTTGTGAAAGATTTAAGAGTATCACCTTATCATCTTTTGGAGAACATATGGGCCACCATTTTGGAGAACAACACATCACTTTTTTTACCATTGCTTGGGAAGTTAGATGTTGGATTGTGTTATAATTGGGATGGTAATTATGTATTTAATCCGGGGGGATATCTATGGAGTTTTGATAATTGAAAACTTGCTTTACCTCATCATGGATATTTTTCTTAAAAAGGGCAAAACTTTTCTTCTCCATGATAGGTTTTAGACACTTTTAAGTGTGGGATGAGTCGAGCTAGAGACTCCTTAAATCAAGCTTGAATAACTAGGTTTAGAGTTTTTAGACTTCGAGTGTTGTAGGTTAGAAATAAGGATATAGAGTTGACGAGAAGTGTAGGGGAGACCTTCCTTTTGTCTTCATGTTGTTTGTAGGGTTTCTCACTCATCACATGCTTTGGAGCTTATGGTGTAGGCCCTTGTATCCGGTTCACTTTGTTACTATTGTGATTTTTCATAGACACATTGTGCTTAATAAATGAATTCACTATAGTTAATCTTTCCTTAGCCTAGGTTAAGTAAAGTCTATTCATTGTCATAAGTGTAGGGGAAGTTTTTACTTCCATGCTCTTAAATATTGAGGACAATGTTTAGCTTAAGTGTAGGGGGTCTTCTATCGAAGTGACCTTACCTAGACTTTGTCATTGACCTTCATGATAATTGGGAAAATTAATTTTTCAAACATTTTTCAAATTTTTGATGTACTTTAGACACCAAAAATAAGCATTCATAATTTTTTGCATCAAACATTTTTCATTTTGCATAACAGATTTGCATTGTATATATTTCTTCTTTTATTTTTCATCCAAAAAATATAAAAAGAAAAAAAATATAATAAAGGACATGGTTTAACAAATTTAGACTTCTTTGACATATTAGGCCCGCCTTGGATACTTTGACTCAAAAACGTTTGCTTATCTAAGAATACCCTAGCTGTTATCCTTAACCATGTAGTCCTTCATTGGTCTATTGGGCTAAGCATCCACCACTCTCATTATTTGAGATTTTAAATTTGTGGAGAATGGGAGATGATAGAGTTGAAGGAAAGTATAAAAGGGCTAGATAAACTTCATGATAATTAGTTGTGGCTAAACCCTTCTCTTCTTTACCTCTATTTTCTTCGCATGTATATATGTTAATAAATAATCAAGAACGGTTTTAATCGGTTTGTAGTCTCTTAAGCACTTTTGACTAATCATTCATGGTTGGTATAAGTACGTCTTAAGATTCTATGTTAGAACGTTTTATGTGTACTAGACTTATGTCATGCTTAATACTTAGCGGGTGTTTTTCCTTTTATTCTTTTCAAATTTCTTTGTGAGGAATAAAGAAAAATAAGAGCGGCTTATGAAAAAAAATGAGTGGCTAGAAAAAAAGAGAAAAGAAAAGGAAAAAAAATAATTATACAAGACTCCCAAGAGGGGCAGTGAAATGTTAATTATAGTAACTATTAGATTCCAATATTACCTTGACGGGTTGCGGGATTGAAGATCCGAAGTCTCAATAAGGCGGCGGATGTAAATTAGTGCGTGAGATTTATTTTTCTTTCCTTAGCGAGTGTGTAGCTACTTATTAATACATGACATGAGGATTTTACGCATAAGGAGAATGACTTATTACTCTTGAAACAAACTTATACTAATTGTGAGCGGGTTTTCAAGTAATGGATGAGAGGATTACTTAGGATTAAAACCATGCTTCCTTTTTTTGGATATTACATTTCTTATACTTCACGCTTCAAATAATGACAAATTTGCCTTCAAGCAATTTGTTCAAATAATAATCGGTTCCACATTTAATTGTTTTGAATAAGTTGATGCACAATGATCCTATTTTTAAACTTAGTATGGGGAAAGTGAAACTTAAGGGTGATAAGTGTCCATGGTACCAAAGCCATAATTTAAGTCATTGATTTCTTTATGAGTTTTTCCATTAAAACCATTTATGAAAAATCAAAAATATATAAATAGAATTGCTTTCTTTGCATTGCATTGTACAAAATCAAAATCATGCATCATCTAGTGTAGAGTAGTGTAAAACATTCCATATTGGCCAAGGTGGGTTAATTATGAGGAAAATGTAAATTTATGCTTTAAAATATAGCAATGGATGAGGTCATGGCAATGTTCAAGTGTAGGCGATTTGATATGAGCAAAATCTCATATCAATTAATCAACAAATCACCCTAAAACACATAGAAAATACCTAACTTTTGTGCTATAAAGCAGTATTATGTGGTATGTTTTGTGTTTGTGCTTAAATAGGTAACAAGGATACAATTTCAAGCAAATAAGAGGAAATAAAGCTCATTTCTGATGAAAAGACAAGAGAAGGATCAAAGTCGACAAGCCATTTGAAGATGAAGGACCTATCTTGACAATATTCAAAAGTTGAGGGACTTAAATGCAAAGTTTGGAAAAAGTCAAGATCAAAGTCAAACTTTGTCAAACTTCAAGTCAACCAAGTCAAGGGAGTCAAATAAGGAGGATTCTAAGTCAAAGGACTGAAATTGCCATTCAAATGAAGAAAGGAGATCAAATTAAGAAGTTGTTAAACTCCAAGGGCTGAAAGTGTTATCTTTACACAAACTTTGGTCTTCATCTGTGTCACATTCCTCTCCACCAATCAAATTTCAAGGAAAATAAAGTATGGATTTCCAAATGGACTTCCAACTCATCCTATCATTTAATAACCAGATCTTCAATAGTGCAACGTACTATCATTTTATCAACCAATCAGGAAGCTACACTCCATAATTTATTTTATCCATAACGGATAATGATCCGTGTGCTTGGCCAGTATCCAATGAAATGATGACACGTGTCATCTTCTCTAAGAACAATCCCAGGATCGATTTGGAGCTACAAGGCATTTCATGAAAGACTTTCTACATGAAAAGTACTTAGAATGAGATGACAAATCCAACTGCACAACTTAATTAGACTGAAGATCAAAGGATAATAAAACCCCTTTTGTATTCTTAATGAAGAATCTGCAATTCACCAGAAGAAGCCACCTGGCACTCTCCTATTGGTCATGAAACGTCGACTACCCCAACAACTCATCATCAATCCTCTATAAATAGTAGCTACTCACTTCATTTTCATTGAGTAGTTAAGTGTGAAAAAACACACACTTTAGTTTTTCCTCTCAATTCTGTTTCTTCATTTAGTTAGATAACAACTCTTAAGTGTTTGACACACACTTAAGAGTTTTTTAGATAGTTAGTTAAGCTGTTGTAACCTCTTTTCCCTCCTAAATCGATAAAAGCACAAAAATATCCCTTCATATTCCCATCTTCGGTTACTATACTCAATCCTACCTTACTATTGATCTCTTGTGATTTCATTGATCATAACTGATCAATAAAGTGTTTCTGAGTTGTTTTGGAAGCTTGCCATGTGCATTTCAGTTTTGCCAGTTCATGCCAGTTCTTGTAGCAGTTTAGAAGCAGAATTAGTTGATTTGGTTTAGAAGCAGAATTGCATGCTTAATTCCTAGAGTAATCATTACTTGCTGATATGATGATGTGTTTAGACTTGTTTTAGTGTAATTGTGTTAGCTTTGTAATATTTGAGTAGAGTTGTACCTTGAATCTCAATTTACTAGATTTCAGCTTCCATTTTAATCAGTTAAAGGACTTTGAGTTCAGTTTGTGAAGTAGTCTGTTAACAAGTATGATTTTAGGTCGATTGCTCTTCATTTCACTCATTAGATAAGTCTTGATAGTAGTCATAGCTTGATTCGCTCTTTTACTCAAAATTGCTTTGTAAAATTTCTAAACAGTGTTATAAAGTGGTGTTTTGATTTGTTGCATTTGTGGTAAAAACTTATCAAAAACTTGTTAAACTTGCTATGATACATTTAGTAAACCAGTGGGTAACATTTGTGTTTAGTTTTGAGGTCAAAATACAAGTCAAAAAGGAAATTGGTTAGAAAAAAGTATGGGTCAAGTTTTGTTAACATTTTCATTAGAAAACTAGCTCTATTCAAATCACTTGCATACTTTCATATCTTGATCATTTTTCTTGAAATCAGTTTCTAGTTGTAGCATAACATCCAAAGTTTGAGCTTGTTCAAGGAAATTCTACAGCTCTAAGTTTTCAGCTAGAATATAGCTTTTTAATAACCTCTATGCCAATTGCAAGTTTATGAGATAAAAGCTTGACTGATTTATTGAATCTCCATTTCTACTTCATAAATGTACTAATTTTTCTTCACAAACCTTGTTATAAACATGTCCTGAGTAGTTTTGGTGATTTTCAGCTTTTTGATATTTTTGGTCAACGTTGGTCAAATAAGCACTTTCTAGCTTAAATTCATTTTCAGCTTATCTAGTGAAGCATTTTCAGATTGGAAAGACATTCCATACTCCGTATAAGCTGTTTAATAAGATTGAGCATTAAAATTTGATTGTGGAAGTCTCATTTTCAAGTTAGCTTATTCTTGGCTTAATGGAATATGCTATCTTTCGTTCTATAATCTTTTAAGCTGTTTCTTTGTGCATGTCTAGCTGAAATTGGATTTTAAGACTTTTAAAATAAAACATAGCTTATTTAGTCCAGAAATGAGCTTATATGAGCTTATTCTTTAGTTGTGCCTGTTTTTGTGATTAAATTCTAGTTAATTGCAATTTGGTCCTTGATATCATTAACTGTTTTCATTAGGAGCTAATTTTACAAGTTTTTTGGGTTTTCAAGTTTACAACCCTTGAAGTTTTAGATTCTGTTAAATTCAGTTGTAAAGTTTGTTAATTGGTTAAAATAGTTACATTTTTGTTAGAATTTTACATTTTGGTCTTTTCAGTTTCTTAAGTTTACATTCTAGTCCTTCAACTTTCAATTAGTTTACATTTCAAGCATTTTACTTTCATGCTTTTACATTTTGAACTTTTGTGAATATTATTTGGTAATTGCAAAGTGTTTTACAAATACGTAGGTTTAATATTTTTCACTTTTTACTTGTTGATTGAAATAGACATAGAATATCCAAATACCCTAACAACCAAGAACAATTAAAGAGTTGAGATTTTTAGGACTTTCAATTTGTCAAGAATCGAGAGAAAACGAACTTCAATATACTCAATTTCAACACTAATTGTGGATTATTTGACGAATGATTCACTCCCACATGACGAAACTGAGTCACGACGAATACGAAGACGTTCGAGGCAATTTGAAGTCAGGGATGGGGTTCTTTACAAGCGGTCATTTCTCCAGCCATGGCTAAGATGCGTAGGAACATGCCAGGCGTAGTAGATCGTTAGCGAAATCCACAAGGGGTCATGCGACATGCACGCAGGACCAAGGTCCGTGGTAGCAACAGCGTTGCGCAATGGGTACTAATGGCCAACCATGCATACGGACGCGCGAACACTCATTAATAAATGCAATGATTGCCAGGTGCACAGGCCAATACCTTCAAGTGGGGAATAGATATCGCGGGACCTTTTCCCATAGCCGTGGGTGGTATTAAGTTCCTCATAGTCGCGATGGATTACTTCACAAGATGGATTGAAGAGATGGTAGTTGTAACAATCACGGGGAACCAGGTGAAGAGGTTCGTGTGGGACAACATAGTATGTCGTTGGTCTACCCTGTGAAATAGTTTCTGATAATGGAAAGCAGTTCGCGGAGAACCCATTCAAGGATTGGTGCGCAAAGAATAGAATACACCAGCGGTTCGCATCGGTAGCCCATCCACAAACAAATGGACTTGTGGAAAGAGCAAACAGGAGTTTGGGAGATGGCATAAAAGCACGATTAGGGGAACACAATAGGAAGTGGGTTGATGAGTTGTCGCATGTCTTGTGGGCACATCGCACGATGATCAAGACAGCCACGGGTGATGCCCCTTTCGCCCTAACATATGGTACAAAGGCAGTCATCCCAGCTAAGATCAGATGGCAAACACTCCGCACAGCGGAGGTAGACAAGGTCACTAACGACGATGAGCTGCGATTGAACTTAGACATAATCGAGGAGCGGCGAGAGTTGGAAGCAATCCGCGAAGCTATATCGAAAGGAAAAATGAAAGGCTATTATGACGCTAGGGTGCGCAAGACCTCCTTAAGGCCAGGTGACTTTGTGTATCGCTCAAACGCGGCCAGCCGCGTTGAGAATACAAGAATGCTTGGACCTAAGTGGGAGGGACCTTATATAGTGACAGATGCACTAGGGAATGGTGTGTATCGGCTGCGACATGGATGGCCGCGACCTACAAAGGCGTTAGAACATATTCCATCTAAAGAAGTGCTACCTTTAGCGGCGGACTTCTTGAATGAATGCATTGTTTTTTCTTTTCTTTCATGTGTTAAAACTTGCAAGTATTAATAAAACCGTCGTGGTACCTATCTAGTTCCATGGCGCATTCTGAAAACATTCCTTTTTGTCATACATATTTTCTTTTTTATGTATTATATTGCCTACTGGCGCAAGCGTACACAACGTTTCAAGGCGAAATAAGAGGAATGAGCCTACCCTACTAATTAGACTCGTCGAGTAAGTGGGATGCAACCCCATCGACCATGGATCGCGTATCCTTGTTAGGCCCCTTGCTATTTAAGACGTCGTAGCAAGTTATGCAGCTAGTAAACTCTGAGACTGTTAAGACACAATCGTGCACACCTAACAATTGGCCAGCCTCACCTAGCCGTCCTTATGGTAGTAGCAGTATACCGTACGTAATGAGCTTCTCAAACCCATATGGACCATTTATGAGTTTACATTCACTCATTAAGTGAAGTCGTGATACAAACATTAAGCACACTTATCATAAATAAAAAAATAGTGTTTGTTACAAACAAGAGCGAACATTTGAGCATTACAAAATAAGAAACATATTTACAAATAAGTAGAGTGGTTGGTGAGCAAATGGGTCTCGGATGATGACCTCTTCAATTTCAGCAACGGTGGTCAGTAAGCAGTGGCGCGATGGTCCCTTAAGCTCTTCTCCATTCGGTCCAGCGTGTGAGAGTCCCTCTCTAGCAGTGGTAGCGGCAACACAGGAATGGAGTGCGCAAGATGGGTCGCGACAACAGATGGTGCAGCCTCTATGTTAAGAAGGGCCCTCTTGGCAGCAACGCGGCTCTTATAGGTTGCAAGCACCTCGGATAGTGGAACTTCTTTCTCAATTCTGAATGGATCAAGCGCGTCCCTAGGATGCACAATTATGGGTATTGTCAGCTGCTCCATAGACGGTTTCAGGTGGAAGTCCGGCAATGCTTCTGCGCGCTCTGCTTTATGGCGCGCCAGTGTAAGGCCCTCTACCACATTTTACAGGGGTACCTCATGGTCCTTATCCTCTAAACCAAAGGATGGCAGTGGAGATGCTTTCATATCTTGCAAGGCTGTTGTCAGCTTGGAATCGGCCTTCGGGTCATAAAAGGACACCTCTGCTAAATCTTTATTCAGTAATTTTACCTTGTGTGCTATCACCAAACCCCTGGAAGTACCCTCGTTAAGCGCAGCTATCACAGACTTGGAAAAAGAAGATCGTAAGGTGGGGTCTTCCAAGGCACCCATCGCGGTTAAGCGCAAACCATGGCGCACTAGCCACCGCTTCTCAACTACTTCCTTCATTAAGCGAGGATACAAGTCTTCATCTAGCTCTAGGCTCAGCCTCTTTAATTGACCGCTGAGGTCGCTCATATCCTCCTTCACCTTTGTGACAACTCGGTTTTTGGCGAGTCAGTTGTCACCCGTTAACCGCTAATTATGTGTTAGGTTTTATGCACAATATATTTTATATGTTTTTATGAGTGATTTTGGGAATAAGGAAGAATTAAATGAGTTACATGATGTGTAAATCATGGTAGAAGTTGGAAATGAAATTAGTTCAAAAATGAACTACACAAAAGTTCGGGTATCGTTTTTATAAGGTTTCATTTACGTATCGTATGTTGTATGTATGTATTAAGTATATATAATATGGTTAGGATAAGTTTTAGAGTTACTTTCTATATTTAGAAACTTTTAGAAATGAAGGCTAGTTCGAAAATCACGTAAAAAGTCGAAAAATTAGCAAAAGGGTGCCCGGTTTGGACTCGTAAGTAAGAGTATAAGTAAACATAAAATAGGAGGGGGAGAGTGTAAATATGATAAAACACAGAGAGGATTCGAATTTGTGGGTCCCATAGCCGAATTTTTAAAAATTAAATTAATAAAAATAGGATAATTACCATTTAAAAGTCCTAATTGGGCCTAAACTTGTCCAGAAGGTTACCAAGACCTATATAAACACCCCTAGACCCCTAAAAACGACTAATAAGCCTACATAAACCTACAATCAGTCTAAATCTTCCATGGGTATCAAGAGGAGTCGGAATTATTATTAGGGTTCATTAATTTTTCTTGATTCAAGGTAAGTGATCAATTAAACCTTAATATAATTCTTGTTTTTATTAATTAATCATAATTGTAATGTTAATTAACTATCATTGAGATGATTAAATTTTTATTAATTTTCTTGAAAAATATAATAATTAAGATCCATTAATGATTTTAGGGTTTGTGTTAATAATTTTGGGATAATAAATGATGTTTAGAGGGTTAGTGCATAAAGACGTAAAATAGTCTGATTTTTAGGGCTATCTTGTGTCGACTGTTCTGGGCAGTAGGTAGCACCTTTGGTTGAGTTTATTTTTTTAAATTAAGTTCAGAGAGTCTACTTTTAAAAAATTTAAGGTTGGTAGAAAATGGAGTTAGGGAAGGTCGTCAAATAATTTTTACAAACAAAATGCGCTGTTCAGGAATAAATTTGGATTTTGGAAATTTGAGTCAAAACCTAACCAAACGAATGAGATAGCCAAAGATTTTTGATTTGGGAACTATTTATAATATATATGAAAGTACTGGAGGTTTTTAATAAAAGTTATGATGTTTAGGTCGGGCTTTTGGTGACAAACATTTAGCATGTTCAGAAAATCTGTTTTGGTGAAAACGACTTTTGGCGTAGAGACTAAACAAAAGGGTTAAACGTGTAAGTATAAAGTAAAATTCGTTTTCGGAGTTCTTAGATAATATAACAACATAACTCAAATAGGGTAGGAGCCAAGTGTGGTGTTAAGTTCACTTCATGTGATCGTTTGGTGACTAGTAAATTGTACCGGGGAAAAACTGGATCTTTAGCTTGTAGTGAGAGAACTAGATAGCGGGGATTTGGGGGATTAGATTCATCTCCTTGATTGTTACTTAACTTGGGTGTTAATACCTGAGTTAAGGGTGTCGTGTATGATTTTATAGGTTTGCAGGAGTGTTGGTTTGCTGTGCTATCAGGTGAGTTCATAGTCCTATTTTCACTGAGTTCTTAAATGTTTTCTTCTAGTATGGGATGGAGATGACACTTGTGGAGTTCTTAAAATGTTTTGGTACTATATTTTTTATAAATGTTTGGACATAGATATGTTATTGTGTGACATGTGTGCTTATGTGTTCTCATATGTACTCTGATATGTGTTCTGATATGTGAATCTTGTTTGGGTTGTGATTGGCTTTGGTACATAGATATATGGGCGTCTATGGGACTAGTTGTAATGTGTGTGGAACGCGGGGAACGATCCGTCCTGAGTACTTGTTCATAATCTTCGGAGGCAAGATATCTCGACGGGGATATAGTTCATCTTCCACTAGTGGTGTGGGAAAGATCCGGATAGTGTGGTGCATTGTTCTTGTGTGTGTGACGGGATACTTCTTGATTGTTATAGTGTGGTGCATTGTTCTTATTGTGTGTTCTTGACTGATATAATTGTGCTTTGTTTGTAGTTGTATGTAACATGATTATCACATTATGGTCCATTGATTTCATTTGTTTTCTTCAACTTTTTTACAGCGGTTGACAAGTTTTCTTAAGATGTTTTGATAACTTAAACCTATGTTCTCACCAACTTTACGTTGACACATTTTAGTGTCATTTTCAGGTGAGGTAGTTATGAAGGATGATGTTAGAAGTGGCTAGAGTTTAGAGGATGCTAGGATTGCATTAAGAGGAATCCATTTCCTCTTAGTTTTCTTTTCATTGTTTGACTATGTGATACATTTTAGACACATATATGTTGATGTTTATGTTATTTGAATATCTTTCATAAGAGGTAGGCCTGATACCTACTTACCTAGACTCCTGCATTTGGTTGAGATATTGTCACGACATTGTGTCGCCATTTATGTCCTTTCTTTTGCATTTAGTTTTCTCTATAGAGAGACCGTTTGTTGTGATGATATCCATACGTCTTGCCCCGTGTTTCCGCCACGGCGGGGTGTGATAGAATGGTATCAGAGCCAATGGTTATAGAGAATTAGGTTGCCTAATCGCGTAGCCTAATCTATAGCTTAAGGGTCCCTGCATATAGGTGTCATAGGAGTATGTGTGCATTTTATATTAATTGATGTGTTTGGATGTTATTTATTGCGATGTTTTGACTAGTATGAATTGAACCATAGTAAGTTCATACTTAGCTCCATGTTATTTTCTTTATGAGTTTTGACTAGTGCGGGTTAAACCATAGTCATATACGCTAGTCATTGTTGGATTTCGTTTAATTATGCTTTCATGTTCTTTATACATTTTGAATTTTGTCTACGCTGGTTCAGTTGGATTACGAGTTTATGTGTTTCATGCATTGGCTACCTTATTTTGATACATGGAATTTTGGACCTTACGTTATGTTGTGGATTATGTGCTTATGTGAGTTGTAGGATCTATGTGCTTATTTGAGTTGGTAGACTGATGTGTTATGTGTAGTATTCATTCTTATAAGTGTCATCATAGGAGGGAGTGCATTAGTGAAAGGGGACTGGTATAAGTATGCGGGCCAACATAGTTATACAAGTACCACGACATCAATGGATTCCTAAGTATGGTTGCATGAAAGAGGGTTAATACATGCTTGTATAGTATATGTTGGATGGATTTGAGTGTATGTATGCCTATGCCTATATACGTATAATTCCCTTTTATTTATCGATTGTATTTTTGGGATGGTTTGCTAGTTAGTTTCTTTTTGAGATGTTCAACTTCCGTAGTAGCGCATATCTCGAGTCCCTATTTCACGTGTTCGTTTGTAAAATGGTACTCTTGTATAGAGGATATTGAGATGCTGGAGAATTCTTTTTAGGATAAAGATATCTTTTGTTTTGAGTCTTACGTGATAAAAAAATGGAAACTTGCAAATAGTAAAATAAAAATAGTTGTCGGTAGTCGATAAAATGAGGGTAAAGTGTCGAAAACGTGTTTGAAATAAGATGGAATATATTTTCTTTTAACATATAAGCATAGCTTGTTTATTTTTAAAAATTTGGTTTTGATCAGATAAAGCTAATGATCTTTAGTTAAATTTTTGTTCTTATTTAATTAACTATGTTAAAATCATGGATTAATTTAATCATATGATGGGTGAGAGTTCTAATTTTCTAGAATTAAAATAAATTAGGGCTTGAATTTGGTATTTAATAAGGGGTTTTAGGGTTTAAAATCATTTTTTTTGGTATAAATCTGAGTAGACAGAAATGGCCGCTAAACTGTCAGAACTCGTCTCTAAACTGTCAGAAACTGTCGCTAACGCCTGGGCAGATTCAAAAGCTTAAAATTATGTACTCGGAACGTACTTTTCAAATATTCATAATGTTTAGTAAATGGAGGTCAGTGGATAGGTCTAATTAACTTTACAAGTGTCAAGTTCAAGGTTAATTTTCAGACAACATGGTTTAAACTTATGTTTTGGGTATTTTGGGGTAATGAACACTTGGAGGGTTAACATAAAGTTGAGTTGCGATAGAAATTGAGAGTTCTCTAGACCATAGAATACGTGGTTATATTTTGATTAGTTTTGATTTATGGTATTTATGTGTAAGACTGATTCGAGGTGACAGTTTTAAACCCGTCGAGTTATCTGACGACTCCTAACTTGGATTCAAGACAGTTCTTGTTTGATGAGTTGCGAGATTTAGTTAGGTTGGTTACATAACTTTATGGTTTTAATAAGTTTCCTCACGGACGGTTAAGGCTCATGTGTTGTTGGTTGAGATTATTTTAGTATAAACTGAGTTCACGTTTGAACGTGAAGGTTTTATCAAGGATATGTATGCTCATTTGTTTGCTGAGAATAATTTTGAGTTTGAGAGTAAATCTCGGGAAGAGATTTCTATTAGGAGCGGATGATGTGACAACTCGGTTTTTGGCGAGTCAGTTGTCACCCGTTAACCGCTAATTATGTGTTAGGTTGTGTGCACAATATATTTTATATGTTTTTATGAGTGATTTTGGGAATAAGGAAGAATTAAATGAGTTACATGATGTGTAAATCATGGTACAAGTTGGAAATGAAATGAGTTCAAAAATGAACTGCAGAAAAGTTCGGGTATCGTTTTTATAAGGTTTCGTTTACGTATCGTATGTTGTATGTATTTATTAAGTATATATAATATGTTTAGGATAAGTTTTAGAGTTACTTTATATATTTAGAAACATTTAGAAATGAAGGCTAGTTCGAAAATCACGTAAAAAGTCGAAAAATTAGCAAAAGGGTGTCCGGTTTGGAATCGAAAGTGTATAGGAGTATAAGTAAACATAAAATAGGAGGGGGAGAGTGTATATATGATAAAACACAGAGAGGATTCGAATTTGTGGGTCCCATAGCCGAATTTTTAATAATTAAATTAATAAAAATAGGATAATTACCATTTAAAAGTCCTAATTGGGCCTAAACTTGTCTTGAAGGTTACCAAGACCTATATAAACACCCCTAGACCCCTAAAAACGACTAATAACCCTAAATAAACCTACAATCAGTCTAAATCTTCCATGGGTATCAAGAGGAGTCGGAATTATGATTAGGGTTCATTAATTTTTCTTGATTCAAGGTAAGTGATCAATTAAACCTTAATATAATTCATGTTTTTATTAATTAATCCTAATTGTAATGTTAATTAAGTATCATTGACATGATTAGATTTTTATTATTTTTCTAGAAAAATATAGTAATTATGATCCATTAATGATTTTAGGGTTTGTGTTATTAATTTTGGGATAAAAAATGATGTTTATGTTAGCCCGTATTATTATGCATCATGTATTATTACTTATGTATCGGGCTAAAGCCCAGTTCTGGAATATTCTTGTATCTGTATATATTGATATCGTATGGAATGGAATACAGACAATTATTCACCTCATTAATTGGTATCAGGCCATACCCCGATCCACCCTAAAAACAATTCTGCCCGGTTTCACTCTCCCAAACCCTAATATATTTTTTTTCTCTTCCGCTGCGAGATACTACAAGATACCATATATCTTTCTTTAGGTTTCTACAACTTCCAGGTTGATCGTATCAATGATCTTGTTGTGACATCACCATCCACTATCAACATTGATATAATATCGTATTAATGATCTTGGTGTATGGGGCAAGCTAGATCAGCAGTTACGGTGTTTTGAGGTATGATTTACATTAGGGAGGGATTGGATCTATTTTCTTTTCTATGTTTAAAAAAAAAGATAAAGGCTAGCTATAGATCGTTTCTGTATCTCACGTGGATCTGTTTCGATTATGGGATTGTCACTATTATTTTTTTTCCTTTTTGTTATTTTATTTGATACGCATTTTGTTAAAAAAAAGTTATGTTTTGTTTTTATTGTTTATATTTTTAATGTCGAATCTAGGGTATTAAGTCCCGAGACGACTTTTATTGGTGTCGAATCAAGGGTATAAGTCCCGAGACGAATTTTGTCGAATTTAAGGTATCAAGTCCCGAGACGATTTTTGTCGAATCAAGGGTATAAGTCCCGAGACGGCTTTTGTTGGTGTTGAATCCAGGGTATCAAGTCCCGAGACAACTCTTTTGTTTTTTTGTTTGTTTTTTTTTATTTTTCTTTTGTTACTACTTTTCTTCATAGGTTTTCTAATGATCCACTCCTAAAACTCTTCTCAAGATCCGTTTCTTCTCAAGATCCGCTGCTGCTAAAGATCCGCTGCTTCTCAAGATCCGCTTCAAAGATATGTTTTTATTATGTTTTGTTTTTATTTTCTAGTTTACTTCTCCAGTCTAAGCTTTCGCGATTTCGCCGCTCAGACTGCGGGGAGTATTGGTCAATAAAGTGGCCCAAGCCCGACTTGTGGGCTGGGTCGATTAGGATTTCCAGAATGTTCCGTGTATCACTATATATACACATCAATAATACAATAACCACTATGGGGTTTTAATCATAAGCTCAACCTTTACCCGTAGACTACTCCTCCGCTTCTCCTATGGTCCTTATGACCGAGTCAGGTACATCTCGGCGTAACTCTACACCTCAAGTTAAGTCATCGAGACCTTGTTACAATTTTGTTAAAGGTCTGTGTCATTTTGGTGAGCATTGTAAGTTTGTGCATGATGCTAATGCAAAGCCAAATCCCCACAGTGTAGTTGTTAACAAACCAAATAATAGTGATGAAATTATTGTCAAATTCTTGGAACGCTTGGGGTTAAATAAGAATGGGAATATTGATGTCATTGCCTCGAGTGGAATGAAAACAAAATTTCCTCATGCTACTGTTAGTACGCCACCTACAAATCCAAATCCAGTAGCATACCAAACAAGTCATGGGCCACCTACTGTTACCAGCCCGTACTATTACTCAGGCCCACCAGTTAGCCCACTTGTTTCGGTACCACCAGGCTTCACTTACCCACCAGCCCATCAGTGGTATTCGCCCCAACAGCAGCCCCTTTATCCAGTAGCTGGTTCGGTACCAACTGTTATTTATCCTATTCCCGGTTCGGCGCAACTGGTTTCTCAAGGTTCGGCCCAACAGGTTCCAACATCATCACAAGTTGTTTCTTCGGCTAACCCGGGACAAGCGACCACACTCCCTCATGCGTTTACTACCGGGACTCTTCATGATCCTACAACAGGTGCATGGAATATGGATACAGGTGCGAGTTCTCATCTTAATGCATCTATTAATAGTCTTAGTGAAATCTTTAATAAGTGTATGTATTCATCTGTCTCAGTTGGTGGCGGTCATTCTATACCCGTCACCAACACAGGCCATAGCGTTTTTCCAACACCTTCTAAATCTCTTCACTTAAATAATGTTCTCATTACTCCAAATATTGTCAAAAACTTAATTTCCGTTCGTCAATTTGTTCATGATAATAATTGCACTGTTGAATTTGATGCGTTTGGTTTTTCTGTTAAGGACTTCATGACTCGTCAGGTGCTTCTCCGCTGTGATAGCACGGGGGATCTTTACCCGGTCACTGTTCCTTCTCCGGTTCCTCAAGTTTTTCTTGTCTGTCAGCATACGTGGCATAAACGTCTTGGACATCAAGGAAGTGACGTGTTACGTCGTCTTGTTTCTAATAATTTTATTTCATGTAATAAAGAGAAGCCCCCCGTTCTTTGTCATGCTTGTCAACTTGGCAAACATGTGAGGCTTGCGTTTGTTCGTTCAGACACTGTGGTTTCTTCTTGTTTTGAGATTATTCACTCGGATGTGTGGACGTCCCCCATCCCGAGTCTTTCAGGTTTCAAATACTATGTACTGTTCTTGGATCATTATTCGCAGTACGTTTGGGTTTATCCATTGCTTAATAAGTCTGATGTTTTGTCTAAATTTATGTTGTTTCGTCAATATGTTCACACTCAGTTTCAGTGTGAGATACGGTCCTTTCAGTGTGATCATGGTGGTGAATTCGACAACCGCGCTTTACACAAACTTTTTGCGACCAATGGCATTGAGTTTCGTTTTTCATGTCCAAAAACATCTCAACAAAATGGTAAGTCCGAACGCATGGTTCGCACTATTAATACTCTCATTCGAACTTTAGTCTTTCAAGAAAATCTTCCCCCAACATTTTGGGTTGAAGCTCTTAATATGGCCGTTCATTTACTTAATATCTTGCCTTCGACTGCTATTTCCAATGAAGTACCTTATACCCGTTTGTTTGGTAAAGCTCCGGATTATAGTCATTTACGCACTTTTGGATGCTTATGTTACCCTCATTTGTATCCTAACCATAAACTTGAACCCCGTGCCACACCTTCCATTTTGTTGGGATATGCTTCCAATCATCGTGGGTATCGATGTTTAACATTAACTACAAACAAAATCATTATCTCCCGCCATGTTACATTTGATGAAACCGTATTTCCATATGGCTCAAATCCACCCACCTCAGCACCTACTTATGCATTTCTGGACGATTCACCAGATATAAACCCTCCAACCATTCTCGTTACTCCACCTAATATTGTTCAACATGCTACACCGATTAATGAAAATTTCAACTCCCCTATTACCTCTAACCACTCTGGAGCGGCCCAAGATCAAACACCACCAGTCCACGAACAAACACCACATAACACGACCCACGATCCCGCCTCAACCCAACATGAATCACCAGCCCGCTCTCCTCCAGCGTCTACAATTACACCCGGAATTGTACACCACACTGTTACTCCCTCTCATATTATTCCTGATCCACCTCAAAATCCAAACCCTGTCTCAGTTAATCCCATGGTCACACGTTTCCGTGTCGGGACTAATCATCCTAATCCGAAGTATAATTGTCATGTGTCCACTCTCTCACCATTACCAAAATCTTATCGAGATGCGTTTAATGATCCAAATTGGCAAAATGCTATGCGTGATGAATATAATGCGCTTATTAAAAACAAAACTTGGACTCTTGTGCCTCGACCTACGGACACCAATATTGTTCGTTGTATGTGGCTTTTTAGGCATAAGTACTTGGCGGATGGCACACTTAGTCGCTACAAGGCTCGCCTTGTTGCGAATGGTAGTACACAGTTAGAGGGGGTTGATGTTGAAGAGACATTTAGCCCGGTTGTTAAACCAGGCACTATTCGGACCGTTCTTAGTTTGGCTGCTTCTCGACATTGGCCGATTCATCAGCTCGATGTCAAGAATGCTTTTTTGCATGGTGATTTATCTGAGACAGTTTATATGCATCAGCCTCCAGGTTTTCGGGGTTCCGTACATCCTGATTATGTATGTTTATTGCAGCGGTCTCTCTATGGGCTAAAGCAGGCCCCTAGAGCTTGGTTTCAGCGATTTGCATCTTATATTACTCGGGTTGGGTTTCATCAAAGTCGTTGTGACTCCTCTTTATTTGTATACAACCATGGGATTGATACTTCTTATTTATTATTGTATGTTGATGATATTATACTCACAGCTTCTTCTCAGACTTTGCTACAACGCATTGTTGCTTCTTTACATCAGGAGTTTGATATGACAGATCTGGGTGCTCTTAATTATTTTTTGGGTATCTCTGTTACACGAGATTCTTCTGGGATCTTCTTATCTCAGAAGAAATATACTATTGAGATTCTTGAACGGGCGCATATGGTTAATTGTAATCCTAGTCGGACTCCTGTGGATACCGAGTCTAAGCTAGGCACTGATGGTGATCCGGTCTCTGATCAGACTTTATATCGGAGTCTTGCAGGTTCTCTTCAGTACCTCACTTTTACTCGCCCAGATATTTCTTATGCAGTTCAGCAGGTTTGTTTATATATGCATGATCCGAGGGAGCCTCATTTCTCGGCTCTTAAAAGGATATTGAGGTATGTTCAGGGTACTTTGGATTATGGGTTACAGTTATTTGCTTCTTCCACTACATCCTTAGTTGCTTACTCAGATGCGGGTTAGGCTGGTTGCCCCACTACCAGGAGGTCGACCTCCGGCTATTGTGTATTTCTTGGCAACAACCTTCTCTCTTGGTCCTCTAAGCGTCAACCAACGATCTCTCGTTCTAGCGCCGAGGCTGAATATCGAGGTGTTGCCAATGCTGTTGCCGAAACTTGTTGGTTACGGAATTTACTTCATGAGTTACATACTCCTCTATCTGCTGCTACGCTTGTCTACTGTGATAATATTAGTGTTGTGTATTTATCTTGTAATCCGGTTCAGCATCAGCGTACGAAGCATATTGAAATTGATATCCATTTTGTTTGCGATTTAGTTGCGGCAGGGCAAGTTCGTGTTCTTCATGTTCCGTCTCGTTATCAGTTTGCGGACATTTTCACTAAAGGCCTTCCTTCTGCATTGTTTGTAGAGTTTCGATCCAGTTTGAGCGTACGGTCTCCTCCCGCTCCAATTGCGGGGGAGTGTTAGCCCGTATTATTATGCATCATGTATTATTACTTATGTATCGGGCTAAAGCCCAGTTCTAGAATATTCTTGTATCTGTATATATTGATATCGTATGGAATGGAATACAGACAATTATTCACCTCATTATAGTTTAGAGGGTTAGTGCATAAAGACGTAAAACAGTCTGATTTTTAGGGCTATCTTGTGTCGACTGTTCTGGGCAGTAGGTAGCACCTTTGGTCGAGTTTATTTTTTTAAAATTAAGTTCAGAGAGTCTACTTTTAAAAAATTTAAGGTTGGTAGAAAATGGAGTTAGGGAAGGTCGTCAAAGAATTTTTACCAACACAATGCGCTGTTTAGGAATAAATTTGGATTTTGGGAATTTGAGTCAAAAACTAACCAAACGAATGAGATAGCCAAAGATTTTTGATTTGTGAACTATTTATAATATATATGAAAGTAGTGGAGGTTTTCAATAAAAGTTATGATGTTTAGGTCGGGTTTTGGTGACAAACATTTAGCATGTTTAGAAAATCAGTTTTGGTGAAAACGACTTTTGGCGTAGAGACTAAACAAAAGGGTTAAACGTGTAAGTATAAAGTAAAATTGGTTTTGGGAGTTCTTAGATAATATAACAACATAACTCCAATAGGGTAGGAGCCAAGTGTGGTGTTAAGTTCACTTCATGTGATTGTTTGGTAACTAGTAAACTATACCGGGAAAAAACTGGATCTTTACATATAGAATAGCTTGGGGTATTAGATTCATCTCCTTGATTGTTACTTAACTTGGGTGTTAATACCTGAGCTAAGGGTGTCGTGTATGATTTTATAGGTATGCAGGAGTGTTGGTTTGTTGTGCTATCAGGTGAGTTTATAGTCCTATTTTCACTGAGTTTTTAAATGTTTTCTTCTAGTATGGGATGGAGATGACACTTGTGGAGTTCTTAAAATGTTTTGGTACTATATTTTATATAAATGTTTGGACATAGATATGTTATTGTGTGACATGTGTGCTTATGTGTTCTCATATGTGCTCTGATATGTGTTCTGATATGTGAATCTTGTTTGGGTTGTAACTCGCTTTGGTACATAGATATATGGGCGTCTATGGGACTAGTTGTAATGTGTGTGGAACGCGTGGAACGATCCGTCCTGAGTACTTGTGCATCGTCTCTTCGGAGGCAAGCTATCTCGACGGGGATATAGTTCATCTTCCACTAGTGGTGTGGGAAAGATCCGGATAGTATGGTGCATTGTTCTTGTGTGTGTGACGGGATACTTCTTGATTGTTATAGTGTGGTGCATTGTTCTTATTGTGTGTTCTTGACTGATATAATTGTGCTTTGTTTGTAGTTGTATGTAACATGATTATCACATTATGGTCCATTGATTTAATTTGTTTTCTTCAACTTATTTACAGCGGTTGATAAGGTTTCTTAAGATGTTTTGATAACTTAAACCTATGTTCTCACCAACTTTATGTTAACAGATTTTAGTGTCATTTTTAGGTGAGGTAGTTATGAAGGATGATGTTAGAAGTGGCTAGAGTTTAGAGGATGCTAGGATAGCATTAGGAGGAAACCATTTCCTCTTAGTTTTCTTTTCATTGTTTGACTAAGTGATAGATTTTAGACACCTATATGTTGATATTTATGTTATTTGAATATCTTTGATAAGAGGTAGGCCTGTTACCTACTTACCTAGACTCCTGCATTTGGTTGAGATATTGTCACGACATTGTGTCACCATTTATGTCCTTTCTTTTGCATTTAGTTTTCTTTATAGAGACACCGTTTGTTGTGTGATATCCATACGTCTTGCCCCGTGTTTCCGCCACGGTGAGGTGTGACAGAATGGTATCAGAGCCAATGGTTATAGAGAATTAGGTTGCCTAGTCGCGTAGCCTAGTCTATAGCTTAAGGGTCCCTGCATATAGGTGTCGTAGGAGTATGTGTGCATTTTATATTAATTGATGTGTTTGGATGTTATTTATTGCGATGTTTTGACTAGTATGAATTGAACCATAGTAAGTTCATACTTAGCTCCATGTTATTTTCTTTATGAGTTTTGACTAATGTGGTTTAAACCATAGTCATATACGCTAGTCATTGTTGGATTTCGTTTAATTATGCTTTCATGTTCTTTATACATTTTGAATTTTGTCTACGCTGGTTCAGCTGGATTACGAGTTTATGTGTTCATGCATTGGCTATGTTATTTTGATACATGGAATTTTGGACCTTATGTTATGTTGTGGATTATGTGCTTATGTGAGTTGTAGGATCTATGAGCTTATTTGAGTTGGTAGACTGATGTGTTTTGTGTAGTATTAATTCTTATAAGTGTCATCATAGGAGGGAGTGCATTAGTGAAAGGGGACTGGTATAAGTATGGTGGCCAACATAGTTATACAAGTACCACGACATCAATGGATTCCTAAGTATGGTTGCATGAAAGAGGGTTAATACATGCTTGTATAGTATATGTTGGATGGATTTGAGTGTATGTATGCCTATGCCTATATACGTATAATTCCCTTTTATTTATTGATTGTATTTTTGGGACGGTTTGCTAGTTAGTTTCTTTTTGAGATGTTCAAATTCCGTAGTAGCGCATATCTCGAGTCCCCATTTCACGTGTTCGTTTGTAAAATGGTAGTATTGTATAGTGGATATTGAGATGCTGGAGAATTCTTTTTGGGATAAAGATATCTTTTGTTTTGAGTCTTACGTGGTATAAAAATGGAAACTTGCAAATAGTAAAATAAAAATAGTTGTCGGTAGTCGATAAAATGAGGGTAAAGTGTCGAAAACGTGTTTGAAATAAGATGGAATATATTTTCTTTTAACATATAAGCATAGCTTGTTTATTTTTAAAAATTTGGTTTTGATCAGATAAAGCTAATGATCTTTAATTAAATTTTTGTTCTTATTTAATTAAATATGTTAAAATCATGTATTAATTTAATCATATGATGGGTGAGAGTTCTATTTTTCTAGAATTAAAATAAATTAGGGCTTGAATTTGGTAATTAATAAGGGGTTTTAGGGTTTAAAATCATTTTTTTGGGTATAAATCTGAGTAGACAGAAACGGTCGCTAAACTGTCAGAACTCGTCTCTAAACTGTCAGAAACTGTCGCTAATGCCTGGGCAGATTTTAGGTAAAATCGTTTTGGTCATAACTTATTTGTTTATAAAGCTTTTTTGGTGATTCAAAAGCCTAAAATTATGTACTCGGAACGTACTTTTCAAATATTCAGAATGTTTAGTAATTGGAGGTTAGTGGATAGGTCTAATTAACTTTACAAGTGTCAAGTTCAAGGTTAATTTTCGGACAACATGGTTTAAACTTATGTTTTGGGTATTTTGGGGTAATGAACACTTGGAGGGTTAACATAAAGTTGAGTTGCGATAGAATTTGAGAGTTCTTTAGACCATAGAATACGTGGTTATATGATGAGTTTTGATTTATGGTATTTATGAGTAAGACTGATTCGAGGTGACAGTTTTAAACCCGTCGAGTTATGTGACGGATCCTAACTTGGTTTCAAGACAATTCTTGTTTGATGAGTTGCGAGATTTAGTTAGGTTGGTTACATAACTTCATGGTTTTAATAAGTTTCCTCGCGGACGGTTAAGGCTCATGTGTTGTTGGTTGAGATTATTTTAGTATAAACTGAGTTCACTTTTGAACGTGAAGGTTTTATCAGGGATATGTATGCTCATTTGTTTGCTGAGAATAATTTTAAGTTTGAGAGTAAATCTCGGGAAGAGATTTCTATTAGGAGGGGTGATAGGTGTGTAAACACCCATCTTTTCTACCACTTAATTACAATAATAACCGAACCAAAACGTGTATTTTATGTCTTTTATGTCGGAATTATGCGTGGTTTGTGTTTTTGTTGTGATTTAGGACGAAAAGGTGAAAAGTGGAGAAAACACGGACATTCACGGGCATTTACGGACTTTTATTGAAGAAAAAGATGAAAGACGAAGTCAAGAAGTCAAGAGTGCAAAAAGAACGGAAGTCCACGACCAACTCTGAAGATTTATCGAAGAAAAAGTCAAAAGACGGAAGGTTATCAAAAGCCGAAGAATTCAAGTCTATTTTATTGAAGAAATTAAAGACGAGTTCGAAGAAATCCCGAAGCCAAAAGTCCCTTAAGTCCAAGTTTAAAGAAGAACAGAAGAAAAGGACTAATGACGCAATTAATGAAGATTAATAAAAGGAGGGACTTAAGCTTGTAATTAAGAAGAAATGAAAGAGGGGAGGAAGCTTCCTAATCCTCCCCTATATATAGATTAGGACTAGCTAAGTTTATTTGTTGTTGGCTAAGTGTGACAATTAGTCTTCCACCATTTAATTACATTGCACCTTTAATTACCTTGTCAATTTAAATACTTGTCAAATTTAATTACATTGTCTTGCACTTAATTACCATTTAATTCCAAGTAAGTTTTTCTTTTAATTCTTGTTAATCTTTATCTTTATCTTGTTGATCTCATTCTATCTTTCTTTAATCTTTGTGTTGATTTGTTTATGTTCATGTTCTTAATTTTTGTGGCTTTATTTAAGTGGGTTTTGTTTATTTTGATTTAGTTTTGTGAGTTTTATTATTTTTGATTGATTGTTTATGCTTAATAGTTGTTTATTTGCTTGTTTGATTTAATCTTGTGTTTGTTTTAGCTTTGTTTTGTCTAAATTCGTGCTTTATTCTTTGTCCCGTGTTCTTCGCTGCTATTCCCTTCCAGGTTCTGATCTTCATTTATTCCGAGTAAAGGGATCTCAGAGTAGTCTATGTGGAATAATCTTTATTCCGTATAAAGGTTTTTGCTAAGCTAGTCCATGCGGAATATTTGATATTCTGCATAAGGTGATTATTCCGCACAGGCCTTTTATTCCGAATAGGCTCAGATTCCGCATAGGGAAGATTATTCCGAGTAGGGATTTTATTCCGAATAGCCTGGATATTCCGCATAGGGATATATTCCGAGTAAGAGCAATATTCCGAATAGGAAGTTTATTCCGGATAGAGTACTTATTCCGAATAGGGAGACATTCCGAGTAGGCTAATCTTTCCGAATAGGGATAGTATTCCGAATAGACCAACATTCCGAATAGGGGATTTATTCCGGATAGGTGACATATTCCGAACAGGCCTAATATTCTGAATTGGGGATTTATTCCGGATAGAGCTTATTTTTGGTTTCTTTAATTTTAGTGTTTAAGTTTTTGCCTTTTTTATTTTAAGCTTTATTTGTCCCGCCTTTTTCCTTAATCGCACTTTAAGTTTATTTCCCTTAGTTTAAGACTTAGTTTTAGTTGCGTTTTAAGTTTGCCTTAGTTAGATTTAAGTTTGCGTTATTTACATTAGTGCCCTTTAATTTTCGTCACGCTTTTAATTACTTGCACCATTTATTTTAATTAGAATTAGATTTACTTTAATTGCACATTTACTTTATTTGTTCTGCACCTTTTATTTACTACAACGACACATCTTTGTTCCACCAAAATAAGACTGACTCACACATTAAACACAAGTTTTTCAATTCGAAGAGACCAACACAACGAACTTTAACTTTAATTTTTATACGGGGTGTCAAAAGCCTTGTATCAAATGGCGCCGCTGCCGGCTCTTTTCGTAAAGATCAACAGTTTTCTGTGAGAGACACGTTGCTTTTTGGGATCCGTTCACTTGTGAGCGTTACTTTTCTTGCATAAAAATTTCAAAAAAATCATAAAAATTAAAAATTGATAAAAAACCATAAAAATTAAAATTTTCAAAAATCCAAAAAGATTTTATCTTTCTTGTGTATATATATTGTCTTTGTGTTTGGTTTTGTTTTCTTTGCATTTTCAGGTGTATGCGTACTAGATCTTCTAATTATCAAGAGCCCGAGCCTCAAGAAGATTTAGATATGGCAGGTGTTAACAACAACAACATTCCACCGCACCTCAATAATAATAATAACAACAATGCTTTTCCACAGCCCGATCTTCGGACCATGGAGGAACTTTGTCAACCAACAATGTTTGTACGAGGAGGATCGATTGCGCCGATGCAAATCAACGCTCCTGAGTTTTCGTTGAAGCACCACATGATTCAGCAAGTACAAACAAACCCATTCCGTGGATTGCCTGATGATGATGCCAACAAACACCTCGACAAGTTCATTACAATCACCCAAAGCATGAAGTTGCCTGGGGCCACAATGGATGTACTCCGCCTACAACTCTTCCCACATACTTTGTCGCATCATGCCGAGAAATGGTTTGATCGTCTCCCGAAGAATTCTATTCACACTTGGGATGATATGACTCAACGCTTTTTGTCGCGCTACTTTCCACCATCCATGGTCACGAGCCTTCGCAATCAGATCAGCGGTTTCATGCAAGACCCTGATGAATCTCTTTTTGACGCTTGGGAGAGATATAATGTCTTGATCGACCGTTGTCCAAACCACAACATGCTTCTCGTCACATTGATTGATACTTTCTACAACGGATTGACTTTTCGAGATCGTGATACGATCAATGCAGCCGCCGGTGGCACATTCATGAAAAGGAGACCCGAGGAGTGTAGAGAGTTAATTGAGAACATGACTACTCATCATAAGAACTGGGATTCCTCTGCTTCTTCTAGGAACAACCCGAGAGTCAATGTTTCCTCTACCTCAGCAAACCCTGAGATGACCGAACTCACCCGCATGATGGCCGAAATGAGCAAAAGTATTACGCTTCTCGCTTCAAACCAACAACAACAACAAGTTAAAGCGGTTGCTAATCCTTGTGAAACATGTGGTGGTCCTCACTCATACACTGATTGTCCTTCGACACAAGGAAATTCGGAAAATGTGTATGCTGCTTATGGTAATTATTCACCGGAAAATTACCAAGCTAAACAACAAGGGGATAGAAATCTGCTGAGCTACCGTTCCAACAATTACCTTTCACCCGGTTTTTCTCCTCAAAACCAAAACCCCGCCAACAACTACAATAGAATCAACCAAATTCTACCAAGAGCTTCTAACCCTTATCAACCACCCACCCAACAACACCCACCCATAAACACCGATGTTGATGCCATTATGAGAACTCAAGGTGAGCAAATCAAGAATCTACAGAGCCAAATAATCAATTTGAAAGGAGATATCTTGAAGCAAGGAAATGACATCAGAACCGAGGTTCGTGATCATATTCAATCTTCCTTCAGCACTCAAACGACTGAATTAAAGAATCTATTGGCTAGTTTCTTGCCCGAAGCTCAACCTTCTTCTTCGGGTTCTCTACCTTCAAACACCGTCACTAATCCGCGAGCTAATGTGAGTGCTATAACTACGCGTAGTGGAATTACCATTGTCAATCCACCCTCCCCACCACCATCATCTACACCTCCTCCACCACCATGTATCCCTATTCCTCCTACACCTAGTAGTAGTACACCATTACCGTCTCCGCCTCGTCATGACGATGTATCTCGGAAGGACCCTTCAACATCACAACCTTCACCAACTACACCTTCACCTAACCCTTATCAATCTAGAATCCTATACCCTTCTCGCATAGGCAAGACCAATGATCTAACCAAGAATGACTGCCAAGTATCGAAATATGTGGATATGCTATCTAAAATGACCATCAACATTAGCCTTGTTGAAGCACTTTGCCACATGCCAAAATTTGTCAAAGCATTCAAGGAATTGCTTAGCAAGAAAGAGAAGCTGATTGAACTCGCCAACACACGATTAAATGAAAACTGCTCTGCAGTCCTTCTTAGAGAACTTCCGGAAAAGCTTGGAGATCCCGGTCGTTTTGTGTTGCCTTGCGTGTTCAACAAAACTGAAGAATTTACTGCCCTTGCTGATCTCGGGGCTAGTATTAATTTGATGCCACTCAGTTTTTGGAAAACACTATCATTGCCCGACCTCATTCCAACAAAGATGACTCTGGAACTTGCAAACCGCACTCTCGCTTACCCCGTTGGTATAGCCGAAGACGTGTTTATCAAAGTTGGCACATTTACTTTCCCGGTCGATTTTGTCGTAGTTGATTATGAAATGGACCCTCGTATTCCTTTAATACTTGGTCGGCCATTTTTGAGAACCGGACGAGCTTTAGTAGATGTGGCCGAAGGTGAGTTAATCTTACGAGTCGGGGATGATTCAAAAGTTTTTAAAATGGGGAAGCTTACAAGAAAATCTTTTGGAAGCCGAGAATCAGTGAATATGATTAATGTGCTCGATGACTTTACCGTCTATGACAATCCTCTATTCGATTCTTCCATCGATAATCCACTCTTTGACGATGAAGTAGATGATTCTCACTCCACTTTGGAACCTTCTCCCATTTATGATTCTTCACCGATCTTCGATGCTTATGATGATGATGATTCTAGCTCAGATTCGGATGATTTTGATTGTACTTCTGAGTATCCCGAGCTGCCTACGTTCGATGATTTTGATGAGGCTGATACTCTCTCGAGCGATTCTTCACATGATGAAGATCCTCCATCACTCGATCCTACTTTGGACGATTACTCATTTGAGGAAGACTTCTCAGAATTTCTCAACACTTACTTCCGTCATGAGAGTGATGCCCCTCCTTATGACTTTGAAGATTATCGTCTTGATCCTACTTTGGATTTGAAGAGCATTCTGTCAAGGAGAAGAAACCGGTTGGCACCGACATCCGTTGCACATATGATTTGACACCTCTTTGTCCCCCTTCTGAGGACGAGGTTGTGCTTCTTTGCGGATCTTCTTCACACTCGGCTGAGCCTGAGTGTTATTTTCCCTTAAAGGAAAAGGTGTTCGACCCTGGTATGGAAGTCTTTAAACCATCTCAGTATCCACCTGATGAAATAAAAGGAAAAATATTTTGAAATTTTGAAGACATGCTTGCACCGCTTCCTACTTGCTTCCACCGTGCTCCATCACTGCTTAAGGGAACCCTGCCTACTCTTCTTTGGCTTGCCTTGTTCGCCTTAAGCTTGTGTTATTTGCTCGATGAAAACTATGTCTTCGATCCTGGTGGACATGTTTCATGCTTCTTTCGTTGATGATCAAGGTCGAGTCAGGCTCACGACTCGGTTAACAAATATCAAGCGCTTCTTGGGAGGAAACCCATGCATCTATCTTTTCGCTTTCTTTACCATAAGTGTAGGGGGGACCCTTTGGTTTGTTTTCCTCTCCTCACTTCTTAATCAGGGATTCGAGCTTCAATGCTCCACTCTTGATGATTCTTGACGACCCGTGATTCCGTGTTCTACTTCTTCCCGGTTCTATCCTAAACTCTTTTTGATTCACTATTTTATATTTTCTCAATATTAAAATAGGAATCTGTTTAGTTGTCTTTTCCTTAGCGCGATTTAAACAACGTGCACAATGTCCTAAGTGTAGGGGAGTTTACTCTCACATGCTTAAACATTGAGGAAAATGTTTATCTTAAGTGTAGGGGGGATTTCTATCGAAGTTAAGTGGTCTTTTCCTTGTATTTGTCCTCATTTTAACCGGAAAATCAATTTTTTGACATTTTTCAAAATTTTTGATCTATTTTGGCCTATTAGTTTTTACCTTTGTATGGTTATTTTCTTTCTTTGCTAAATGTTTAATAAGTGGTTTTAATTTTCAAACGTTGTGAATCTTTTGACTCAATCCGAGTTTACTCTAGCTAGTATCCTTAACGTGTTTAAGTCAAGTTTTGTTAGGCTTTTATATAGGGAGCTATAAAACGCGAAAGTCTTAACTCTCACGGGTTAAGAACAAGAACTTTTCGCAAGTTCCTATAATTGGTCCTAGAGAGTCGTTTATCAAGGGAACTTTAAAATGCGATTTCTAAACTTGAAAAAGTCTAAGAATTTGCAAGATCCTATAGGCGACTCGAAAACCCAAAACTTTGATTTGATAGGCTAAGTATCCACGAATCTCATTACTTGAGATTTTAAACTGTGGAGAACGAGAGATGATAGAGCCAATTATAAGTTCGGTATTCTTTCGTGAATTTATGTGAGTTAATTATAAGCCTATTCTCCCATCGCTTGCTAATAAATTTATCTGCTAATAAATAAGGTTGTACGATTTTAAAGGTTACTTAGTTTCTAGCCCCAGATCGTTTAAAAGTTGCTCGGTATGGATTAGAGTTCATAGCCAAGGCATGACTTATTGAAGTGGGACGCGAAGATTGGCGAGTCCGAAAAGGCCCTAACAAGGCATGAGGGCTATATTTTGTTGCTAAAGATCCAAAGTGATGTGAAGAATCATTTATCGAAAATCAATATGAAGGATCGAGACACACGACGTAAAGCAAAACTCCCCAAAAGTCATGGAGAAGTGTATCCGAAAAGACCCTAACAAGGTATGAGGATAAATAGATCCAAGTCATAAAAGGAGGCGGATCGTTTTATATCAAAGTCGAAAATAAAGATTGGAGAAAAATGAAGAAGTCATGGTCCAAGTATGAATCTCTCAAAACTTCAAGTGAAGAAATTCCTATTATGAAGAGAAGACCATTATTTCATGAACGTCTCTCAAGATTTGAAGTATGAAGTCGCTGCCAAATATCGGTCCGAGAAAGGTCTCAAATCGCGAAGCGAGTTATGCCAAGATACGAACTTTATGAGGTCCCGAGAAGCAGTTTTAAAAGATTTGGTCCTTTAGCTAACTATTGATTAAATCCTTCACTTTATTTTCGGCCTAAATAACTATCGAAATAAGTCAAACAATGCATCCTCGTGATCATTCAAGACAACAATAAAATATAAGAGATACACCTAGGAATAAGGGAGTCTAAGTGAATAATTGGCCCACATGAGTTCGTGTTAGTTTACTAACTTATAATAACAATGATCTCGTTTTTAAGCTTGGTTTGGAGAAAGTGAAAACTTGAGGATGATGATTATTCATAACATTTCCAAAACCCAAGGTATGCTTTTGATTTATTTAATTTGTATGTTTTTAATTTTCTATCTCTTTAATAAAGGCCAACGTGGATTGATAATGATGAAAAGTGTAATCTTGCTTTGTAACTAATGCATTGCATGAGGACATTGCAATGGTCAAGTGTAGGGGATTTGATAGGTGTGTAAACACCCATCTTTTCTACCACTTAATTACAATAATAACCGAACCAAAACGTGTATTTTATGTCTTTTATGTCGGAATTATGCGTGGTTTGTGTTTTTGTTGTGATTTAGGACGAAAAGGTGAAAAGTGGAGAAAACACGGACATTCACGGGCATTTACAGACTTTTATTGAAGAAAAAGATGAAAGACGAAGTCAAGAAGTCAAGAGTGCAAAAAGAACGGAAGTCCATGACCAGTTCTGAAGATTTATCGAAGAAAAAGTCAAAAGACGGAAGTTTATCAAAAGCCGAAGAATTCAAGTCTATTTTATTGAAGAAATTAAAGACGAGTTCGAAGAAATCCCGAAGCCAAAAGTCCCTTAAGTCCAAGTTTAAAGAAGATTAGAAGAAAGGGACTAATGACGCAATTAATGAAGATTAATAAAAGGAGGGACTTAAGCTTGTAATTAAGAAGAAATGAAAGAGGGGAGGAAGCTTCCTAATCCTCCCCTATATATAGATTAGGACTAGCTAAGTTTATTTGTTGTTGGCTAAGTGTGACAATTAGTCTTCCACCATCTAATTACATTGCACCTTTAATTACCTTGTCAATTTAAATACTTGTCAAATTTAATTACATTGTCTTGCACTTAATTACCATTTAATTCCAAGTAAGTTTTTCTTTTAATTCTTGTTAATCTTTATCTTTATCTTGTTGATCTCATTCTACCTTTCTTTAATCTTTGTGTTGATTTGTTTATGTTCATGTTCTTAATTTTTGTGGCTTTATTTAAGTGGGTTTTGTTTATTTTGATTTAGTTTTGTGAGTTTTATTATTTTTGATTGATTGTTTATGCTTAATAGTTGTTTATTTGCTTGTTTGATTTAATCTTGTGTTTGTTTTAGCTTTGTTTTGTCTAAATTCGTGCTTTATTCTTTGTCCCGTGTTCTTCGCTGCTATTCCCTTCCAGGTTCTGATCTTCATTTATTCCGAGTAAAGGGATCTCAGAGTAGTCTATGCGGAATAATCTTTATTCCGTATAAAGGTTTTTGCTAAGCTAGTCCATGCGGAATATTTGATATTCCGCATAAGGTGATTATTCCGCACAGGCCTTTTATTCCGAATAGGCTCAGATTCCGCATAGGGAAGATTATTCCGAGTAGGGATTTTATTCCGAATAGCCTGGATATTCCGCATAGGGATATATTCTGAGTAAGAGCAATATTGCGAATAGGAAGTTTATTCCGGATAGAGTACTTATTCCGAATAGGGTGACAATATTCCGAATAGGGAGACATTCCGAGTAGGCTAATCTTTCCGAATAGGGATAGTATTCCGAATAGACCAACATTCCGAATAGGGGATTTATTCCGGATAGGTGACATATTCCGAATAGGCCTAATATTCTGAATTGGGGATTTATTCCGGATAGAGCTTATTTTTGGTTTCTTTAATTTTAGTGTTTAAGTTTTTGCCTTTTTATTTTAAGTTTTATTTGTCCCGCCTTTTTCCTTAATCGCACTTTAAGTTTATTTCCCTTAGTTTAAGACTTAGTTTTAGTTGCGTTTTAAGTTTGCCTTAGTTAGATTTAAGTTTGCGTTATTTACATTAGTGCCCTTTAATTTCCGTCACGCTTTTAATTACTTGCACCATTTATTTTAATTAGAATTAGATTTACTTTAATTGCACATTTACTTTATTTGTTCTGCACCTTTTATTTACTACAACGGCACATCTTTGTTCCACCAAAATAAGACTGACTCACACATTAAACACAAGTTTTTCAATTCGAAGAGACCAACACAACGAACATTAACTTTAATTTTTATACGGGGTGTCAAAAGCCTTGTATCAAGGGGATGATGTGACAACTCGGTTTTTGGCGAGTCAGTTGTCACCCGTTAACCGCTAATTATGTGTTAGGTTGTGTGCACAATATATTTTATATGTTTTTATGAGTGATTTTTTGGAATAAGGAAGAATTAAATGAGTTACATGATGTGTAAATCATGGTACAAGTTGGAAATGAAATTAGTTCAAAAATGAACTGCAGAAAAGTTTGGGTATCGTTTTTATAAGGTTTCGTTTACGTATCGTATGTTGTATGTATTTATTAAGTATATATAATATGTTTAGGATAAGTTTTAGAGTTACTTTTTATATTTAGAAACATTTAGAAATGAAGGCTAGTTCGAAAATCACGTAAAAAGTTGAAAAATTAGCAAAAGGGTGCCCGGTTTGGAATCGAAAGTGTATAGGAGTATAAGTAAATATAAAATAGGAGGGGGAGAGTGTATATATGATAAAACATAGAGAGGATTCGAATTTGTGGGTCCCATAGCCGAATTGTTAATAATTAAATTAATAAAAATAGGATAATTACCATTTTAAAGTCCTAATTGGGCCTAAACTTGTCTAGAAGGTTACCAAGACCTATATAAACACCCCTAGACCCCTAAAAATGACTAATAACCATAAATAAACCTAAAATCAGTCTAAGTCTTCCATGGGTATCAAGAGGAGTCGGAATTATGATTAGGGTTCATTAATTTTTCTTGATTCAAGGTAAGTGATCAATTAAACCTTAATATAATTCATGTTTTTATTAATTAATCACAATTGTAATGTTTATTAACTATCATTGAGAAGATTAGATTTTTATTAATTTTCTAGAAAAATATAGTAATTAAGATCCATTAATGATTTTAAGGTTTGTGTTAATAATTTTGGGATAATAAATGATGTTTAGAGGGTTAGTGCATAAAGACGTAAAACAGTCTGATTTTTAGGGCTATCTTGTGTCGACTGTTCTGGGCAGTAGGTAGCACCTTTGGTCGAGTTTATTTTTTTTAAATTAAGTTCAGAGGGTCTACTTTTAAAAAATTTAAGGTTGGTAGAAAATGGAGTTAGGGAAGGTCGTCAATTAATTCTTACAAACACAATGCACTGTTCAGGAATAAATTTAGATTTTGGGAATTTGAGTCAACACCTAACCAAACGAATGAGATAGACAAAGATTTATGATTTGGGAACTATTTATAATATATATGAAAGTACTGGAGGTTTTCAAAGAAAGTTATGATGTTTAAGTCGGGCTTTTGGTGACAAACATTTAGCATGTTCAGAAAATCAGTTTTGGTGAAAATGACTTTTGGCGTAGAGACTAAACAAAAGGGTTAAACGTGTAAGTATGAAGTAAAATTGGTTTTGGGAGTTCTTAGTTAATATAACAACATAAATCCAATAGGTTAGGAGCCAAGTGTTGGTGTTAAGTTCACTTCATGTGATCGTTTGGTGACTAGTAAACTGTACCGGGGAAAAACTAGATCTTTACATATAGAATAGCTTGTAGTGAGGGAACTAGATAGCGGGGATTTGGGGGATTAGATTCATCACCTTGATTGTTACTTAACTTGGGTGTTAATACCTGAGCTAAGGGTGTCGTGTATGATTTTATAGGTTTGCAGGAGTGTTGGTTTGCTGTGCTATCAGGTGAGTTCATAGTCCTATTTTCACTGAGTTTTTAAATGTTTTCTTCTAGTATGGGATGGAGATGACACTTGTGGAGTTCTTAAAGTATTTTGGTACTATATTTTTTATAAATTTTTGGACATAGATATGTTATTGTGTGACATGTGTGCTTATGTGTTCTCATATGTGCTCTGATATGTGAATCTTGTTTGGGTTGTGATTGGCTTTGGTACATAGATATATGGGCGTCTATGGGACTAGTTGTAATGTGTGTGGAACGTGGGGAACGATCCGTCCTGAGTACTTGTGCATCGTCTCTTCGGAGGCAAGATATCTCGACGGGGATATAGTTCATCTTCCACTAGTGGTGTGGGAAAGATCCGGATAGTTTGGTGCATTGTTCTTGTGTGTGTGACGGGATACTTCTTGATTGTTATAGTGTGGTGCATTGTTCTTATTGTGTGTTCTTGACTGATATAATTGTGCTTTATTTATACATGTATGTATGATATGTGTGAAAACACACATCTTTTCTACCACTTAATTACAATAATAACCGGACCAAAACGTGTATTTTATGTCTTTTATGTCGGAATTATGCGTGGTTTGTGTTTTTGTTGTGATTTAGGACGAAAAGGTGAAAAGTGGAGAAAACACGGGAATTCACGGGCATTTATGGACTTTTATTGAAGAAAAGGATGAAAGACGAAGTCAAGAAGTCAAGAATGCAAAAAGAACGGAAGTCCAAAACCAATTCTGAAGATTTATCGAAGAAAAAGTCAAAAGACGAAAGTTTACTTTAAGCCGAGGAACTCAAGTCTTATTTATCGTAGAATTTAAAGACGAGTCCAAAGAAATCCCGAGCCAAAAGTCATCACATTCCAAGATTAACAAAAAGATTAAGAAGGAAGGACTTAATGGGCAATTAAGAAGAAAAGGAAGCAGGGGAGGAAGTTTCCTCTAACCTCTCCCCTAATCACCTATAAATACCCCTCTTATTCATTCATTTACTCTTGTTGGCTAATAGTGACAATTAGTCCTTCCACCTTTAATTACCTTGTCATTTACTTTTCTTGTCAACTTTAAATACATGTTTTGCACCTTAATTACCTTTTAATTTCAAGTAAGTGTTCTTTAATTTTCTTGTTTTAAATTTCTCATTCTACCTTTCTTTCTTGCTTAATCTTTGATTTATATGCTTTTTATCTTGTTAACTTGTTTAAAAATTTCATTTTTTATGCTTTTGATTGTTTTAAATCTCTTATTTTCATAGCTTATTTGATTTATTTTCAAGTTTATATAGTTTTTGCAAAAGTTATTTTTATATAAAAAGTTGTTTTTCTTAAAGTTTATCTTTTTCGTGTCTTAAAAGTTGTTAACTTTCAGTTTCGTAGCTTATTTTTACACGGTTTTACCTTAGGATTTAGTCTTGTGCTTATTAGAATCATAGCTTATTAGATTAGCTTAATTTGTGCTTTTTCCACCTTATTCCGATCTGACCAATCGGAAAAGGGTTTTACATTCCGACCATAGCTACGTAGCTTGGTCGGAAAAGGGGTTTCTATTACATTCCGATCTGAAGGATCTTGGTATTCCGATCAGAGTGGGTTCTCAGTATTCCGATCAGGTGTTGTGACAACATTCCGATTGATACTCTTTTCCTCATTCCGATCGAGGTGCTACTTTGGTATTCCGATTGGGTAGGTGACAATATTCCGATCGTGGGTTCCGATCTGCATTCCGATCAGAGCGTTTTGGATATTCCGATTGGTAAGTGCCAGCATTCCGATTGGGTTCCGAACAACATTCCGATTGGACAGGTTTGACATTCCGATTGTGGCTAATCGGAATATATTCTGATAGGAGTTGTTTTCTTATGTTTTGTCTTGTTTAATTTTTACGTTATCATTTTTATACTTGTCTAATTTTAATTCTCGTCAAGTTTTAATTTTTAGTCATTTAAATTAATTTACTTTTCAAAAAGCTTTTAAATATCGCACCTTTCTTTTTAATTAGATTTAGATTTAATTTCACGCTCTTTTAATACTTGCCCTTTACTTTAACGACATTTACTTTTAAGTCTTGCACATTTAAATTTAAAAACCAACAAAAAATATTTGTTTTCACCAAAATAAAACTGAGTCACACATTAAACACAAGTTTTTCAATTCGAAGAGATTGGTACAACGAATCTTTTTAACCTGAGTAAAATCGAGTTATCAATGTAACATGATTATCACATTATGGTCCATTGATTTAATTTGTTTTCTTCAACTTATTTACAGCGGTTGACAAGGTTTCTTAAGATGTTTTGATAACTTAAACCTATGTTCTCACCAACTTTATGTTGACAGATTTTATTGTTATTTTCAGGTGAGGTAGTTATGAAGGATGGTGTTTGAAGTGGCTAGAGTTTAGAGGATGCTAGGATTGCATTAGGTGGAATCCATTTCCTCTTAGTTTTCTTTTCAGTGTTTGACTAAATAATACATTTTAGACACCTATATGTTGATGTTTATGTTATTTGAATATCTTTGATAAGAGGTAGGCCTGTTACCTACTTACCTAGACTCCTGCATTTGGCTGAGATATTGTCACGACATTGTGTCGCCATTTATGTCCTTTCTTTTGCATTTAGTTTTCTCTATAGAGACAGCGTTTGTTGTGATGATATCCATACGTCTTGCCCCGTGTTTCCGCCACGACGGGGTGTGACAGAAAGGTAACAGAGCCAATGGTTATAGAGAATTAGGTTGCCTAGTCGCGTAGCCTAGTCTATAGCTTAAGGGTCCCTGCATATAGGTGTCATAGGAGTATGTGTGCATTTTATATTAATTGATGTGTTTGGATGTTATTTATTGCGATGTTTTGACTAGTATGAATTGAACTATAGTAAGTTCATACTTAGCTCCATGTTATTTTCTTTATGAGTTTTGACTAGTGCGGGTTAAACCATAGTCATATACGCTAGTCATTGTTGGATTTCGTTTAATTATGCTTTCATGTTCTTTATACATTTTGAATTTTGTTTACGTTGGTTCAGCTGGATTACGAGTTTATGTTTTTCATGCATTGGCTACGTTATTTTGATACATGGAATTTTGGACCTTATGTTATGTTGTGGATTATGTGCTTATGTGAGTTGTAGGATCTATGTGCTTATTTGAGTTGATAGACTGATGTGTTATGTGTAGTATTCATTCTTATAAGTGTCATCATAGGAGGGAGTGCATTAGTGAAAGGGGACTAGTATAAGTATGGTGGCCAACATAGTTATACAAGTACCACGACATCAATGGATTCCTAAGTATGGTTACATGAAAGAGGGTTAATACATGCTTGTATAGTATATGTTGGATGGATTTGAGTGTATGTATGCCTATTCCTATATACGTATAATTCCCTTTTATTTATCGATTGTATTTTTGGGACGGTTTGCTAGTTAGTTTCTTTTTTAGATGTTCAACTTCCGTAGTAGCGCATATCTCAAGTCCCCATTTCACGTGTTTATTTGTAAAATGGTACTCTTGTATAGTGGATATTGAGATGCTGGAGAATTCTTTTTGGGATAAAGATATCTTTTGTTTTGAGTCTTACGTGGTATAAAAATGGAAACTTGCAAATAGTAAAATAAAAATAGTTGTCGGTAGTCGATAAAATGAGGGTAAAGTGTCGAAAACGTGTTTGAAATAAGATGGAATATATTTTCTTTTAACATATAAGCATAGCTTGTTTATTTTTAAAAATTTGGTTTTGATCAGATAAAGCTAAATAAACCTACAAATAGTTTAAATCTTCCATGGGTATCAAGAGGAGTCGGATTTATGATTAGGGTTCATTAATTTTTCTTGATTCAAGGTAAGTGATCAATTAAACCTTAATATAATTCATGTTTTTTATTAATTAATCATAATTTTAATGTTAATTAACTATCATTGAGATGATTAGATTTTTATTAATTTTCTAGAAAAATATAGTAATTAAGATCACTTAATGATTTTAGGGTTTGTGTTAAAAATTTTGGGATAATAAATGATGTTTAGAGGGTTAGTGCATAATGACGTAAAACAGTCTGATTTTTAGGGCTATCCTGTGTCGACTGTTCTGGGCAGTAGGTAGCACCTTTGGTCGAGTTTATTTTTTTTAAAAATTAAGTTCAGAGAGTCTACTTTTACAAAATGTAAGGTTGGTAGAAAATAGAGTTAGGGAAGGTCGTCAAATAATTTTTACAAAAACAATGCGCTGTTCAGGAATAAATTTGGATTTTGGGAATTTGAGCCAAAACCTAACCAAACGAATGAGATAGCCAAAGATTTTTGATTTTGGAACTATTTATAATATATATGAAAGTACTGGAGGTTTTCAATAAAAGTTATGATATTTAGGTCGGGCTTTTGGTGACAAACATTTAGCATGTTCAGAAAATCAGTTTTGGTGAAAACGACTTTCGGCGTAGAAACTAAACTAAAGGGTTAAACGTGTAAGTATAAAGTAAAATTGGTTTTGGGAGTTCTTAGATCATATAAGAACATAAATCCAGTAGGGTAGGAGCAAGTGTGGTGTTAAGTTCACTTCATGTGATCGTTTGGTGACTAGTAAACTGTACCAGCGAAAAACTGGATCTTTACATATAGAATAACTTGTAGTGAGAGAACTAGATAGCGGGGATTTGGGGGATTAGATTCATCTCCTTGATTTTTACTTAACTTGGGTGTTAATACCTGAGCTAAGGGTGTCGTTTATTATTTTATAGGTATGTAGGAGTGTTGGCTTGCTATGCTATCAGGTGAGTTCATAGTCCCATTTTCACTGAGTTTTTAAATGATTTCTTCTAGTATGGGATGGAGATGACACTTGTGGAGTTCTTAAAATGTTTTGGTACTATATTTTTTATAAATGTTTGGACATAGATATGTTATTGTGTGACATGCGTGCTTATGTGTTCTCATATGTGTTTTGATATGTGTTCTGATATGTGAATCTTGTTTGGGTTATGATTGGCTTTCGTACATAGATGTATGGGTGTCTATGGGACCAGTTGTCATGTGTGTGAATTGTGGGGCATGATCCGTCCTGAGTACTTGTGCATCGTCTCTTCGGAGGCAAGATATCTCGACGGGGATATGGTTCATCTTCCAATAGTGGTGTGGGAAAGATCCGGATAGTGTGGTGCATTGTTCTTGTGTGTGTGACGGGATACTTCTTGATTGTTATAGTGTGGTGCATTGTTCTTATTGTGTGTTCTTGACTGATATAATTGTGCTTTGTTTGTAGTTTTATGTAACATGATTATCACATTATGGTCCATTGATTTAATTTGTTTTCTTCAACTTATTTACATCAGTTAACAAGGTTTCTTAAGATGTTTTGATAACTTAAACCTATGTTCTCACCAACTTTATGTTAACAAATTTTAGTGTCATTTTCACGTGAGGTAGTTATGAAGGATGATGTTAGAAGTGTCTAGAGTTTAGAGGATGCTAGGATTGCATTAGGAGGAATCCATTTCCTCTTAGTTTTCTTTTCATTGTTTGACTAAGTGATACATTTTAGACACCTATATGTTGATGTTTATGTTATTTGAATATCCTTGATAGGAAGTAGGCCTGTTACCTACTTACCTAGACTCCTGCATTTGGTTGGGATATTCTCACGACATTGTGTCGGCATTTATGACCTTTCTTTTGCATTTAGTTTTCTCTATAGAGACACCGTTTGTTGTGATGATATCCATACGTCTTGCCCCGTGTTTCCGTCACGGCGGGGTGTGGCAACCTTGGCTCCCAACGCGTCAACATCAGCTACAAACTTATTTTGTCCTTCTTCGAAGGCCCCCATAGCAACTTGGTTAGAGGCCTTTAGCTGGTTGAGCTGGGCGCGCTCTTCATCTAGAGCGATGGATAACCTGTTCCTTTCCACTGTCAAAGAATGGAGAAGGGCTGCATCCTTTCTTCCTCTCTCGATCTCTTGGTCGATTTTTTCTTGCATGTCCCCTAGCGCGATGGATTTTTCTTTAGTAACTTGCCTCATTCTTTCCTCCGTGGTGCGGACTTGGGCTGACAACTCTAGGAATCTCTTCTTAAGATGTGACGTCAATGTCACATGCTGCGCTGCTAGATAGCTGGCTTCATCGGCAAGGACAACGTCACTCATTCCTTCCAGAATTTCCGCTCGGCCAGGGGGCACAATGTTATCAAGAAAACTTGAGCAATCAAAAGCGCTTGTCTGATCGGAAGATGCAGGAAGTTCCCCGTTGGGAGCAAAGACAGGGTCTGGGAGGAACGCGCTTCCCCCTGCTGATGAAGTCTCCTTGTGGGGGGAAGGCGTGGTCTTCGCTTTAGCAGAAGAATTCTCTGGGTCGTCACTGATACATAAGGATGGTGGTGAGATATATATATATAAAAACACAACATAAGAACAAACACTAGCATGTGTGGGAAGGAACTTACCTTAGGTTGATGGTGACTGGAGGAGTGCGAGGGGGAGTCTTTGCAAGGTTCTCCTCGAACTCTTCTTCGGTTAAGCACACCTCTGTCCAGGAGGGACCGACCCCGGTGCGCGCAGCTTTACGAGAAGACGATGGGGGGGCTCCTTTGTCGTTTCCCCAAGGTATAAGTGTCTTCTTCGTCAAATTCTTCTACGCCTTTCTCAGCGTCCTCGGTAAGATTATCCGAAGACAGCGAGGAGATGAGGAAGGGGGGTGGTGGCTATTGTGGTTGTTGTGATAGTGGTGGCTGTTTGGCTGATGGTGAGGGTGGTGGCTGATACGCTCCTGTGTCGTCATTTTCTTGGGCGATAGATGCCACTCCAAATTCTAGGTCCATTGTGTTCTTTTGGGCACGGTCTTTGGAGGGATTCTTCATTTTCCCTCTCAGGACGAGAGTATACCATCAAATATTTTGAGAATGCACCACGAACGAGTTCAAAAAGATCCATAACTGCGCAACAAGCAAACAGACAAACAGAAAGATGAAATTTAGTTTCTTGGTACAGGAAGGTACTTAAAGAATGCTAGGGTGGATGGGAGGAAGAACCACTAACCCTGGCCGTCCTGGGTGCAGAAGACGGGTATCATGTGCGCGCCATAGATCGGTCCGCGGCTTAGTCCAAGGGTCACTAGGACACTCTCCGGATACGGCTGTACAGGGATACGATTGTTGTTTAAAGTCTCCCGTCTTCAGGGTAATAGGAGTTGCGTCCAGGTGAGGGGTCCTTCCCCACCATTCCAGGGGTCAAAAAAGGAAAGTGAAAAGGGAAGACGTCGTCGTCAAGCCAGAAGAATCTGTCGTTCCAATCCCTTAGGGAGTCTACTTTTCCTTCGTAACATTGCATCCGCCTTTTCGCTTAGCGAAGGACACCCAGCCATTGGCTAATTGCCGTTGGTAGAATACGCGGAAAAGGTCTACGGTGGGCTCTATATCTAGGGTACCACTGTTTATTTCAAATTTTGAAATTTTTTCCGCCTCTATACAGTGAAATTGAGAGACATGGGTCTCATAATGCATCAACATACTAAGAAGGAAGCGTGACATGGGTATACGTTGGTTTGCGTTGTCGAAGAACCGGGTGTACACCCCTATCTTCCCCGCTGGGGCCTGGCTTATATTATGTCGAGGGTTAGAAACTTTTGGGTACAGATAGTTGGGTATGTAGAACTCTATGGTGAATTGGTCTAGCTCCTCTATGGTCAAGGTTGACGTAATGGCGGATAATTGTTTCACCATGGTGTTATATGTATAATACGGTGGTCGCGCAGATTACCTTCGCTAAGCTCTGGTGATGATGGCGTGTGTTGAAGGCGTTAATGGAGGTTTGAGAGTTTTTGTAATTGGTAAACAGTCAAAAGGAGGCGTCAGGGGTATATATATATACCTATTGATTTACTGTTCACAGTTAGATATGTGCCCCGTGTTTCCCACTTGCTAGATCCAATGGTAGAAGTTAAAGGGGTAACTATGATGTGGCAGGCGCTTTTCCTGGGTATCGAGGAGGTTAGGTAAAAGTGGGATGAATGTCTTCTTGGAGGGAATGTTTGAAATCTTTGTTCATATTTGGACTATGCGAGTGTTCTAGTTGATTTATAGTCTATCAGCCGCGGTTGGAACCTGCGACCACTAGACTGGGGGGGACATGATGACGTATAGTACCTAGTTGGGCTGGATAGCCCGACCCACGGGTACTACCCGCATCTATCAGGAATGGATTGAATGCTTATGCGATGCGCGCGTCGCCCCGGAGGCCCGGTAAGCCGTTGTCGCACATACGGCTGATTACTTAGCCAGGTCCTTTTCGCAGCGCGACAGGATCAGACAAGAATATAATCTATCATATAGATATATTCGCCTAAAGGGAAAATATATACACTTGCCTTAGTTATGCGATAAGGATCAAACTATTTTAGGTCATTATCTCTTCCTTTGGCCGCAAGAGTAGGAGAGCCCACCCAGGACCCTCTCGGGTATAAAAGGAACCCCATAGGTTCCACAAAGGTATGACACACATAATACCCTAAACACTATATACTCAAATCAATTACTTACTCTCAAGCCGGAGTCTAATCGCGGGTCACAAAACCACGGTAAGCCTAACGTTGTCTGTTTAGTGCGCAGGGTCCTCAAAGCAAGTTTCACTTGGTACAAGAGCCGGAGTCCACAAGGCCCCAAATTAAGCCTAATTTGGGTCAACCTCAGTCTACCCAACTTTTGTATCAACAAACATCATAGAGATTTAGAATTTAAGCTTGGTGATCATGTTTTCCTTAAGGTATCACCAGCAAGTGGCGTCAAGCGTTTTGGACTCAAGGGCAAGCTCAGTCCTCGTTTCATCAGACCGTTTGAAATTCTTGAACAAGTCAGTGAAGTATCGTATCATCTAGCGTTACCTCCTTAGCTATCTCATGTTCATAATCTGTTCCATGTATCCTTACTCAGAGGTTACAATTACCCTCTATTGCATACAGTTTCGTATCCATTCGAGCAGATTCGGGAGGATCTATCCTATATTGAGGAACCCGAGAAAGTTCTCGACCGTCAGGATCGAGGCATGAGGAGAAAGACGATTCCATTCGTCAAAATCCTTTGGAGGGACCATTCCTGTAACACCCCATTTTGATAAATGGAACATCACAGGATAATTATGGTTTGTCATCAAAGCATGCAAGGTAAATGTCCAAACATTAACTGACCATTAAAGGAAATACCGGAATCAAACATCGGTAGTCCAACATAAGCTCACACACATGAATATAAGTACTGAAATGGAAAAGAACTAAACAATTTCCAAATAAATGAAGTAATGTAATGTATGGAAAATGCATAAAGTAATGAAGGCTATATAGCTTCCATTCGTATGCACGTACTCTCAAAGTCCACGAGTGTCCCTAAGTACCTACTGTTTGGGAATATGAAAGGAAAAAGGCCGAGCATAACGCCAAGTGAACGGATATACAAGCATAACTTGAAATGACATAAGCATAATAAGACTAATAGCAGCGGAAATATATAAGTCCTAGATAACCTGGAACATGTTCATAAAACTGGTTTATAGTTTGAAAAGACTTATGTTTATATATGACAACTGTATTAATTAGCCAATAGCCCATATAGGTCATGAGGTTCCATCGTGCATGAATACTTGGAGGGGAGACCTCATCATACAATTAGAGGGGATGCCTCTAATTAATTAGTCTGGGTAGGAGGGATCAACTCCTTGTGAAGGATGCAAGGCACACACCACATTCAGCATGAAAATCCTGTAAAAAAATTTAACTAGGATGCACCCATACGCCCTACATGATAATATAAATATATGGCCAAAACTGTAAAGGGACGCCACGAGCAATCACTCTGTCGTGGGGAAGTCATAACACTGGTGCCTTAGTGTTATGGTTATGGTACCTCCATAACTAAGTGAGATGGTCATGCATGTATACGGATTAGGCATTTAAAACTAACATAAGCATATCAACAAATATAAAACAAATACTTCAGAATACAGTTGGCTGCAAACGGGGAATCCTAATAAGGAAAGAGAATGTCCATACTGAAGGACGGAAAATCCGTACCTTATGTTCAGTAAACGAGGAAAGATGAAAGGACGAAAGGATGAAAGTCTTACTCCGACCTCACAATTCGTAAATAGATAAGGGACATGTATGAGTTGTCTGATATCTGAGTATGTTATTGGTTCTTGTATTTTCTAAGCTTGTTTTATATGTTCTTGTCTTATTTTACTGTTTTAAATGATATACTGTATTCTTCATGTATTTTATATCTTCTGATTATGTATTATCTTGCATTCTTGTATTGTTATACTTGCTGTGTAATAATAAGTAACTTTCTAAAAATAGCATGTTTCCAAAAATAGAAAGTTTCCAAAAATAGAAAGTTTCCAAAAATAGAAAGTTTCCAAAAACAGAAAATTTCCAAAAATAGATCAGTTTTTAAAAATAGTAAGTTTCTTGAAATATAAAGTTTCCATAATTAGAAATAAGCTGGATTAATAAGATAAAAATATAAGATAGTGTTAACTGGTTAAAAGTTATCAGTCATGGAATTAATAGCATAGTTTATAATCAAATACTATAGGTTATAAATGATTATTAATTAATAATGATAGTACATGTTTTATTAATTAATAACATATCATGGTTAATTAATAAACTATATGTTATACAAATTTAATAAAGTCATGGTTTAATTAAATTAAGTATACTAAAATACTTAGGTTAACATGTATTATTAAATTTAATTAATAAACCTAAATCATGAATTATTAATTAATTATAAGCCCATGTATTAAATAATTAATTAATAAAACTATAGTCTAAAATTATATGACAAAATATACTTAGGCAAACATGTATTATTTATAAAAATAATATAACCTAAGTCCATGTTTTAATTAAGTTAATTACTAGACATGTTAATTAATTTAATTAATCTTGTAAAAATTAGCAAAAAATCCCAAGCCCGAAACCCGAGACAAAAACCAAAACCCGAACACCAACCACCACTCACAGTCACGGCTGTGGTGGCGGCTGGTGGCTGCGCAGCCAATGGCGGCATCTACTACTGCTGCTACGCCGTAGCTAACCATTGCTAGAACAAGATTCCCACCGGCTTAAGCCGGTGGTGTTCCTCCTGCCCTCGCTGCATTCCCCCTGCTCGAACAACCTAGCCACCGGAAATAGCTGGTGGTTCCCACTGCTTGAGATCACCACACACTGAGCCCCAAGGGGTCTCGGTTGTGGAAAAACAAGGGACATCGAGAGCCCTTGGCTCTCGGTTGGTTGTCGAACCACAAAAGCAAACCAAAAGAACCCTTATTCCTGTTTTAATAAATCCTATAACATGTTTATATTAGTTGTCTTTAAGATCAAATCATGTGTTCATAAATAAATTAAAAAGAATTAAAAAATCAAGGTTCTTGGTATATCGTACACGTGATTAAACAAGGATTAGGAACATGAACACAAACACGTAGGAATCCAAGATGAAAACCAAACCGAATCTCTCTTTCTCATTGGGGGATTCCGCCGACTAAGGAACCAAAAAGGGAGGCTAGGGTTTTAACTTTTTGTAAAATTGTTGTGTTTTGAAAGTCCCTGTGAATTATTATTCACCTTAGTCAAAATTTAAATGGGCCTGGGCCGCCTTGTTCCCCTTGTCCGCGGCTACAACAAATCCCGAAGGCAAACCCGTGCGTTTTATTAGTTAACGTAATATTCGTGCATGCTCGTGTTTATTATTCGTGTTTATAATTATTATACTTAACAATTATCGTGTTTATAAATGTTTGTGATTATATGTTCGTGATTATAATTATTATACTTAATAATCGTCGTGTATTATTACGTACTAAATAATTATCGTGCGTTATTACGTAATTAATAATTATTGTGCATTATTACGTACGTAGTTTCTGAATTTAATGTTCGTGACACGTGTACATAACATAAATGGAAAGTTTTAATTGGTTCGTAGGTTTACGTGATGTACTGTTCATGGTATTTATATGCGGGTTTTACAACTCTTCCCCCCTAAAAACAATAATTCGTCCTCAAATTATATATAACATAAGCTGAAAGAGAAACATACCCGAATCAAAACTGGAAATGAGGGTAAGAAGTCCGAATAGACTCCTCCGTCTCCCAAGTGGATTCGCGCTCGGAATGGTCCCTCCAAAGGATTTTGGCGAATGGAATCATCTTCTTCCTCATGACTCGCTCTTGATGATCAAGAACTCGTTCGGGCTCCTCAATGAAAGTAAGATCCTCACGAATGTGTTCGAGTCGATACTGAACCATGTGAAGGGGATGATACTTGTACCCTCTTAGTAAGGACACATGAAAGACGTTATGAACGTGAGAAAGCTGCGGAGGTAACGCTAAACGATACGATACTTCACAAACTCGTGCATTATTACGTACTTAATAATTAACGTGCATTATTACGTACGTAGTTTCTGAATTTAATGTTCGTGACACGTGTACATAACATAAATGGAAAGTTTTAATTGGTTCATAGGTTTACGTGATGTACTGTTCATGGTATTTATATGCGGGTTTTACAATTCTTCCCCCCTAAAAAGAATAATTCCACAAATTATAGATAACGTAAGCTGAAATAGAAACATACCCGAATCAGAACTAGAAATGAGGGTAAGAAGTCCGAATAGACTCCTCCGTCTCCCAAGCGGCTTCCCGCTCGGAATGGTCCTAACAAAGGATTTTGACGAATGGAATCGTCTTCTTCCTCATGACTCGCTGTTGACGATCAAGAACTCGTTCGGACTCCTCATTGAAAGTAAGATCCTCACGAATCTGTTCGAGTGGATACTAAACCATGTGAAGGGGATGATACTTGTACTCTCTGAGTAAGGACACATGAAAGACGTTATGAACGTGAGAAATCTACAGAGGTAACGCTAAACGATAAGATACTTCACGAACTCGTTCGATGATATCAATCCCTTGATACCGAAGTGCCTAACTCCACGCGCCGGTGATAGTTTGAGAAAGACATGATCTCCCACGTTGAAATGCAAATCCCTACGATGCTTTTCGGCATAACTCTTTTGACGTGCACGAGCTTCTTGCTGTTTAGCCTTATCTACAACGACTCTCTCGTTGGTCAACTCTATCATCTCCGGACCTTCAAGTGTTCGCTCACCAACCTGATCCCAGCAGATTGGGGCGCGACGTTTCCTGCCATACAACATCTCAAATGGTGCACACTTGATACTGGCGTGCCAACTGTTGTTGTATGCAAATTCTACCAAGCAGATGTAGTCTTCCCAACTTCCTGTCCATTTTAAAGCACACGCTCGAAGCATGTCCTCTAATGTCTGAATGGTACGCTCCGATTGTCCGTCTGTCTGAGGATGAAAAGCCGTGCTAAGCTTAAGTTTGGTTCCCTAAGCTTTCTGCATACTCCTCTAAAATCGCGAAGTAAACTGAGGATCTCTGTCCGAGATGATACTCGATGGAGCACCATGAAGTCTCATGATCTCCTTCTGATATAAGTCAGCAAGTTTGCTAACCGCATCATCCTTGCGGATCGGTAAGAAATAAGCTGACTTAGTAAGTCGGTCAACAATAACCCAAATCGCATCATGCTTCCTCTTGGTCTGTGGAAGTCCGGTGACAAAGTCCATGGAGATCCTGTCCCACTTCCACTCTGGACTGTCTAATGGTTGTAGTAGACCACTAGATCGTTGATGCTCGATCTTAACTTGCTGGCAGGTAAGACATTTGGAGACATAGGTAGCAACATCCTGTTTCATACCACTCCACCAGAAATAATGTTTGATGTCGTGGTACATCTTGGTGGAACCAGGATGAATGGTGAATGGGGAGCTATGAGCTTCAACCAATAACGCCTCCCAGAGTGTAAGATCACCAGGAACACAAAGTCTAGTGCCCTACCATAAGATATCTTCGTCATCTACCTGAAACTCCGTCTGCTGATCTAGGTTCTGAATAATTGCCCAGATTTCACCTTCATCATTCTGAGCATCCTTGATCCTAATGTGTAAGTCAGGCTCAACTCTAAGATTAGCCCAGTAGCCATGTTGTCCACGTACCAGAATCTCAATATCCAGTCGCTCCAAGTCTCGTATAATCTCTTCCTCTATTTTAATGCCGTTCATCATACCCGACTTTCTACTAAGAGCATATGCCACTACATTCGCCTTGTCGGGATGATACTAGAGATTAATGTCATAATCCTTCAACAGCTCTTACCACATTCCCTGCCTCATGTTCAGTTCACGCTGAGTGAAGATGTATTTCAGGCTCTTGTGATCCGTGAAGATATCACATGATTCACCATAAAAGTAGTGCCTCCAACTCTTCAGTGTAAACACAACTGCTGCATGTTCCAAGTCATGCGTAGGATAGTTCTCCTCATAAGGCTTAAGCTGTCGTGATGTTTAAGCAATCACCTGCCCATGTTGCATGATAACACAGCCAAGGCCCTTCCCTAAAGCATCACTATAGATTTGAACGAGATGGGAGAGTAAGAATAGGTGCAGATACCACCCTCTGCTTTAGGTATTCAAAGCTCATCTCTCTTTCTTTAGTCCAGATGAATTTCTCCCCTTTTCGCATCAGTTTAGTCAATGGTAGTGCTAATCAGGAAAAGTTCTCTACGAACCTACGGTAGTAAGCAGCTAAGCCTAGAAAGCTGTGAACTTCAGTTTTCAACGTCGGTCTTGTCCACTTGGTAATAGCCTCAACCTTTGCAGGATCCATGGTTATTCCCTCTGTAGATAAGATGTGGCCTAGAAGCGCCACTTTACTCAACCAGAATTTGCATTTGGAGAATTTAGTATACAACTGCTTCTGGCGAAATATCTATAACACTGTACGAAGATGGTTTTTGTTTTCTTCCTTTGATTTTGAGAAATTTAGAATATCGTCAATGAAGACAATGATGAACTTGTCCAAAAACTCATGGAAGATACGGTTCATCAAGTCCATGAAAACTGCTGGAGCATTGGTAAGGCCAAATGGCATGACTACAAATTCGTAGTGTCCATAATGTGTACGGAAAGCAGTCTTGGCGATATCCTGCTCTTTCACCCGTAGCTGATGGTAGCCAGACCTTAGATCGATCTTAGAGAAATGTTTGGCACCTTGCAGCTGGTCAAAAAGATCATCAATGCATGACAAAGGATATCGATTTCTGATGGTGATCTTATTAAGCTCACGATAATCAATGCAGAGTCGCATATTGTCGTCCTTCTTTTTCACGAATAAAACCAGTGCACCCCATGGAGATGCACTAGGTCGGATAAAACCTCGTTCCAAAAGTTCCTGTAGCTGTTCCTTTAACTCCTTAAGCTCGATGGGAGCCATGCGGTAAGGAGCCTTGAAATTGGCTCAGCTCTTGGGATGAGCTCAATATTAAACTCTACTCACGAGCAGGTGGTATGCCCAGAAGTTCTTTAGGAAACATGTTGGGAAATTCTGAAACGATAGGCTGGTTTAGGATGGATGGATATTCATCCTCCATATCATGAACAGTAGCTAAGAAGCCCTCGCAACCACGTGACAGTAATGCACATGCTTGTATGGTTGAAATTGTTTGTACAGACCTTCCTAGTATAAAACGGTTGTGAATGTACTCTGGTGCGTTTACATCACCAAAAAAGACCCGATATAAATGGAAGTCTATGGTGGAGTGGTGTTTGGATAACCAGTCCATGCCTAATATCATATCGAAATCGCACATGTCCAATGGAAGTGCGTCAACTAAACGAATTATGTCATCAAACTTAAGGGGAAGATCTCTATACCCAAGTGTGATGCTTACAGATTCTCTTAAGGGCGTGGAAATGTTTAAGACATTTTCTAGTGGCATAGGGGATATCCTAACACGGTTGGCTTAAGCAGTGGATGTTGATAAAAAAAAGTTAGATGATCCTATCTTGACCCAAATTAGGTTTAATTCGGGTGTCTGGGCTCTAGCTCTTGCACTAAGTGAACTTTGGTTTGAGATCCTACACACTAAAGAAACCCGCTATTAGGCTTACTGTAGGAGTGTATCCCACGATTAGACTCCGGCGTGATAGTAAGTAATCAGTTTAGGGTTAATAATGTGTGAGATGTGAGAGTAAAGAATACGATAACTTTGGAACCCTTGGGTGTTCCTTATATAGGTGGTAAAACCCTAATTGGATTTTACCAAAGCTTCGGCCCCAAGTAAAGGATAAGGGCCATAATTAGTTGATTATCTTCTAATTATGGTTAGTTTATATTCTCTTCCTTAGGGTAAATCACAATCCCAATTGAGTTGTGACTCTGTTCAACCCCGTTCCGGCCATGCCGGGCCGTAGGCCGCATATGAATCATGTGGCCACTGTTCATCCGAAACCCATATTCTCAAATGACATTGATCCAACCCATCCGTGATGGGCCGGGTACGGGTAGCACCCGTGGGCCGGGTTCATGACCCGGATAGGGACTATACGTCATCATGTCCCCCTAATCTAGTTGCTACAGCCATAGACGTAACCTCTAGACTAACAAATGCCCCTGCCTCCGTTGTATAAAAACAGCCGTAGAATAGAGGATGTGCTTGACCGGGACAACATTTATGAAGTCATTAATGGCAGTCAAGGTATGGTCGCATGATTATCTGAAAAAGTGCAACAGGCGGGCCCCACTATCGTGCCACGTAAAACACTGTGTAGGAGGTGACCCATGGGCCCCTCTGACGTTTCAACTGTGCTATGAATCCCATCCGTTAGATGAGCGTAGTGGAGTACACATGGCAATTATCCCACCAGCCTCGTAAACCGAGGAGATACTATAAAAACCCCATGTGTATGACTGTGCCCACACACAGTTCATACTCACTTCCACCATTGTTGCAATCTCTTTCACTCCTTTGACATTCATTCCAAGGATATCCGTACTACCAGGTTAGATTATCACGCCCTTTTCCATAGTTTTATAAATCATGGTGAAAGACAACCTCACCATCACGATCGTGCTCAATATATTTCCACCTGAGAAATTCATTAGGTTCTGCTCTGATTATTATATTCCTGAAAGCGTACATCCTACCTATCCAGGTGATGATGAAGCTATCACCGAAGCTCCGGCTGGGAAAATAGGTATATATACGCGCCTATTTGACTCAGCCAAGTACCGCATTCCTTTGTCTAGGTTCCTGGTAGATATCCTTACATACTATGATTTCCATATAACCCAACTGCATTGAATTGGGGCGTGTAAGATAAATCAGTTTGAGATTACGTGCCATACATGTGACGTAGCCCCCACCGTAAGTTTATTTAGAGTTTTCTACGTTCCTTAAATGATCAACGACTGGTTGTCGTTTAGAAAACACCCAGGGAACATCCCCATGTATTATAGCATAGCACTAGATTCATTGAAGAACTGGTATGACCGGTACTTATTCGTAGATTCTAAGGTATTCCCCACTCCTTTTGTATTAAAAACCGTAGTCCGGGTAGACTAACCCCCTCCATCAAACACATATAACGACAGGGACGTCAGAAATTTAGATACCCACCACACATACTTCCATAAGGACCTGCCGGAGAACTTTTTGTGTTTGGTAGGTATAAGCCGTAACTATTTCGACATAACGGACAGATATCCCGTCTTCCTGAACAACGGTGGAGACGGTAGGTGTACTTTGATATTTTTTTGAAACATATATAGAACATATTTTGCTTGTCACTAACTAATTGCACATATTTACAGAGATGAGGTTGTTTGGCTTGCTACGTCAAGGAGATCCGTCAAAGGTCGCCGAAGGAACAAGGCCATTACGCCAAGACGAGCCACCCCTGTTGGTCACCACCCAAAACATAACCGTCCCGCTAGAAGTAGTGTAGGAGCCCCATTCCGACATGGGCGAGACGGAGATAGTGAAATCGTCGTTGGACTTTTCCAACGAAGATGGCGAACAACCCTTATTGGAAGGTGGCAAATCCACGGCTAAGAATGCCACCACTCAGGAATAAAACATGGAACAACTCTCAGAGGAAGTGGACCGGATGTTTGAATCCGAAGAAGAAGAAGAGGTGGCAAAAGACACAGACACCCTAGTGCAGCCCAAGCCCGCCCCCAAAAGGCGCAAAGATGAAAAGGAAGGTTGTGAAGGTGACGAAGGTAGAAGCGGGTATGTCCAGCGCCCCCGTCAAGAGGCTGCGGAAGGACCACCCCCAATACCAAGAGGGTAGCAGTACAACTGCGACCAAGGATAACCCAATACCCCCTCCTACCATAGCAGAAGGGCAAGTGGACAAGATTGTGTGTAAGGCCACCCCAGTCAGCACTGTGGCTCCTACCATCACTAAGCCGATAATAACACTAACGTAAGTTTTATACCACTATACTCTCCCATTGATTAGTAAAAACTTAGTTAAATTGTAACAATTTTATAATATAACAAGGTAGACCCTACAACCACACCGCACAAGGAAGATACCAGCAGGCCAACTTCCATAGAGGAGCCGCAGTCTGGGGGACTAGCCCCACACCTCTGTCCATAATGGAACTTGTCTGAGTTCACTAGGCTAGAATCGGAGGAGGAGTGCAAGGAGTTCATAGATCATTTGACTCCTCCCAGCCTGGTTCAGGACTTGAACGAGCTCACCCATGCAACTCTTCCCTTGAGCAGTTCAACATGGGCACCGCGCATCAAATGACCATTAGCGCGGCCATGCGACACTACTTTGAAGGAACCTTGGGTGATATAAAGAGCTCGGACAGTAAGATTGCGCGTAGGGAAAAGATGATTGAAGATCATGAGCAAACCATATCCACCCTACAAGCTAAGTTGCCCATGGCCGAGCCGACCATAAAGGAGCAGGCCAACCACGCCGTCTCCCGTGAAGATCGAATCGCGGAGTTGTTAGCCAAGGCCCAATCTCTGCGTGACAAGGTACGCCTAATCAAATGCAACCTTTGTCTTATATCTTTTCTCTATGTATATGTTTGAATATTGCAGAATAACAATAAATCATGATACCAACAGGTAGCGACCACCGAGGCAACTGCTGAATCCCTGATGAAGGATGTGGCCACCATCTCCCATGACCGCGACAACTTGCGCCTACAAATAAAGGGCGAGGAGTAGCTGGTCGTAGCCTTTGTCGACTATAGGGTGACCATGAGAGGGTCATAGAAGGACGTTTGGGGGAGATGGACAAACGCTTGGATGCGATGGCCATTGATTTTGACGAGGAGTTATATCCTCATATGCTTACAGCGATTGCAGGCTGCAGGTGGAAGATAGGATCCGACCTGAGGTTGGCCGTGAACAAGATCACGGACTCCCCTGAATTTGCCCAGTCGTTTGCTAATGTAGTATCTGATGGGATTGATCGCGGCAGGCGTGAAGGGCTGTTGGCTGGGGCAGAATGGGTAGGCTAAGGAATGTATGTCAAGGGCCACGTCTATGATAACCCAGAAGCTAAAATTAAGACGACCGCGTCCATGACAGCTGATTGTGGTAAAATACGACCTTTTAGGAAAAAGGCGTAAATGCAGTAAGTTTTAAACAAATGACTTAGGAAAATCAAATGTTAATGACCCAAAGTTTGTTTTCCCAAGGAGGTTTGTTGTGTTTGAATAACTTGTAATATTTTGGATTAATATTGTGAAAGAAAAGATGAGAAAAGAGAATGACGGATACGATAAAATTACACTACGACGATAAAACATAAAACCGTAAAAATAGACAAAATAAAAATATAATCTAAAAATTCCCAAAAAATTACAAAAAATAACTAAATATCCAATTAGGTTTAACAAATGATCAAAACTTTTTCAAACCTTTTATTTAATTAAATATTAGTTTTTTAATGCTAATTAAAGCCCTAAAAATCAAATTGTTTAATAAAAAGCCCAAATAAACATTTTTCAATTTGTATAACTCTAAAATGACTTAATTTAACTAAAAAGTACTTTTGCAAAAATTTAAACCAATTAAAACTATTTAAAATGATTAAAAACTAAAATTAAATATTAAAATAATATTAAAAATTCAAAAATTATAAGCTAGTTTCCTAGCAAAAGCTTAACCAAATGAGCTGAAACCTTTCAATATTAATAATAAGCTGAGAAAAACGACACCTATTACAAAAACTAAGTTGTTTCATGAACCAATAAGCCAAATTGAAAAATAAGCCAAATATAGCTTATTTGACCAAAAGTCAAAGTGCACAAAAGTTAACCAAATTGCCAGGACTTGTTTAAGAGCTTGTTATGAGCAACTTTTGTGAAGGAATCAAGGCTGAATCCTTGTGGATCAAGAGGCCAGTTAGCCAAATGATGTTCAGTTTTGGACAAATATGGCCAATAAGCCATTTTGGCTTATAAGTACTCAAACATGTAATCAAAATAGCCAAATAAGTTCCCCAAGCAACACAATAACAAAAGTCAAGCAACAAATCAGCAGGACAAGCACTAAACAATCAAATGCAAGGCACAAATGAGATGGTCACTTTGTTGATGCAAATGACCACTTCAGCCACTTTCAATAAGCCCTAGCTCTCTGAATAAGCCACCAAAATAAAAAATCAGATATAGCACATATAGCTTATCATAAAAACTCTTCCCAAACCAAAAATCACTCTAAATCCAAACAACAAAGATTTAATCCTTGCTGATGTGTTTGACCAATTTCAAACCACTTTTATCAGATTTTTCAAAAACTTGCAAAACCTTTTCCAAACCTTAGACCTTAACCAATGTTCAAAACATGTGACAAATAGCTTGTTTAGTGTAGAAAAACCCCAAGAACCAAGGGCACAAGGCCACAAGGCCATTTGATCCTAGAATCCATACAACCTTGTTTTAGTCCTTTTTCAAACAAACTTTTGATTTTCATAAAAAACCTAGTGATTTTATCCTCCTAATATCTCAACTAGGTGACACTAAGAAGATCTAAGCAATAAAACTCAAAGAACAAACCAAAGAACTCAAAATCACATGGTAAAACACATAACGATTCAAGCCAAATATTTTTTATAGGAAACTTAAAGAGAATCAATACCTATCCTCCACTACTTCCTAGGAGGATCAGCAATGCTCCTTGGACCACTCTCAACAACTAGAGAGTGACCAAGGTCCTTGAACAAAGAAGGAAGGTTTGCTGATGGTTCAAAGTAGAACCAAGACCTTTGTATCAATGGATCTTCAACACAAAGCAGCAAACAACATATCCAAGGGCTTAAATCCCTTCACAAGCTTGGTGTCAACAAGCTTGCAAGAGCTTTAAGATTTTGGTTAGGGGTTAGTACAGTTAAAATAAGCAAACAGAAACAAAGGATTTGAAAACTTTTCAAACTTTTCAAACCTTTTCAAACCTAAACGTGCTTCAATCCAAAGATCAAAACAGGTTCAAAACATAAAATGGAACTCAGCTTCACTCTTAAACAACATCAACTTTTAAAAACATAAAAAGGAATTACGATTTTTTCAAAATATCAAACTTTTATAAATTTTAAAAAGGAATTACAATGTTTAAGAGAAGAACTGGAACAAGGGACTCTCACATGTTGAGGTCTCCTTATATACAACTAAAGGACTATTCTAAAATGTTGAAATACATGAAACCCTAGCTAAGAATTCTCAAAAATACCCTTGAGTCGTTTGTTGTTGATGAGCTGTCTAAAATGATCTTAAGCGTTCATTTTTGCCTTTGGGACCAAGTATTTGTTGTGGGTTGTTGATTTGTCCATGTGGTATTACTTGGAGGCTAAGTCGTATGATCATTGGCTGAGAGGGAATTGGGAGTGGGGTCCATGGTGATGTGATGGGTGAGTTCAAGTGTAGGATGTAAACGTGTGAGGGTGAATTACTTTTTGGTTAAGGTAATTTGGAATAACCCTTTGTGTGGTAAAAGTAAAATCTGGGTTCTTGAGGTGAATAGTGGTAGTGTTTGTTGTGAAATACTTGGGATTTATTTGTTTGGCGCGTGTTATGAGTTTGAATGTTTTAGTGTACAAGTTTGGTCCTTAGGCTTTGGAAAATGTTGTAAACAAAGAATTGCTGCCCAATAAAACGTATTCCTTTGCTATTTAAGTTTCCAATTTCATACTTTTGCCACAAAACTTTGTATCAAAGATTACAAGGACTTGTTTTGAACATATCTTGATTTTCCAAGAACTGATTTTGGACATTCTTGAACTTTTAAGGTCATCATTGTATGTTTGACATATTGGAGGACCATTGTTAATAATTTTGAATCTTGAGGGACTAAACTTGCCAAATCTCCAAAGTTGAGGGACCATTTTGTACTTTTGACAAACTCAAGGGACGAAACTTGTAATTATCAATATACAAGGGTATTAAGTGTCGTTTCTTCTTTGATGAGGGATCATTCTTGAACATCTTCAATACTTCAAGGTCTTTTCTTTAAGAAATCACAAACTAGGGCCCGGTTCATTGTGCGGCTTTGTTTCTCGTGTTCGTTTTTCCTTGTTTCTTGTGATCTTTTGTATTTTTCATGATATCCATACCTAAAATACACAAGTAAACAAACACAAGATGGTATTTTAATGACATTTTATGCATTTAAAGCCCGAAAAGAACGATGAGTTCATGTATAAATGCCATCTCATCACTCCCCCATACTAAACCATTGTCGTGCCCTCATGCAATGCTAGAATAAATTATCTAAGCATCTCCAAAATTTAAATTCATTACCCTTTATTGAAAAGTAAACTTGCTATACTACTACGAAGATGTGTTAAAGGCATAGTGTATGATTTTCATCACGAATGTGACTTTTAGGGTCAATGAATAAAAACAAGTGAATGTCTCATAGAGTAAAGTTTGTCATCCTTGATCGTCATACATTCCATGCTAAGTGCAAAAATAAGATCATTGTTGCTACAAGTCTTAATGCTAACACTACTCATACGTCCAAATTGTGTAATACTTTTTTTTTCTCCCTGCAATCCTAGTTATTATGAAAGAAAAGGTATCTAGAATTTTTTATCTATTTGTCATGGATCACAAGTGATTCATATTGACTTATTTGAGTATATATTAGTTCGAAAATAAAGTAGCATGATTTAATCGATAGTTAGCTAAAGGACAAAATCTTTTAAAACGACTTCTCGTAATCTCCTTGATGTTGGTAAATTTAGTCAACTTGCTTTAGGAAAAACAAGCAACTAAAATAGGGCAAGTGCAGGACGATTTAGGAAAACCGTGTGTGAATGACCCTAGGTGAGTTCGTTCTCGAGGAGGCAAGTGCGTTGTGTTAAGAATTGATATATGATGTTTGTGATTATGATCAACAAGAAAAGAAATGAGAAAGGAAAGAAAAGACGGTTACGAAAACTAATTAAACTACGACGACAAAGACGTAAACGTAAAACCGTAAAAACGACGAAAATTAAAATTTTAACCTAAAAATTTCTAAAAATTACTAAAAATCCCAAATAATATTCTAAGAGTTTACAAAAAATCCAAACTTGCTAAAACCTTTTAATTAATTAAATAATGACTTTTTAATGCTAATTAAAGCCCTAAAAATCACTTTTAATTATCAAAAAGCCCTAAACAAGATTTTATAGTTTGTAAACCTCAAAAATGACCTAATTAAGCTAAAAACTATTTTTAAAAATTTTAAAACCAAATTAAACTATTTTTAAACACTAAAAAACTATTAAAATGTATTAAATCTTAAATTAATTCTAAAAATTAATTGAAAAGCCTAAAAATTAATTGGAAAGTGACAAAGTCTCTATTTTAATGTCTAGAATCTAGGAAAAATGAAAAAAAGTTAAAAATAAAACTTTGAATTTTAATGAATAAAATAATAATAAAATATTATAAAAAATTAAAAGTTCTCAAATAAATTCTAAAAAATTCTCAAATATCCTAAATGTTCTAACTAAGAAGAAAATGCAAATTAAAGTTTCTAAAACCTCTTAATTAATTTTATATTAATTTTTAAAGTTGTCTAAAAACCCTAAAATTAAATAAAATTAAAAATTAAAGTTTTTGAAAACTTTTTGATTTGTAAACCTCAAAAATAAGAATTAAAACCTAAAAACTATTTTTTTGTATTTTTTTATTACTGTTTAATATTTTTAAGAGACTTTTTAAATTTAAAACTAAAAATAATCCTAAAAATTAATTAAATAAAAGGAAAAATTAAACTTTTAATCAGAAAAATCCCTAAGCCTATGAAAGTCCTAGGAAAAATCAATTAAGCTAAAAACACTTAATAAATAAGCTAAGAGAAATTAAATAAGCTACGGCTTATTATATTAAGCTAGAAAAGGAAATAGGTTAAATAATATTTGAAATGAGACCTTAACATAAAAAGGCATCTAGATTAACGGTAGAACCCTTACTCCTCCAATCGAGAGGTCTGGGGTTCGAGTCCAGTTACGAGTGACCTTTTTATAAATTTTTTTTTTTTCTTTAAAACTAGATTCCAGTAACTTAATTACTTACTAAAACACAAAAACAACTTAATTTAAGCCAGGATTAAGGCAAATGAATGGCAAAACGTGCCCAGGTCTGGTGTTTGTTTACTGAAGAACAAGTGTATTCACTTGTAAAATTTGGAGCCAAGAGGGCTTGACTGTGTACTTGTTTGGTGGTGTATTTTGGATGAACAAGGCACCCTTGTGCTCTTTGGAGCACAAGGAGTCAAGATGAGCAGAGATCAAACAAGTACTAACACCAATTCACATAAACAATGCACACAAAAGCAATTATAAGTTGCTGATTAAAAATGCCAGGTCTAGGGACTGTTTAAGCTTATAACTAGCACACTTGTGATTTTCAAAGTCCAAGAATTGGCATACAACTTCACAAACAGATGCACAAACACAATCAACTCCTATATATCCCTATCACTAAACAGATTTCACAAGATTTAAGCACAATTTAGAGCAAATAAGCAAAAAAAAGTGGTGATGCAATTTGAGCTTCTTGTTTCACTTATGTAACACTCAACTTGCTTTGAAACTTTCCAAACTTACTTACCAATCAACTTGTAACCTATCACAGCCTGTTTCAACTACTCTAACACCTTTTTAAATCATAAATTAAGATTTTTACCCTGCTTAAACCTGTTTCCAAACACCCTTTTAAAATCTTTTTATGCAACTTTTTCAAATCAACATACTCTAAACCCTATTCAAATTGATCAAAACAGCATCTAACATGCATATCATCATAAAACAACTCAAATCAAACAATATTAACACACTTTCTAAACAGATTCATGCAAAATCACTATATCACATAACTTTCTGAAATTTTAAAAGGGAAAAGTATTTTTTACCTAAGAACCCCACATCCAGGGTTCTTTGTGGTTGCAATACCACCTCCTTATACACTGGGGTGTATGCAGAACTGAATCAACAACAACCTTCAATCCTGTTCAAGAAAAATCAAAGAGAAAAACACAAATATATGGATATTCAGTTTTTACCTTTTTTTCTTAAAGACTTCTTTCAAACCAAATCAACAAGAGTTTTACTCTTCACATAAGCTTGATAATCAGTGGATTATCAGGCTTATGGTTTTAGCTTAAAACCCTTGGACAATTTTTCTAAAAGATTAACAAACTTGGTAACCAACTGAATTTTAAATTTGAAAATAAGACTTGAAAATGTAAAGTGCATAAGATTAAATGTGGTCCTTTTTGCTACTCATCAACAATCCAACACCAATTTTATTTCACTAAATAAAATATGGATTTACAAGTTTGTGACAAAAACGGAGAGAAAAAAGAACAAGCTACACTAAGTCCTAACACGCCTTTAAATAGGCTACATTGAAGATTCTAGAAAGTAAAAACCCTAATGCTGAACTACCAAAAGTGCCCTTTGATGATTCCTGGAATATGCCAAGAAGATGCTTGATTTTGAATTCGTCCCATGTGAATTCCTTGGAGTTTTGTGTTATGCCAGCAGGTACAAGTGATCATAGACGCATATCTGGTCCTTTGGGAGCAAGTAAATGAGTTGGAGCCGTTGGATGACTGTTTGTCTTTGTCTTGGAGTAGCAGGGGAGCCACGTGGGGGACCCAGGAGTTGAAGGTGATGGGTTTTGGGATGTGGGTTGTGATTAACTTGTCATTAATCAGCAATCTGGAAACAATTAGCAATTTCCCCTTTGATTTGAGAGAGATAGAATTTTAGGGTTTATGGTGATTAGGGGATTAGCAGGAAAAGGTTTAATCCGTTTGGGGTTAAGTAAGTTTAAAATATGTGTTTACCCCCATTATTTAAACTGATTAAATAAATCAGTTTTAAACATAGAAGGTGGAAGTTGACGTGGAGGGATGGAAGTTTCTGATTGGGTGAAAAGGTTGGGTGGGTGACGTGTCTTGATGGGAGTGGAGGAGAGAAGTTTACTTGTCTGGTCACATTAGGCCCCCCATTTCTTTTGTTTCATTCATTTTGTAATAAATCCGTTTAAACTCTTTTTCCTTTGCAAAAATCTTTCAAGTACTTGTCAATTTTGGCACAATCTTTTGTAATCTTGAAACAAGGATCATTTATGCAATTTCTTCATTTTCCAAGGACTGAATTTGCCATGTTTTCAAACTTCAAGGCTTTGACTTGTTGGTTGACTTCTTGGAGGACCATTTTTGACAATTTAGATTTGATGAGGGACTAATTTTGCCAATTCTTCAAAGTTAAGGGTCCTTTTTGTAATTTTGACAAACTTTAGGGACCAAACTTGTAATTATGAAGATACAAGGGTATAAAGTGTCAATTCTTCAAACTTGGAGGACCAATCTTCAATATTCTTCAAATCTTCAAGGGTTTTCTTTGGAAAATTCTTCACTAGGGCTTGGTTCATCGTGCGGCTTCGTTTCCCGTGTTCGTTTTTGCGTGATTCTTGTGATCTTTTGTCATTTTCTCAATATCCGTACCTAAAATACACAAGCAACAAACACAAGCATATATTTGGGTATTTTGATGATATTTAATGCATTTTAAGTCCAAAAAGAACGATGAGACCATGTATAAAAGCCGTCTCATCACTCCTTAAGTTCATATCTTGGCACAACTCGTTTCACGATTTTAGACCTTTCTCGGACCGATATTTGGCATGTACTTCTTACTTCGAATCTTCGAAAGACGTTCTTGAAATTATGGTCTTCTCTTCATATTTTGGAATTTCTTCACTTGACGTTTTTGAGAGATTCTTCATACTTGGACCACGACTTCATCATTCTTCTTCAATCTTTATTTTGGATTTTGATATACAATGCTCCTCCTCCTTTTAGGACTTGGATATATTTATCCTCATACCTTGTTAGGGTCTTTTTGGATAGACTTTCTCCATGATCTTTAGGGGAGTAATTGCTTTTCGTCGTGTGTCTCGATCATTCATATTGATTTTGGAATAATGATTCTTCACATCATCTTGGATCTTTAGCAACAAAATAGAGCTCCTCATGCCTTGTTAGGGCCTTTTTGGAACTTCACCAATCTTCGCGTCCTGCTTCAATAAGTTATGCCTTGGCTTTAAACTCTATTCAACCACGAGCAACTTTTAAACGATCTTGGGCTAGAAGCTAAGTAACCTTTCAAATTGTACGACCTTACTTATTGAAATTAATTTATTCCTAATGCATTGATCTTATGGGAGAAAAAGCCATAATTAAAAACATATGAGTTTTTGAAAGAACATTTTCATGTTCTACGTTTAACATGATCACTTGTCTAACTCTATCACTTCTCGTTCTTTACTATATAAAGACCTCTAATTAAAAAGACTCGTGAATACTTAGCCATGCAAGTCAAAATTAATCTAAATTTGGATTAGCTTCATTAAGACTATATTAAATCGAAGTTTTAGGTTTTCAAGTCACCTATAGGATCTTTCACTTTCTTAGACCTTTTCAAGTTTAGAGAATTCATTTTAAAGTTCCCTTGATAAGTGACTTTCTAGGATCAATTATAGGAACTTGCGAAAAGTTCTTGTTCTTAACCCGTATGAGCTAAGACTTTCGCGTTTTAAAGTTCCCTATATAAAAGTCTAGCTGAAATTGAGTATTTTGAACTTCGATTTCTCGATTCTTGACAAATTGAGAGTCCTAAAAATATCAAGCCTTTAATTGTTCTTGGTTGTTAAGCGGATTTGGAAATTCTATGTCTAATTCAATCAACAAGTAAAAAGTGAAAAATAGTAGACTACGTATCTGTAAAACACATTGCAAATACCAAGTAATATTCACAAAGTTAAAAATTTAAATGCACAAAAGTAAACTTGCTTCAAATGTAGGCTAAATGAAAGTTAAAGGGCTAAAATGTAAATTTCAGAAACTTAAAGGACCAAAAGTGTAAATTTTAACCAACTAGTAACAACTTTTAACCAACTAACAAACTTACTAACTGAATTTGACAAAAACTAAAAATACAAGGACATTAATCTAGCAAACCCTAAAAACAAGGAAGATTAGTTTTAAATGCAAACAGTTACAAACTATGAGGACCAAAATGTAATTAACTAGGGAACATTAACAAAAACGGGCTAAGCAAGTAAAATAAGCTGGTTTGAGCTTATTAATGGACCAAATCAGCTCTGGTTTGTTTTAAAAGGCTTAAAATGGAAAAATAGCTAGGCTTGCAAAAGAAATCTGCTTAAAAGCTAGTAAAACGAAAGATAGCTTATTCTAATAAGCCAAGAATAAGCAAACATGAAAATAAGACTTCCACAACTTGATTTTTTTAAACAATCTGATTAATAAGCTAACAAGGAGTATGGAATGTCTTTCCAAATTAAAAATGGTTAACTATATAAGCTAGAATCTGAAATTAAGCTGAAATGAGCTTATTTGACCAAGAGTTGACCAACTTTTTGAAAAAGCAAAAAATTTCCCAATTCACTCAGACATGTTGGCAATTAGTTTTGTGAAAGAAAATGGCAATTTTATGAAGTAGAAATTAAGATACAAGAAAAAAGTTTAACTTATATCACAGAAACTTGCATTTGGTCTTGTGCTTATTAAAAAGCTTATTTCACAATCAATATTGTAAACTGTAGAATTTCTTTATATAGGCTAATACTTTGGATGTTAGACTACAACTAGAAACAGGTTTCAAGAAAAATGATTAAGAAATGAAGTAATGCTATTGGATTGAATCTTGCTAGTTTACTGGATAAGTGGTAAGCAGGTTTTGACCCAAACCTTTTTTAAGACCAATTGCCTTTTGACTAACAAATTGACCATAAAAACAGAACTACAATGATCACACAATGCTACTAGATGTAAATGAACAAGAATCAACCATTTTAACAGACTTGGATTATCAAAATTAATCAAAACCAAACACCACTTTATCAAACTGAATTAGACTTTTTACAAATGAAATGTGATCACATGTGTGAAACAGGTTACGACTGTTATCAAGACAAGTTTATTATGTGAAATGAGAGTTATTTAGACTGAAAACAAACTTGGTAACACACTAAACCACAAGTAAACTCTATTTAATGCTGCAATCTCACATAACTACTATCAATCCAACAAAATTACAATAGAATTAATCTAAACACAAGATCAGTTCATCAATTAATAGCTAAACTAGAAATTTAGCATGCAAAGCACTTAAGTGGAACCAAAATCATAATTTTGACACCTTTTAGCTTGAAGCCTTCTCTGATGGAGTAGAGGAGCGTTGAGCTCTCTAACAAACACTTCCTTCAGCCCTATTCTACTAAAATCAACAACCAATTCACCTCCAAAAGCTATATCTGAACTAATCAACTCATTCTGCTTCAAATATGCTACTCAGGTATGGATATGAACTGAACTTGCTGAATCAAACTGAATAAGCTCCAAAACAACTCAAACACACTTCATTGATCAGTTATGATCAATGAAATCATAATGCATCAACAAGAATGAAGAATTGAGTAAAGTAGATGAAGGTAATAACTGAATTTGTGTTTTATTGATTAAGGAGGGAAAGTTTGTTACAAAAGGTTAACTGACTAACTAACAAGCTCTTAAGTGTGTGTCAAACACTTAAGAGTTGTTAACTAACTGAAAGTAGAAACAGATTTGGGAGAAAAACTAAAAGTGTGTGTTTTTCACACTTTAACTACACAGTTACAAATGAGGGTCATATCTCCTATTTATAAAGCTTGGATGACAAGTTGTTGGGGAGTGTGACGTGTCCTTGCCAATGAGAGAGTGCCAGGTGTACTCTTCTTCTTGATTGCAAATTTGTCTCCAAGAACACCAAAGGGGATTTTTAATATGTTGATTCTCAGTCTAATTGGTTTGCATAGTTAGATTAGTCCTTCAATTTAGAGTAAGTTTCATGTAGAAAGCTCTTCCTGAAATGCAGGGTAGCTCATAATCGAATCTAGGCTCGTTTCTTGTTGACGTTGACACGTGGCATCTTCTCATTGGAGTATGGCTAAGCACGCGGATCATTATCCGAATTTAGATATAATGGTTATTGGCTGTTGCAATGTGGTTGGTCAAAAGCAAGTAGTGGGTTTCACTGTCCCTGGATTCGTTTATTAAATGAAAAGGTGAGCTGGCAAGCTACTTGGCAATCCGGATACCATTTTATTTTCATTTTCATTTTCATTGGTCCAAAGAGTATACACACGGATTAAGCCAAAGTTTGTACAAATTTATCACTTTCAGCCCTTGGACTTTAACAGATTCTTCATTTGAGCTCCTTTCTTCATTCCTTTGGCAAAATAGGTCCTTTGACTTGCGTTCTTGTTTATTTAAGTCCTTTGACTTGGTTGACTTGAAGGTTGACCAAGTTTGACTTTAATCTTGACTTTTTCCAAAATTTCATTTAAGTCCCTCAACTTTTGAACATTGTCAAGATAGGTCCATTTCTTCAAATGGCTTGTCATCTTTGATCCTTCTCTTGTCTTTTCATCATAAATGAGCTTGATTTCTTCTTGTTTGCTTGAAATTGTATCCTTGTTACCTATTAAACTACAAACACAAAACATACCACATAATACTGCTTTATAGCACAAAAGTTAGGTATTTTCTATGTGTTTTAGGGTGATTAGTTGACTTATTGATAGGAGATTTTGCTCATATCAAATCCCCTACACTTGATCATTTCCATGACCTCATGCAATGCTATATTTTTAAGCACAAATTAACATTTTTCATAATTAACCCACCTTGGCCAATATGAAATGTAGTTACACTACTCTACACTATATGATACATTGATTTTGTACAATGCAATGCACAGAAGAACAATTCTATTTATATATTTTTGGATTTTTCATAAATGGTTTTGATGGAAAAACTCATAAAGAAATCAATGACTTGAATTAGGGCTTTTGGTACCATGAACACTTATCACCCTCAAGTTTCACTTTCCCCATACCAAGCTTAAAAATGGGATCATTGTATTCACAAGTAAAGAGTGCATCAACTTATTCATGACAATTAAATGTGGAACCAGTTATTATTTGAGCAAATTGCTTGAGAGTAAATTTGTCATTTTTTAAAGCGTGAAGTATAAGAAATGCAACATCCAAAAATAAGGAAGCACGGTTTTAATCCTAAGTAATCCTCTTATCCATTACTTGAAAAAACGCTCACAATTAATATAAGTCCGACTCAAGAGTAATAAGTCATTCTCCTTATGTGTAATTTCCTTATGTCATGCATTAATAAGTAGCTACACACTCGCTAAGGAAAGAAAAATAAAACTCACGCAATAATTTACATCCCACGCCTTTTTGGGACTTTGGATCTTCAATCCGGCAACCCGTCAAGGTAATATTGGATTAGAGCAACTATCAAATCCCTGCAACCCGTCAGGGTAATATTGGAAGTCAATAGTCACTATAATTAACACTTCACTGCCCCTCTTGGGAGTCTTGAATAATATTTTTTTCTTTTCTCTTTTTTTTTTCTAGCCACTCATTTTTTTAATAAGCCGCTCTTATTTTTCTTTATTCTTCACAAAGAAAGTTGAAAATAATAAAAGGATGTTAGAAATACGTTTTTAACGTATATTAGAAGTATCGATCACTCCACAATATTATTGAATGTTGTATAGCTCATAGTTAAATATTTGTTTAATTTGTTAAGTAAAACCGGCCCATGGGCTTGTCATGGGACGGCCCAAGTCCATTAGTGGCTTGGATATAAATACCCCTTTCCACCATGGAAAGGGGTTTGGTTGGTTGTTTCACTTTTGATTTAATAAAAAACACATATTTCTCTCTCACTTTGTCTCACTACTTTCTCTCTCTAGAACCATCAACCCACCTTATTGATTCATAAGATTATCACTATTCTTCAATTGGTATCAAGAGCCATGGGGTGATTTAAGGTAATGATTTGTGTTATTTTTTAGTTTTTGATTGTATTAGTGATTTTTAGGAAAATCTACCTTGAACCTTGTAATTTTTGGTGTTTTTGTTGTTGGGATTATTAGATAAGTGTTGGGTTTAGCTTATTTTGGTAGAAATCACAAAACTTTTCGTGGTTTTTGGTCAAAAATTGGGTTTAGATTCGTTTGTTCTAAGAAAAACATCAAAACTTGGTCTGGAAGTTATTTCAACAGTTTATTCCGGAACAACAAAACATTCCGAATCAACAGTTTATTCCGGATCAGCAAGGCATTCCGAATCAACAGTGTATTCCGGATCAACAAGGCATTCCGAATCAACAGGTTATTCCGGATCAACCGTTATTCCGGATCAACCAAGTATTCCGGATCAACCAAGTATTCCGGATCAACCAAGTATTCCGGATCAACCAAGTATTCCGGATCAAGGTAATTATTCCGAACCAAGATCTTTTTCACATTAAGGTATTTATTCCGAATCAACTTAATTATTCCGGATCAAGGGGTATTTTACGAGTTTTTTCGACGATATTTAGTGGATTTAATCTTGGCTTCTTACACACGCTTTACTTCAACAACACAACACAACTCACAACCTTACTTCACTGCTCGATCAAGCGATAATCTTTGATTCTTTAAAGTGATCAAAATGAATCCAAGTTCATTAATGCATCAAATGACATCACTTACGGATATTTCTGTCATTACGGGAACGGATAATCGCCCTCCAATGCTCATTAAAGAAGTCTTTGAAGCATGGCAAGGCCGTATGATGTCATACATTAAGGGAAAACCGACATATGGGAGGCTTATGGTCAAGTCAATTCTAAATGGTCCACTTGATTATGGTAACATCGTTGTTAACAATGTGACTCGACCACGAGAGTTCGAAGAACTTACACCAGCTCAACAACTTGTTGCTGATGCAGACGAAAAGGCTCTTCAAACCATTCTCCAAGCTCTTCCACATGACATCTATCAAATGGTAAGTCAATATACGGTTGCAAAGGAGTTATGGGAACGTATACAAGTTTTGCTACAAGGTACGTCTCTTACTAACAGGAACGCGAATGTTAGTTGTATGATCTGTTTGATAGGTTCACGTACAGTCCAGGGGAAACGCTTCACGACTACTACTTCAGATTCACTACTCTCATGAATGATTTAAATGTGTACAATCTCGTGATTGCTCCATTCCAGGTTAACACCAAGTTTTTGAATACTTTACCTCAAGCTGAATGGGGTGAGTATATTACTGATGTTAAGTTAACTAGGGATTTGCATAAGTGCAATTTGGATCAACTCTATGCTTTTCTCCAACAGCATGAGAAACACGTGATTATGCACCCTTCGCCTCAAGGTATGTACCCTGAATCTTTAGCTTTGATGGCAAATCAACCAAGCTTGTCATATAACAACACTCCTTATATCATGGGACACCAAGCTTATCATCCATCACCGTACATGACTCCAAGCTTCCCTCAATATTCGATTCTCCCTCAACCACCCACCTCACATCAGCAACAATATCGGTTTAATGCACATTTGTCTCAGAGAGAACCACAAGCATCACAATATGCTCCACAACCTCACCCATATTCACCAGCAAGCATTACACCCTATGCTCAGTCATCATACTCGCCATATCAAGAAAACGCAGCATATCCACCAACCTATTCTGACCATACAAGTACTCCTTCTAGTGCTTATGTCGCTCAACAAGACCAAGCAATGTATTGTGATAATGATGAGGTTCCCATTCCTGAATTCAAACAAGGAACTGACCCAGCTGAAGTGTTAGCCACTATGTCTGCTTATCTCACAAGGACATTGAGCAAACGAGGATTTAGAGGACCAGCTCCTACTAACAATCAGCTGAGGAATTCATCCAATTCTCGACAACAAGCTACCATTGAGAATGACAGGGTAATGGTTCAACCTATTCAACCTTATCAGGGGAGATCCACTACATCAACCACCAATGCACGCATGGTCAATCCTGCTCCAATGGTCAATACTGCTCCAATGGTTACTGCTCCACGGGCTAATTCCACAGGTAAGTTGAGAATGATAACATGCTATAACTGTAAGGAAGAAGGTAATATGTCTAGGGATTGCACAAAACCCAAGAGGAGAAGGGATGGTCAATGGTTTGCAGAAAAGATTTATTTGGTGAACGCTCAGGCACAAGGACATGAACTTGATGAAGAGGAGCTAGCATTTCTTGCTGATCCAGGGATTGCGGAACAAGAAGTTCTCACTACACAGAATGTAGCATACCAAGCAGATGATCTGGATGCTTACGATTGATATTAAGATTTTGCAATCCTATTTTTAACAATTAAGTTCGTTTTTTCTCGATTCGACTCGAATTGAAATCGGATTTAACGTAAGATTATATTTTGTTTTTGGTAAACGAAAACCTTGGAATTTTTAAACTAATCTATTTAATTAAAAACTTTAAAGGAAAACTATTTTAAACTTTAAATAGAAAAAGTAAATAAAACTTGAATTAAATCTATTGAAAAACTTTTAACTTAAACTTAAAACTAATTTTAAAACTAATAAAATTTTTAAACTAAATTGAACTTTTAAATGAAAACTATTTTTAATGAAAACTATAATTAAATAAAAACTAATTTTAATTGAAAACTAATTTTTGACACTAAATTTTTAAAAAAACAAACGAGAAAACTATAAAAGTAAATTTAAAACTAATTTTAGAATTTTAAAAGTAAATAAAATATTTTTTTGACTTTTTATATTCTGTAAAAACTGAGTTAAAAGAAATTTAAAATAAAACTATTAATTAAAACTTAATAAAACTAAAAACATTTAATTAAACAAAACTGCCAATATAAAGTAAATCTATATTAATTTAAAGCAGGAAAGGTAAACAAAAAAGGGTCCTAGATCAAGTGGTTGGGTATGTTGGTAGCTAAGCGAGAGGTCACTGGATCAATTCCCACCAGTGACGAATTTTGCTTTATATATATTTTTTTATTAGCTTCAACTTTTGGAATTTCAGGACAATAGGAACAGCTCAAATCACAGACCAATAGGGTCTGCGGAAATATATATCAGTAAAGATAAAGTAAAACTAACACAGCAAATAAACTAAAGAGCAAATAAATCTGAATCAAATAAGCTAAGAGCAATCAAGCAGGACCAAACCGGAAGTAAAATCAGAAAATCCAAATAAGCATTATACCAAACACCAAATAATCTTAAAAGCTGAAACAAATAAACTATGACAGTGAAACAAATAAGCATAAAAGGTGAAAAACAAACTAAGCACATAAAGGAGAAACAGATAAACTAAATAAAAAAAACAATAAGCTAAAAATCCTAATAAGCTAGATTAAGTCATACAACCGAAACAAAATAAGCCAAACCCACACAAATAAGCTATGACGACTAAACAGAAAAGACAGATAAGCTATAACTATTTAAGCAGACTTAAAAGAAAACAAGCTGATAAAACAGATACTGAATATCAATAAGAAAAATCCAAAAGCTGCATTAAATAAACTAGTAATCCTAAATAAGCAGTAAAGCATATTTAAACTAAACAGATAAAACAAATTCATAAGCTAACCAAACATCCAGATTAAATATTAATCTAAGATTAACAGTAAAATAAAAAGAGATGAAAAACCTTTTTGTCGAAATCCGTTGAGATGAAGGTGGGCACTGAACCCCCTTTGTCACCGAATTCAAACACCATCTTCATCATCAAAAACATCACCTCGAACAAAAAACATCCTCTCGAACCAAACAGAGCTTCGAACAGTAATCTTTAAAACTTTCCCAGTAGGGGAAAATTGTTTCCACTTTCTTTTATTATATATATATATTATTATTTTTTATTATTTTTTTATTTTATTTAATAATACAAACAGTAACGATATAAAAAATTTGACAGATTAAATAAAATTTTGACAGGAATTAAACAAGACGAAAATAATCAAAAACACTTTTATTAATTAATCAAACTCATTACAAAACTGAAAACTGAAATTACAATTTACCCTAATATCTAATTACAGAAAATTAAATTCTATATTAACCTACTCCTAAATTAATTAAAAACAGTAAATTAAAATAAGAAAAGAAAAAATGGACTCCTTTCTTACAATAAACCAAGGGGTTTATATAAACAAACCCTAGGTGTAGGGTGATGTTTGGAGAGCACGGCTGTAAATCAAGACCGTTCATTAGACATTTTTTCTCTTCTCTTTCTTCATTCCTTGATCAAACGGCTGTGAATTACTCTTGTGTACACGGATTGCCAGGCTGGTAGGTTTTTGTGTTTGTTTGATTTGTTTGATGATTATGTGGCAAGCAATCATTGGTGGATGATTGGTGGTGAGGTGTATCCACCAATCACATGCTAGCTGCGACAAATGGGGAGGCCACGTATGATTGATAACAGCACCTTCTTCCTTCCGATTTTCTTGGCCTTTTATTTCAGCGCGTGAGGTCTAATCGAGGGCAGATAAGAAAGCCCCAATTATTTAGGGTTTGTGGCTGCTGGGTGTAAAGTTCTTTGTTCTTCCCCCATTTGTTTCTCTCTCTATTCTCGGTTCTATAATTTTTTTCTTGTTTTTCATCGTTTGACCAAAATAATCTTGACCTAGGAGTTTATAACTTCCTCCGTCCCACTTATTATTTGTTTTGCTTTTGGGCTTTAGGGTCCAAAACATGAGCATCTATCCGTCTATTTTGATTTGTCAAGTGTATTGGGCTTGGACCCAATACATTACTTCATCCGTCCATTTTAAGTATTATAAGGATTTGGGTTATAAGGCCCAATTAAACTTAAATCCGTGAATAAATGATCCCGTCTTTTGACTCTCGATAATTTTTTTATTCCCGTTTGCACTTTTGGTCCTTTTGAGTTGACTTTGTTGTTTTCTTCGATATATGCCCGTCAAATCCCATGTTTTCTTCCTTTTTGATCTTTTGTACCTAAAACACAACAAGAACACGAACCACGCGTAATTCCGACTATTATGTTATTGAATACACGTTTTGGTCTCGTTTTTCCTTGATTTTAGTGGCAAAAGGATAAGTGTTTACACACTTATTAACGATTCAGACTGTGATGATCTTCAATCTACTCAAGCAGCTCTTATGGCAACTATCTCTAGCTTCGGGTCAGATCAAATATCTGAGGTACTTACTAATACCACTAATACTAGTATTCAACCACATCAAGTTGGGCAAGAGGGTGCTGATCCGAATGATTCTTCGGTGGTGAGTCTTTCAAATGAAGAGACAATCAATGATAGCAATATCAATGCAAGTCCCCAGACTTTGAGTGAATCACAACCGGGAGTCATTTCGCATACGCATATTCCTGCTCAACAAGATTTGGTCATGGTTCCTACAAAGTTACTTAGCCAAATGAACACTGCACTTTTAGAAACCCTAGCTACGAATAAGAATCTGTCGGCTGAGCTTGCCTTGTGCAACGAAAAAGTTCAAACTTTGGAATTAGTTCCTTCGTCTAATGTTCTAACAAATCCCGAATATGATCATTTTCGAAACAAACAAATGGGTCATTTGCAAGAAATTGAAACCTTAAGAGCAAATATTTCCAACGAACTTAAAGAAAAAGAGTTAGTGGTCACTAATTTTCACAAACTTCAAACGGATTTTGAATTACTCGAGTCTAAAAAGAATGAAATGGAATCTAATGCAGCTAATAGAATAAAGAGTTTAGATTATTTGCTTTTAAGACAATACGCTGCCTCTCAACTAGTGCACTTATTTGACTCATCGTTTAGAGAATTTAACTTATCGCGTCAAAAGGACCTCCCCCTAACCCACGGTATGCAAGACAAGCTTTTATCCATAATCCAAGACTTCATGATGCAACCAAATTAGGATTTGTCTTAGATCCGATTGTTATTTTCGAGGATCACACGAATAAGGATCTAGTTGATGAGAGTCGGTCATACAACTTTGCAAAATATCCCCAGTGTGATTATTTTAAAATGAATCAAGAGCTTGCAAAAACAGACTTTAGAATTCGCTTCCATATGGATAAAGATCTCATCACAACACCAACCTACATGTTAAATGAAGAAAACCCTAGTACACTTCCTACACTTGTCAAAATGGAAGGACCTAAGGAAATTCCAAAGGATCTTCCACCTATTAGCACTGTATGGATAAACTTGCAAGAGATTAATCAATACTTTGTTAGTTTTGACAAGGTCATCCGGGAATGTACGACTTCAAATGGTCTAAACACCGGAGAATGGGCTTTCGAACACATGAATGAGGTGTTTAAGTATGAGATCAACCCTTTTGTCGAAAATCTAAAAGGAAGTTTTGCATCTCTTTCGGAAAATCTCGATTTTGAAATTAAAGAAGTTCAAAAAGTGTTTTATGAAATGGACACCGCTTACGAACTACAATTAATTGAAAAGGAAAAGATTTTATCCGAGTATGACCGATTCTTGTCCCAAGTAATTTCGTGTGATGTGCTTACTACTGTGAATGTTAATTATTCGAATGAGCTTACATCCGCTATGAATAACTATGATGCTGTGAATATATTTGATGATGTGCATGATATCTCTGTAAATATTGCTGAGACTGTAAATGAGGTAGATAATCATTCTTGTCACGAGTCTAACGCTGAATTTTTAAAGCTTTAAGATTCTTACAATTTACTTACAAAACGCTTTAATCAACTTGAACAACATTGTATATCTTTAGAATTAAAACAACAAACTCAAAATGAGGATCTTTTGGTAACAAATGGTTGTGAAAACAGTGTTGAGACGAGTGACAAGATGATTGACATAGTTAAGGCATTAGAGGAAGAGATTATGAGATTAAAGAGAGATGTGTCATTGAACGAAACACTAAAATTGGAACTAGAGGCTGCAGAGTCTAAAAACTAGTGCTTAGAAACTAGACTTTCGTCTATTCTAGGGGAGATGGATCGTGCAAGACAGGGAATGTCCACTCTTTATGGTTCACTAGAAGAACGCTTCCCTTTTAATGCGGCACAGCAATAATCTTATGTTGAACAATTGAACCAAAAATTTGAGGAAATCTCTAACTTAAATATCCAGCTCATTGACAAAAACATGGTTTTGGCCGAGTTAAAGGATACACTTCTTCTCACCCGACAAGAAGTTGTTAATAACTTTGCTACCAACTCTGCACCGTCCTCTAGTGCTCCATCAACCAATTCAGTAGTGATCTATAAGAACCCGCGCCATAAGCAAAATCCGGATACTTACGATGTTTATATGATGAATGCAATCAAGCACGTGGACCTTGTTAGGGATATTTTAGATGATTTGTATGCGTTAGATCCCTCAAGCAGTTACTATTATTTAGCTCATGCATATATTTAGCGAGTTCAATATTGCTTAGCATATTTGCAATACATAGGAAAACCGGGTTCTGCACTACTCACTAATCGACCAATTGCTGTAACTCCCTTCAATAAAACCCCAGGAGCAAAACCGTCATTGGCACCATCAACTAAGGCACCTTTAAAATCTGTTTCTAATGTTCCCACTTTGCCTTCTACAGGAGTAAAAGAGTCTACTAAGGCTAAAGGATCGCCACTCAAGAAAGATAAGATCAAGCCCTCCACTAGTAGTACCATCAAGAAGAAAGTAGAAGCTCACCCTAGGGATGTTATTTCAGATTTAAATAAAAAGAATCATGTTTCTAAGACTAAAAGCTCTGAGCCTGTGCAGAAGCCTAAACCATTTGTGAATTCTAATTTAAACTGTTGAAATTGTAATGAATGCATGTTTTCTCAACGTCATGATCATGTGAATGAAATGAATTCCATTAGGAATGATCTTGAATGGAAGCCAACTGGGAGAACTCGTTCCCATGTTGGATGGCAATGGCGTCCCACTAGTAGGACCTTTACATTAGATGGAAAAATGTGCCCTTTAACTAGGAATGCATCCATTGAGGTTAGGTCTCAACGTCCTTTAATTAGGCACACTAGCACTAAAGTATGGAAACCGCGCCCTTTAATTAGGTCATCCCCCACTATAGTGCCTATCAGTGAAGAAATACCTTAGGATTTAAGCCAACTTGAATCTACACCACCCACTAGGAAGAAGGCTAGGAAACTTAAGAAACCTAAAGTTAGCAAATCTAAGATCATTAAATCTGTACCTACTAATAACAAGGAATATTCAGATTCAGAAACCTATACATTGTCCTCGTCTGGTGATATTTTCAGGTGGTCCAAATCATCCTCTAGTATTTGGACTCCGGTTGCTCAAAGCATATGACTGGAGATCGCTCGATGCTCCGGAATTTCGTCAGCAAGTTTCTTGGAACGGTTAAATTCGGTAATGATCATATTGCAAAGATAATGGGGTATGGTGAATATCAGATTGGAAATGTCACGATTTCAAGGGTATACTATGTAGAAGGTCTTGGTCATAATTTATTTTCAGTAGGACAGTTCTGTGATTCCAACCTAGAGGTTGCTTTTCGACAACACACTTGTTTCATCCGCAACTTGGAAGGAAAAGACTTGTTGAAGGGGTCTCGTGGTGCAAATCTTTATACTTTGTACCTACAAGACATGATGGCCGCCTCTCCAGTATGTCTTCTCTCCAAAGCATCTAAGACCAAGTCATGGTTATGGCATCACAGATTATCTCATCTCAACTTTGATGCTATTAATCATTTGGCTAAAAACTAATTAGTTCGTGGTCTTCCAAAGCTCAAATTTCACAAGGACTATTTATGTTCCGCGTGTTCAAGGGGGAAAAGCACCAAGAAATCATACAAGCCCAAAGCTGAAGACACCAATCAAGAAAAACTTCATCTTTTACATATGGATCTTTGTGGGCCAATGAGAACCGAAAGTGTGAGTGGTAAGAAATTCATCCTAGTTATTGTGGATGATTTCTCCAGGTTTACATGGGTTAGATTTCTACGTACAAAGGATGAAGCACCGAAGGCTATCATCACTTTCCTGAAATTCATTCAGGTACGTTTAAATACTACTGTCCGCCGTATTCGTACTGATAATGGAACAGAGTTCGTCAACCAGACTCTTCGTGATTACTATGAAGAAGTTGGTATCTCACATGAAATATCCGCTGCTCGTACTCTACAACAAAACAGTGTCGTTGAAAGACGGAATCGTACGCTTATGGAAGCTGCTAGGACTATGCTGATTTATGTGAACGCTCCATTATTCTTATGGGCAGAAGCTGTATCTACTGCATGTTACACCCAAAACCGCTCTATCATTCGGAAACGCCATGGAAAAACACCTTACGAGCTTCTACATGATCGTAAACCCGATGTTTCATTCTTTCATATGTTTGGTGCTCTTTGTTATCCAAACATTAATAGTGAGAATTTGGGCAAACTTCAACCGAAAGCCGATATAGGTATTTTCATTGGTTACTCACCCTCAAAGAAAGCATACCTAATTTACAAACGTCGTCTTGGTAAGATAGTAGAAACTATGGACGCAGATTTTGATGAGCTGACAGCGATGGCTTCGGGGCAACGCAGCTCTGAACCCGCGCTTCACGAGATGGGAACCGGTGCTATTTGTAACACCCCCAAATTTATACAACTCAATACAGCGGAAGACTAGTTGGTGTTACGGGATAGCACATTACTCACATCATAGACAACGCATAAAAATCGCGTCGTTTATTTATAAAGCATTTCCATTCAATAATATCAAAGTTACATCGGTCCCAATTCATTATATTTCATACAAAGTTTTACAAAGTATTTGAATGAAAAATATAGTTTAGGTGCGGGCCATGAATTCTTGTCGTCTTCCCGAGAATTACCTTCAAGTACCTGAGATAAAACATGTTAAAAGAAAAGGTCAGCGATAACGCCGAGTGAATTCATAGAGTTTAATAAATTCCATCAATATAATATCAGTATAAAATTATTACTGAAAATCATTTTGTACAAATCATTATAATAGGCCATAAAATAGCCAAAGTCATTTTATACAAATCCTTATCGAAAATCATAATATAGGCATTTGCCGTAAAATCATTATACGAGCCAATGTCGTAAAAACATCATACAATACGTCTTATGACGTTGTATAAAATCAAATAAAAACCGTTATATGAATATGGTTATGAAAACCAAAACACAAACATAATATCAATAGTATGACCCTGTATTGCTAGTCAGGCAATACTTCGTAATTCGGAGCGTCTATTAGTATTTTGTAAATTTTGGATTATTATAAGCCGCATGACATTGTTACCTTACTAAACCAACAACGGGTAGCTAACCCGATACCAATTTTGCCCATCTAAAGTAGCGTGTCGTCACAAAGGTCACGCTATGGAAATCTTCTCATACATAAATTCGCTTACCAATCAATGTGGCACGACGGGGATCAACCGTCAAGGCGCGAACTGGGGTGATCGTCCCCAAATAGTACTATTAAATGCATAAGCGTCTACCAACTCCCGGTAGTTCACAATTCATGCTAATGGGACTTTTAGTGACATAACCTAACTTTAATAATCCATTTAATTTCATCTATCGGGTCCTTTAATCATTTATCGGGTCATACAATCGGGTCATTCAATCATTCGGGTCCAAAATCAATAAACAAACAATCGGGACAATTGGTGTCCTAATTTTATATAAACTAACATGTTATCTCCCTCACGGGTTTTATAAAACATTTATAAAAACATTTAAAAGAGTGCGAGGCTATGAACTCACGTTGATGTGGGAAGGCGGGTGATTGGCAATTCGGACGTACGGTACGTGCTTCAATCACGGAAACCTAGACAAATAATACTCGTCTTAGACTCATGTCCAATGACTTTATAAAAATAACAATTATGTATACATATGATGATTATATATATATGATGATCAAGTGGGTTTACATACTCTCGTTTACTCATTTTAGTGTTATATGTCGATAACCTTTATACTAGTTTTCTCGTTTTACCTATTTACGTGTTTTAGGTCCAATAAGCTTATTATAAGTCATTTAACTTATTTTAATCCATTTTGTACTTATATTATCAGTACTTAAACTTTACAAGTTGGGCCCAAATGGGTTAAGCCCAATAAGTTCTTTTTAGGAGTGTTTAACTTATTTAGTCTAATTATTAGCCCAATGTGTTTACTTAGCTCGTTAATGTCCGTTTGTCCTATAGTTCGGGTTTTCATCGGTTTTTACTTGTTATACATGTCCATATATCAGTATATAAGTTTTATAAAGTTTTTATTAGACGGGTCCAACCATCTAAGTTTTATTTACCAAAAACGTTAATTTTACGGCAATAGCCAAAAAAGTCGTAAAAATCAAGTTTATAGTTTTATATCTTATAAAACATAACAAGTTACCATTTTTATAAAATGTACACTTATTTAACCTTTTACATACTTATATAAATAAAATCCATAAGTTATTGGGTTTTCTTTTATATTTTATACTATTAAATTTTGAGTGCTTATATAATAGTATTATACATTATTTTCCAAAATCTGATTTTTAACTTCACTTTCACCAAAACTGCCATATCTTGAGTTCTATATGGAGATAGAAGCTCAAATTTTTATCACATAAACTAAATGATATGTGCTACATTTAACTCTTCTATAGCTACTGTTGAATCATCTTCTAAATATTTTTTAAAAATCGTCCAAAACAGTAACTTCAGATTTATACCCTAAACTTGTTTTGATCATATCTCACTCATTATTTTGATTCCATTGCATGGCCAACTCTCACATGTGTACAAGACCCATAGCTTACTGTAAATCCATTCTACTTCATCAATTTATCAGATTACCATATAGTTCTTTACTGTTTTATACAGTCATCAAATTTAACCAAGATTTTAACCTTGTTTCTTATGGTTTTTCACCTTTTTATCCATGATTATCAACAACAAATCCCCACATAACATTTTTATCATCATATAATCATCATAAATATATACAATAGGAAATAAAATACATGTTTACATAATCAAAACAATAAGAAGATGAGGAGGACAATCTTTATACCACCATGATGATGTAGGTTGATCAAAACATGGATTTTTGATGGAGAAACTTGTAGACAACCATGACCATCTTCAAGACCACCATGCTCCATGAACTCCTTGTGGAAAATCAGCCCCAAGACACCATGAATACTCCTCCTTGGATGTTATAACTTGCACCAATCTTTATCTTTTTGAATGGAGATTAACATATGTTAATTATAACATATGTTTATGGTTAAACTTTGATCAATGATGGTGTTTTTGGGTGTAAAATGGGACGGCTCAAGAGAGAGTAGAGAGGAAATTTGGGTGGTATTGCATGTGAGAAATGATATGTGGTTTAGCATTTGGTGGTTTTGTTGTAACTAGTGGTAGTATTGCTTAACTTGTAAGCTTTGGTGACATGTGTAACTACAAGGCTTAAAACTTGACACCAAAGTGTTGAGGTGTGGTGTTGTAGCCGTCCCATGTAAGCTAGTGGGGTGGGACAATGTATTTTGTCCCATCTCACTAGTTTACGGGTATTCCTCGATTCTAGTTTCCTCGATTTGCGTGCCCTCGGGTCGTTTTACGAAAAACGTTTTTATAAATTATGAATCAACGGCACAAAACGAATCCAATAAAAATTGTCTCATCAAAAACGGAGTTCGAAAACGTAAATACGTAATCCTAAGGTTTCCGGTTTAGTCGTAAAGGACGTTAAAATAAAATCGTAAGTCCTAGTCTCTTCTCGTAAATTTGTGAGTTTATGAACCAACACAAATTTAAAACTCCAAAATAATATTCGTGGATAAATTTATTTTTCTGAAATGTCGGACTGTCACCAAACACGGTGTACGTAAACGTAAGCACGTAACGTTGAATCCTCCGGTTTAGACGTAGTCGATGCTACTCCAAGACGTAAATCCAAATTTCTTCCCAAAAATATGTGAGTTCATATTGTAAATTGTTTTTAAATAATATTGAGAATAAAATATTAACCATAAATTGACGGATTGTCACAGCATTTACCCCTAAACAGGATCTTTGTCCTCAAAGATCATCTTACCTTACTACTCGCTTCTTATAGAGTTAAAGTCATGTGGGTATTTCCTCCACATTCGGTCTTTTCTCACAAGTGAAATTACAATACGCGAGTTTCATCAAACATAACTTACGGGAATAAGATCAGGCTTAATGTTGACTTACTTTCTCTATCCATGATGTTCACGGGTTTTTTGATGAATGCAACTTTTCGCCGATCTAAGCTCTATTAAGAATAATCAGATTCTCCCTTGATAGATATTCCATCAAGTTTGATATACGAAACATAATTCACGCAGTCTTTGAAGTCCTAGGGTAGATCCAGCTTATATGCCTTTCAAACCAACTTTTACATTATCTCAATGGTCCCATACAATCGGGGACTTATATCCCATGATTTGTCAGATCATGAATTCATTTTTCCAAGGTTAAAAATTGTGTCATAACTTCGCTACCCATTTGGCACTTCAAGATCTACATTTCATATTCACATAACCTCTTGCCCACTACCGGCTGTCAATAATCAGATCCTAATTTCAACAATCATTTCAGGTCTCGTGGGTCGGGTATTTTGTAAGGTTAGGTTCGCCATCATAGGAAACCTTAAACCTAAAAGACATGTCCAACTCACAATGGGTGTATGTCGGGTGTCTTTATCTCAACTCCTACTTATAGATGCTCTAAGATTTAGATCTTAACAAGATTCGATCTCAATCCTAATACGATAATTATCAATGATAATCTTTCCAAAGGAAAACGATTATACGGTCTATTACCAAAGGTCAATCATTCAAACATAAAACAGCACTTATATTACTTTGTATCATTACTTTACCTCGTCCCTTCGATTTGGGGTGGTATATAGTACTCTCATCAAGGTTCGTTCTCAATGATTTCTGAGCAAATCTCTAGAAATTCGATGCGAAGCGAGGATCTTGATAAAGATGTTCGATACAGGCACACTATGTTTACATAACTCTTTTGCATTTATCATTAACGGGAATGATATTAGCAGATTTGGTCAGTCTGTCGACGATGATCCAAATCGAATCAAATTCAGATGATGACCCTTGCAATAGCTAGACGTTTACTAATGTATGAGTCGATGTCTGCCTTCATAATTTCCATCAGTACAACCTCTTCAGACAAAGATACTTTTAGTCATAAATGACATAAATAGAATACTTATACTTACAAATTCCAACATAACTATATCTTATAATCTCCATATTTAGGCAACCATAAGTGGTCTTAAAAATATTTAACGCTATCGGCTTCTTAATTCTAATGGTTCACATTAGCCGTGAACCACTTTTTATTGTCTATATTATCCTTTTTACGATCATCGGCAATTTTTAAATTGTTCGGCAATTTATTTTGCACAGTCATTATTAAGAAATATATCTTAATTGGTTCTTTATCCTTTTTATATAATATGTCGGTATCTATATTCACTTCTCATGATGATGTAATTATCATGTCCACAATTCACTCAGATATTCTTACTATATTATGCGTCAGTAATTACGTTCACCTTTCTTCATATTTTCTAAGTTTCAGTTTCGTCTCATCTATCATTTTTTTTTTCAGTTTTTCTCAATCCGGCGTCTAAAGCGTCGATAATTATTATAACTAATTACATATTAAATATTCAATTTTTATGAAACGTAAACGTAAAAATTTTAAATTTCTTAGTTCGACCAATTATATAAAGTGTTCAAAAATAAATTTGAATTTAATTAACAAGATTTTTGATTGATTTATCGAAAATAATTAATAAGATTCGTAAATGTTTGAAAAATCCTTGGTTATACTTTGGTCAAGGTTTTCTTAGTTTGAAAAGTAAAAATTATCGTTTCAAATTTCAAGTTACGGTTTAAATGGTTTACTCAATCCTTATTAAGTTATCTTGAGGTATACACAAACATTTACCCCTAAACAGAAGTTTAGTTAAATGTTTAGTGTATAAGGGAAAAATCCCTTTAAAAATCCTTTGTTAAAACATTCGTCAAAACATATTTCCATTTCTTTTTGGTAAAATCCAAAGTCTTAAAAGGGCTCTTAATTTTTGAAGAGTCAATTTATATTCCATTATCCTTTAATCACATAGTCAAATCATGTAAAGGTTCAAGTCTTTAATCACGTGTTAATTATTCAAGGTTCAGGTTCACACTGTTCGGCCAATTCAGGGCAGTCTATAAATAATTATTAACTCATTCTTATTCTTATATACAAACAAATAGTCCTTAATGATCACGAGCATGAATTTTATCAAATTACAGCCTACACACGTGATTCACCAAATTTATGAATGCTACATGTGCATTGGTCAATCCAAACAACATCACGTGGAACTCATAATGTTCATTACAAGCACCAGATGTAGTGATTGGAATAGATAATATCTTTCGCAGATGCGAAGTTGATGATAACCATGCTATGGATCAAATTTGCTAGAACCTTGTAAATGATCGAACAATTCTTCCATTTCGAGTTATGGATATCGTTTTCGATTGTCAATTTACTCAGTCACAGTAATCTATAAATATAAGGAAAGATAACACCATAGCTCTTCAGGATGACAGGCTTGGTATAATAAAATCTTTCTCCGACAATTCTCTCAGTTGTACGGTAATTCCTTAAATTCAGATGGGGCTGACGTACAGTGCACAAGCCACAAGTGCAGCACCGGAAACATAATCAATACCAATTTCTACTTGCCTTAATGGCGAAAGTCTAGGTAATTCATCAACAAATACTTCCTAAAGTTTCAGATAACCGAAACATCTTTTAATAAATTTATATTAGGTTCTTTCTAGATTATAATATCTATGACTAGTTCACAACCATTCACGGTATAATTTCAATTCCAAGTATAGGATATCGTCATCTACCAATAATTATTTATATCACTTTTGATAATCAACATCTTATCTCTTTAGGGGAATTCTACTCGAGTTCCCATCAATTAAGACAATATCGTCATGTCATCATCAATCAATCCATTCTACCGGCATCATCAACTTTTCAGTTTTATTGCCGTCGATAAGATGTGAACTTCTCAAAAGACTAATAATAACTCATAATCCTTCACAAGTTCAAGGATATCTGGAGACACAACTACTACTAAAAGAGCAAGGTCAACGCATAATCTATGCGAGAGAATTTAAAATCAGATACAGACGAAAACATTTAACGAATATGAATATATCCCATGTTTTCATAATTTGAGTACGCATTCGAAAGCTCCTCGGATCGTTACCCAGGTCATTCAAATGAAATCAAATCATAAGAAATGATAGGAACGTCGATACATCCAGTCGGGTATCAACACTCGATAATCAGATACTTTTCCTAAGAATCTCACTACAGGAGAATTGGACAAGAAAGAATTGTCAATTGTCAAATAAGACAATTTCCATAGATGAATAAATTCAACTCAGAAGAATAGATGCTACAGGCACATATGTAGGTGTCCCTAACATTATGTCCCTATTTTTCACTTTTTGCAGATCTCATTAAAATTTAATCGTTCACAATCTTCAAAGAAAATGTAGTGTTTATTAATCAGTTTTTTTTAAGGTGACTACTAATCAGTCTTGCATAGTCCATTCCAAAATGTATGTAGGCGCGCAACTATATACAATTTCAATATCAACAATGCAATACTCAGTTCGTCAAAATTTTAACATCATGTTTATAGTAAAAACATTTTCATGCTTAATTCTTAGATAAGAATCAAGAATAAATTTACAAAGATTTTCTTTATTATGAAAACAATTAGGTTTTCCAAAGTGTTTTACAAACAACTTCATTTCAATAACAATCACTTATAATTCTCACTATGAATAATCCTTATAGTGATGAAAATTAGATTTTCTCAAAGGATACCGTTTTAACTTAAAAACAATGAGTGATCAGCAAAAGAGTGATGAAGAGTTGTTCACCAAGAACTTAACTACAATATGATAGGAAATAAGCTTAGCCAAATAATCATGAGGTTCATGATCTCGATGGCACTCAACAAGAATAATTCACAACGTAACTCAAATCGAGATGAGTACTTGTTCAACGGTTGCATCACTATTGTGAGCATTCGGATGAAGCAATAAAAGATATATAACATCGATACATGTAGAATTTAGCAATCAAAGGTAGTCTTTTCATTAATCACAAACAAGTCAAAATTGTACCGTAACACATTACGTGTCACTATGTCATACAATTCTCAGAACTCATCCTACCAACTGATGTCTCAGTTAAGTTAGGGATTATTTTTAAAAGATACCACAATGGATACTAATCTACAAGAGTCATTAGGTGTTCCACATGTCCCGGAAGATCCATCGGTCTCAATTCAGAAGAAGATTTCTTCAATTTATTTCTTGGACACTGGGCATCCTCATTATTGGATAATGGCCTAGGAACAGCCCTTAACACAAATTAATCAATCAATTAAAACCTTATAATTCAATCACAGGACTTAACGACTTCCTCTTGTCAATCTCATATTCCATACAATTTAAGTTTTACTCTATTCAAGTTTTTAACCGATTTTATACTCAATTCGACATCCTACCTTATTTTCCAATACTTACAACCTTATTCCTTCGGCCTTGTAAAGGCAATACAATCTCAATATGAATCAACACTTAATTTCCAATCCTATTAGCTCTTACAACAACAATTATCAAATGAGTCATTAATATGAAATGACTTGATCAGTCAGTTAGACTTCTCGAAAAGGTATTAGTGGCATGAGGCTTTTGGGTACTAGTTCCAATGACAGCCTCAAGTGCAACATTCACCCTTTCGATTTCAATTTAAGAATTGGATGACAACGAATCGGATGACATCTTTCCAGGTGGTAACGTTTTGTCAAACTCCGCTCTATAAGAAAAGATCGTCATGACATCGATATCAGATTTAATCTCGCCAATTCTTTTTCAATATCACAATCAACTAATACCTACATTTCTACGAATATCAACCATTTGTTGGGATCATAAATATCCGCAACTTGGTTTAGATCTAGGATAGCTAGAATTCCTACGAGAATAGCTTCGATTAATTTACTAGGGGATTTAGGGTACATTGTGACAATCGACGTCGTATAAATACCTCGTATAAATATCAAAATAATTATCAAACAATCATGTAATAAAATTACATCATATATATATATAATCCAAGTTATATATATATATTAAAATAACACTTCTCAGTCTTGGCCTTGTCGGTAACTCGGGAATTCTTCGGCACCGTTATAGTCAAAAGATTTTTAGACATTTTTAGAAAAATGTTTTTAGTTAAAAGATTTTGAAAAGTTTTATTCAAAACCTTAGTTTTAAAAATATTTCGTTCTCTATAACGAGAGCTCTGGTACCAAACTGTAACACCCCCAAATTTATACAACTCAATACAGCGGAAGACTAGTTGGTGTTACGGGATAGCACATTACTCACATCATAGACAACGCATAAAAATCGCGTCGTTTATTTATAAAGCATTTCCATTCAATAATATCAAAGTTACATCGGTCCCAAGTCATTATATTTCATACAAAGTTTTACAAAGTATTTGAATGGAAAATATAGTTTAGGTGCGGGCCATGAATTCTTGTCGTCTTCCCGAGAATTACCTTCAAGTACCTGAGATAAAACATGTTAAAAGAAAAGGTCAGCGATAACGCCGAGTGAATTCATAGAGTTTAATAAATTCCATCAATATAATATCAGTATAAAATTATTACTGAAAATCATTTTGTACAAATCATTTTAATAGGCCATAAAATAGCCAAAGTCATTTTATACAAATCCTTATCGACAATCATAATATAGGCATTTGCCGTAAAATCATTATACGAGCCAATGTCGTAAAAACATCATACAATACGTCTTATGACGTTGTATAAAATCAAATAAAAACCGTTATATGAATATGGTTATGAAAACCAAAACACAAACATAGTATCAATAGTATGACCCTGTATTGCTAGTCAGGCAATACTTCGTAATTCGGAGCGTCTATTAGTATTTTGTAAATTTTGGATTATTATAAGCCGCATGACATTGTTACCTTACTAAACCAACAACGGGTAGCTAACTCGATACCAATTTTGCCCATCTAAAGTAGCGTGTCGTCACAAAGGTCACGCTATGGAAATCTTCTCATACATAAATTCGCTTACCAATCAATGTGGCACGACGGGGATCAACCGTCAAGGCGCGAACTGGGTGATCGTCCCCAAATAGTACTATTAAATGTATAAGCGTCTACCAACTCCCGGTAGTTCACAATTCATGCTAATGGGACTTTTAGTGACATAACCTAACTTTAATAATCCATTTAATTTCATCTATCGGGTCCTTTAATCATTTATCGGGTCATACAATCGGGTCATTCAATCATTCGGGTCCAAAATCAATAAACAAACAATCGGGACAATTGGTGTCCTAATTTTATAAAAACTAACATGTTATCTCCCTCGCGGGTTTTATAAAACATTTATAAAAACATTTAAAAGAGTGAGAGGCTATGAACTCACGTTGATGTGGGAAGGCGGGTGATTGGCAATTCGGACGTACGGTACGTGCTTCAATCACGGAAACCTAGACAAATAATACTCGTCTTAGACTCATGTCCAATGACTTTATAAAAATAACAATTATGTATACATATGATGATTATATATATATGATGATCAAGTGGGTTTACATACTCTCGTTTACTCATTTTAGTGTTATATGTCGATAACCTTTATACTAGTTTTCTCGTTTTACCTATTTACGTGTTTTAGGTCCAATAAGCTTATTATAAGTCATTTAACTTATTTTAATCCATTTTGTACTTATATTATCAGTACTTAAACTTTACAAGTTGGGCCCAAATGGGTTAAGCCCAATAAGTTCTTTTTAGGAGTGTTTAACTTATTTAGTCCAATTATTAGCCCAATGTGTTTACTTAGCTCGTTAATGTCCGTTTGTCCTATAGTTCGGGTTTTCATCGGTTTTTACTTGTTATACATGTCCATATATCAGTATATAAGTTTTATAAAGTTTTCATTAGACGGGTCCAACCATCTAAGTTTTATTTAACAAAAACGTTAATTTTACGGCAATAGCCGAAAAAGTCGTAAAAATCAAGTTTATAGTTTTATATCTTATAAAACATAACAAGTTACCATTTTTATAAAATGTACACTTATTTAACCTTTTACATACTTATATAAATAAAATCCATAAGTTAGTGGGTTTTCTTTTATATTTTATACTATTAAATTTTGAGTGCTTATATAATAGTATTATACATTATTTTCCAAAATCTGATTTTTAACTTCACTTTCACCAAAACTGCCATATCTTGAGTTCTATATGGAGATAGAAGCTCAAATTTTTATCACATAAACTAAATGATATGTGCTACATTTAACTCTTCTATAGCTACTGTTGAATCATCATCTAAATAGTTTCTAAAAATCGTCCAAAACAGTAACTTCAGATTTATACCCTAAACTTGTTTTGATCATATCTCACTCATTATTTTGATTCCATTGCATGGCCAACTCTCACATGTGTACAAGACCCATAGCTTACTGTAAATCCATTCTACTTCATCAATTTATCAGATTACCATATAGTTCTTTACTGTTTTATACAGTCATCAAATTTAACCAAGATTTTAACCTTGTTTCTTATGGTTTTTCACCTTTTTATCCATGATTATCAACAACAAATCCCCACATAACATTTTTATCATCATATAATCATCATAAATATATACAATAGGAAATAAAATACATGTTTACATAATCAAAACAATAAGAAGATGAGGAGGACAATCTTTATACCACCATGATGATGTAGGTTGATCAAAACATGGATTTTTGATGGAGAAACTTGTAGACAACCATGACCATCTTCAAGACCACCATGCTCCATGAACTCCTTGTGGAAAATCAGCCCCAAGACACCATGAATACTCCTCCTTGGATGTTATAACTTGCACCAATCTTTATCTTTTTGAATGGAGATTAACATATGTTAATTATAACATATGTTTATGGTTAAACTTTGATCAATGATGGTGTTTTTGGGTGTAAAATGGGACGGCTCAAGAGAGAGTAGAGAGGAAATTTGGGTGGTATTGCATGTGAGAAATGAGATGTGGTTTAGCATTTGGTGGTTTTGTTGTAACTAGTGGTAGTATTGCTTAACTTGTAAGCTTTGGTGACATGTGTAACTACAAGGCTTAAAACTTGACACCAAAGTGTTGAGGTGTGGTGTTGTAGCCGTCCCATGTAAGCTAGTGGGGTGGGACAATGTATTTTGTCCCATCTCACTAGTTTACGGGTATTCCTCGATTCTAGTTTCCTCGATTTGCGTGCCCTCGGGTCGTTTTACGAAAAACGTTTTTATAAATTATGAATCAACGGCACAAAACGAATCCAATAAAAATTGTCTCATCAAAAACGGAGTTCGAAAACGTAAATACGTAATCCTAAGGTTTCCGGTTTAGTCGTAAAGGACGTTAAAATAAAATCGTAAGTCCTAGTCTCTTCTCGTAAATTTGTGAGTTTATGAACCAACACAAATTTAAAACTCCAAAATAATATTCGTGGATAAATTTATTTTTCTGAAATGTCGGACTGTCACCAAAGACGGTGTACGTAAACGTAAGCACGTAACGTTGAATCCTCCGGTTTAGACGTAGTCGATGCTACTCCAAGACGTAAATCCAAATTTCTTCCCAAAAATATGTGAGTTCATATTGTAAATTGTTTTTAAATAATATTAAGAATAAAATATTAACCATAAATTGACGGATTGTCACACTATTAGTTCCGGATTAGTTCCCAATAATCCTACTTCTACATCATTTATACCACCTACAAGTCCCGAGTGGGATAAACTATTTCACCCGTTGTTTGATGAATTCTTTGATCCCCCAAGTGATGAAGTTCCAGCACCTGTAGTGATAGCTCCAATACCTGAAGTTGTTGCTCAAGCTAATGAAGCTTCATCCAATGCATCTTCAATTAACATTGAACCGGATGCACCTCCACCAAGTAATTCTCAAACTACACCTGAATCTTCACCCTTACTTGTGCCTAATGATGATGAAGAGGATTCTGTTGATTACGATTTGGAATATGCTCACCTACAAGAGCTTCCAGTCTTTGGTATACCGATACCTGAAAACCCTTCAGCCGCGTCTACCCCAGAAGAAGCTCCTACAATCGTTCACTCCAGACCACCACGGATTGAAAATCATAGCACCAAATGGACAAAAGATCACCCAATTAGGAATATTATTGGAGGTCTCGATCGACCAGTCTCTACACGCCATCAATTACAAGAGAGTGCACTCTATTGCTATTTTGATGCATTTCTCTCCGAAGTTGAACCTAAAAACTGACAACATGCTATGACTCAATCATCTTGGATTGAAGCCATACAAGAGGAACTAAATGAATTCTAAAGACTTGAAGTATGGGAATTAGTTCCTCTCCCTGACAAGGTTAACATCCTTACTTTGTTGTGGGTTTATAAGGTTAAACTCGATGAGATGGGTGGATTTTTGAAAAATAAGGCTAGATTGGTTGCTAGAGGATACAAACAAGCCTTGGGTATCGAGTTTGAAGAATCTCTTGCTCCTGTTGCAATATTGGAGGCTATTAGACTATTCCTTGCGTATGCTGCTCATATGAACATGATCGTCTATCAAATGGATGTGAAGACCGCATTTTTGAATGGTGAACAAAGGGAAGAAGTCTATGTTAGTCAGCCGAATGGGTTCGTTAGCATGGAGTTTCCTAATCATGTGTACAAGCTTAAGAAGGCTCTCTATGGGTTGAAACAAGCTCCACGCGCATGGTATGATCTCCTTTCAACATATCTCATGTCGGAAGGATTCTCCAAAGGCAAGGTGGACCCCACTCAATTCACTCACAAGGAAGACAACGACATGATACTGGTACAAATTTATGTTGATGATATAATATTTGCTGCCTCTAACATATTGTCACACCGCTTTGAGAAAATAATGTCCATACGCTTTCAGATGTCAATGATTGGAAAATTTTCATTTTTCTTAGGATTACAAATTTCTTAGAATCCCAGAGGCATCTTTTTTAATCAATCCAAATATGCTCTAGAATCTTTAAAGAAATATAACATTGAAAATTTGACCCCGTGGATACTCCAATGGTGGAGAAATCCAAGTTAGATGAAGATAGAAATGGGATTATTGTCGATCCGAAACTCTACCGTGGGATGATCGGCACCCTTCTCTATCTGACTGCTAGCAGGCCTGATTTGCAATTTTTCGTATGCATGTGTGCCCGGTATCAGGCTCGGCCTACCGAAAAGAACCTACATGCTGTTAAAAGGATCTTTCGGTATCTCAAAGGAACACTTCATCGTGGTTTATGGTATCCGAAAGATTCCTCTATTGCTTTAATATCATATGCAGATGTCGATCATGCTGGGTGTCAAGACACGAGGCGTAGCACTTCTGGGTCTGTGCAACTCCTTGGAGACAGATTGATTAGTTGGTCTTCAAAAAGGCAGAAAAGCGCTGCAATTTCTAGCACGGAGGCTGAATACATTGCCATGTCCGGTTGTTGTGCTCAAGTCCTTTGGATGAGATCACAACTAACTGACTACGGTCTTGGATTCAACAAAATCCCGATGTATTGTGACAACAAGAGCGCCATTTCCCTTTGCTGCAACTACGTTCAACACTCCCGGGCAAAGCACATAGACATTCGCTACCATTTCATTAAAGAGCAAGTGGAAAACGGAGTGATCGAGCTGTATTTTGTCACCACTGAGTATCAGCTGGCAGATATGTTCACAAAAGCCTTAGATCGAGGACGAATCGAGTTTTTGATCGACAAGCTTGGCATGAAATCTTTCTCTCCAGCAACTCTCAAAGAGTTGGCAGAAGAATCAGCAGAATAGTGGTGGTAAACTATTCATGCGTATCCTTTGTTCGTGATCATGTATATTATCGTATATATATAAACCACAAAAAGAAAAATACAAAAATATAAAACCAAGAAAAACCATAAAAATATATAAAACCTACAAAAACCATAACAAATATAAAACCAAGAAAACCCAAAAATATTTTCGTCTTTTTAATTGGGCATGTCTTTTAGTACGGTAATATTTACGGCTTTAGAAATGTCGATCAATATTGACACGGCGCCATAAATAGAGTCCGTATAAAAGTTGTACATTTTTAAAACATGCCCATTATGGCTTGTAGTTATTTCAGACTGCAACCCGCTTTTCGCATTAAAGTCACGTATTTCCTTGGAAAACGTTGGCTCACAACGGGAATTAATTTTCTCGGGTATGATTTACAAGCCAAATCATACCAAGGGATCAAGTTTACTTTATAACTTGGTCTAACACGAGTTAGTGTACGTCTCAGTGCATTAACTTGTCAAAATAATAGAAATCTTATTGCCACCACGAATCAATCTTTTCAAGACATTAATTGGAAAATGTTATCATCAATATTTGACTCTTTAAACAATGACTACAGCTCTTTCAATAGAAAATGGGTCATCGTTTAAGGGGGAGAAAATATTAAATCGTCTTCGTCATCAAAACGGTTTTCAAAAGTTGTTGAGGAAAATTAATTGGTAAATGGTTAATGACTGGAATTGCTTTGGTATTCATCTTGTATTCGTTCGTGATTTTTCGTGAATAGTTAAGTTGTGTGATCGCTAAGATAGGTTAAGGTGGTTAAATCTAACGATGGTTAGGGAGTTTAACGATGGTTAGTGACTAGAAACGAAAAGAAAAGGAAAAGAAAAGAAAAACAAAAAGTTAAGGGATTAAAAGTAACAATCTTTGAAACTTTTAAGAATTTTTTTGACCAAATCAAAACCCCCCCGTCTTCTCTTTCCCTCTTTCTCTTTTCTTCTTTCTGTTTTATCGTATCCGCCATTAACGCACACAAAACACACACAACAAGCTCTCACAATCATTTTCTTGCTTAATTAATCCATATCAGACTCAAAACAAAGGTACAATCATCATTTTAATCTCTAATTCATCTAATCCATCCTTAAATTTAAGTAATTAATTCGTTCTAATTAAAATTAATCAAATTATGGTTTAGGTTTTAATTAGGCGTTAATTGATTAAGGTTTAAGGTGGGTTTTACTCGGAATAGAATTAGAAAGATGTTTGTTGTCTTTAGAATGCCTTAAACACACAAATGAGCTTAGATTAATCCATTTTAGAACGAATTTAGGATATTCCGAATGAGCAAGTGTTTTGCAAAAACATTCCGCATGAACCAAAGTTTAAGATTATTCCGGATGGATCATGTTATTCCGGATGGATCACGTTATTCCGGATGGATCATGTTATTCCGGATGGATCATGTTATTCCGGATGGATCATGTTATTCCGGATAAACAATTTATTCCGGATAGAGAATTTATTCCGGATAGAGAATTTATTCTGGATGAAACAATTATTCCGGATGAAACAATTATTCCGGATAGACAATTTATTCCGGATGAAACAATTATTCCGGATGAAACAATTATTCCGGATGAAACAACTATTCCGGATGAAACAATTATTCCGGATGAAACAATTATTCCGGATTAAACAATTATTCCGGATTAAACAATTATTCCGGATGAAGTGTTTATTCCGAATGAAGTGTTTCTTCCGGATGAAGTGTTTATTCTGGATGAAGAGTCTATTCCGGATGAAGTGTCAATTCCGGATGAAGTGTTTATTCCGGATGAAGTGTTTATTCCGGATGAAGTGTTTATTCCGGATGAAGTGTTTATTCCGGATGAAGTGTTTATTCCGGATGAAGTGTTTATTCCGGATGAAGTGTGTATTCCGGATGAAACTTTTATTCCGGATAAAGTGTTTATTCTGGATGAGATGTTTATTCCGAATGAAGGTGTTTTTGCTTAATAACTTGATTAAATGTTTGAGTGTTGTAAATGCTTAAGGTTTTATGTCATATGTTTAATGCTTAGGCATAAATTCATAATGGTATTTATATCTGTGTGTATCAACCTTTATGTTTTATCTTAAGCAGAAACAATGACTAACCCAACCGTGCAACAAATACAAAACACTAGAGCAGCAGCCATTGAAGAAGCCAAAACCCTCAAGTTCATTCCAAACAACTACCGGTTGAAGGAGGTCTCTAACTCCAATCACAATGGATTCAAGGTAGCTTCAGCTATTCTTGACAATTCTCACTTCTAGAATGCGCTAAGGAGTAGTGCTTTGGTGCCCTTCGACTACATGTACGAATTCTGGGCAACCAAAGAGAAGATGTTAAACAAGATCACATTCTTCCTGGACAACAAGCAACAGACTCTCACCGTGTCAGACTTCCGCAAGATCTTTGGTTTTCGGGAGTCACCCAAAGGTACAACATTCTCAGCGAACCCGACCAAGAACAAGCTCATGTAGATGTTCTCTGCTATTGGATGTGCGGACTTACGAATAGTGTCCGATTTTACCACAGCCAAAGTGGGTCAACCTTGGAGAGCGATTTTTGGTATTCTCAGCCGATGTCTCACACCCAAAACGACTGGGTAGGATGTTGTGCGTCCGCCAATCATCAATATGTTCTATGGTATGTTCAAAGGTATTAATATTGATTATGCATCATTGTTGTGGGATGAGTTTAGTTATCAACTCTTCACAAACACGAAGACTAAGGCTAAAGGTTACCAGTACCCTAGGTTCATAAAGCTAATCATACATTATTTTATGGAAAACGATGCGCCTATTGATAAGCGTGCAGGTAGCCGTCCCCACACAAAGGATGCTGATGATCTGGTGGACCTAAGGCAAGAAAGTCACTCCAATGTTGTTATCCCATGTCCTATTCCCGGTCATCTCCTGACAGATAAGATTATAGCTTCTGCTGATTACAAGCGACTGCTAATAGAAATCAAGAACCAACAAGCAAGCATTCAGACAGGAGAAGACTCGTCTACTACGGTCAAGAGTAAAGGTAAACGCAAGCAAACAGTTGCTTTATCTGAACCCAAAACCAAAAAGACAAAGACTGAGGCTAAGAAAGGTAAGAGCATGGCTGACGAGCTTGTTCTTTACGATGAAGAAGATGTTGATGACGATCCTACTCCCGAGCTAACTCGCAAGACTGAGAAAAGGTTAATGAAAAATGCTATTGAAAAGAGTAGGAGAGACACAGGCGGTAGTGGTTCGGGTGCACAGATAGATGTTGAAGAAGAATATGAGGAGCCACATGACATTAGTGAGTTTGGATCACCCGAACGTTACTCAGCATCGAAGGAGACATCCATTGCTGATACATCAAGTGTTGAGTAGGAGTCCGGTGCTACAACAATCGTTGTGACTACACAGCCTCTCGTAACTCAACCTCCACCAATCCAGCCTTTACCAACACGTCCGGTGCCAACACCATTCCCTCCACCTCCACCTACTTCTGTCATGAGTACTGTAATCACAACCGTGCCTTTTCAACCATCCCAGAGTAGCCCTGTGACATCTATATTTTATGCACTCTTCTTGGCAGAAATGTTGGATAAACACACGGAAACTCAACGAAAAGAGATGGCTCAACTTCGAGAAGAGCTATTTCGACGAGTACAAAGTGAGGAGGCATCCAAGAAAGCCCAAGAAGAGATGCTAGCTAAGTTTACTGCAGAGATGGAGTTGACACGTAAATCTCATGCAGAAGAACTTGCTCAGGTCAAACAGGCTGAAGCTGATAGGAATGAAGCACGATTTACAAGACTTCGAGCCATAAAGGATAAATATAAGAAGCAGAAAGAAATACTTGAAGCTTCTATTGTAGAGAGAGTGAATGAATCTGTTGAGTCTCTTATGCCAAAACTGCGTGAAGAGATGAGGAAACTTGCGGCTGATAACTTGATGATTAAGTCGTCCAACCCTTCCGAGTCAGCCTACAAAATTGCATATGACTTAACAGATTTTGAACTAAAGAAGATCCTCAAAGCTCGTATGAAGGAAGTTGGATCTTTTGACAAGTCTAAAATTCAGCGGACACTCTACAAAGCACTCAATGAAGCTATCTTGGAGGATGATCGGTTGTTTAAAACATTTGGAAGTTTGGTACCTTACCACATCTTGGATGAGGAGGAAAAGGAAGATAGTGAGCAAGAGGAGAGTGATGGTGAAGAAGAGGGTGATGGTGAAGAAGAAGATGATGGTGAAGAATATGAAGACAAAGGTAGTGATGGTGCTGATGATGGTGATGGTGATGGAGGTGATCAAAATGAGGAGAGTGATAAGGGTAGCAACGGGGATGATGATGACAACGAAAACATGGATAGCGGTAACAATGACCAGCCTGATCAGTCTGATGACGACGAAACGGGGGACAAGGTTTCCAGCAAAAAGAAACCATCCAAGTCTCAGAAAGATGTTGCCAGAAAGGAAACGTCCACATCTACGGAGTCAGGACGAACCAAGTGGCGCCATGATGTGAATGCTGCTACTGCATCATCGATTCCCGGTACATCTGTTTCTGTTTCTATACCTGTTACCACTAATCCTGTTAGTTCTTTTGTTGCTCCTGTGATTGCAAAACCAGTAATTGAACATGAATCTGCGCAACACTCGCCTGTTCATGATACCGCCGAAATGTATGAATCCGAACCAGCAAGTGTTCATGTTTCTACTCCTCTGAAAAAAGAACCAGAATCTACTGTTCCCGAGTCAAGCACACGGGACTGGGCGGATACATTGGAGATTGATGAAACTGCACCGCCACAAGCTTAGATCACGGCATCTGCAAAATATGATCCAATCACAGACGCTGATAGAGATGTTCTATATCTCCGTATCCGTAGTCCGATAGACTTGTGTGCATTTTGGGCTCATGATTTCAAATCTTCGGTCACTCCGTCTTTGGTGAAGAGAGCGCTAAAGGACAAGAGACTTCACGACAAAACCAGGTTAAGCCGCATAGAGTACGAGTACTATGCTGACGAGGTCCTGAAAGCTCTCAATACTGTTCAAAGGCCAGGTCTTCATGAGTCAGAAAGAGCTCCACCTCCACTTGATCCCTCTCAAGATAATCAAATTGCTCTTGACTTCTTTGTCACCTATGATCTTGAGTATCTCCTTAAGGGATCATCCAAGTATGCGACCTCCCTGACCTTGTTGAAAGCTGCTAATTGGGGGACAATACCTTATATCGAGGAAAAGGTCAACCGCCTCTGGGTTCCAAAGGTAAATCGTAATTATGACATGTATGCTGCTATAGGAGCATCACATTAGGACGAGCGAGTCCGAAGGGCGTACAGAGGTTGCTGCTTAGCCAACTCAGGAAGTATCGTCAGATCCAATCTTCGAATCACAAGTATCTTAGGACTGAAGATTGAACCCAAGAATGGCTATCATCATGTGACAGAGATTCATCTAAAAAGGGAGGATGACAAAGAATACAAGATACAGCAGGGAGATTTTTCTATCATTCGCCTTGAAGATATCGAAGACATGTTGCTTATGATGACCCGTGATCAGCTCCATCTTACTCGTGAAGAAATCATTGCCTTGAATACAGCACTTCGTATGTTCACACGAAGCGTTGTTATCAAGAAACGAGTTGAAGATCTTCAATTGGGAGTTGAAAGCTACCAAAGGAAACTTAACATGACCCGTCCAATGAATCAAGTTCTACCTTAACATGTTGAAAGATGTCCCTATACCGGCACAACCGTTCCGATGTACGGGATTTTCTACATGAACAGTCGTGGGATCATGAAGTTTATGAGGGTAGGTGAGCTTCATAAGTACAGTGATGGGACTCTCATATACGTCAGAGGAAAATTGGAGCATCTCAATTCTTGCAGGACATTACCAGAAATGATTGAGGATTGGCATCCGGCTTATCAGAAGATGGCGACATATGTGATCAAGAAGATTGATGAAAAGCTCCGGGAACGTAGGTTGATGAGGAGCTTAGAAAAATTCGTTGGTGGCAGACCATATGGAGTGCACTACAAGTTACTGCAACGATCCATCTAATGGGCCGTACATCTCAGGTCCACTCTATATTGGTTTTATTTGTGAATATGTAAATTTTGTAAATATTGTGCTTTTACGGCTTGATGTAGTGTTAAGGTATGATAATTTTTCAAGAATTTCTCACGAGATTCTAAATCTTTCAAAATATGTCATACTAAAGCACTACAATTAACCCTTATTAATTTAAGGGGGAGCATTAATATGTTCTATGGCCAAACATTGATTTCATTTTTACCCAAAGACCGGTTAATCCATTCAATATCCCAAATATTAATGATTAACATTTTGGATAAGGGGAGAAAATGGGATTAAGGAGACTTAAACGATACTTGGCTAAAAGATAAAAAAGACTTAACGATAATCTAACTTAATATGTGTAAAGCACGTGTTAAGGGGGAGCGTTTTTTTATGAACAAAACACTTAAGGTACAAAACTCTTGATTTCAATATCACAAGTACCTTAAGTGATTTTCAAGGATTTTTCATGGTGACTATACTTTCCCAAAACACGCTTAATTTACGACGGATGTGGTGACAAAAGGGTGGTAGGAATAGGTATTAGTCCAATGATTCATCAGAACCGATGGAATCTTCCCAAGGACAATTCTCTAGATAGAATTAGAAGTCCTAGGAAAGATGGAGAAAGATTGTGAACGTAGCTGAATGCCGACCAAGTACTTAAGCTAGCACTGGAACAATCACAACATGGTGCTAGTTATGACGTATTGGTAAGCATTGAAGGTGTTGAAGAATGAAAAAGAATTGTAAAGATAAAGGGTTTAAAGAAAGAAGCCCTCGTTACAACTTTAGGCAGAAACCGGGTCAATACATATGCTATTGAGATCATTTGTTAATGATTCTCGATATTGAAGAAAAACATCATGGACCCAGTGATGCAATGCACAACCCTTCCCAGCTAACTCAAATATCTCTCAAAAGGTATTTGTTTTAATCACACGGAGATCAACACGTTATCTATTGGTTTATTCACTCCGAATAGACTGATATTGAATAGGTGGCACTCCTCTCCAGCCATCGCTCACTAAATCAAAACGCACTATCGAGTCTAGAGCCACGAGATCATCAAAAGTCTCATTAGGACACTTTCCATTTATTCCTTGCTTTCTCACACACTGTGAAAAGTAAGAGATCTTTATGAGTCCTACGCAGTATTCTTGTAATATTGCCAGAACATCCGAGTGATACGTAAGTATTACAATGAAGATGGAAATCCTTCTTGAGCCAACATCAAACAAGCTCATGGTAGGTGACACGTGCGGTTCTTTAAGAACCAATCTTGTGAAAACTGGAAAGAAACAGTAGTTTAATTCTTAATTGAAATTAAACTCGTTCCAGGCCTCTACGCATTATCGTATGATCTTGCCAGAACACTCAGAGTAACACTCTTTAGTGTTCACAGTGACGAGTGGAAATCCTTCTAGTGTTAACATCAAACAGCACTTAGTAGGTGACGTGCAATATTCTTTATGAATCAAGCTCGTGATAACTGGAAAGCAACGATGGTGAAAATCTTAATTGAAATTTCACTTGTTGTAGGTTTCATGAATTGACGGCTTCAATCACAAGGATAATTTATCCAAGTGATTCACTCTTTATGTTCGCAGTCAAGCTTAGTGATCGTCAAATAAAGAGAACGGGTTTACCCGCGAAATCCTGTCAGGAAGTTACTTAATTGAAACTATCCGTCACAGGTACGATATCTAATATCGTCAAACGGTCTTCGCCGACCGGAGGTAAAACACTACCGATTTAGAATGAAATGTTCTAAGCCATTTCATTCGTGTCTTATTATGTTGCTGCGAAGACGGTGGCGTTGCGGTGTACCAGATGAAGTCGTTTCCACATGCTTATGTCTTTCTGCATCAAATTTCAACAAAATTCAAGAAAGTTCAAGATGAAGTCTTCCGCTGTACCAAACTCTGAAGCTTTCAAGAATTCAACAAAAACATAAGTGTGTGGAACATGGAGTCACGAGGAGGCAAGAATCACAAGAAGGCAAAGATCGCACGTGAAGGGTCAAAAGAACAATGCTCTCAAGCCAAAGCCTAAAAGATCAAATCAACATATTCACAACAAAAAGAAAAGAAGAAAAGACTACGAGCTGAAGAACGAAGACTTAGTATAGTATGCTAGGTTTAGAACTGTGTAACGTGGAGTGACCTCCCTTAGGGGGAGATTGTTAGAAATACGTTTTTAACGTATATTAGAAGTATCGGTCACTCCACAATATTATTGAATGTTGTATAGCTCGTAGTTAAATATTTGTTTAATTTGTTAAGTAAAATCGGCCCATGGGCTTGTCATGGGCCGGCCCAAGTCCATTAGTGGCTTGGATATAAATACCCCTTTCCACCATGGAAAGGGGGTTGGTTGGTTGTTTCACTTTTGATTTAATAAAAAACACATATTTCTCTCTCACTTTCTCTACTACTTTCTCTCTCTAGAACCATCAACCCACCTTATTGATTCATAAGATTATCACTATTCTTCAAAGGAACAACACCCGCTAAGTATTAAGCATGACATAAGTCTAGTACACATAAAACGTTCTAACTTAGAATCTTAAGACGTACTTATACCAACCCTGAATGATTTTTCAAAAATGCATAAGAGACTACAAACCGATTAAAACCGTTCTTGATTATTTATTAACATATATACATGCGAAGAAAATAGAGGCAAAGAAAGAGAAGGGTTTAGCCACAAGTAATTATCATGAAGTTTATCTAGCCCTTTTATACTTGCTTCAACTCTATCATCTCCCATTCTCCACAAATTTAAAGTCTCAAATAATGAGAGTAGTGGATGCTTAGCCTAATAGACCAATGAAGGACTACATGGTTAAGGATACTAGCTAGAGAATGCTTAGATAAGAAAACTCGGGTTGAGTCAAGATATCCATGGCGGGCCTAATATGTCAAAGAAGTCTAAATTTGATAAACCATATACTTTATTATATTTTTTTCTTTTTATATATTTTTGACGAAAAATAAAGAAGAAATATATACAATGCAAATGTGTTATGCAAACGAAAAATAATTTATGCAAAAATTTTGAATGCATATTTTTTGTGCCCAAAGTAGATCAAAAATTTGAAAAATGTTTGAAAAATTAATTTTCCAAGTTATCATAAAGGTCAATGACAAAGTCTAGGTAAGGTCACTTCGATAGAAGACCCCCCTACACTTAAGCTAAACATTGTCCTTAATGTTTAAGAGTATTGGAGTGAACTCCCCTACACTTATGACATTGAATAGACTTTGCTTAACCCAAGCTAAGGAAGGATCAACTATAGTGAATTCATTTTTAAGCACAATGTGTCTATGAAAAATCACAATAGTAACAAAGTGAACTGGATACAAGGGCCTCCTCCATAAGCTCCAAAGCACGTGATGAGTGAGAAACCCTACAAACAACATGAAGACAAAAGTAAGGTCTCCCCTACACTTCTCATCAACTCTATATCCTTATTGCTAACCTACAAAACTCTAAGTCTAAAAACTCTAAACCTAGTTATTCAAGCTCGATTTATGGAGTCTCTAGCTCCACTCTTCCCACAATGAATTAATTCAAGGGGAAAGTGGGATCTCTTTGACCATTTCCACAGAAATTTCCTCCCCAGAATAGTGCTTAACATGGTGACCATTCACTTTGAAATTTGGACCATCGGGTTGTGACAACTCAATAGTTCCAGATGGAAATACTTGAGCAATAGTGAATGGACCGGACCATCTTGACTTAAGCTTACCCGCAAAGAGTTTCAACCTTGAGTTAAAGAGGAGAACCAGCTCTCTAACTTTGAACTCACAGTTCTTGATCTTAGCATCATGCAATTGCTTAGTATTTTCCTTATAAAGAAATGAGTTCTCATAGGCATTGGCTCTCAAATCATCCATTTCATTAAATTGGTCTTTTCTATGTGAACCGGCTTGGTTTAAATCAAAGTTAGCCCACTTGAGAGCCCAAGAAGCCTTATGCTCTAACTCGAATGGGAGGTGGCATGCTTTACCATAGACAAGCCTATTTGTTTGAGGGTGTGATAACTAGGCTATAACTAGGCTTTTACCTAATTAAAAATTAAAGTTCTTGTTCTCGATATCTTAACGAATTGATTTCCGGCTTAAAGTATGACTCAGTCGATTTTGGTAAAACAAATATTTTTGGTTGTTTTTAAATAAAGGTGCAAAACAATTAAAGTAAAAGGCAGGTAATTTAAATCTAAGTCTAATTAAAATAACGGGCAAGTATTTAAAACGTGACTGAAATTAAAGGGCGCTAAAGTAAATGACGTAAACATAAATCTATCTAAGGCAATCTTAAAACGCGACTAAAACTTAAACTAAGGCAAGGCTAAAATAAAGCTAAGACAAATAATCTTAAAGTGCAATTAAATAAAAAGGCGGGAAAAATAAAGCTTAAAAATAAAAGACAGAAATTTAAAAAGAAAGACTAAAAAGAACTAAAAGAAACCTTGATTCAAAAGTTCAAAACTTCCGAATAAACTGGCTTGACTCGGAACTTTTTGAGTTCCGAATGAAACAATCTTGAGTCGGAAGTTCTTGATTCGGAAGACTTCCGAATGAAGCCTTGCTAATCCGGAACTTTGCCCTTGGTTCGGAACTTTTGAGTTGATCCGGAACTTTTATACTTCCGAATGAAGCCCTGCTGATCCGGAACTTTTAGACTTCCGGATGAACCTAGCTTGAGTCGGAACTTGGTTCTGAAGTGTTGATTCGGAACTTTTAATGTTCCGGATGAAGCCCCTTGGTTCGGAACTTTGGAGTTCCGAATGAACAATTCTTTACTCGGAAGTTCTTGATCCGGAACACTTCCGGATGAAGCCCTTTGGTTCGGAACTTTGGAGTTCCGAATGAACAATTCTTGAATCGGAAGTTCTTGATCCGGAACACTTCCGGATGAAGCCCTTGATCCTGAACTTTGAAGTTCCGAATGAAACAACTCTTGATCCGGAACTTTCTGAGAACAAAGAAACAGAAACAAACACCCCGAAGAACAAGGGAATCACAGAAACAAGAATATAACACAGATTTCACCAAAATCAAACAAACGATTTAATCAAACTAATAACAAAACATCAATTAATCATAAACAAACAATCAATATCAAGAAATCTAACAACTTTAACCACAATAATCAAAAACCCACTTGATCAAAATAAAAATAAGAACATGAACACAAACATAAACATGAAAATCAAAGATTAAGAAAGGTAGATGAGAGATTAACAAGATAAAGTAAAGATTGACAAGAATTAAATGGAAACTTACTTGAAATTAAAGGAATTTAATGTGCAAGACAAGGTAATTAAATTGACAAGTATTTAAATGTGCAAGAAATTAAATGTGGAAGAGCTAATTTGTCAAGTTAGCCAACAAAGAAAAATAATAATCATCCTAATCTATATATAGGGGAGGATTAGGAAGCTTCCTCCCCTCCTTCATTTCTTATTAATTGCGAGATTAAGTCCTTCCTTCTTTTAATCTTCATTAATTGCACCATTAGTCCTTTATTCTTCTAATCTTCTTTGAACTTGGACTTTAATGACTTTTGGCTCGGGATTTCTTTTGAACTCGTCTTTTAATTCTTCAATAAAATAGACTTGAGTTCTTCGGCTTTAAGTAAACTTCCGTCTTTTGACTTTTTCTTTGATAAATCTTCAGAATTGGTCTTGGACTTCCGTTCTTTTTGCACTCTTGACTTCTCGACTTCGTCTTTCATCGTTTTTCTTCAATAAAAGTCCGTAAATGCCCGTGAATTCCCGTGTTTTCTCCACTTTTCACCTTTTGGTCCTAAATCACAACAAAAACACAAACCACGCATAATTCCGACATAAAAGACATAAATTACACGTTTTGGTCCGGTTATTATTGTAATTAAGTGGTAGAAAAGATGTGTGTTTACACACATATCAAATCCCCTACACTTGACCATTGCAATGTCCTCATGCAATTCATTAGTTACAAAGCAAGATTATATTTTTCATCATATTCAATCCACGTTGGCCTTTATTGAAGAAATAAAAACTATAAAAATTCAAAGTAAAGAAATCAAAAGCATACCTTGGGTTTTGGAAATGTCATGAATAATCATCATCCTCAAGTTTTCACTTTCTCCAAACCAAGCTTAAAAACGAGATCATTGTTATTATAAGTTAGTAAACTAACACGAACTCATGTGGGCCAATTATTCACTTAGACTCCCTTATTCCTAGGTGTATCTCTTATATTTTATTGTTGTCTTGACTGATCATGAGGATGCATTTTTGACTTATTTCGATAGTTTATTTAGTCCGAAAATAAAGTGAACGATTTAATCAATAGTTAGCTAAAGGACAAAATCTTTTAAAACTGCTTCTCGGAACCTCATAAAGTTCATATCTTGGCATAACTCGCTTCGCGATTTGGGACCTTTCTCGGACCGATATTTGGCAGCGACTTCATACTTCAAACCTCGAGAGACGCTCATGAAATAATGGTCTTCTCTTCACAATAGGAATTTCTTCACTTGAAATTTTGAGAGATTCATACTTGGACCACGACTTCTTCATTTTTCTCCAATCTTTATTTTGGACTTTGATATACAATGATCCACCTCCTTTTATGACTTGGATCTATTTAACCTCATACCTTGTTAGGGTCTTTTCGGATACACTTCCCCATGACTTTTGGGGAGTTTTTGCTTTTCGTCGTGTGTCTCGATCCTTCATATTGATTTTCGATAAATGATTCTTCACATCACTTTGGATCTTTAGCAACAAAATATATCCCTCATGCCTTGTTAGGGCCTTTTCGGACTCGCCAATCTTCGAATCCCGCTTCAATAAGTTATGCCTTGGCTATGAACTCTAATCCATACCGAGCAACTTTTAAACGATCTTAGGATAGAAGCTAAGTAACTTTTCAAATCGTACAACCTTATTTATTAGCAGATATATTATTAGCAAGCGATGGGAGAATAGGCTCATAATTAACTCACATAAATTCACGAAAGAATACCGAACTTATAATTGGCTCTATCATCTCTCGTTCTCCACAGTTTAAAATCTCAAGGAATGAGATTCGTAGATACTTAGCCTATTAAATCAAAGTTTTGGGTTTTCGAGTCGCCTATAGGATCTTGCAAATTCTTAGACTTTTTCAAGTTTAGAAATCGCATTTTAAAGTTCCCTTGATAAACGACTCTCTAGGATCAATTATAGGAACTTGCGAAAAGTTCTTGTTCTTAACCCGTGAGAGTTAAGACTTTCGCGTTTTATAGCTCCCTACATAATAGCCTATTAAAACTTGACTCAAACACGTTAAGGATACTAGCTAGAGTAACTTAGATAAGTAAACCCGGGTTAAGTCAAAAGATTCACAACGTTTGAAAATTAAAACCAGTTTATTAAAAATTTATTCTAATAAGGCAAGAAAATAACTATACAAAGGGAAAAACTAATAGGCCAAAATAGATCAAAAATTTTGAAAAATGTCAAAAAATTGATTCTCTGGTTAAAATGAGGACAAATACAAGGAAAAGGCAACTTAACTTCGATAGAAGTCCCCCCTACACTTAAGATAAACATTGTCCTCAATGTTTAAGCATGTGTGAGTAACTCCCCTACACTTAGGACATTGTGCACGTTGTTTAAATCTTGCTAAGGAAAAGTCAACTAAAGAGATTCCTATTTTAATATTGAGAAAATATAAAATAGTGAATCGAAAAGAGTTTAGGATAGAACCGGGAAGAAGTAGAACACGGAATCACGGGTCGTCAAGAATCATCAAGAGTGGATCAGTGAAGCTCGAATCCCTGATTAAGAAGTGAGGAGAGGAAATAGCAAACCACGGGTCTCCCCTACACTTATGATAAAGAAAGCGAAAAGATAGATGCATGGGTTGCCTCCCAAGAAGCGCTTGATTTTTGGTAACCGAGTCATTAGCCTGACTCGACCTTGATCATCAACGGAAGAAGCATGAAACATATCCACCAGGATCAAAGACATAGTTTTCGTCCATCAAATAGCACAAGCTTAAGGCGAACAAGGCAAGCCAAAGAAGAAGTGGCAAGGTTCCCTTAAGCAAAGATGGAGCACGGTGGAAGCAAGGGTGAAGTGGTGCAAGCAGATTTCCATAAATTCCAAAGATATTTCCTTTTATTTCATCAGGTGGATACTGAGATGGCTTAAAGATTTCAATACTAGGTTCCTTTAAGGGAAAATAGCACTCAGGCTCAGTAGAGTGTGAAGAAGATCCGCAAAGAAGCACAACCTCGTCCTCAGAAGGGGGACAAAGAGGTGTCAAATCATATGTGCAACGGATATTGGTGTTGACCAGTTTCTTCTCCTTTGAAAGGATGTGCTTCAAATCCAAAGTAGGATCAAGACGATAATCTTCAAAGTCCAAAGTAGGAGCATCACTCTCATGAGGGAAGTAAGTGTTGAGAAATTCAGAGAAATCTTCCTCAAATGCGTAATCGTCCAAAGTAGGATCGAGTGATGGCGGAGGATCTTCTTCATGTGAAGAATCGCTCGAAAGAGTATCGGCCTCATCAAAATCATCATATGTGGGCAGCTCGGGATACTCAGAAGTACAATCAAAGTCATCCAAATCTGAGCTAGAATCATCATCATAAGCATCAAAGACCGGTGGAGAATCATAAATGGGAGAAGCATCCAAAGTGGAGCGAGATTCATCTACATCATCATGAAAAAGTGGATTATCAGTGGAGGACTCGAATAGAGGATTGTTGTAGACGATGAAGTCCTCATGCACATTAATCATATTCACTGATTCTCGTCCATAGTATTTTCCTGTAAGCTTCCCCATTTAAAAATTTGTGAATCATCCCCGACTCGTAAGATTAACTCATCTTCGGCCACATCCACTAAAGCTCGTCCGGTTCTCAAGAATGGCCGACCAAGTATTAAAGGAATACGAAGGTCCATTTCATAATCAACTACGACAAAATCGACCAGGAAAGTGAATGTGCCAACTTTGATGAACACGTCTTCGGCTATACCAACGGGGTAAGCGAGAGTGCGGTTTGCAAGTTCAAGAGTCATCTTTGTTGGAGTGAGGTCGGGTAATGATAGTGTTTTCCAAACACTCAGTGGCATCAAATTTATACTGGCCCCGAGATCAGCAAGGGCAGTGAATTCTTCAGTTTTGTTGAACACGCAAGGCAACACAAAACGACCGGGATCTCCAAGCTTTTCCGGAAGTTCTTTAAGAATAACTATAGAGCAGTTTTCATTTAAGCGTGTGTTGGCGAGTTCAATCAGCTTCTCCTTCTTGCTAAGCAATTCCTTGAATGCTTTGACAAATTTCGACATGTGGACAAGTGCTTCAACAAGGCTAATGTTGATGTTCATTTGAGATAGCATCTTCACATATTTCGATACTTGACAGTCATTCTTGGTTAGCTCGTTGGTCTTGCCTAAGCGAGAAGGATACGGGATGTTGGGTTTATAGGTGGAAGGTGAAGGTGTAGTCGGTAAAGGTTGAGATGTTGAAGGATCCTTCCTAGATACATCGTCATGACGAGGCGGAGACGGTAATGGTGCACTAATACTAGGTGTAGGAGGAGTAGGGATACATGGTGGTGGAGGAGGTGTAGATGATGGGGGTGGGATTGGTGGTCCTACGATGGTAACTCCACTACGAGTAGTAATAGCACTCACATTAGCTCACGGATTGGTGACGGTGGTTGAAGGTAGAGAACTCGAAGAAGAAGGTTGAGCTGCGGGCAAGAAACAAGCCAATAGATTCTTTAATTCATTCGTTTGAGTGCTGAAAGGGGATTGAATATTATCGCGAACCTCGGACCTTATCTCATTTCCTTGCTTCGTGATATCTCCTTTCAAATTGATTATATGGCTCTGCAGATTCTTGATTTGCTCACCTTGAGTTCTCATAATGGCTTCAACATCGGAGTTAATGGGTGGGTTTTGTTGGGCGGGTGGGTTATAAGGATTAGAAGCTCTTGGTGGGATTTGGTTGCTTCTATTGTAGTTGTTGGCGGGGTTTTGGTTTTTAGGAGAAAAACCGGGTGAAAGGTAACTGTTGGACCGATAACTCAGCAGATTTCTATCCCCTTAAGGTCGAGCTTGGTAATTTTCCGGTGAATAATTACCATAAGCTGCATACACATTTTCCGGATTTCCTTGTGTAGAAGGACAATCGGTGTGTGAGTGAGGACCGCCACATGTTTCACAAGGATTAGCAACCGCTTTAACTTGTTGTTGTTATTGTTGGTTTGAAGCGAGAAGCGTAATACTTTTGCTCATTTCAGTCATCATGCGGGTAAGTTCGGTCATATCAGGGTTTGCTGAAGTAGAAGAAACATTGACTCTCGGGTTGTTCCTTGAAGAAGCAGAGGAATCCCAATTTTTATGGTGAGTAGTCATGTTCTCAATTAGCTCTCTACACTCCTCGGGTCTCCTTTTCATGAATGTGCCACCGGCGGCTGCATTAATCATATCACGATCTCGAAAAGTCAAACCGTTGTAGAAAGTATCGATTAAGGTTACATGGAGCATATTGTGGTTTGGACATCTATCGATCAAGACATTATATCTCTCCCAAGCATCAAAAAGAGATTCATCAGGGTCTTGCATGAAACCGCTTATTTGATTGCGAAGGCTTGTGACCATGGATGGTGGAAAGTAGCGCGACAAAAATCGTTGAGTCATATCATCCCAAGTGTGAATAGAATTCTTCGGGAGACGATCAAACCATTTCTCGGCATGATGTAATAAAGTGTGTGGAAAGAGTTGTAGGCGAAGTTCATCCATTGTGGCACCGGCCAACTTCATGCTTTGGGTGATTGTAATGAACTTGTCGAGGTGTTTGTTGGCATCATCATCAGGCAATCCACGGAATGGGTTTGTTTGTACTTGCTGAATCATGTGGTGCTTCAACGAAAACTCAGGAGAGTTGATTTGCATCGGTGCAATCGGTCCTCCTCGTCCAAACATGGTTGGTTGACAAAGTTCCTCCATGGTCCGAAGGTCGGGTTGTGGAAGAACATTGTTGTTATTATTAGGGTGCGGTGGATTATTGTTGTTAACACCAGACATAGCTAAATCTTCTTGAGGCTCGGGCTCTTGATAATTAGAAGATCTAGTACGCATGCACCTACAAAGACAAAAGAAAAAGAAACCAAACACAAAAACAATATATATACACAATAAAGATAAAATCTTTTTGGATTTTTGAAATTTTTAATTTTTATGGAGTTTTATCAATTTTTAATTTTTATGGTTTTTTTTGAATTTTTTATGCAAGAAAAATAACGCTCACAAGTGAACGGATCCCAAAAAGCAACGCGCCTCTCACAGAAAACCGTTAATCTTTACGAAAAGAGCCGACAGCGGCACCATTTGATAACTAAATTTTTACCTATTTAAAAATTAAAGTTCTTGTTCTCGATATCTTAACGAATTGATTTCCGGCTTAAAGTATGACTCAGTCGATTTTGGTAAAACAAATATTTTTGGTTGTTTTTAAATAAAGGTGCAAAACAATTAAAGTAAAAGGCAGGTAATTTAAATCTATGTCTAATTAAAATAACGGGCAAGTATTTAAAACGTGACTGAAATTAAAGGGCGCTAAAGTAAATGACGTAAACTTAAATCTATCTAAGGCAATCTTAAAACGCGACTAAAACTTAAACTAAGGCAAGGCTAAAATAAAGCTAAGACAAATAATCTTAAAGTGCAATTAAATAAAAAGGCGGGAAAAATAAAGCTTAAAAATAAAAGACAGAAATTTAAAAAGAAAGACTAGAAAGAACTGAAAGAAACCTTGATTCGGAAGTTCAAAACTTCCGAATGAACTGGCTTGACTCGGAACTTTTTGAGTTCCGAATGAAACAATCTTGAGTCGGAAGTTCTTGATTCGGAAGACTTCCGAATGAAGCCCTGTTGATCCGGAACTTTGCCCTTGGTTCGGAACTTTTGAGTTGATCCGGAACTTTTATACTTCCGAATGAAGCCCTGCTGATCCGGAACTTTTAGACTTCCGGATGAACCTAGCTTGAGTCGGAACTTGGTTCTGAAGTGTTGATTCGGAACTTTTAATGTTCGGGATGAAGCCCCTTGGTTCGGAACTTTGGAGTTCCGAATGAACAATTCTTGACTCGGAAGTTCTTGATCCGGAACACTTCCGGACGAAGCCCTTTGGTTCGGAACTTTGGAGTTCCGAATGAACAATTCTTGACTCGGAAGTTCTTGATCCGGAACACTTCTGGATGAAGCCCTTGATCCTGAACTTTGAAGTTCCGAATGAAACAACTCTTCATCCGGAACTTTCTGAGAACAAAGAAACAGAAACAAACACCCCGTAGAACAAGGGAATCACAGAAACAAGAATATAACACAGATTTCACCAAAATCAAACAAACGATTTAATCAAACTAATAACAAAACATCAATTAATCATAAACAAACAATCAATATCAAGAAATCTAACAACTTTAACCACAATAATCAAAAACCCACTTGATCAAAATAAAAATAAGAACATGAACACAAACATAAACATGAAAATCGAAGATTAAGAAAGGTAGATGAGAGATTAACAAGATAAAGTAAAGATTGACAAGAATTAAATGAAAACTTACTTGAAATTAAAGGAATTTAATGTGCAAGACAAGGTAATTAAATTGACAAGTATTTAAATGTGCAAGAAATTAAATGTCGAAGAGCTAATTTGTCAAGTTAGCCAACAAAGAAAAATAATAATCATCCTAATCTATATATAGGGGAGGATTAGGAAGCTTCCTCCCCTTCTTCATTTCTTCTTAATTGCGAGATTAAGTCCTTCCTTCTTTTAATCTTCATTAATTGCACCATTAGTCCTTTATTCTTCTAATCTTCTTTGAACTTGGACTTTAATGACTTTTGGCTCGGGATTTCTTTTGAACTCGTCTTTTAATTCTTCAATAAAGTAGACTTGAGTTCTTCGGCTTTAAGTAAACTTCCGTCTTTTGACTTTTTCTTCGATAAATCTTAAGAATTGGTCTTGGACTTTCGTTCTTTTTGCACTCTTAACTTCTCGACTTCGTCTTTCATCGTTTTTCTTCAATAAAAGTCCGTAAATGCCCGTGAATTCCCGTGTTTTCTCCACTTTTCACCTTTCGTCCTAAATCCCAACAAAAACACAAACCACGCATAATTTCGACATAAAAGACATAAATTACACGTTTTGGTCTGGTTATTATTGTAATTAAGTGGTAGAAAAGATGTGTGTTTACACACATATCAGGGTGATATGTGGTAGAAAGTCTATGGTTAACACCATACTTTTTCATGACTCTTGTAAATTGATCGTTACAAAAATGAGTCCCACGATCACTTATGATGGCACGAGGTACACCAAATCTAGCAAATAATTTCTTCAAAAATTTCACTACAACTCGAGCATCATTAGTAGGTAAGGCTTTGGCCTCAACTCACTTTGACACATAATCCACTGCTACGAGTATGTACTTATTTCCTTTAGAAGATAAAAAAGGTCCCATGCAATCTATTACCCACACATCAAAAATCTCACATTATTGTATGATGTTTTGTGGCATCTCATCTCGTTGAGTAATTTTTCCTTGTCTTTGACATACATCACAAAATTTCACCATCTCTTGGGCATCTTTGTATATGGAAGGCCAATAGTAGGTCCCTTTTGACAAGCTTCTAAGATCTTAAATGCCTCGGGCCCATCTACACAACGTCTAATGATTTGGTCCACACATTGCGTAAAGAGGTAAGGGTCATCCCAAAAGTAGTATTTCACTTCCTTAAGAAATTTCTTCTTTTGTTGGGAAGTGAGACCCTCAATTAGCACATCCTCCACAAGATAGTTTGCAATATCCGCAAACCAAGCGATGGCATCCTCTTGAGAAGAGATAGACATGAGCTCCTCTAATGGAAAGGATTCATTAATTTCCTTATGAGGCAATCCACCTTGAAAAGGTTGCTCAAGTCTACTCAAGTGATCCGCCACTAAATTCTCGGCTCCTTTCTTAACTGACCATAAAAGGAAATACCGGAATCAAACATCGGTAGTCCAACATAAGCTCACACACATGAATATAAGTACTGAAATGGAAAAGAACTAAACAATTTCCAAATAAATGAAGTAATGTAATGTATGGAAAATGCATAAAGTAATGAAGGTTATATAGCTTCCATTCGTATGGACGTACTCTCAAAGTCTACGAGTGTCCCTAAGTACCTACTGTTTAGGAATATGAAAGGAAAAAGGCCGAGCATAATGCCAAGTGAACGGATATACAAGCATAACATGAAATGACATAAGCATAATAAGACTAATAGCAGCGGAAATATATAAGTCCTAGATAACATGGAACATGTTCATAAAACTGGTTTATAGTTTGAAAAGACTTATGTTTATATATGACAACTGTATTAATTAGCCAATAGCCCATATAGGTCATGAGGTTCCACCATGCATGAATACTTGGAGGGGAGACCTCATCATACAATTAGAGGGGATGCCTCTAATTAATTAGTCTGGGTAGGAGGGATCAACTCCTTTTGAAGGATGCAAGGCACACACCACACTCACCATGAAAATCCTGTAAATTTTTTTAACTAGGATGCACCCATACGCCCCACATGATAATATAAATATATGTCCAAAAGTGTAAAGGGATGCATCGAGCATTCACTCTGTCGTGGGGAAGTCATAACACTGGTGCCTTAGTGTTATGGTTATGGTACCTCCATAACTAAGTGACATGGTCATGCATGTATACGGCTTAGGCATTTAAAACTAACATAAGCATATCAACAAATATAAAACAAATACTTCAGAATACAGTTGGCTGCAAACGGAGAATCCTAATAAGGAAAGAGAATGTCCATACTAAAGGACGGAAAATTCGTACCTTATGTCCAGTAAACGAGGAAAGATGAAAGGATGAAAGGATGAAAGTCTTACTCCGACCTCACTATTCCTACATAGATAAGGGACATGTATGAGTTGTCTGATATCTGAGTATGTTATTGGTTCGTGTATTTTCTAAGCTTGTTTTATATGTTCTTGTCTTATTTTACTGTTTTAAATGATATACTGTATTCTTCGTGTATTTTATATCTTCTGATTATGTATTATCTTGCATTCTTGTATTGTTATACTTGTTGTGTAATAATAAGTAACTTTCTAAAAATAGCATGTTTCAAAAAATAGAAAGTTTCCAAAAATAGAAAGTTTCCAAAAATAGAAGTTTCCAAAAATAGAAAGTTTCCAAAAACAAAAAAATTTCCAAAAATAGATCAGTTTTTAAAAATAGTAAGTTTCTTGAAATATTATGTTTCCATAATTAGAAATAAGCTGGATTAATAAGCTAAAAATATAAGATAGTGTTGACTGGTTAAAAGTTATAAGTCATGGAATTAATAGCATAGTTTATAATCAAATACTATAGGTTATAAATGATTATTAATTAATAATGATAGTACATGTTTTATTAAAATAATATATCATGGTTAATTAAGAAACTATATGTTATACAAATTTAATTAAGTCATGGTTTAATTAAATTAAGTCTACTAAAATACTTAGGTTAACATGTATATTAATTTTAATTAATAAACCTAAATCATGAATTATTAATTAATTATAAGCCCATGTATTAAATAATTAATTAATAAAACTATAGTCTAAAATTATATGACAAAATATACTTAGGCTAAACATGTATTATTAATAAAAATAATATAACCTAAGTCCATGTTTTAATTAAATTAATTACTAGACATGTTAATTAATTTAATTAATCTTGTAAAATTTAGCAAAAAATCCTGAGCCCGAAACCCAAGACAAAAACCAAAACCCGAACACCAACCACCACTCACAGTCGCGGCTGTGGTGGCGGCTGGTGGCTGCGCAGCCAATGGCGGCAGCTACTACTACTGCTACGTCGTAGCTAACCACTGCTAGAACAAGGTTCCCACCGGCTTAAGCCGGTGGTGTTCCTCCTTCCCTCGCTGCATTCCCCCTGCTCGAACAACCTAGCCACCAGAAATAGCTGGTGGTTCCCACTGCTTGATATCACCACACACTGAGCTCCAAGGGGTCTCGGCTGTGGCAAAACAAGGGACATCGAGAGCCCTTGGCTCTCGGTTGGTTGTCGAACCACAAAAGCAAACCAAACGAACCCTTATTCTTGTTTTAATAAATCCTATAACATGTTTATATTAGTTGTCTTTAAGATCAAATCATGTGTTCATAAATAATTAAAAAGAATTAAAAAATCAAGGTTCTTGGTATATCGTACACGGGATTAAACAAGGATTAGGAACACGAACACAAACACGTAGGGATCCAAGATGAAAACCAAACCGAATCTCTCTTTCTCCTTGGGGGATTCCGCGACTAAGGAACCAAAAAGGGAGGCTAGGGTTTTAACTTTTTGTAAAATTGTTGTGTTTTGAAAGTCCCTGTGAATTATTATTCACCTTAGTCAAAATTTAAATGGGCCTGGGCCGCCTTGTTCCCCTTGTCCGCGGCTACAACAAAGCCCGAAGGCAAACCCGTGCCTTTTATTAGTTAACGTAATATTCGTGCATGCTCGTGTTTATTATTCGTGTTTATAATTATTATACTTAACAATTATCGTGTTTATAAATGTTTGTGATTATATGTTCGTGATTATAATTATTATACTTAATAATTGTCGTGTATTATTACGTACTAAATAATTATCGTGCGTTATTACGTAATTAATAATTATCGTGCATTATTACGTACGTAGTTTCTGAATTTAATGTTCGTGACACGTGTACATAACATAAATGGAAAGTTTTAATTGGTTCGTAGGTTTACGTGATGTACTGTTCATGGTATTTATATGCGGGTTTTACAACTCTTCCCCATAAAAACAATAATTCGTCCTCGAATTATAGATAACATAAGCTGAAAGAGAAACATACCCGAATCAAAACTGGAAATGAGGTAAGAAGTTCGAATAGACTCCTCCGTCTCCCAAGTGGCTTCCCGCTCGGAATGGTCCCTCCAAAGGATTTTGGCGAATGGAATCGTCTTCTTCCTCATGACTCGCTCTTGATGATCAAGAACTCGTTCGGGCTCCTCAATGAAAGTAAGATCCTCACGAATATGTTCGAGTGGATACTGAACCATGTGAAGGGGATGATACTTGTACCCTCTAAGTAAGGACACATGAAAGACGTTATGAACGTGAGAAAGCTGCGGAGGTAACGCTAAACAATACGATACTTCACCAACTCGTGCATTATTACGTACTTAATAATTAACGTGCATTATTACGTTCGTAGTTTCTGAATTTAATGTTCGTGACACGTGTACATAACATAAATGAAAAGTTTTAATTGGTTCGTAGGTTTACGTGATGTACTGTTCATGGTATTTATATGCGGGTTTTACAACTCTTCCCCCCTAAAAAGAATAATTCCAAAAATTATAGATAATGTAAGCTGAAAGAGAAACATACCCGAATCAGAACTGGAAATGAGGGTAAGAAGTCCGAATAGACTCCTCCATATCCCAAGTGGCTTCCCGCTCGGAATGGTCCTTCCAAAGGTTTTTGACGAATGGAATCGCCTTCTTCCTCATGAATCGCTCTTGACGATCAAGAACTCGTTCGGACTCCTCATTGAAAGTAAGATCCTCAAGAATCTGTTCGAGTGGATACTAAACCATGTGAAGGGGATGATACTTGTACTTTCTGAGTAGGGACACATGAAAGACGTTATGAACGTGAGAAATCTACAGAGGTAACGCTAAACGATAAGATACTTCACCAACTCGTTCGATGATATCAATCGGTCTGATAAATGAGGACTGGTTTTTCCCTTGATACCGAAGTGCCCAACTCCACGCGCCGGTGATAGTTTGAGAAAGACATTATCTCCCACGTTGAAATGCAAATCCCTACGATGCTTTTCGGCATAACTCTTTTGACGTGCACGAGCTTCTTGCTGTTTCGCCTTATCTACAACGACTCTCTCGTTGGTCAACTCTATCATCTCCGGACCATCAAGTGTTCGCTCACCAACCTGATCCCAGCAGATTGGGGCGCGACGTTTCCTGCCATACAACATCTCAAATGGTGCACACTTGATACTGGCGTGCCAACTGTTGTTGTATGCAAATTATTCCAAGCAGATGTAGTCTTCCCAACTTCCTGTCCATTTTAAAGCACACGCTCGAAGCATGTCCTCTAATGTCTGAATGGTACGCTCCGATTATCCATCTGTCTGAGGATGAAAAGCCGTGCTAAGCTTAAGTCTGGTTACCTAAGATTTCTGCATACTCCTCTAAAATCGTGAAGTAAACCGAGGATCTCTGTCCGAGATGATACTGGATGGAGCACCATGATGTCTCACGATCTCCTTCTGATATAAGTCAGCAAGTTTGCTAACCGCATCATCCTTGCAGATCGGTAAGAAATAAGCTGACTTAAAAAGTCTGTCAATAATAACCCAAATCGCATCATGCTTCCTCTTGGTCTGTGGAAGTCCGGTGACAAAGTCCATGGAGATCCTGTCCCACTTCCACTCTGGAATGTCTAATGGTTGTATTAGATCACTAGATTGTTGATGCTCAATCTTAACCTGCTGGCAGGTAAGACATTTGGAGACATAGGTAGCAACATCCTGTTTCATACCACTCCACCAGAAATACTGTTTGATGTCGTGGTACATCTTGGTGGAACCAGGATGAATGGTGAATGGGGAGCTATGAGCTTTAGCCAATAACGCCTCCCAGAGTGTAAGATCACCAGGAACACAAAGTCTAGTGCCCTGCCATAAGATATCATCGTCATCTACCTGAAACTCCGTCTGCTGATCTAGGTTCTGAATAACTGCCCAGATTTCACCTTCATCCTTCTGAGCATCCTTGATCCTAATGTGTAAGTCAGGCTCAACTCTAAGATTAGCCCAGTAGCCATGTTGTCCACGTACCAGAATCTCAATATCCAGTCGCTCCAAGTCTCGTATAATCTCTTCCTCTATTTTAATGCCGTTGATCATACCCGACTTTCTACTAAGAGAATATGCCACTACATTCGCCTTGTCGGGATGATACTGGAGATTAATGTCATAATTCTTCAACAGCTCTAACGACGTTCCCTACCTCATGTTCAGTTTACGCTGAGTGAAGATGTATTTCAGGCTCTTGTGATCCGTGAAGATATCACATGATTCACCATAAAAGTAGTGCCTCCAAATCTTCAGTGTAAACACAACTGCTGCATGTTCCAAGTCATGCGTAGGATAGTTCTCCTCATAAGGCTTAAGCTGTCGTGATGTTTAAGCAATCACCTTCCCATGTTGCATGATAACACAGCCAAGGCCCTTCCCTGAAGCATCACTATAGATTTGAACGAGATGGGAGAGTAAGAATAGGTGCAGATACCACCCTCTGCTTTAGTTATTCAAAGCTCATCTTGCTTTCTTCAGTCCAGATGAATTTCTCCCCTTTTCGCATCAGTTTAGTCAATGGTAGTGCTAATCAGGAAAAGTTCTCTACGAACCTACGGTAGCAACCAGCTAAGCCTAGAAAGCTGTGAACTTCAGTTGCCAACGTCGGTCTTGGCCACTTGGTAATAGCCTCAACCTTCGCAGGATCCATGGTTATTCCCTCTGTAGATAAGATGTGGCCTAGAAACGCCACTTTACTCAACCAGAATTTGCATTTTGAGAATTTAGCATACAACTGCTTTTGGCGAAGTATCTATAACACTGTACAAAGATGCTTTTTGTTTTCTTCCTTTGATTTAGAGAAAATTAGAATATCGTCAATGAAGACAATGATGAACTTGTCCAAAAACTCATGGAAGTTCATAAAAACTGTTGGAGCATTGGTAAGGCCAAATGGCATGACTACAAATTCGTAGTGTCCATAATGTGTACGGAAAGCAGTCTTGGCGATATCCTACTGTTTTACCCGTAGCTGATGGTAGCCAGACCTCAGATCGATCTTAGAGAAATGTTTGGCACCTTGCAGTTGGTCAAACAGATCATCAATGCATGACAAAGGATATCGATTTCTGATGTTGATCTTATTAAGCTCACGATAATCAATGCAGAGTCGCATACTGTCGTCCTTCTTTTTCACGAATAAAACCAGTGCACCCCATGGAGATGCACTAGGTCGGATAAAACCTCGTTCCAAAAGTTCCTGTAGCTGTTGCTTTAACACCTTAAGCTCGATGGGAGCCATGCGGTCAGGAGCATTAGAAATTGGCTCAGCTCCTGGGATGAGCTCAATATTAAACTCTACTCACGAGCAGGTGGTATGCCCAAAAGTTCTTTAGGAAACATGTTGGGAAATTTTGAAATGATAGGCTGATTCTGGATCGATGGATATTCAGCCTCCATATCATGAACAGTAGCTAAGAAGACCTCGCAACCATGTGACAGTAATGCACATGCTTGTAAGGTTGAAATTGTTTGTACAGACCTTCCTAGTATAAAACGGTTGTGAATGTACTCTGGTGCGTTTACATCACCAAAAAAGACCCGATATAAATGGAAGTCTATGGTGGAGTGGTGTTTGGATAACCAGTCCATGCCTAATATCATGTCGAAATCGCACATGTCCAATGGAAGTGCGTCAACTGAATGAATTCTGTTATCAAACTTAAGGGGAAGATCTCTATACCCATGTGTGATTCTTACAGATTCTATTAAGGGCGTGGAAATGTTTAAGACATTTTCTAGTGGCATAGGGGATATCCTAACACGGTTGGCTTAAGCAGTGGATGCTGATAAAAAAAAGTTGGATGATCCTATCTTGACCCAAATTAGGTTTAATTCGGGTGTCTGGGCTCTAGCTCTTGCACCAAGTGAACTTTGGTTTGAGATCCTACACACTAAATAAACCCGCTATTAGGCTTACCGTATGAATGTATCCCACTATTAGACTCCAGCGTGATAGTAAGTAATCGGTTTAGGGTTGATAATGCGTGAGATGTGAGAGTAAAGAATACGATACCTTTGGAACCCTTGGGTGTTCCTTATATAGGTGGTAAAACCCTAATTGGATTTTACCAAAGCTTCGGCCCCAAGTAAAGGATAAGGACCATAATTAGTTGATTATCTTCTAATTATGGTTAGTGTATATCCTCTTCCTTAGGGTAAATCACAGTCCCAATTGAGTTGTGACTCTGTTCAACCCGGTTCCGGCCATGTCGGGCCGTAGGCCGCATATGAATCATGTGGCCACTGTTCATCCGAAACCCATATTCTCAAATGACATTGATCCAACCCATCCGTGATGGGCCGGGTACGGGTAGCACCGGTGGGCCGGGTTCATGACCCGGATAGGGACTATACGTGATCATGTCCCCCTAATCTAGTTGTTACAGCCGTAGACGTAACCTCTAGACTAACAAATGCCCCTGCCTCCGTTGTATAAAAACAGCCGTAGAATAGAGGATGTGCTTGACCGGGACAACATTTATGAAGTCATTAATGGCAGTCAAGGTATGGTCGCATGATTATCTGAAAAAGTGTAACAGGCGGGCCCCACTATCGAGCCACGTAAAAAACTGTGTAGGAGGTGACCCATGGGTCCCTCTGACGTTTCAACTGTGCTATGAATCCCATCCGTTAGATGAGCGTAGTGGAGTACACATGGAAATCATCCCACCAGCCTTGTAAACCGAGGAGATACTATAAAAACCCCATGTGTATGACTGTGCCCACACATAGTTCATACTCACTTCCACAATTGTTGCAATCTCTTTCACTCCTTTGACATTCATTCCAAGGATATCCGTACTACCAGGTTAGATTATCACGCCCTTTTCCATAGTTTTGTAAATCATGGTGAAAGACAACCACACCATCACGATCGTGCTCAATGTATTTCCACCTGAGAAATTCATTAGGTTCTGCTCTGATTATTATATTCCTGAAAGCGTACATCCTACCTATCCATGTGATGATGAAGCTATCACGGAAGCTAATAAGTGTGAAAACACTTATCCTTTTGCCACTAAAATCAAGGAAAAACAACCGGACCAAAACGTGTATTTTATGTCTTTTATGTCGGAATTATGCGCGGTTTGTGTTTTTGTTGTAATTTAGGACGAAATTGTGAAAAGTGGAGAAAACGCGGGAATTCATGGGCATTCACGGCTTTTATTGAAGAAAAAGATGAAAGACGAAGTCAAGAAGTCAAGAGTGCAAAAAGAACGGAAGTCCAAGACCAATTCTGAAGGTTTATCGAAGAAAAAGTCAAAAGACGGAAGTTTATCAAAAGCTGAGAAACTCAAGTCTATTTTATTGAAGAAATTAAAGACGAGTTCAAAAGATATCCCGAGCCACAAGTCCTTAAAGTCCAAATTTAAAAGAAAGATTAGAAGAAAAGGACTAATGACGCAATTAATGAAGATTAAATGAAGGAGGGACTTAATCCCGCAATTAACAAGAAATGAAGGAGGGGAGGAAGCTTCCTTAATCCTCCCCTATAAATAGTTTAGATTGTTAAGCATTTGTTTTTGTTGGCTAATCGTGACAATTAGTCCTTCCACCTTTAATTACTTTGTCAATTTAAATACTTGTTCATTTAATTACTTTGTCTTGCACCTTAATTACCATTTAATTCAAGTAAGTTTTTCTTTTTAATTCTTGTCAAGCTTTATCTTTATCTTGTTAATCTCATTCTACCTTTCTCAATCTTTGATTGTTATTGTTTATGTTTATGTTCTTAATTTTGGTTGATTTATTTAAGTGGGTTTTGATTATTTTGATTAAGTTTTGTGAGTTTGATTGTTTTGGATTGATTGTTTATGTTTAATAGTTGTTTTGTTATTAGTTTGGTTTAATTTTGTGTTTGATTTGGTTAAGTTTTGATTAGATCCGTGTGTTTTACTTTCCTTGTTCTTCGGTTTTACGGTTACTGATCTTTCCCAGGAACGAGCCCAGAAATATTCCGAACCAAGGATTTTTCAGGTTCTCTATTCGGAATATTGAGTATTCCGCATAGGAAATATTCAGCATAGAGCAATATTCTGAATAGGCTCAGATTCCGCATAGGACTGATTTTTCCGAATAGACTAACTATTCCGCTTAGGGAAGTATATTCCGAATAGGGGGAATTTTCCGAATAGGGGTTTTTTCCGAATAGGGTTAAACTTTCCGAATAGGGGGAATTTTCCGAATAGGCCAAATATTCCGAGTAGAACTTTATTCCGAATAGGGACAGATATTCCGAGTAGAGAGATATTCCGAATAGGAGGATTATTCCGAATAGGGTTTTGTTTTCCGAATAGGGAGCTATTCCGAATAAGCACCTTTTTCCGCATAGTGACTGATGTGTCGTGGATTAACACATATACGTTATAGGACAAATTTAGGTAATTACCTTTAGGAAAAAGTAATTAACCATAAATAAGTCAAAGACGGATACGATTAAACACGTGAGTGAACCAAGTTCGTTGTACACGAAGATCTTATGAATTTGAGACGTTTCGTTTTGATTTGGACAATCGATTTGAATTGGTCGTCGGTTTTTAAACTACAAATTAAATCTACCAATTTTAAACTATTAAAAATAAACCTAAGTGCATGAATCGTTAACCCCGCTATTTTTAAATCTAAAACAATTACTTAAAATTAAAATCTATTTAAAATTTAAACTAATTAAAATCTATAAAAATTAATTCTATTTAAAAATTAAAAGTTTTAATCTATTTTAAAATCTAATTAAAACTTCAAAACTAATATACTTTATTTAAAATTACTTTTTAAAACTAATCTATTAAATCAAAAACATTTTTTATATATATATATTTTTTTTAATTATTTTATTTATTTTATAAACTGAAACTAATTTTATATTAAAAATCAACTTTAATAAAAATTGAAAGAAAATAAAACGTGACAATGGTAAATTAACCAAATTCTGCCTAATATAAAGACACTATATAAACGACATAAAAGAGATTAAAATTAAAAAAAGGCAATAGCCCAGATGGCTATCACACTGGACCTACAAACGGGAGGGATCGAGTTCGAATCCCACAAATGACATAATTTTTGGATTATTTTTCTTTTTTGATAGATATAAAAGAAACCAGTCTCAGGAGAGACTTTTTGAGCTTATTAAGCTTTAAGCTGTGAGGACACAGCTTTTTGAGCTTATCAGTCAAATGAACTGATAAACCTATTCTTAAACAATAAAACAGCTAAAACTTAAGTATGAGTAAATTCCAAATTATAACAGTAAACTAATCAGATAAGTCAGAAAAAAGAATACAACTGATTAAGCTACTCAAATTAGATCCGCAGACATGGAAAATCACATTTAGCAACATAAAAGAACTAGGTAATCAAAAGAAAAACAATTTTCACAAACGAAGCAGTATAAACTTAACAAATCAGCAGATCAAATATCTCAACTCAATTAGTAAATCAGATTAATCACTAAATTAGAAGAATATATATATAGCAGATAATAAAATCAAACAAGGCAGCAGTTAAATCCTAACACATTAAACAAACTCATCTCAGTGAATACACATTCAGATCAGTAAATATAACAGTCCTCTAGCAGCTCCAAATAACTACCTTATTCTAAACAGATTTATGAAAAACCATCTCAGATTTAACACACTTTTATTAATATAAAAACTTGATGCTAAAACATTAAAATCCTCTCAAAATGAACAGCTGAATAAAAGCATACCAACAGATTAGCACGAACGCAACTAAACTGATAACCAAATCAGTAATAACTAACAGCACTTATATTTAAACAGGGTCATTTCAATATGCAGATTCAAGCCGAGCTTTTTGGTAAACCAAATTCGATCATTAAACAAATCTATCAACAGATTCATAAACATATCATTTTGATCACCAAACAAATATAATACACGTAAATACCAATAAAAGCGCAGTCAAGCATCAATCTAAATAGATAATTCAATAACAGATCCAAACAATCCTAACTAACTTATGCAACTTAATAAGCAAAGGTAAATAAATTACATGAAACGTAAAAATAAAAATGCACCTTTTTGGAGATTTCCTTTGAGACGTAGGCTAGCGCTGAGCTACCTATGAACCGTATCACCACCACCAAAAACCATTCAAATCACCAAAGTGGATCATCCGAACCAAAAACACCACGATCCAACAATATTTTTTTTTAAGTTTCACAGTAGGTCAAACTCTTCCCCAAATCTTTCTTAAAATTACTCACATAAACTATGAAAAAAGTTTATATGAATAAATAACATTCATAACGCCAATTAAACTTAGATAAATTTTCAGCAAAAATTAAGAACACGAGATAAAAGATTAGACAGAAAAATCAATTTTATTAATTCATGTAAACCATTACAATACTCATGAAAAGAAAATATATTAATCTAATTCTAAATTAGCATTATAACATTAAAAGAAAGAAAAAAGGGATACAATTACACAAGAAAATGGGGGTATTTATAGCCCCCCCATAAGGCATCCTTCTGCGAATATCCGAATATCCAAGGGGATATTCCTTTTGATTTTGTAGCCCTTGATCTTGATTCTTCTCTCTCTTTATTGGATCGGATGGTGGAGGATTCACAAGTTCACGCAGATTGCCAGAGTGGCACTTATTTGTGCTACTTGTGCTTCTTTTGAGGCCTGTGATTGGAGGATTAGGATATATGAGGTGTCCATACCAATAGCAATCCGCCACGTATCTCTTTTCTTCCAGCCATTCTCTTCCTTAAAATTGGGGGAATTAATTCCCCCATCACGTGATTAGCATGTGTGACCAAAAACCCCATGTTAATTGGCTTTTTACTGATTTAGGGTTTATGTTAATAGTGACTTTTTACTGGTTTTGTTATTTGGAGAAGAAAGGTTGGGATAACATAGATGATAACGAAGTGTAATTTAATGTGTGTGTGGTTGAGAATAAAAGACGTGTGAAAGGTAAATTATGAGTGGGTGAAGTGTCGGGTTTATTTGTTTAATAAATGAGAGTGAGTGGAAAGGTTAAATAATTTGTATTGGTTATGGGACGTGTGATAAAAACTGAATGAAGAAAATGGGAAACGATTTTATTCAATCCACTTGAAACCCTAAAGCCCAATTTCTGTCCATTCGTTTCTTCCTATCCTTGCATAGCAGTTGGGCTTTGGGCCCGAATTACTTTACCAGCCGTCACTTTTGGGCCTTATGGGCTTTTACTAGATATCATAAAATGAACTTGAACTTAAATGGGTCTTTTAGCCCATTTACCCCATTGTGGGACCCACTAATGTCCGTTTTCTCTTGAAATCCTCTAAATCGAACTCGATTTTGGCTCTTTGATCTTTTTCTTCATTCTCGTGTCGATTATTGCCGTTTTCGCGAACTTGTGTACCTACACACATAAAACAAGAAATATACAAACAAAAGGCATATTTGATACATTATGAGTATAATTTCATTGTTTTAAGCCACAAATGATATGAGTAAAAACACTCATATCAAATTCCCCCATGCTAAGCAATTGCCGTGTCCTCACGCAATGATAAAATAAAACTATAGCTACACCATTATTTAACTTTTGACAATTTATTTTGCAAAGACATAAAATAACTTTAAGGATCATAAAACACAAATAGGTTCATCGTCCTCGACTTTTCACTTTTCCATGCCAAGTGCAAAAACAAGATCATTGTTATTATAAGTTGGTAGACAAACACGAATTCATGTGGGCCAATTATTCACTTAGACTCCCTTATTCCTAAGTGTATCTCTTATATTTTATTGTTGTCTTGAATGATCACGAGGATACATTGTTGACTTATTTCGATAACTATTAAGCCAAAAAAAAAAATAAAGTGAACGATTTAATCAATAGTTAGCTAAAGGACAAAATCTTTTAAAACTGCTTCTCGAGCTCTCATAAAGTTCATATCTTGGCATAACTTGTTTCGCGATTTGAGACCTTTCTCGGATCGATATTTGGCAGTGACTTAATACTTCCAATCTTGAGAGACGTTCACGAAATAATGGTCTTCTCTTCATAATAATTCTTCACTTGAAGTTTTGAGAGATTCATACTTGGACCACGACTTCTTCATTTTTCTCCAATCTTTACTTGGGATTTTGATTTACAACGATTCGCCTCCTTTTTGGACTTGGCTTCATTTATCCTCATACCTTATTTTTTGGTCTTTTTGGATAGACTTCTCCATGACTTTTTGGGAGTATTTTGCTTTCCGTCGTGTGTCTCGATCCTTCATATTGATTTTTGATAAATGAGTCTTCACATCACTTGAGATCTTTAGCAATAAAACATAGCCCTCATGTCTTGTTAGGACCTTTTTGGACTCGCCAATCTTCGCATCCCGCTTCAATAAGTTATGCCTTGGCTATGAACTCTAATCCATACCGAGCAACTTCTAAACGATCTTGGGCTAGAAGCTAAGTAACTTTTCAAATCGTTCAACATTATTTATTGCAAGTAATTTTATTAACAAGTGATGGGAGAATAGGCTCATAATTAACTCACATAAATTCCCGAAAGAATACCAAACTTATAATTGGCTCTATCATCTCTTGTTCTCCATATTGTAAAATTCCAAGAATGAAATCAATGGATACTTAGCCTATTAAATCAAAGTTTTGGGTTTTCAAGTCATCTATAGGATCTTGCAACTTCTTAGACTCTTGCAAGTTTTAGAATTTGCTTTTTAAAGTTCCCTTGATAAACGACTTTCTAGGATCAATTATAGGAGCTTGCGAAAAGTTCTTGTCCTTAACTCATATGAATTAAGACCTTCGCGTTTTAAAGCTCCCTATATAATAGCCTAGCAAAACTTAATTCAAATACGTTAAGGAAAAGCTAAGGTTAAAAACCAAGTCGAGTCAAAAACTATTCTTATTGAAAGCCTACATTCGTGTCAAAAACACTTATTTTATTTAGAAATTACATAAAAAATTTAAAATTTTATTGAAAAATGAGAAAAAGATTACGTTTGGACACGACAAAAGCAATTGCAAGCGATTATATCGATTGACTCCCCCATGCTAAAACCAAACATTGTCCTCAATGTTTCTTAGCTCAAGAGTAACACCCCCTTGCTAAAACACGAAGAGTCTAATACAAATTCCTAGCATGGAAAGAGCACGCAAATCTATAAGCCGTTTATTAAGTATGCGTCAAGATAAAACGTTAGTCGATAAAAATCAAGGGTAAGAAAGTGTGCCCCTTTTTGGCATTCAAAGAATGGAAGATCAAGTGGACCGGAAAAAACCGAACACGAGAGTCTTCAAATATTAGGGTCGTACCTAAGATCACAACACAACAAATCACGAACACGAGCTTGAAAGATCAAGCCTTATTAGGTGTTAGAAAATAGAAAGAAGATAGAAATACTCGTTTTTGTTCACCGAGTCATGAGCTCGACTCGATCCCCGCATTCATTGGTCCTTAGGGAAAATGGTAAAAACTGGCATAATAGGATAAAATCCAACATAAAACACGATGCCGGGGTCAAAGATTACATCCTCGTTGTCGGATGACAAACGAAAGGATAAAACTCTAACACGAATCTCTAACAAGAGATGGTAGTCACAACTAATGGTATGGATGTAGCATGCTCCACGAGGTAAACTCGCACCAAGATGATTAAAAAGTCTTTCAATTATTGCATCGGTGAAAGGCCGAGATTTCCCTAAATCAACGATTCCGGGGTCGAATACCTCGTCCTCGGTGGAGAAAGGAATAGACAACAAAATGTCTTCCCCCCATGCTAATCCTAAGTCATATAAAGCACATGGTAATGGTGGAACAAAAGTCTCAACCATGGTGGTTTCAACTTGCATGACTTTGTTGACCTTTTCACTCTTAGGAATGTGAACAAAGGGGTCATGGTACTCAATATGAGTCACATGAAAAACCCGCACATTAAGATCAACGCGAGTGGGAGGGAGATTGGGAATAATGTAAACTTCTCCATCCGAGTCGACATACTCATCACAAAAGGTGTGATCATCATCACAAACCTCATCAACCTCCTTCATAAGAAGATCATCATCACGAAGGTTGTGAGATGTAGGAGGTATGATGTTCTCAAAATCCTCTTGAAACAATGGATTATTATTCAATGAAGCTTCAAATAAAGGATTTGAGTAAGTCACAAAAGTGTCGTCATCCTTGTCATCACAAGAAATTTCCGACAAAGTATCGAGTGTGTCACACTCGGATACTAGATCATCATTCTCATTCGAAGGCAATTCATCGGCGAATTCCTCGAGAATGGTAGGTAAAACACAAGAATCACGTTCGATCTTGAGATCGGAAACGTCTTCACTTCCCCGTGGAAGTGGATCAAGGATAGCAAAAAGTTCATCGACGAACTTATCCAACGAATAGTCACTAACCTCACTCGGTGTGAAGTTAGGAATCAAAGGCTCTTCAATTGAAGATTGTGCCTTAGGAACATCAACATGATCCTTAGAAGAGAGTGAAAATGAGTCCATCTTCAAAGATTGTTCAATTAAAGCAATGTCACTCTCGGGATCGAAATTCTCATTATCAAACTTACTAGCATCGAATGGCTCACTCAAGTAATCATCAATTTGTTTTTCAATCTTATCATCCTCGTGTGGAGTGAGTATAGATGAGGTAACATTACAACATGATTCAACAAAATTAGGTTTATCACTTTCCAATTTCTTAGGAACCAATCTTGAAATTTTTTCCGGTTTGAAAATCATATGTTTATCCCCATGAAACAATTTAAGCTCCCCTTCTTTCATATCAACTAAAACACCGACCGTACACAAAAATGGTCGTCCTAAAATTATAGGCGCACGAGGATTCGGCTCATAATCAATGATAGCAAAATCGGCTAGGTAAACGAACTCCCCCACTTTAACAATGACATTTTCCGCTATACCAACCGGTCGAGTGGTGGTGCCATTAGCAAGCTCAATGATCATTCGAGTGGGTATAAGTCGCAAATAGTCAAGAGTTTTCCAAATGGACAAGGGCATAACGTTAATACTAGCTCCTAGATCGGCTAGAGCTTTGTATTCCCCAAGCTCATCGAAAACACAAGGTATCAAGAAGTGACCCGGATCATTATATTTCTTAGGAAAGAGATCAATGAAATCCGAGGTACTAATCACATTTAAAGTAGCCTTGGTGACATTCCAAAAGGTTTCTTTAGGTGGCACAATAAGCTCAAGCTTCCTTTCTAAATTATCATAAGCGGTGATAGCCTTAAGCTCTCCCCTCGGGTTTGGAATGGTATTACTAGGTAAGCAACCCGAAGAAGTAGATGGTTTAGACATGAATCCCTCAAACATCGAAAGCAATTTATTTTGATTTTGTTCCACACTTTGTTGCAAACGATTTTGACCTTGCTCAAACATTTGTTCAAATCTTTGTTCCATTCTTTGTTGATTAAGCTCAATCTTGTTATTTTGCCCCTTTAGTGTATTTTGAAACTCATTTTTCAAAGTTGCCATTTGTCCTTGAATATTATTTTGCAAAGCTTTCATATTTGCCTCATTTGATTTCATGTAACTTGACAAATCATTTTGATTATTCCCTTGAAAACCTTGATTATTTTGATTAGCATTAAATCCATTTCCTTGATTATAATTCCCTTGGTTACCACGGTTAAAATTATTCCCATTGTTTCCATTGTTGTACCTATTTTGAACCGGTGGAAAACCCGGTGGAGCAACATGATTTTGACGAGGAACTTGACCGTTGGAGCCATAAGTTCCCGTCGCGGCAAAAGCACTAGCTTGATCAAAACCCGCGTTCAAACAAGCATAATTAGGATGTGCTCCACCACATGATACACAAACATTCCCAATCATATTAATCTATCCATGAGGATTCTTCCTAATCTCACTCAACAAGGTCGCAAATCCACTATCAATCTTAGAGTCCAATCTAGCAATCTCGTGGTTAGATGAATTCACATTGGAAACAACCGGTGTGTTTCGTGAATATTGTGCTCTAGACTTATCCTCAATTATTCTCCACGCGTCTCTCGGTGTTTTTCTTAAAAGATTACCACCCGCGGCAGCATTTAAAGAATCTTGTTCAATCATATTAAGCCCATTATAAAAAGTATTTATTTGATGCAATTCCGAGAAACCGTGGGGTGGACATTGTCTCAACAAATCTTTAAATCTTTCCCAAGCAACCCCAAACGATTCATGCACTTTTTGTTCGAATCTAGTGATCTCATTTTTAAAGTGTGTTGTCTTGGACGGTGGAAAGAAATAATTCATAAACTTTGACACTAAATCATCCCAAGTTAAAATCGAACCCGGTGGTTCTTTCTCATACCAAAGCTTAGCATTACCCTCGAGCGAGTACGGAAAAAGCATGAGCTTAATCACGTCATTCGGCACATCTCTAAACTTGAGAGTCGAGGTAATTCGATTAAAATTCCGAATGTGAGAATGCAGGCTATCGGCCTCATTGCCACGAAATTGGTCGGCACAAATGAGCGATAGAAGACCCGTCTTAATCTCAAAATGATCCGCCAAAATAGCCGGCACAACGATTGCTTCCCCATACCCTTCGGTGGGTGCACGGAGCAATTCCTCCATTGTTCGGTTATCGGCCATCTCTACAACAATAGGTGGAATCTCGGGTTCCACTATTAGTTGTTGACGATTTCTATTTCTACGTGGAATATTTTCAAGCCTATTAAAATCTATCACAAGACGAGATGAACGTAAATGCATACACTACAAAGACGAGAATTTAGAGGATTGAAGAAAAGAAATTAGACAAGAAAGAAGATTATTTTTGGTATTTTTATTTGGTATTTCTCAATCAAAAATGATCGATAAAAAACAAGGAATAAGGATAACTACTATGTAAGTAAATTACCCTCGGTCGACTTTGAAACGATAGGTGAAAACCTAAACGTCTCGAGGTTCAATAAGTAAACAACAAAAATAAGATTTAATACTACTTGAGTCGGCAAACCAATAATAGGTTGTCCCTCTCAATATACGCACAAGCAAGCGGGGAAACGAGGTGGCACAAAGCACTTAAAAACCTTTTTCCTTAGACGGCCTTTTATAGCACGTCGCCTTATACCCACCTTATAGTTTGTATAAATCGAGTTCAAACTTCTTATTAGTATTTATCTATTTTGCCTTTATTTTTGTTTTGGGTTCGAATACAATAGCTAGGTGATGAAATCCCAACTAAGGCTTATTTGAAAAGTATTTAAAATTATTGTTCTACGTAATACAATATATTATTCACAAAAAAACGAGAAAAACGATACATACTACGTAATAGAAAAATAACAAAACTTTCCGAGGACGGAAAGGGTCTTCAAATCCATGATCAACAAATCTCCACAAAAGCGAATCGTACACAAGATCCCCGGCAGCGGCGCCAAAATTTTGATGTGTCGTGGATTAACACATATACGTTATAGGACAAATTTAGGTAATTACCTTTAGGAAAAAGTAATTAACCATAAATAAGTCAAAGACGGATGCGATTAAACACGTGAGTGAACCAAGTTCGTTGTACACGAAGATCTTATGAATTTGAGACGTTTCGTTTTGATTTGGACAATCGATTTGAATTGGTCGTCGGTTTTTAAACTACAAATTAAATCTACCAATTTTAAACTATTAAAAATAAACCTAAGTGCATGAATCGTTAACCCCGCTATTTTTAAATCTAAAACAATTACTTAAAATTAAAATCTATTTAAAATTTAAACTAATTAAAATCTATAAAAATTAATTCTATTTAAAAATTAAAAGTTTTAATCTATTTTAAAATCTAATTAAAACTTCAAAACTAATATACTTTATTTAAAATTACTTTTTAAAACTAATCTATTAAATTAAAAACATTTTATATATATATATATATATTTTTTATTATTTTATTTATTTTATAAACTGAAACTAATTTTATATTAAAAATCAACTTTAATAAAAATTGAAAGAAAATAAAACGTGACAATGGTAAATTAACCAAATTTTGCCTAATATAAAGACACTATATAAACGACATAACAGAGATTAAAATTTAAAAAAGGCAATAGCCCAGATGGCTATCACACTGGACCTACAAACGAGAGGGATCGAGTTCGAATCCCACAAATGACATAATTTTTGGATTATTTTTCTTTTTTGATAGATATAAAAGAAACCAGTCTCAGGAGAGACTTTTTGAGCTTATTAAGCTTTAAGCTGTGAGGACACAGCTTTTTTGAGCTTATCAGTCAAATGAACTGATAAACCTATTCTTAAACAATAAAACAACTAAAACTTAAGTATGAGTAAATACCAAATTATAACAGTAAACTAATCAGATAAGTCAGAAAAAAGAATACAACTGATTAAGCTACTCAAATTAGATCCGCAGACATGGAAAATCACATTTAGCAACATAAAAGAACTAGGTAATCAAAAGAAAAACAATTTTCACAAACGAAGCAGTATAAACTTAACAAATCAGCAGATCAAATATCTCAACTCAATTAGTAAATCAGATTAATCACTAAATTAGAAGAATATATATATAGCAGATAATAAAATCAAACAAGGCAGCAGTTAAATCCTAACACATTAAACAAACTCATCTCAGTGAATACACATTCAGATCAGTAAATATAACAGTCCTCTAGCAGCTCCAAATAACTACCTTATTCTAAACAGATTTATGAAAAACCATCTCAGATTTAACACACTTTTATTAATATAAAAACTTGATGCTAAAACATTAAAATCCTCTCAAAATGAACAGCTGAATAAAAGCATACCAACAGATTAGCACGAACGCAACTAAACTGATAACCAAATCAGTAATAACTAACAACACTTATATTTAAACAGGGTCATTTCAATATGCAGATTCAAGACGAGCTTTTTGGTAAACCAAATTCGATCATTAAACAAATCTATCAACAGATTCATAAACATATCATTTTGATCACCAAACAAATATAATACACGTAAATACCAATAAAAACGCAGTCAAGCATCAATCTAAATAGATAATTCAATAATAGATCCAAACAATCCTAACTAACTTATGCAACTTAATAAGCAAAGGTAAATAAATTACATGAAACGTAAAAATGAAAATGCACCTTTTTGGAGATTTCCTTTGAGACGTAGGCTAGCGCTGACCTACCTATGAACCGTATCACCACCACCAAAAACCATTCAAATCACCAAAGTGGATCATCCGAACCAAAAACACCATGATCCAACAATATTTTTTTTTAAGTTTCACAGTAGGTCAAACTCTTCCCCAAATCTTTCTTAAAATTACTCACATAAACTATGACAAAAGTTTATATGAATAAATAACATTCCTAACGCCAATTAAACTTAGATAAATTTTCAGCAAAAATTAAAAACACGAGATAAAAGATTAAACAGAAAAATCAATTTTATTAATTCATGTAAACCATTACAATACTCATGAAAAGAAAATATATTAATCTAATTCTAAATTAGCATTATAACATTAAAAGAAAGAAAAAAGGGATACAATTACACAAGAAAATGGGGGTATTTATAGCCCCCCCCCCCCCATAAGGCATCCTTCTGCGAATATCCGAATATCCAAGGGGATATTCCTTTTGATTTTGTAGCCCTTGATCTTGATTCTTCTCTCTCTTTATTGGATCGGATGGTGGAGGATTCATAAGTTCACGCGGATTGCCAGAGTGGCACTAATTTGTGCTACTTGTGCTTCTTTTGAGGCCTGTGATTGGAGGATTAGGATATATGAGGTGTTCATACCAATAGCAATCCGCCACGTATCTCTTTTCTTCCAGCCATTCTCTTCCTTAAAATTGGGGGAATTAATTCCCCCATTACGTGATTAGCATGTGTGACCAAAAACCCCATGTTAATTGGCTTTTTATTGATTTAGGGTTTATGTTAATAGTGACTTTTTACTGGTTTTGTTATTTGGAGAAGAAAGGTTGGGATAACATAGATGATAACGAAGTGTAATTTAATGTGTGTGTGGTTGAGAATAAAAGACGTGTGAAAGGTAAATTATGAGTGGGTGAAGTGTCGGGTTTATTTGTTTAATAAATGAGAGTGAGTGGAAAGGTTAAATAATTTGTATTGGTTATGGGACGTGTGATAAAAACTGAATGAAGAAAATGGGAAACGATTTTATTCAATCCACTTGAAACCCTAAAGCCCAATTTCTGTCCATTCGTTTCTTCCCATCCTTGCATAGCAGTTGGGCTTTGGGCCCGAATTACTTTACCAGCCGTCACTTTTGGGCCTTATGGGCTTTTACTAGATATCATAAAATGAACTTGAACTTAAATGGGTCTTTTAGCCCATTTACCTCATTGTGGGACCCACTAATGTTCGTTTTCTCTTGAAATCCTGTAAATCGAACTCGATTTTGGCTCTTTGATCTTTTTCTTCATTCTCGTGTCGATTATTGCCGATTTTCGCGAACTTGTGTACCTACACACATAAAACAAGAAATATACAAACAAAAGGCATATTTGATACATTATGAGTATAATTTCATTGTTTTAAGCCACAAATGATATGAGTAAAAACACTCATATCAGTGACAGTATTCCGAATAGGGGTTTTATTCCGGATAGGGACTTAGTATTTTCAGTTTCTTTCATTTTAGCATTTAATTTTGAGCTTTAATTTTCCTGCCTTTTTACTTAGTTGCACTTTAAGTTTATCGCCTTAGATTTATTTTAGCTTTGCCTTAGTTTTAGTTGCGTTTTAAGTTTGCCTTAGTTAGATTTAAGTTTGCATTATTTACTTTATTGCCCTTTAGTTTTAGTCGCGCTTTTAATTACCTGCACTTTATTTTAATTAGACTTAGATTTACTTTAATTGCACTTTTACTTTAATTGTTTTGCACCTTTTATTTTCAAAACTACAACGACACATCTTTGTTCCACCAAAGTTCAACTGAGTCACACATTAAACAACAAGTTTTTCAATTCGATTAGACTGGAACAACAAATATTTTTAACTGAGTAAATTCTGAGTTTCAAAATGGCGCCGCTGCCGCTTCGCTCGTACGATTGACGATTTGTCGTGAAGACGTTTGGATTTTGGGGATCCGTTCATTCTTTGAACGTTACGTTTCTTGCACAAAAAATCAAAAACACAAAAAAAAATCAAAAACTTAAAAATACAAAAAAATCAAAAAATCACAAAAGCAATTTCTTTCCTAAGAATTGCAACAAAAAAAATTAAAAAAATCAAAAGTAATACTTTTTCCTAAAAGTATTACACCAAAAATATTACGTATTAGTGTTAATTTTTATTTCGATTTCTTTCGATTTTTCTTGTATATATATTTTTCTAAAAAAATACAAAAATATTCTTCTTTATCCTCTTTTGTGTTTCATTCTTTTCTCAACCCCTCTTATTTTTAATTCTTCATGGATTCGTCTTGCGTTCGGTGTGGGAGACCATGGCATGGTTTTCAAACATGTCAATGGTGTATTTGTGAGCGGTGTGGTTTTGATATCGACAATACACAATTTGGATTTTGTCCATTTTGCAATTCAACGAATTCGTACTTCTCCTCTTACAATACTTTCTCCCCCCCCCCCCCCCCCCCCCCTCCCGTCTATGACAATCCCTATCCGCAACATGAACCGGGTTTTTTTCTCAATACCCGTGTTGCAATCATTGTGGGGGCCCTCACGATACTTCATATTGTCATCCAATGAATTATATGAGCCAAATCCGTGTCCTCATTTTTCTTCACCGATGGATTATTATGAACCAAATCCGTGTTCTAATTCTTCTCAACCGATGACTTCCTATGAGCCACATCCGTGCTATAATTCTGGTTTTCATAACTGTGCGCCCCCACATCCCACCATCAATCATCAATCCTCTCATAGAATTCAACAAATCAATGCTTTGAATGACGAAAGAAAAGCCCTTCTTTTAGAACTTCATGACGGCTTAATTCGACTAACCGAGACATTGGAGGAGCAACAACGACAAGAGCAAGTATCTAATCTTAGTGATTATACTCCGCCTCTTGTGCGTTCTTTCTATTATGATGATGATGACGATGAGAATACTATTTCTTGGAATGATCTTTGTGCTCAATGTCCTAGTGCAATTGTAATTCCTTCTCTCGACTTGCCGGTTCTCGAGCCTAAGGATTCTACCACCCCTATTCTCGATTCTTCCACTACGGAGCCCGATGCCTCTCTCATCATGGGGGATGAGGGTCTTATCACTATTCCTTGTGACGAGACTCTTATTCCAATCCAAAGTGAGCCTACGGTTGCTTCCGATAGTGACGATGAGTGTGAATCTCTTTCTAGTGATGACTCATTACCTCCCACCGACATCTTGGGAGACGATTCTTTGGCTTTCTCTAATCCCATTTTTGATCTCGATGATGATTTTACTTCTAGTGATGACGAGTCACTATCCGATGAAGACGTTCCGAAGGAAAATTTCAAGATTTATTCGAACCCTTTATTTGATTTTGATGACGCCTACATCTCTAGTGACGTGAATCCTCTCTTTGAAGAGGGGATTGAGGACATTGATAGCTCCGACTCTATTGCTATTGATGAGCATCCTTTGTTAGCCATGCCACCTCCCATCATAGAGGAGGTGGAGAGATTTGACCCTAGTTTCCGTTTGATTCGGTCTGGTGAGGTGACGCGGGTGGTAGATATGTCCTCTGATATTTCTCATATTATGTTGCCACCCCGTCCTACCGCGTGCACACCCAAGCAAGTGATGTATCGCTTTTACTCTCCTCATTTCATACCAGGAAATGAGGATGAGTGCTTTGACCCGGGAGGTGACATTGACCATTCTTTGATTGATACCTTTACGACTTTGCCGAATAGTGACCATCCTATGTCTTTGGGGGATGACAATTTGTCTCCTTTACCCACCCCACCTCCCGTGGATCAAGACTTCACTTACTTTTCGTATGTTGAGAGGACTTTTCTACCTTTTATGACTTATCCTCCTGCCTCTCATTTATTATGTTCCTCCGGGACCGAGGATAAGATTTTTGATCCCGGTATAACATTCGAGGCTTCCCCATGGACCACTTAATTCGGGGTCGAGTCAGGCTCGTGACTCGGTTAACAAAAACAAGCGCTTCTCGGGAGGCAACCCGATTATCTATCTTTTATTTATTTTCTACAATAAGTGTAGGGGGAGCCATGTAGGTTGTTTTGTGTGTTGTGATTGTGTAGGTACATGTGCTTTGATGATCCACTTTTGGTACTTTTGACGTGACCCGTGTTCCCGTGTTACCCGTGTACCCGGTTCCTTCGATAAGTTTTTGCTATTGTGATTCTATCTTAAAACGAATAAATGTAATCACTTTAGTTGTCCCTTCCTTAGCTCGATTTTAAACAACGTACTCAATGTCCTAAGTGTAGGGGAGTTTATTCTCCCACATGCTTAAACATTGAGGACAATGTTTATGTTAAGTGTAGGGGGGCCTTCTATCGAATTTTAGTGGCCTTTTCCATGAATTTGACCCTATTTAACCGGAAATTTTTAAAAAATTTTCAACGTTTTTCAAATTTTTGATCTATTTTGGCCTAGTAGTATTTTTATTGATTTTCTTTCCTTTTATTATCGCATCATAATAATTTCCAATTCAAGAATAAAGTCAAAAATAAAATAAATAAATAAAATGGTCTTAATAAGTCTAGATATCTTTGATATATTAGGCCCGTCGTGAATATTTTGACTCAACCCGAGTTTACTTATCCAAGTTTACTCTAGCTAGTATCCTTAACCATATGGACCTTAATTGGTTTATTAGGCTAAGCATCCACGAGTCTCATTCCTTGAGATTTTAAATTGTGGAGAACGAGAGATGATAGAGTTAATTATAAGTTCGGTATTCTTTCATTAACTTATGTGAGTTAGTTATGAGCTTTTTCTCCCATCACTTGTTAATAAATATATTTGCAATAAATAAGGTTGTACGATTTAAAAGGTTACTTAGCTTCTAGCGCAAGATCGTTTAAAAGTTGCTCGGTATTAATTAGAGTTCATAGCCAAGGCATAACTTATTGAAACGGGACGCGAAGATTGGCTTATCCAAAAAGGCCCTAACAAGGCATGAGGATACCCGAGTCTAAAAAGGCCCTCACAAGGCATGAGGATTCACTTTTTGCTAAAGATCCTAAGATGATGTGAAGATCATTAATCCAAATCAATATGAAGGATCAAGACACATGACGAGAAGCAATTACTCCCCTAAAGATCATGGAGAAGTCTATCCAAAAAGACCCTAACAAGGTATGAGGATAAATAGATCCAAGTCCGAAAAGGAGGCGGATCGTTGTATATCAAAATCCTAAATAAAGAAGAGGATAAATGAAGAAGTCGTGGTCAACGTTTGAAGCATCTTTCACTCCTTATGAAGATGTATACCAAAATGAAGAGAAGACCATAATTTCAAGATCGTCTCTCAAGATTTGAAGTTTGAAGTACAAGCCAAATATCGGTCCGAGAAAGGTCTCAAATCGTGAAACGAGTTATGCCAAGATATGAACTTTTTGAGGTTTCGAAAGCAGTTTTAAAAGATTTTATCCTTTAGCTAACTATTGATTAAATCGTCCCACTTTATTTTCGGCCTTAATAAATTATCGAAATAAGTCAAAAATGCATCCTCGTGATCATTCAAAGACAAAAATAAAATATAAGAGATACACCGTAGGAATAAGGGGGTCTAAGTGATTAACTAAACCACATGAGTAAGTGTTAGTAGTGCTAACTTGTAATAACAATGATCTCGTTTTTAAGCTTTGTTTGGAGAAAGTGAAAAGTTGAGAATGATGATTATTCATGACATTTTCAAAACCCAAGGTACGCTTTTAATTTCTTTGCTTTGAATTTTTATAATTTTCTATCTCTTTAATAAAGGCCAACGTGGATTGATTATAATGAAAAGTGTAAACATGCTTTGTAACTAATGCATTGCATGAGGACATTGCAATGGTCAAGTGTAGGGGATTTAATAAGTGTGAAAACACTTATCCTTTTGCCACTAAATTCAAGGAAAAACAACCGGACCAAAACGTGTATTTTATGTCTTTTATGTCGGAATTATGCGCGGTTTGTGTTTTTGTTGTAATTTAGGACGAAATTGTGAAAAGTGGAGAAAACACGGGAATTCACGGGCATTCACGGCTTTTATTGAAGAAAAAGATGAAAGACAAAGTCAAGAAGTCAAGAGTGAAAAAAGAACGGAAGTCCAAGACCAATTCTGAAGGTTTATCGAAGAAAAAGTCAAAAGACGGAAGTTTATCAAAAGCCGAGAAACTCAAGTCTATTTTATTGAAGAAATTAAAGACGAGTTCAAAAGATATCCCGAGCCACAAGTCCTTAAAGTCCAAATTTAAAAGAAAGATTAGAAGAAAAGGACTAATGACGTAATTAATGAAGATTAAATGAAGGAGGGACTTAATCCCGCAATTAACAAGAAATGAAGGAGGGGAGGAAGCTTCCTTAATCCTCCCCTATAAATAGTTTAGATTGTTAAGCATTTGTTTTTGTTGGCTAATCGTGACAATTAGTCCTTCCACCTTTAATTACTTTGTCAATTTAAATACTTGTTCATTTAATTACCTTGTCTTGCACCTTAATTACCATTTAATTCAAGTAAGTTTTTCTTTTTAATTCTTGTCAAGCTTTATCTTTATCTTGTTAATCTCATTCTACCTTTCTCAATCTTTGATTGTTATTGTTTATGTTTATGTTCTTAATTTTGGTTGATTTATTTAAGTGAGTTTTGATTATTTTGATTAAGTTTTGTGAGTTTGATTGTTTTGGATTGATTGTTTATGTTTAATAGTTGTTTTGTTATTAGTTTGGTTTAATTTTGTGTTTGATTTGGTTATGTTTTGATTAGATCCGTGTGTTTTACTTTCCTTGTTCTTCGGTTTTACGGTTACTGATCTTTCCCAGGAACGAGCCCAGAAATATTCCGAACCAAGGATTTTTCAGGTTCTCTATTTGGAATATTGAGTATTCCGCATAGGAAATATTCAGCATAGAGCAATATTCCGAATAGGCTCAGATTCCGCATAGGACTGATTTTTCCGAATAGACTAACTATTCCGCTTAGGGAAGTATATTCCGAATAGGGGGAATTTTCCGAATAGGGGTTTTTTCCGAATAGGGTTAAACATTCCGAATAGGGGGAATTTTCCGAATAGGCCAAATATTCCGAGTAGAACTTTATTCCGAATAGGGACAGATATTCCGAGTAGAGAGATATTCCGAATAGGAGGATTATTCCGAATAGGGTTTTGTTTTCCGAATAGGGAGCTATTCCGAATAAGCACCTTTTTCTGCATAGTGACAGTATTCCGAATAGGGGTTTTATTCCGGATAGGGACTTAGTATTTTCAGTTTCTTTCATTTTAGCATTTAATTTTGAGCTTTAATTTTCCTGCCTTTTTACTTAGTTGCACTTTAAGTTTATCGCCTTAGATTTATTTTAGCTTTGCCTTAGTTTTAGTTGCGTTTTAAGTTTGCCTTAGTTAGATTTAAGTTTGCATTATTTACTTTATTGCCCTTTAGTTTTAGTCGCGCTTTTAATTACCTGCACTTTATTTTAATTAGACTTAGATTTACTTTAATTGCACTTTTACTTTAATTGTTTTGCACCTTTTATTTTCAAAACTACAACGACACATCTTTTTTCCACCAAAGTTCAACTGAGTCACACATTAAACAACAAGTTTTTCAATTCGATTAGACTGGAACAACGAATATTTTTAACTGAGTAAATTCTGAGTTATCAGAAGCTCCGACTGGGAAAATAGGTATATATACACGCCTATTTGACTCAGCCAACTACCGCATTCCTTTGTCTAGGTTCCTGGTAGATATCCTTACATACTATGATTTCCATATAACCCAACTGCATTGAATAGGGGCGTGTAAGATAAATCAGTTTGAGATTACGTGCCATACATGTGACGTAGCCCCCAACGTAAGTTTATTTAGAATTTTCTACGTGCCTTAAATGATCAACGGCTGGTTGTCGTTTAGAAAACACCCAGTGAACATCCCCATGTATTATAGCAAAGCACTAGATTCATTGAAGAACTAGTATGACCGGTACTTATTCGTAGATTCTAAGGTATTCCCCACTCCTTTTGTATTAAAAACCGTAGTCCAGGTAGACTAACCCCCTCCATCAAACACATATAACGACAGGGACGTCAGAAATTTAGATACCCACCACACATACTTCCATAAGGACCTTCCGGAGAACTTTTTGTGTTTGGTAGGTATAAGCCGTAACTATTTCGGCATAGCGGACATATATTGTAACACCCCCAAATTTATACAACTTAGTACAGCGGAAGACTAGTTGGTGTTACGGGATAGCACATTACTCACATCATAGACAACGCATAAAAATCGCGTCGTTTATTTATAAAGCATTTCCATTCATAAACATCAAAGTTACATAGGTCCCAAGTCATTACATTTCATATAAAGTTTTACAAAGTATTTGAATGGAAAATATTGTTTGGGTGCGGGCCATGAATTCTTGTTGTCTTCCCGAGAATTACCTTCAAGTACCTGAGATAAAACATGTTAAAAGAAAAGGTCAGCGATAACGCCGAGTGAATTCATAGAGTTTAATAAATTCCATCAATATAATATCAGTATGAAAGTATTACTGAAAATCATTTTGTACAAATCGTTTTGATAGGCCGTAAAATAGCCAAAATCAGTTTATAATAGGCCATAAAATAGCCAAAGTCATTTTATATAAATCCTTATCGAAAATCGTAATATAGGCATTTTCCGTAAAAATCATTATACGAGCCAATGTCGTAAAAACATCATACAATACGTCTTATGACGTTGTATAAAATCAAATAAAAACCGTTATATGAATATGGTTATGAAAACCAAAATACAATCATAATATCAATAGTATGACCCAGTATTGCTAGTCAGGCAATACATCGTAATTCTGAGCGTCCAGTAATATTTTGGTGATTTGGATTATTATAAGCCGCATGACATTGTTACCTTACTAACCAAAACGGGTAGCTAACCCGATACCAATTTTGCCCATCTAAAGTAGCGTGTCGTCACAAAGGTCACGCTATTGGAAATCTTCTCATACATTAATTCGCTTACCAATCAATGTGGCACGACGGGGATCAACCGTCAAGGCGCGAACTGGGGTGATCGTCCCCAAATAGTACTATTAAATGCATAAGCGTCTACCAACTCCCGGTAGTTCACAATTCATGCTAATGGGACTTTTAGTGACATAACCTAACTTTAATAATCCATTTAATTTCATCTATCGGGTCCTTTATTCATTTATCGGGTCATACAATCGGGTCATTCAATCATTCGGGTCCAAAATCAATAAACAAACAATCGGGACAAATGGTGTCCAAACTTTTATAAAAACTAACATGTTATCTCCCTCGCGGGTTTATAAAGCATTTATAAAACATTCAAAAGAGTGCGAGGCTATGAACTCACGTTGATGTGGGAAGGCGGGTTATCGGCAATTCGGACGTACGGTACGTGCTTCAATCACGGAAACCTAGACAAATAATAATCGGTCTTAGACGTTTGTCCAATGACTTTATAAAATAACATCTATGTATACATATGATGATTATATATATATGATGATCAAGTGGGTTTACATATTCTCGTTTACTCCTTTTAGTGTTATATGTCGATAACTTTTATACTAGTTTACTAGTTTTACCCGTTTACGTGTCTTAAGCCCAATAAGCTTATTATAAGTTATTTAACTTATTTTAGTCCATTTTGTACCTATATTATCAGTATGTATACTTTCCAAGTTGGGCCTAAATGGGTTAAGCCCAATAGATTCTTTTTATGGGTGTTTATCTTATTTAGTCCAATTATTAGTCCAAGTATTAGTCCAACATGTTTACTTAGCCCGTTAATGTCCGTATGCCCTATAGTTTGGGTTTTATCGGTTTTTACTTGTTATACATGTCTATATATCAGTATATAAGTTTTATAAAGTTTTCATTAGACGGGTCCAACCATCTAAGTTTTATTTAACAAAAACGTTAATTTTACGGCAATAGCCAAAAAAGTCGTAAAAATCATGTTTATAGTTTTATAACTTATAAAACTTAACAAGTTTCCATTTTCATCATTTATACACTTATTACACCTTTTATATATTTATATAAATAAGTTTTATAAGTTAGTGGGTTTTTATTTACATTTTATATATTAAAATGTGAGTGCTTATATAATAGTATTATTCTTTAATTTCCAAAAATCTGATTTTTAACTTCATCTTCACCAAAAATGCCATATCTTGTGTTCTACATGGAGATAGAAGCTCAAATTTTTATCACATAAACTACATGATATTTGCTACATTTAACTCTTCTATAGCTACTGTTGAATCATCCTTTAAGTATTTTTTAAAAATCGTCCAAAACAGTAACTTCAGATTTATACCCTAAACTTGTTTTGATCATATCTCACTCATTATTTTGATTCCATTGCATGGCCAACTCTCACATGTGTACAAGACCAATAGCTTACTGTAAATTCATTAATCTATGCCATTTTTATCAGTTTACCACTTGATTCTTTACTGTTTTATACAGCCAACATATTTAAACAAGATTCTAGCCTTGTTTCTTATAGTTTTTCACCTTTTTATCCATGATTATCAACAACAAATCCCCACATAACATTTTTATCATCATATAATCATCATAAATATATACAATAGGAAATAAATACATGATTACATAACCAAAAATAACAAGAAGATGAGGAGGACAATCTTTATACCACCAACTTGATGTAGGTTATGAGTTTGGCATGGTTTTTGATGGAGAAACTTGTGCTTAGCCAACACCATCTTCAAGAACTCCAATCTTCATCAACTCCTTGTGGAAAATCAGCCCCATGACACCATGAAAACTCCTCCATGGATGTTATAAGTTGCACCAATCTTCATCTTTTTGAATGGAGATTAACATATGTTAATTATAACATATGTTCTTGGTTAAATTTGGATCAATTGGTGGTGTTTTTGGTTAGATATGGGACGGCATAAGGAAGCCATGGGAGAGAGAGAGGAGTGGTTTGCATGTTACAAATGAGTGTAAGTGAGGGTTTGATGGTTTTGTGAGGTTAGTGGCTTATTTGGTAAGCTACAAGTGACAAGTGTGAAGCTTGTTAGCTTACACTTGACACCTCATGGTGCTAAGTTAGCAACTTAGGCCGGTTTTGTGAGTGGGGTGGGACAAGTGTCCCACTTGTCTCATCCCATTTATTTACGGGTACTCCTCGATTCTAGTTTCCTCGATTTGCGTGCCCTCGGGTCGTTTTACGAAAAACGTTTTTATAATTTATGAATCAACATCATAAAACAAATCCAATAAAAATTGTTTCATCAAAAACGGAGTTCGAAAACGTAAATACGTAATCCTAAGGTTTCCGGTTTAGTCGTAAAGGACGTTAAAGTAAAATCGTAAGTCCTAATCTCTTCTCGTAAATTTGTGAGTTTATGAACCAACACAAATTTAAAACTCCAAAATAATATTCTCAGATAAATTTATTTTCTGAAATGTCGGACTGTCACCAAAGACGGTGTATGTAGACGTAAGCACGTAACGTTGAATCCTCCGGTTTAGACGTAGTCGATGTTACTCCAAGACGTAAATCCAAATTTCTTCCCAAAAATAAGTGAGTTCATATTGTAATATTAAAATAATGTTTTCAAATAAATATTGAGAATAAATTATCAATCATAAATTGATGGATTGTCACAGCATTTACCCCTAAACAGGATCTTTGTCCTCAAAGATCATCTTACCTTACTACTCGCTTCTTATAGAGTTAAAGCCATGTGGGTATTTCCTCCACATTCGGTCTTTTCTCACAAGTGTAATCCATTATAATACGCGAGTTTCATCAAACATAATTACGGGAATAAGATCAGGCTAAATGTTGACTTACTTCTCTATCCATGATGTTCACGGGTTTCTGATGAATGCAACTTTTCGCCGATCTAAGCTCTACTAAGAATAATCAGAATATCACTTGATAGATGTTCCATCAAGTTCGATATACGAAACATAATTCATGCAGTCTTTGAAGTCCTAGGGTAGATCCAGCTTATATGCCTTTCAATCCCAACTTTTACATCATTTCAATGGTCCCATACAACGGGGACTTATATCCCATGATTTGTCAGATCATGAATTCATTTTCCAAGGTTAAAAATTGTGGCATAACTTCGCTACCCATTTGGCACTTCAAGGTCTACATTTCACATTCACATAACCTCTTGCCCACTATCGGCAGTCAATAATCAAATCCTAATTTCAACAATCATTTCAGATCTCGCGGGTCGGGTATTTTGCAAGGATAGGTTCGCAATCATAGGAAACCTTAAACCTAAAAGACACGTCCAACTCACAATGGGTGTATGTCGGATGTCTTCATCTCAATTCCTGCTTATAGATGCTCTAATATAGATCCTAACAAGATTCGATCTCAATCCTAACAAGATGATTATCAATGATAATCTCTCCAAAGGAGAACGATTATACGGTCTATTACCAAAGGTCATTCATTCAAACATACAACAACACTTATATTACCTTGTATCGTTACTTTACCTCGTCCCTTCGATTTGGGATGGTACATAGTACTCTCATCAAGGTTCGTTCTCAAGGATTTCTGAGCAAATCTCTAGAAATTCGATGCGAGCGAGGATCTTGATATAGATGTTCGATACAGGCACACTATGTTTACATAACTCTTTTTGCATTTATCATTAACGGGAATGATATTAGCAGATTTGGTCAGTCTGTCGACGATGACCCAAATCGAATCAAATTCAGATGATGACCTTTGAAATAGCTATACGTTTACTAATGTATGAGGCGATCTCTGCCTTCATAATTTGCCATTAGTACAACTTCTTCAGACAAAGATACTTTTAGTCAAAAATGACATACATATAATACTTATACTTACAAATTCCAACATAACTATATCTCACAATCTCCATATTTAGACAATCACATGTGGTCTTTTATTCATTCAACGCTATCGGCTTCTCAACTCTAATGGTTCATACTAGCCGTAAAACCTTTCACTTTTTATATTATCCTTCTTACACACATCGTTCATTTTTTATTTTTTTTTATATCGTTCGGCAATTTATTCTGCACGTTCATTATTAAGAAATATATCCTAATTGGTTCTTTATCCTTTCTACATAATGCGTCAGTATTTACGTTCACTTTCTCCTGATGAAATAAATATCATAACTGTATTTATTCAAAATTCTTTCTTCATATTCTTTATGTTTCAGTTTCGTCTCATTTATCATTTTTATCCATTTTACTCAATCCGTCGTCTAAGGCGTCGATAATTATCATAATTAATTAAATAATTATTAGTTAATTTTTATGAAGCGTAAAAGTTTTAAATTTCTTAGTTCGACCAATTATAAAAATGTTCAAATAAATTTGAATTTAGTTAACAAGATTTTTGTTTATTTATCGAAAATAATTAATAAGATTCGTAAATGTTTGAAAAATCTTTGTTTATACTTTGGTCAAAATTTCTTTAGTTTGAAAAGCGTAAATTATTGTTTCAAATTTCAAGTCATGTTTTATATAGTTTCCTTAATTCCTCTTAAGTTGCCTAGAAGTATACACAAACATTTACCCCTAAACAGAAGTTTAGTTAAATGGTTTGTGTATAAGGGAATAATCCCTTAAAATCCTTTGTTAAAATATTTGTCAAAATATATTTGCACTTTCTTTTTAGTAAAATCCAAAGTCTTAAAGGGCTCTTAATTTTTGAAGAGTCAATATATATTCCATTATCTATTAATCACATGGTTAAATCATGTAAAGATTCAAGTCTTTAATCACGTGTTAGTTATTCAAGGTTCAGGTTTTCATTGTTCGGCCAATTTAAGGCAGTCTATAAATAATTATTAACTCATTATTATTCTTATATACAAACAAATAGTCCTAAATGATCACAAGCATGAATTTATCAAATTACAGCCTACACACGTGATTCACCAAATTTATGAATACTACATGTGCATCGGTCAATCCAAACGACACCACGTGGAACTCATAATGTTCATTACAAGCACCGGATGTAGTGATTGAAATAGATAATCTCTTTCGCAGATGCGAAGTTGATGATAACCATGCTATGGATCAAATTTGCTAGAACCTTGTAAATGATCGAACAATTCTTCCATTTCGAGTTATGGATATCGTTTTCGATTGTCAATTTACTCAGTCACAGTAATCTATACATGTAAGGAAAGATAACACCATAGCTCTTCAGGATGACAGGCTTGGTAAAAAAAAATCTTTCTCCGACAACTATCTCAGTTGTACGGTAATTCCTTTAATTTAGATGGTGCTGACGTACAGTGCACAAGCCCCAAGTGCAGCACCGGAAATATAATCAATACCAATTTCAACTTGCCTTAGTGGCGAAGGTCTAGGCAATCCATCAACAAATACCTCCTAAAGTTTCAGATAAGATAAACATCTTTTAATAAATTCATATTATGTTCTTCTAGATTACAATATCTATAACTAATTCACAACCATTCGCGGTATAATTTTAGGTCTAATATGCGGGATATGGTCATCCACCAAGAATTATTTATATCACTTTTGATAATCAACATCTTATCATTTAGGGAAATTCTACTTGGGTTCCCATCAATTAAGACAATGTCGTCATGTCATAATCAATCAATCCATTCTACTGGCATTTCCAACTTTCCGGTTTCATTGCCGTCGATAAGATGTGAACTTCTCAAAAGACTAATAATTACTCATAATCCTTCACAAATTCAAGGATATATGGAGACACAACTACTATTAAAAGAGTAAGGTCAACGCATAATTTATGCGAGAGAATTTCAAATCAGATACAGACGAAAACATTTAACGAATATGAATATATCCCATGTTTTCATAATTTGAGTACGCATTCGAAAGCTCCTCGGATCGTTACCCAGGTCATTCAAATGAAATCAAATCAGAAGAAATGATAAGAACGTCGATACATACAGTCGGGTATCAACACTCGGTAATCAGGTACTTTTCCTAAGAATCTTACTACGGGAGAATTGGATAAGAAAGAATTGTCAATTGTCAATTAAGACAAATTCCATAGATGAGTAAATTCGACTCAGAAGAATAGATGCTACAGGCACATATGTAGGTGTCCCTAACATTATGTCCTTATTTTTCACTTCTTGCAGATCCCATTAAAATTTTAATCTTTCACAATCCACAAAGAAAATGTAGTGTTTATTCATTAGTTTTATAGTGACTACTAATCAGTCTTGCATAGTCCATTCCAAATTGTATGTAGGCGCGCAACTATATACAATTTCAAGATTAACGATGCAATACTCAGTTCGTCAAAATTTAATCATCATGTTTATAATAAAAACATTTTCATGCTTAATTCTTAAATAAGAATCAAAATAAATTTACAAAGATTTTCTTTATCATGAAAACAATTAAGGTTTCCAAGGTGTTTTATAAACAACTTCATTTCAATAACAATCACTTATAAATCTCACTTTCAATAATCCTTATTGTGATGAAAATTAAATTTTCTCAAAGGATACCATTTTAACTTTATAATAACAATGAGTGATCTGCAGAAGAGTGATGAAAACTTGTTCACCAAGAATTAACTACAATATAATAGGAAATGAGCTTAGCCAAACAATCATGAGGTTCATGACTTCGATGGCACTCAAGAATATAAAGAGAATAATCTACAACGTAACTCAAATCAAGATGAGTACTTGTTCAATGGTTGCATCACTAATGCGAGCATTAGGATGAAGCAATAAAAGATAGATAACATCGATACATGTAGAATTTAGCAATCAAAGGTAGTCTTTTTCATTAATCACAAACAAGTCAAAATTGTACCGTAACACATTACGTGTCACTATGTCATACAATTCTCAGAACTCATCCTACCAACTGATATCTCAGTTAAGTTAGGGATTTTTAAAAGATACCACAATGAATACTAATCTACAAGAGTCATTAGGTGTCCTGCCTGTCCTAGAAGATCCATCGGTCCCAATTCAGAAGAAGATTTCTTCAATTTATTTATTGGACACTGGGCATCCTCATTAGTGGACAATGGCCTAGGAACAACACTTAACACAAACCTACAATCAATTAAAACCTTATAATTTATTCACAGGACTTATCGACTTCCTCTTAAAAATCTCATATTCCATATAGGTTAAGTTTTACTTTTATTTATTCAAGTTTCAACCAATTTTGTACTCAATTCAATATCCTACCTCATATTCCAATACTTTCAATCTTATTCTTCGGCCTTATAAAGGCAATAAAAGCTCAATATGATCAATACTTAATTTCCAATCCTATTAGTTCTTACAACAACAATTATCAAATGAGTCATTAATATGAAATGACTTGATCATTCAACTTAGACTTCTCGGAAAGGTATTAGTGGCATGAGGCTTTTGGGTAATGGTTCCAATAACAGCCTCAAGTGCAACATTCACCTTTTCGATTTCAATTTAAGAATTGGGTGACACGAATCAGATGACATCTTTCTAGGTGGTAACGTTTTGTCAAACTCCACTCTATAAGAAAAGATCGTCATGACATCGATATCAGATTTAATCTCGCCAATTCTTTTTCAACATCATAATCAACTAATATCTACATTTCTACGAATATCAACCATTTGTTGGGATCATAAATGTCCACAACTTGGTTTAGATCTAGGATAGCTAGAATTCCTACGAGAATAGCTTCGATTAATTTACTAGGGGAATTAGGGTACATTGTGACAATCTACGTCGTATAAATACCTCGTATAAATATCAAAATAATCATCAAACAATCATGTAATAAAATTACATCATATATATAATCCAAGTTATATATATATATTAAAATAACACTTCTCAGTCTTGGCCTTGTCGGTAACTCGGGAATTCTTCGGCACCGTTATGGTCAAAAGATTTTTAGACATTTTTAGAAAAATGTTTTTAGTTAAAAGATTTTGAAAAGTTTTATTCAAAACCTTAGTTTTAAAAATCTTTCGTTCTCTATAACGAGAGCTCTGATACCAAACTGTAACACCCCCAAATTTATACAACTTAGTACAGCGGAAGACTAGTTGGTGTTACGGGATAGCACATTACTCACATCATAGACAACGCATAAAAATCGCGTCGTTTATTTATAAAGCATTTCCATTCATAAACATCAAAGTTACATAGGTCCCAAGTCATTACATTTCATATAAAGTTTTACAAAGTATTTGAATGGAAAATATTGTTTGGGTGCGGGCCATGAATTCTTGTTGTCTTCCCGAGAATTACCTTCAAGTACCTGAGATAAAACATGTTAAAAGAAAAGGTCAGCGATAACGCCGAGTGAATTCATAGAGTTTAATAAATTCCATCAATATAATATCAGTATGAAAGTATTACTGAAAATCATTTTGTACAAATCGTTTTGATAGGCCGTAAAATAGCCAAAATCAGTTTATAATAGGCCATAAAATAGCCAAAGTCATTTTATATAAATCCTTATCGAAAATCGTAATATAGGCATTTGCCGTAAAAATCATTATACGAGCCAATGTCGTAAAAACATCATACAATACGTCTTATGACGTTGTATAAAATCAAATAAAAACCGTTATATGAATATGGTTATGAAAACCAAAATACAATCATAATATCAATAGTATGACCCAGTATTGCTAGTCAGGCAATACATCGTAATTCTGAGCGTCCAGTAATATTTTGGTGATTTGGATTATTATAAGCCGCATGACATTGTTACCTTACTAACCAAAACGGGTAGCTAACCCGATACCAATTTTGCCCATCTAAAGTAGCGTGTCGTCACAAAGGTCACGCTATTGGAAATCTTCTCATACATTAATTCGCTTACCAATCAATGTGGCACGACGGGGATCAACCGTCAAGGCGCGAACTGGGGTGATCGTCCCCAAATAGTACTATTAAATGCATAAGCGTCTACCAACTCCCGGTAGTTCACAATTCATGCTAATGGGACTTTTAGTGACATAACCTAACTTTAATAATCCATTTAATTTCATCTATCGGGTCCTTTATTCATTTATCGGGTCATACAATCGGGTCATTCAATCATTCGGGTCCAAAATCAATAAACAAACAATCGGGACAAATGGTGTCCAAACTTTTATAAAAACTAACATGTTATCTCCCTCGCGGGTTTATAAAGCATTTATAAAACATTCAAAAGAGTGCGAGGCTATGAACTCACGTTGATGTGGGAAGGCGGGTTATCGGCAATTCGGACGTACGGTACGTGCTTCAATCACGGAAACCTAGACAAATAATAATCGGTCTTAGACGTTTGTCCAATGACTTTATAAAATAACATCTATGTATACATATGATGATTATATATATATGATGATCAAGTGGGTTTACATATTCTCGTTTACTCCTTTTAGTGTTATATGTCGATAACTTTTATACTAGTTTACTAGTTTTACCCGTTTACGTGTCTTAAGCCCAATAAGCTTATTATAAGTTATTTAACTTATTTTAGTCCATTTTGTACCTATATTATCAGTATGTATACTTTCCAAGTTGGGCCTAAATGGGTTAAGCCCAATAGATTCTTTTTATGGGTGTTTATCTTATTTAGTCCAATTATTAGTCCAAGTATTAGTCCAACATGTTTACTTAGCCCGTTAATGTCCGTATGCCCTATAGTTCGGGTTTTATCGGTTTTTACTTGTTATACATGTCTATATATCAGTATATAAGTTTTATAAAGTTTTCATTAGACGGGTCCAACCATCTAAGTTTTATTTAACAAAAACGTTAATTTTACGGCAATAGCCGAAAAAGTCGTAAAAATCATGTTTATAGTTTTATAACTTATAAAACTTAACAAGTTTCCATTTTCATCATTTATACACTTATTACACCTTTTATATATTTATATAAATAAGTTTTATAAGTTAGTGGGTTTTTATTTACATTTTATATATTAAAATGTGAGTGCTTATATAATAGTATTATTCTTTAATTTCCAAAAATCTGATTTTTAACTTCATCTTCACCAAAAATGCCATATCTTGAGTTCTACATGGAGATAGAAGCTCAAATTTTTATCACATAAACTACATGATATTTGCTACATTTAACTCTTCTATAGCTACTGTTGAATCATCCTTTAAGTATTTTTTAAAAATCGTCCAAAACAGTAACTTCAGATTTATACCCTAAACTTGTTTTGATCATATCTCACTCATTATTTTGATTCCATTGCATGGCCAACTCTCACATGTGTACAAGACCAATAGCTTACTGTAAATTCATTAATCTATGCCATTTTTATCAGTTTACCACTTGATTCTTTACTGTTTTATACAGCCAACATATTTAAACAAGATTCTAGCCTTGTTTCTTATAGTTTTTCACCTTTTTATCCATGATTATCAACAACAAATCCCCACATAACATTTTTATCATCATATAATCATCATAAATATATACAATAGGAAATAAATACATGATTACATAACCAAAAATAACAAGAAGATGAGGAGGACAATCTTTATACCACCAACTTGATGTAGGTTATGAGTTTGGCATGGTTTTTGATGGAGAAACTTGTGCTTAGCCAACACCATCTTCAAGAACTCCAATCTTCATCAACTCCTTGTGGAAAATCAGCCCCATGACACCATGAAAACTCCTCCATGGATGTTATAAGTTGCACCAATCTTCATCTTTTTGAATGGAGATTAACATATGTTAATTATAACATATGTTCTTGGTTAAATTTGGATCAATTGGTGGTGTTTTTGGTTAGATATGGGACGGCATAAGGAAGCCATGGGAGAGAGAGAGGAGTGGTTTGCATGTTACAAATGAGTGTAAGTGAGGGTTTGATGGTTTTGTGAGGTTAGTGGCTTATTTGGTAAGCTACAAGTGACAAGTGTGAAGCTTGTTAGCTTACACTTGACACCTCATGGTGCTAAGTTAGCAACTTAGGCCGGTTTTGTGAGTGGGGTGGGACAAGTGTCCCACTTGTCTCATCCCATTTATTTACGGGTACTCCTCGATTCTAGTTTCCTCGATTTGCGTGCCCTCGGGTCGTTTTACGAAAAACGTTTTTATAATTTATGAATCAACATCATAAAACGAATCCAATAAAAATTGTTTCATCAAAAACGGAGTTCGAAAACGTAAATACGTAATCCTAAGGTTTCCGGTTTAGTCGTAAAGGACGTTAAAGTAAAATCGTAAGTCCTAATCTCTTCTCGTAAATTTGTGAGTTTATGAACCAACACAAATTTAAAACTCCAAAATAATATTCTCAGATAAATTTATTTTCTGAAATGTCGGACTGTCACCAAAGACGGTGTATGTAAATGTAAGCACGTAACGTTGAATCCTCCGGTTTAGACGTAGTCGATGTTACTCCAAGACGTAAATCCAAATTTCTTCCCAAAAATAAGTGAGTTCATATTGTAATATTAAAATAATGTTTTCAAATAAATATTGAGAATAAATTATCAATCATAAATTGACGGATTGTCACATATATCCCGTCTTCTTGAACAACGGTGGAGAGGGTGGGTGTACTTTGATATTTTTTTGAAACATATATAGAACATATTTTGCTTGTCACTAACTAATTGCACATATTCACAGAGATGAGGTTGTTTGGCTTTCTACGTCAAGGAGATCCGTCCAAGGTCGCCGAAGGAACAAGGCCATTACGCCAAGACGAGCCACCCCTATTGGTCACCACCCAAAACTTAACCGTCCCGCTAGAAGTAGTGTAGGAGCCCCATTCCGACATGGGCGAGACGGAGATAGTGAAATCGCCGTTGGACTTTTCCAACGAAGATGGCGAACAGCCCTTATTAGAAGGTGACAAATCCACGGCTAAGAATGCTACCACTCAAGAAGAAAACATCGAACAACTCTCAGAGGAAGTGGACCGGATGTTTGAATCCGAAGAAGAAGAAGAGGTGGCAAAAGACACAGACACCCCAGTGCAGCCCAAGCCCGCCCCCAAAAGGCACAAAGATGAAAAGGAAGGTTGTGAAGGTGACGGAGGTAGAAGCGGGTATGTCCAGCGCCCCCGTCAAGAGGCTGCGGAAGGACCACCCCCAATACCAAGAGGGTAGCAGTACAACTGCGACCAAGGACAACCCAATACCCCCTCCTACCATAGCAGAAGGGCAAGTGGACAAGATTGTGTGTAAGGCCACCCTAGTCAGCACCGTGGCTCCTACCATCACTAAGCTGATAATAACACCAACGTAAGTGTTATACCACCATACTCTCCCATTGATTAGTAAAAACTTAGTTAAATTGTAGCAATTTTATAATATAACAAGGTAGACCCTACAACCACACCGCACAAGGAAGATACCAGCAGGCCAACTTCCACATAGGAGCCGCAGCCTGGGGGACTAGCCCCACACCTCTGCCCATAATGGAACTTGTCTGAGTTCACTAGGCTAGAATCGGAGGAGGAGTGCAAGGAGTTCATAGATCATTTGACTCCTCCCAGCCTGGTTCAGGACTTGAACGAGCTCACATGCAACTCTTCCCTTGAGCAGTTCAACATGGCCACCGCGCATCAAATGACCATTAGCGCGGCCATGCGACACTACTTTGAAGGAACCTTGGGTGATAAAAGGAGCTCGGACAGGAAGATTGCGCGTAGGGAAAAGATGATTGAAGATCATGAGCAAACCATATCCACCCTACAAGCTAAGTTGCCCATGACCGAGGCGACCATAAAGGAGTAGGCCAACCACGCCGTCTCCCGTGAAGATCGAATCGCGGAGTTGTTAGCCAAGGCCCAATCTCTGTGTGACAAGGTACGCCTAATCATATGCAACCTTTGTCTTATATCTTTTCTCTATGTTTATGTTTGAATATTGCAGAATAACAATAAATCATGATACCAACAGGTAGCGACCGCCGAGGCAACTGCTGAATCCCTGACGAAGGATGTGGCCACCATCTCCCATGACCGCGACAACTTGCGCCTACAAATAAAGGGCGAGGAGTAGCTGGTCGTAGCCTTTGTCGACTACAGGGTGACCATGAGAGGGTCATGGAAGGACGTTTGGGGGAGATGGATAAACGCTTGGATGCGATGGCCATTGATTTTGACGAGGAGTTATATCCTCATATGCTTACAGCGATTGCAGGCAGCAGGTGGAAGATAGGATCTGACCTGAGGTTGGCCGTGAACTAGATCACGGACTCCCCTGAATTTGCCCAGCCGTTTGCTAATGTAGTATTTGATGGGATTGATCGCGGCAGGCATGAAGGGCTGTTGGCTGGGGCGGAATGGGTAGGCTAAGGAAAGGATGTCAAGGGCCACGTCTATCATAACCCAGAAGCTAAAATTCAGATGACCGCGTCCATGATAGCTGATTGTGGTAAAATACGACCTTTTAGGAAAAAGGCGTAAATGCGGTAAGTTTTAAACAAATGACTTAGGAAAATCAAATGTTAATGACCCAAAGTTCGTTTTCACAAGGAGGTTTGTTGTGTTTGAATAACTTGTAATATTTTGTATTAATATTGAGAAAGAAAAGATGAGAAAATAGAATAACGGATACGATAAATTTACACTACGACGATAAAACATAAAACCGTAAAAATAGACAAAATAAAAATTTAATCTAAAAATTCCCCAAAAATTACAAAAATAACTAAATATCCAATTAGGGTTTACAAATGATCAAAACTTTTTCAAACCTTTTATTTACTTATGAGCAACTTTTAAGAGCTTGTTATGAGCAACTTTTGTGAAGGAATCAAGGCTGAATCCTTGTGGATCAAGAGGCCAGTTAGCCAAATGATGTTCAGTTTTTGACAAATATGGCCAGTAAGCCATTTTGGCTTATAAGCACTCAAACATGTAATCTAAATAGCCAAATAAGTTCCCCAAGCAACACAATAACAAAAGTCAAGCAACAAATCAGTAGGACAAGCACTAAATAATCAAATGCAAGGCACAAATGAGATGGTCACTTTGTTGATGCAAATGACCACTACAGCCACTTTCAATAAGCCCTAGCTCTCTGAATAAGCCATCAAAATCAAAAATCAGATATAGCACATATAGCTTATCACAAAAAGACTTCCCAAACCAAAAATCACTCTAAATCCAAACAACAAAGATTTAATCCTTGCTGATGTGTTTGACCTATTTCAAACCACTTTTATCAGATTTTTCAAAAACTTGCAAAACCTTTTCCAAACCTTAGACCTTAACCAATGTTCAAAACATGTGACAAATAGCTTGTTTAGTGTAGAAAAACCCCAAGAACCAAGGGCACAAGGCCACAAGGCCATTTGATCCCAGAATCTATACAACCTTGTTTTAGTCCTTTTTCAAACAAACTTTTGATTTTCATAAAAAACCTAGTGATTTTATCCTCCTAATATCTCAACTAGGTGACACTAAGAAGATATAAGTAATAAAACTCAAAGCACAAACAAAAGAACTCCAAATCACATGGTAAAATACATAACAGATTCAAACCAAATATTTTTTATAGGAAACTTAAAGAGAATCAATACCTATCCTCCACTACTTCCTAGGAGGATCAGCAATGCTCCTTGGAACACTCTCAACAACTAGAGAGTGACCAAGGTCCTTGAACAAAGAAGGAAGGTCTGCTGATGGTTCAAAGTAGAACAAAGACCTTTGTATCAATGGATCTTAAACACAAAGCAGCAAACAACATATCCAAGGGCTTAAATCCCTTCACAAGCTTGGTGTCAACAAGCTTGCAAGAGCTTTAAGATTTTGGTTAGGGGTTAGTACAGTTAAAATAAGCAAATAGAAACAAAGGATTTGAAAACTTTTCAAACCTTTTCAAACCTAAACGTGCTTCAATCCAAAGATCAAAACAGGTTCAAAACATAAAATGGAACTCAGCTTCACTCTTAAACAACATCAACTTTTAAAAACATAAAAAGGAATTACAATTTTTTTAAAATATCAAACTTTTATAAATTTTAAAAAGGAATTACAATGTTCAAGAGAAGAACTGGAACAAGGGACTCTCACATGTTGAGGTCTCCTTATATAGAACTAAAGGACAATTCTAGAATGTTGAAATACATGAAACCCTAGCTAAGAATTCTCAAAAATACCCTTGAGTCGTTTGTTGTTGATGAGCTGTCCAAAATGATCTTAAACGTTCCTTTTTGCCTTTGGGACCAAGTATTTGTTGTGGGTTGTTGATTTGTCCATGTTGTATTACTTGGAGGCTAAGTCGTATGATGATTGGCTGAGAGGGAATTGGGAGTGGGGTCCATGGTGATGTGATGGGTGAGTTCAAGTGTAGGATGTAAACGTGTGAGGGTGAATTACTTTTTGGTTAAGGTAATTTGGAATAACCCTTTGTGTGGTAAAAGTAAAATCCGGTTCTTGAGGTGAATAGTGGTAGTGTTTGTTTTGAAATACTTGGGATTTATTTGTTTGGCGCGTGTTATGAGTTTGAATGTTTCAGTGTACAAGTTTGGTCCTTAGTCTTTGGCAAATGTTGTAAACAAAGAACTTGAGCCCAATAAAACGTATTCGTTTGCTATTTAAGTTTCCAATTTCATACTTTTGCCACAAAACTTTGTATCAAAGATTACAAGGACTTGTTTTGAACATATCTTGATTTTCCAAGAACTGATTTTGGACATTCTTGAACTTTTATGGTCATCATTGTATGTTTGACATATTGGAGGACCATTGTTAATAATTTTGAATCTTGAGGGACTAAACTTACCAAATCTCCAAAGTTGAGGGACCATTTTGTACTTTTGACAAACTCAAGGGACGAAACTTGTAATTATCAATATACAAGGGTATTAAGTGTCATTTCTTCTTTTATGAGGGATCATTCTTGAACATCTTCAATACTTCAAGGTCTTTTCTTTAAGAAATCACAAACTAGGGCCCGGTTCATTGTGCGGCTTTGTTTCTCGTGTTCGTTTTTCGTTGTTTCTTGTGATCTTTTGTCTTTTTTATGATATCCATACCTAAAATACACAAGTAAACAAACACAAGATGGTATTTTAATGACATTTTATGCATTTAAAGCCCGAAAAGAACGATGAGTTCATGTATAAATGCCATCTCATCACTCCCCCATACTAAACCATTGTCGTGTCCTCATGCAATTCTAGAATAAATTATCTAAGCATCTCCAAAATTTAATTTTATTACCCTTTATTGAAAAGTAAACTTGCTATACTACTACGAAGATGTGTTAAAGGCATAGTGTATGATTTTCATCACGAATGTGACTTTTAAGGTCAATGAATAAAAACAAGTGAATGTCTCATAGAGTAAAGTTCGTCATCCTTGATCGTCTTACATTCCATGCTAAGTGCAAAAACAAGATCATTGTTGGTACAAGTCTTAATGCTAACACTACTCATACGTCCAAATTGTGTAATACTTTTTTTTTCTCCCTGCAATCCTAGTTATTATGAAAGAAAAGGTATCTAAATTTTTTAACTATTTGTCATGGATCACAAGTGATTCATATTGACTTATTTGAGTATATATTAGTCCGAAAATAAAGTAGCACGATTTAATCGATAGTTAGCTAAAGGACAAAATCTTTTAAAACGACTTCTCGTAATCTCCTTAAGTTCATATCTTGGCATAACTCGTTTCACGATTTTAGACCTTTCTCGGGCCGATATTTGGCATGTACTTCTTACTTCGAATCTTCGAAAGACGTTCTTGAAATTATGGTCTTCTCTTCATATTTTGGAATTTCTTCACTTGACGGATTTGAGAGATTCTTCATACTTGGACCACGACTTCATACTTTTTATTCAATCTTTATTTTGGATTTTGATATACAACGATCCTCCTCCTTTTAGGACTTGGATATATTTATCCTCATACCTTGTTAGGGTCTTTTTGGATAGACTTTCTCCATGATCTTTAGGGAAGTAATTGCTTTTCGTCGTGTGTCTCGATCATTCATATTGATTTTGGAATAATGATTCTTCACATCATCTTGGATCTTTAGCAACAAAATAGAGCTCCTCATGCCTTGTTAGGGCCTTTTTGGAACTTCACCAATCTTCGCGTCCTGCTTCAATAAGTTATGCCTTGGCTTTGAACTCTATTCAACCACGAGCAACTTTTAAACGATCTTGGGCTAGAAGCTAAGTAACCTTTCAAATTGTACGACCTTACTTATTGAAATTAATTTATTCCTAATGCATTGATCTTATGTGAGAAAAAGCCATAATTAAAAACATATGAGTTTTTGAAAGAACATTTTCATGTTCTACGTTTAACATGATCACTTGTCTAACTCTATCACTTCTCGTTCTTTACTATTTAAAGACCTCTAATTAAAAAGACTCGTGAATACTTAGCCATGCAAGTCAAAATTAATCTAAATTTGGATTAGCTTCATTAAGACTATATTAAATCAAAGTTTTGGGTTTTCAAGTCACCTATAGGATCTTTCACTTTCTTAGACCTTTTCAAGTTTAGAGAATGCATTTTAAAGTTCCCTTGATAAGTGACTTTCTAGGATCAATTATAGGAACTTGCGAAAAGTTCTTGTTCTTAACCCGTATGAGCTAAGACTTTCGCGTTTTAAAGTTCCCTATATAAAAGTCTAGCTGAAATTGAGTATTTTGAAGTTCGTTTTCTCGATTCTTGACAAATTGAAAGTCCTAAAAATATCAAGCCTTTAATTGTTCTTGGTTGTTAAGGATATTTGGAAATTCTATGTCTAATTCAATCAACAAGTAAAAAGTGAAAAATAGTAGACTACGTATCCGTAAAACACATTGCAAATACCAAGTAATATTCACAAAGTTAAAAATTTAAATGCACAAAAGTAAACTTGCTTCAAATGTAGGCTAAATGAAAGTTAAAGGGCTAAAATGTAAATTTCAGAAACTTAAAGGACCAAAAGTGTAAATTTTAACCAACTAGTAACAACTTTTAACCAACTAACAAACTTACTAACTGAATTTGACAAAAACTAAAAATACAAGGACAATAATCTAGCAAACCCTAAAAACAAGGAAGATTAGTTTTAAATGCAAATAGTTACAAACTATGAAAACCAAAATGCAATTAACTAGGGAACATTAACAAAAACGGGTTAAGCAAGTAAAATAAGCTGGTTTGAGCTTATTAATGGACCAAATCAGCTCTGGTTTGTTTTAAAAGGCTTAAAATGGAAAAATAGCTAGGCTTGCAAAAGAAATCTGCTTAAAAGCTAGTAAAACAAAAGATAGCTTATTCTAATAAGCCAAGAATAAGAAAACATGAAAATAAGACTTCCACAACTTGATTTTTTTAAACAATCTAATTAATAAGCTAACAAGGAGTATGGAATCTCTTTCCAAATTAAAAATGGTTAACTATATAAGCTAGAATCTAAAATTAAGCTGAAATGAGCTTATTTGACCAAGAGTTGACCAACTTTTGAAAAAGCAAAAAATTTCCCAATTCACTCAGACATGTTGGCAATTAGTTTTGTGAAAGAAAAATGGCCATTTTATGAAGTAGAAATTAAGATACAAGAAAACAGTTTAACTTATATCACAGAAACTTGCATTTGGTCTTGTGCTTATTAAAAAGCTTATTTCACACTCAATATTGTAAACTATAGAATTTCTTTATATAGGCTAATACTTTGGATGTTAGACTACAACTAGAAACAGGTTTCAAGAAAAATGATTAAGAAATGAAGTAATGCTATTGGATTGAATCTTGCTAGTTTACTGGATAAGTGGTATGCAGGTTTTGACCCAAACCTTTTTTAAGACCAATTGCCTTTTGACTAACAAATTGACCACAAAAACTGAACTACAATGATCACACAATGCTACTAGATGTAAATGAACAAGAATCAACAATTTTAACAGATTTGGATTATAAAAATTAATCAAAACCAAACACCACTTTATCAAATTGAATTAGACTTTTTACAAATGAAATGTGATCACATGAGTGAAACAGGTTATGACTGTTATCAAGATAAGTTTATTATGTGAAATGAGAGTTTATTTAGACTGAAAACAAACTTGCTAACACACTAAACCACAGAATGAACTCAATGACTTATTACTGATGAAAATGAAGGCTGAAAAACAAGTAAACTCAGATTAATGTTGCAATTTCACTTAACTACTATCAATCCAACAAAATTACAATAGAATTAATCTAAACACAAGATCAGTTCATCAATTAATAGCTAAACTAGAAATTTAGCATGCAAAGCACTTAAGTGGAACCAAAATCATAATTTTGACACCTTTTAGCTTGAAGCCTCCTCTTATGGAGTAGAGGAGCGTTGAGCTCTCTAACTAACACTTCCTTCAACCCAATTCTACTAAAATCAACAACCAATTCACCTCCAAAAGCTATATCTGAACTAATCAACTCATTCTGCTTCAAATCTGCTACTTAGGTATGGATATGAACTGAACTTGCTGAATCAAACTGAATAAGCTCCAAAACAACTTAAACACACTTCATTGATTAGTTATGATCAATGAAATCATAATGCATCAACAAGAATGAAGAATTGAGTAAAGTAGATGAAGGTAATAACTGAATTTGTGTTTTATTGATTAAGGAGGGAAAGTTTGTTACAAAAGGTTAACTGACTAACTAACAAGCTCTTAAGTGTGTGTCAAACACTTAAGAGTTGTTAACTAACTAAAAGTAGAAACAGATTTGGGAGAAAAACTAAAAGTGTGTGTTTTTCACACTTTAACTACACAGTTACAAATGAGGGTCCTATCTCCTATTTATAAAGCTTGGATGACAAGTTGTTGGGGAGTGTGACGTGTCCTTGCCAATGAGAGAGTGTCAGGTGTACTCTTCTTCTTCATTGCAAATTTTTCTCCAAGAACACCAAAGGGTATTTTTAATATGTTGATTCTCAGTCTAATTGGTTTGCATAGTTAGATTCGTCCTTCAATTTAGAGTAAGTTTCATGTAGAAAGCTCTTCCTGAAATGCAGTGTAGCTCATAATCGAATCTGGGCTCGTTTCTTGTTGACGTTGACACGTGGCATCTTCTCATTGGAGTATGGCTAAGCACGCGGATCATTTTCCGAATTTAGATATAATGGTTATTGGTTGTTGCAATGTGGTTGGTCAAAAGCAGGTAGTGGGTTTCACTGTTCCTGGATACGTTTATTAAATGAAAAGGTGAGCTGGCAAGGTACTTGGCAATCCGGATACCATTTTCGTTTCATTTTCATTGGTCCAAAGAGTATACACACGGATTAAGCCAAAGTTTGTACAAATTTATCACTTTCAGCCCTTGGACTTTAACAGATTCTTCATTTGAGCTCCTTTCTTCATTCCTTTGGAAAAATAGGTCCTTTGACTTGCGTTCTTGTTTATTTAAGTCCCTTAACTTGGTTGACTTGAAGGTTGACCAAGTTTGACTTTAATCTTGACTTTTTCCAAAATTGCATTTAAGTCCCTCAACTTTTGAACATTGTCAAGATAGGTCCATTTCTTCAAATGGCTTGTCATCTTTGATCCTTCTCTTGTCTTTTCATCATAAATGAGCTTGATTTCCGCTAGTTTGCATGAAATTGTATCCTTGTTACCTATTAAAGCACAAACACAAAACATACCACATAATACTGCTTTATAGAACAAAAGTTAGGTATTTTCTATGTGTTTTAGGGTGATTAGTTGACTTATTGATAGGATATTTTGCTCATATCAAATCCTCTACACTTGATCATTGCCATGACCTCATGCAATGCTATATTTTTAAGCACAAATTTACATTTTTCATAATTAACCCACCTTGGCCAATATGAAATGCAGTTACACTACTCTACACTATATGATGCATTGATTTTGTACAATGCAATGCACAGAAGAACAATTCTATTTATATATTTTTGGATTTTTCATAAATGGTTTTGATGGAAAAACTCATAAAGAAATCAATGACTTGAATTAGGGATTTTGGTACCATGAACACTTATCACCCTCAATTTTCACTTTCCCCATACCAAGCTTAAAAATGGGATCATTGTATTCACAACTAAAAAGTGCATCAACTTATTCATGACAATTAAATGTGGAACCAGTTATTATTTGAGCAAATTTCTTGAGAGCAAATTTGTCATTATTTAAAGCGTGAAGTATAAGAAATGCAAAATCCAAAAATAAGGAAGCACGGTTTTAATCCTAAGTAATCCTCTCATCCATTACTTGAAAAAACGCTCATAATTAATATAAGTCCGACTCAAGAGTAATAAGTCATTCGCCTTATGTGTAATTTCCTTATGTCATGCATTAATAAGTAGCTACACACTAGCTAAGGAAAGAAAAATAAAACTCACGCAATAATTTACATCCGCCGCCTTTTTGGGACTTTGGATCTTCAATCCGGCAACCCGTCAAGGTAATATTAGATTGGAGCAACTATCAAATCCCTGCAACCGGTCTGGGTAATATTGGAATTCAATAGTCACTATAATTAACACTTCACTGCCCCTCTTGGGAGTCTTGACTAATTTTTTTTTCTTTTCTCTTTTTTTTCTAGCCACTCATTTTTTTCATAAGTCGCTCTTATTTTTCTTTATTCTTCACAAAGAAAGTTGAAAAGAATAAAAGGAACAACACCCGCTAAGTATTAAGCATGACATAAGTCTAGTACACATAAAACGTTCTAACTTAGAATCTTAAGACATACTTATACCAACCATGAATGATTTGTCAAAAATGCATAAGAGACTACAAACCGATTAAAACCGTTCTTTATTATTTATTAACATATATACATGCGAAGAAAATAGAGGCAAAGAAAGAGAAGGGTTTAGCCACAAGTAATTATCATGAAGTTTATCTAGCCCTTTTATACTTGCTTCAACTCTATCATCTCCCATTCTCCACAAATTTAAAGTCTCAAATAATGAGAGTAGTGAATGCTTAGCCTAACAGACCAATGAAGGACTACATGGTTAAGTATACTAGCTAGAGAATGCTTAGATAAGAAAACTCGGGTTGAGTCAAGATATCCATGGCGGGCCTAATATGTCAAAGAAGTATAAATTTGATAAACCATGTACTTTATTATATTTTTTTCTTTTTATATATTTTTGATGAAAAATAAAGAAGAAATATATACAATGCAAATGTGTTATGCAAACGAAAAATGATTTATGCAAAAATTATGAATTCGTATTTTTTGTGCCCAAAGTAGATCAAAAATTTGAAAAATGTTTGAAAAATTAATTTTCCAAGTTATCATGAAGGTCAATGACAATGTCTAGGTAAGGTCACTTCGATAGAAGACCCCCCTACACTTAAGCTAAACATTGTCCTTAATGTTTAAGAGTATTGGAGTGAACTCCCCTACACTTATGACATTGAATAAACTTTGCTTAACCCAAGCTAAGGAAGGATCAACTATAGTGAATTCATTTTTAAGCACAATGTGTCTATGAAAAATCACAATAGTAACGAAGTGAACTGGATACAAGGGCCTCCTCCATAAGCTCCAAAGCACGTGATGAGTGAGAAACCCTACAAACAACATGAAGACAAAAGGAAGGTCTCCCCTACACTTCTCATCAACTCTATATCCTTATTTCTAACCTACAACACTCTAAGTCTAAAAACTCTAAACCTAGTTATTCAAGCTCGATTTATGGAGTCTCTAGCTCGACTCTTCCCACAATGAATTAATTCAAGGGGAAAGTGGAGATCTCTTGGACCATTTCCACGGAAATGTCCTCCCCAGAATAGTGCTTAACATGGTGACCATTCAGTTTGAAATTTGGATCATCGGGTTGTGACAACTCAATAGTTCCATATGGAAATACTTGAGCAATAGTGAATGGACCGGACCATCTTGACTTAAGCTTGCCCGCAAAGAGTTTCAACCTTGAGTTAAAGAGGAGAACCAGCTCTCTAACTTTGAACTCACGGTTCTTGATCTTAACATCATGCAATTGCTTAGTATTTTCCTTATAAAGAAATGAGTTCTCATAGGCATTGGCTCTCAATTCATCCATTTCATTAAATTGGTCTTCTCTATGTGAACCGGCTTGGTTTATATCAAAGTTAGCCCACTTGAGAGCCCAAGAAGCCTTATGCTCTAACTCGAATGGGAGGTGGCATGCTTTTCCATAGACAAGCCTATATGGAATACAACCAATTGGTGTCTTAAAAGACGTACTAAAAGCCCACAAAGCATCATCAAGCTTATCCAACCAAGAAGCTCGATGCTCTCCCACCGTTCTTTCCAAAATTCTCTTTAAACCTCGATTTGACCTCGGTTTGACCATTGGTTTGAGGGTGATATGCGGTAGAAAGTCTATGGTTAACACCATACTTTTTCATGACTCTTGTAAATTGATCGTTACAAAAATGAGTCCCACTATCACTTATGATGGCACGAGGTACATCAAATCTAGCAAATAATTGCTTCAAAAATTTCACTACAACTCGAACATCATTAGAAGGTAAGGCTTTGGCCTCAACTCACTTTGACACATAATCCACTGCTACGAGTATGTACTTATTTCCTTTAGAAGATGGAAAAGGTCCCATGAAATCTATTACCCACACATCAAAAATCTCACATTTTTGTATGATGTTTTGTGGTATCTCATCTTGTTGAGTTATTTTTCCTTGTCTTTGACATACATCACAAAATTTTCACCATCTCTTGGGCATCTTTGTATATGGAAGGCCAATAGTAACCTGAATCAATGACTTTCTTGGCGGTATAGTTGGGCCCAAAATGTCCACCCGTAGGTCCCTTTTGACAAGCTTCTAAGATCTTAAAAGCCTCGGGCCCATCTACACAACGTCTAATGATTTGGTCCGCACATTGCGTAAAGAGGTAAGGGTCATCCCAAAAGTAGTATTTCACTTCCTTAAGAATTGTTGGGAATAAATTAAGGCCAGATCACTTGAGCGTTGACAAGAACAAATCAAGCGTTGACAGGAACAAAGCAAGCGCTGACAGCTCAAGCGTTGACAAGTTAAAGTCAAGCGTTGACAGATTGAAGACAAGCACTGATGGAAGATATAAGCTACACGTTTATTATATTCTAAGAATACTTCTAGTAAGGATAGAAACGACAATGTATTTTCTATGTTTATCTTTACCTAGAATAGTTGATACGTAGCTTATTGTACAAGGCTTCTTAGTCTATAAAAGAAGGCCTTTAGGTTAATGTTCAATATCAAGTTTTATATAAGTTTTCATTCGTAAACATCTTTCATTGTAAGCAAGTTCGACATTCATAATCAAAGTGAAAGTTTTGTTTACATCTTGTGTTCTTGTTTAAGTGTTAAAATTCCGCATAACACTTAGATTCACAAAGCATATAACAAAGGTTTCTCTACGTGTTATACTTGATCTAATCTCGTATACAAAAAGCTAATCGATCTAAGTTTGGGATCAACAAGTGGTATCAGAGCTTGTTGAGGAACTTTTGATCTTTGAAGAACACCAGAACGATACACGAACACCAAAACCCTAATTTTCTCAGAAACCCTAAAAACACCAAAACCCTAACAACATCATGTCTGAAGCAATAACCACCTCCAATTCACCCTTACCAAACATCAGGATTCCCATGCTTGATGCAACTAACTTTGACTTATGGAAGTTCAACTTTGAACAATATCTGGGGATCTATGACTATACACTCTGGGAGATTATTGAATATGGAAACTCATTCAATAAGGCTCAAAAGATTCTTGATGCCATTACTCAAAGATCAGCTGTTGAAGGATGCTCTGATGAAGATAAGAAAGAAAAACCTGGAGATGGTAGAGCTGTAGGTGCTGAAGATATTGCAAAGAAAAGGGTTGACATGAAAGCCCTAAATATTCTAAAAGTCTCTTTGGGACAAGAAAACCAGCACAAATATAGAGGCTATGAATCTGCTAAGGATCTTTGGGAAGCACTTGAAGTTGCATATGGTGGCAATGCAGACACTAAGGAAGAAAACAAAAAGCAACTTCTGCATGGTTATGCTGTCTTCAAAGCTCAACCCAATGAGAAACTGAGTAGTGTGAGAAGCAGATTGCTTGACATCACAAGCAAATTGTCCTTCATGGGGACACAAGTTGGTGATGTTGACACCAATGCTACCTTTCTTAAAAGTCTTGGTGAGGCATGGAAGATTGAGGCAAGATCCATTCTTGCCAATAATACTTACAAGAGCTCCTCGTTTGATGACATCTACAACAAACTAAGACTATTGGAAGATGAAACTCTTTCAGCACATGGAAGCAAACCTAGCACCAGCAACATGGCCTTCTTCTCTCATAGTGAAGGTCAATTCAATCAGAAGGACTCTTTTATGCATCCAGTTACTGGATCATCATTTGTCAGCGCTGGAACAAGTCCTATCAACGTCTCCTTTTCAGACGCTGACACATTCATGAATGACTCCCCAAGAGTTAAACCTGCTGGTTTGGATTTGGATACTGTGTGTGCTTACATTGCTTCTTTGCCCAATGGTTCAGTGATTACATATGAGGACCTTGAGCAGATAAGTGATGAGCACTTGGAAGAGATGTACATCAAGTGGAATATGGCTCTTGCTAGTATAAGAGCAAATAGGTGGAATAGAAGGTTCAACAAGAAGATGACCTTCAATGCTAAAGACACAGTTGGATTTGATAAATCCAAAGTTGAATGCTACAACTGTCATCGTATGGGGCACTTCATGAGGGAATGCAGATCTCCTAGAAGATCTGATGCTGGCAAACCCTCAAGTCAGGTTGTTAAGGCTCAAGATTCCAAAGCCATGGTTGCAGTTCAAGGAATTAATGGTACTGGATGGGATTGGAGCTATCTGGCTAAGAATGCTGAAGAGGACAAAGCTTTGATTGCTGACATTGAAGAAGAAGAGCATGTTGAATATGCTCTCATGGCACACTCCTCCTCTTCATCTGATAATGAGGTATATGATGATGCTTTTTGCAGTAAAGGTTGTAGGTTAAACACTGATAGACTTAACAAAGAGGTGTTAAAACTAAAAGAAGATATGAGCACTGAAAGGTGTAAATTATCCAATTACCAACTAGCTCTTACTGAAACTAAGAAAACCGTTTCTGAATACAAGAAAATGGAATTTGATTTAAAAGATAAGATAAATATCTTAAAACATGAGCTAGAAGGTAGTATGGGTATTAGAAATATCACGACAAAGGTCAATAGAGACCTATAGGCTAAGTTAGATGAGGCCATTAAGAATAAAGATAATGTTGACCTCAAGATTCAAAGATTTGATAGAGCAACCCAAACCCTAGGAGACTGTGTAGCTAAACAAAGGGATCCTAAGGACATGACTGGGATTGGGATGAATGATTACTCTCTGGTTCCACCACCAGCTGGTGACTTCTATGGTGTCCTTAGAAAGGATTTGTCTTGGACTGGTATACCAGAATGCCAAAAAGAGGAATTCATTCCTCCACCAAGAGTTGTCACTCCAGTGGAAGAGTATCAACAAAAATTGACTGACCTAAATTAGTGGAAGAAAGCTAACCCTACTTTGTTTGTTAAGGGAGGTTTGCTATGTGAAAGTCCCAATGAATCACCACCCATTAAGGTTACTCACCCAGTTACTGGTAAAGCTGTTGACCTAGGCTCCAACACTGTTAGAAGACCTACCATTAAATATGCAGAGATGTATAGGAATAATAGGTCACCCAAGAGCCAAGTTAACAATCATAGAACAGGTTTCTTCTCTTCTAGACCTAAGAGTGTGTCTAAGAAAGCCTGTTATACTTGTGGTAGCTTTTCACATTTGGCATACAAGTGTGTCAACGCTCCCAAAGCCAGCGTTGATAGGAACAATTTTAGCGCTGATAGGAAGAAAGTCAACGTTGTTAGGAAGTCAAACGTTGTCAGACCCAAACCTTGTGTACAGCAAAGTCCACAAGTGATTAGACCTGCCCCATTATTTTCTAGAAGGTCTAACACCCATGGACAAAGACCTTTTCAAAAGACAAACACCTGGTCAAATAGGCAATGGGTTCCTGTAGCAAACCCTAGGTTCAACGCTGACAAGGGTAATTTCAGCGTTGACAGGACAAAATCCAACGCTGACAGAAACGTGACCAGACCTAAATATTTGCCGCCACAAGGTAAGGGGTCAAAAGCTTCTTCACGTTTAACATGGAGACCCAAGAAAGATCAAAACCCTAATAATAATGGAATTTCAATGACTTGCAATAGATTTAATTACATTTCTAAGGTCATTACAAAACCAATTGGGGTTAACTGGGTATTTCATCCTAAAAGGGATGAGAATGGGGTTGTTGTGAGAACTAAGTCTGTTCTTATTGAAAAACCAGATGAATCCAAGTCTTCTGAGACTTGGGTTCCCAAAGAAAACTAATTTGTTTTCTTTATGTGCAGGGCATTCAAAGACAGATCAATGACTATGGATATTGGGATAGTAGATGCTCAAGGCACATGACAGGAAAGGAAGACTATCTGACAAACTTCACTCCTATTAAAGATGGTGATAAGGTATACTTTGGAGGGGGCTACGGCACCATTACAGGCAAAGGAACCCTTCTCACCAATAATCTACGTTTTGAGAATGTCTTCCTGGTAAAAGAACTGGATTATAATCTGTTTAGTGTATCACAAGTGTGTGATAACAAAAATAAGGTTCTTTTCACTGATATTGAGTGTTTGGTGTTAAGCAAGGATTTTAAGATCCCTGATGAGAAGTATATTGAGTATAGAACACCTAGGCATAAGGACATATATAATGTGAATTTATATGGGATTAAAGTGAATACAAATATGTCTTGTTTTTATGCTAAGGCCTCAGTAGATGAAAGTAATTTGTGGTACAAGAGACTAGGGCACATAAATTTTAAAAATATAAATAGACTTGTGAGGCTTGGTTTAGTTGATGGTTTGCCTGAGAAGGCCTTCCACAATGACCACTCTTGTGTTGCATGTCTTAAAGGCAAGCAGCACAAGGTCTCATTCAAGTCCAAGCAGGTGCATACTAGTTCCAGACCTCTTCATATGCTACACATGGACCTCTTTGGTCCAACAAATATAGAGAGTTTGAATGGAAAGTCATATTGTTTTGTTGTCACTGATGACTTTTCTAGGTTTACTTGGACATTCTTTCTAGCTATGAAGAGTGACACAGCTGATGTTCTTATTGATTTTATCACTCAAATTGAGAAAAGGTCTGGCAATGAAGTTAAGATGCTTAGAAGTGATAATGGTGGAGAATTTAGGAACAAGAAGCTAGATGATTTTTGTGCCAGGAAAGGAATTACTAGGCAATTCAGTATTGCTAGAACCCCACAACAAAATGGGGTTGCTGAAAGGAAAAATAGAACCCTAATTGAAGCAGCCAGAACAATATTGGCTGATGCTCACTTTCCTATAGCCTTTTGGGCTGAGGCTGTTAATACAGCATGCTATGTGCAAAATAGAGCATTGGTTAACAAAATTCAGAACAAAACACCTTATGAGTTACTTTGGGGAAAAAAACCTAATATTGGTTTTCTCAGACCTTTTGGTTGTCATGTAGTTGTACTAGATACTAGTGATGCCTTAGGGAAATTTAGTGCAAAAGGTGATGAGGGCTATTTCATGGGGTATTCAGTCCAGAGCAAGGGTTATAGGGTTTATCTTAAAGAGGACAAACGAATTGTTGAAAGAGTACATGTTAGGTTCTTAGAGAATAAACCTAGTGATCCTGAGAGTGGTCCAAATTGGTTGTTTGATTTGGAACCCTTATCTAGAACTTTAAATTATATGCCTGTCACTAATCTAGACATTGTGAATGTAACTTCAAATGTTGTGGAGGAACAAGTTGTTGATGTTTCAGGTACACAGGTTGATGAGAGGGTTGGATCATAAGCAAAAAAGGCATCTCCTACATTTGAATATGTCACAATTCCCATTTGGACAGATGCTTTTGCTGCTGCTGCTGCTACTGCTGGACAAGATAATGGTGGTCTCCAAATACCACCAGATACAAACATGCATGGTTCTTCAGGCGCTGACAAAGGCAAATCTAGCGCTGACAAGACCAATTCAGACGTTGACAACAACATTTCAAGCGCTGTTAGCTCAGACGCTGACAACCAAGATTCAAACGTTGACAACACTTATGGGCATCTTTTCTCTTCCAGTTTTGAACAGGGTGGACCTTCAAATGTTCATGAAGAGATTCATGTTGCTCAAAGAGAGTCTGATGAAGAAGATATTGGCAACATGGAGCATGAGGTTGAGGACACCAGACTTTTTGAAGGAGGGGTTCTCACCTCCACAATGAAGAATCACCCCACATCTCAGATCATTGGTGATATTATGACTCCAGTTCAGACAAGAAGATCCCATCAAGGTCTTGGTGGATTTATTGCCAATATACACAAGAAGGTTGATACCCCTCTTGTGCAAGCATGTTTGTTTGCATGTTTTCTGTCACAAGAAGAACCCAATAAGATATTTGATGCTCTCAAAGAACCAAGTTGGGTGGAAGCAATGCAGGATGAGCTTCACCAATTTGCAATTCAGGATGTTTGGGAGCTGGTTGATTGTCCTAGATATGTCAGACCTATAGGGACAAGATGGCTTCTCAGGAACAAAAGAGATGAAAGAGGTATTGTGGTCAGAAACAAGGCAAGGTTAGTGGCTCAAGGTTATACACAAGAGGAGGGGATAGACTATGAGGAGGTCTTTGCACCAGTTGCAAGGATTAAAGCTATTAGGATTTTTCTAGCCTATGCTTCATGCATGGGCATCACAATCTATCAAATGGATGTCAAGAGTGCTTTCTTGTATGGAACCATTGTTGAAGAAGTATATGTCATGCAACCTCCTGGTTTTGAGGATCCAGAGCATCCAGATAAAGTGTATAGAGTCAAAAAGGCTATGTATGGCCTTCATCAAGCCCCTAGAGCATGGTATGGTACCTTGTCTACCTATTTGGTGGACAATGGATTCAAGAGGGGCACCATAGATCAGACACTATTTACAAAGAAGAAAGGCAAAGATGTGTTGCTTGTGTAGGTCTATGTTGATGATATCATTTTTGGGTCTACTGATCCAAAGATGAGTGAGGATTTCTCCAAGCTTATGACGGACAAATTCAAGATGAGTGCTATGGGGGAGATGAACTTCTTTCTTGGTTTACAAGTTCAGCAGAAAGAAGATGGTATCTTCATCTCCCAGGACAAATATGTTGCTGAAATCTTGAAGAAGTTTGGCTTTTCTCCACATGAAAAGAGGGCTTCTACTCCTATGGATAGAGAACACCCTTGGGGAAAGATTGGAGATGGGAAAGATGTTGATGTCAGGCATTATAGATCCATGATTGGATCCTTGATGTATCTTACTGCTTCCAGACCTGATATCATGTTTGCTGTATGTGCTTGTGCACGTCATCAAGTGACTCCCAAAGAATGTCACCATTATGCTGTGAAGAGGATCTTTAGGTACCTAAGATGTTTCCCTAGTCTTGGTTTGTGGTACCCAAAGGATTCACCATTAGAGCTGATTGCATATTCAGATAGTGATTATGGAGGTGATAAGTTTGATAGGAAATCCACAACTGGTGGATGTCAGTTTCTTGGGAGCATATTAATATCTTGGCAATGCAAGAAACAAACAGTGGTGGCTAACTCTACAACTGAAGCAGAGTATGTGGCTGCAGCAACATGTTGTGGTCAAGTGTTGTGGATTCAGAACCAGCTGTTGGACTATGGGTATAATTTCATGCATACTAAGATATTTGTTGACAATAATAGTACTTTATGCATCATTAAGAATCCTGTACATCATTCTAAAACTAAACACATAGAAATTAGACACCATTTTATAAGAGATTGCTTTGAGAAAGGTTTAATACAACCAGATAGGGTTGACACTGAGGAAAATGTGTCAGATTTATTAACTAAACCTTTTGATGCTGGAAGATTTCAATACTTGGTAACAAGTATTGGAATGGTTAATCTCACTTAATATGTGTTTTGGATTCTTTTTGTAAAAGTATGTACAGGATGATGCATTATTATTATTGGTCTTATTGATGATTTAGATTTTCCACTATATTTTTCTAACACTGACAAAGGTTGTTTGAACACTGATAAGTGTTTTTGCAACGTTGTCAGCAATATAATTGTCTAACGCTGACAAAGCTTCCTTCAACGCTGTTATGTGTTATCGGGGCGTTGTCAGCAACAATGTTAGTTTTGTGGTTTTCAATCTAAATGTGCAGATGGTGTTAGCAGTATACCATTGGATACAGAGTTGCTTATGGATCAATGGAATAGCATTTGGACAAGTTTTTATTTATGGATGATGGTTGGAATGTTTCATTCCTATCTTGACATAAATTTTTATGTTCATGCATGATTTTAGCAAACTTTTTGTATCATAGTTTAAGGGGAGGTTTTAGGAACCTTTAGGATTTTTGGGTATCCATATGATACTCTTATCACAATTCTAGATTGTGTCCACATGTGGGTATGGGTTAGTTTTACTAAACCATGAGGCACTGTAGCATGCATAGTATATCAACTTTGCATGCTGCCAAGACATTTTTGGCCTAGAATTGGTTGTGGTCTGTTGGGAGACTTGGGAATGATTTTGATATGGGATTTACCTGGGAGTAACAAGGATTTTATAAGGTAACTTGGTTGTTAAGAATTTTGGTTAGCAAGGGACACTAGAGGACTGTTATGTCTATCTTGCTTATGCAAGTGTGCATAACTGGACAGTGCTTGCCGCCCTATAATAATTATCAGCTTTTGGTTATCTTCTCTAGGATAAATTACTTGTTAAGGTCATTTTTCACTTTTTAAAACAATTTTATTTTTGTACGCTGACAAGATTTTTCCAAGCGTTGTTGAGACCAAATTGGACGCTGACATGGCTTTAGGCGAACGTTGACAAGATTATAGCCGTTGGGCGTTGATAGGTTATTTTTGACCGTTGACACTCAATGGGACCTACCCAGTTGTTACTTTTTGACATATTTTCAAGCCGTAATTTTAGGAGTTGTTACTTTCATTAAATGCATGAGATAACTTATAACGTTTTCAATATTTTCATGATTAGTTTTTGAAAATCTTTGCCTATTTTTGGGCCAATCACATGCATTCTTTATCTCCTATAAATTTGGCTCCTATTTTAAAACAGGGTATCTATAATTCTTGTCTAACACTTTTCTCTTATCAACCTTCATCTTCTACACTTCAAATTACCAGCTTTCATCAATGGCACCAAACTTTAACTCAGCAGAATTGGATTTGGGGTTCAAGTCTCAACACAACATGATTGCTTATCTTGTTGCTGATAATGATTTGTTTCCTCAATACACACAAATGGTGGCGTATTTGAACGCATCCCCATTAAGGTATGCTCTTTCTCATGCACCACTCATTCCAGTCACACACATTAAGCAGTTTTGGAACACTATCAGTTCCTCAACAGTTAATGGAGTGACCACATTGACTTCTATTGTTCATGGGAGATCTTGGGTGGTTACTGAGGCCTTGGTACACCAGGCCTTGCATCTTGATGATGCTGATGGTGTAGCCATTCTTCCCATAAATGAAATAGAACAAGGGCTTAGGGCTTTGGGATATCCTTTTCCTGATGAAGGTACTCTTAACAAATACCATAAGCAGGAATTTCCCCCAGCCTGGAAGTACCTAATCCACATTCTCCTTCAATGTTTGAGTCCCAAATGTACTGCACACAATGAGATCAATAGATCCATTGCCAGTGCTATTGTGTGCATTGCAACAGGGCAAAAATAAAACTATTCTAAAATGATTTTTGAAGGGATGTGTAAAAACAAGGGGACAAAAATGACTTTAGCTTATCCCCGTTTTCTGCAAATGATTTTTGATGATCAAGGTTATTGTTCACGGGATCACAATGATTTTTATAAGATCCCTGAACAAAAGAAAGCTATTTTTACGAAGATGGATTCACCACCTCATAGAGACTTACCTTTAACCCCAGCCATGCTTGCTGTTATTGCAGCCGCACAACCCCAACCAGACCCTCAACCTCAAATTGACCCTCAACCACAACTTGAACCCATCCCTGAACCTTTACCCTCACCTGAACAAATGCAAATTGACCAAGAACCCTTTGACGCTGACACATCAAATGTTGGCGTTGATGTGCCTATTTCCAACGCTGACACACAACCATCACAATCCCAAACACCCCTTAACCAACCCTCATCTACCCATTCTTCCACACCATCTTCTACACCACCTGAATATAGGTTGATAAAACGCCAAAGGACTACTGGAGTGTTCTCCTCTGGTGGTCCTAGCCATGAAGCAGAGAGAACCACCACCACAAGTGTGGCTGGTGACCTGGATGAGGCTGGGACTATTGGTTCTGGCTTAGATGTTGGCCAAGGCAGTCCCACCATCATTAAGTCCTCATCCTTGCCCAATGAACCTGACTTGGGAGGTCAAATCCCCATTTCAGAAGAGGGCAGTCTGGAACCAATGACTCTTTTGGAATTGACGGCAGTCTGCATTAGCTTGCAAAAGCAAAATGCAGACTTAGTACAAATTGTCAGCTCACAAGGCCTTGAACTCAAGAAATTGAGGGAGAGGATTGTTGTTTTGGAAAGTGATCATGCTAGGAGGGGTATGGAGGAGTCTTCCAAAGGGGAGGAAGATCAAAGAAATTTGAGTGATAAGGGCAGCCAAGATGGTCAATCAATGGATGTTGCTGAAGCCCTTACAACTTTGAAGGAACAAACAGGTTTTGATATGTCCTTAATCTCTCCAACCAATCTAAATTTATCATTTACAGCTATGTTGAGAGAGGTTACACAAGGCGCTGAGGGAAAATATTTGAGCGTTGACAAGACAAATTTGGACGCTGATAGAAGTATTTTTGGCGCTGATAGAGGAAATTTGGGCGTTGACAGACCTGTACATAAAGGTGATGTATTCCAGTCATCATCTATCATCAAAGAAGTTTCTACTCAGGTATTACCATCTACCTTACCAACCATTGCACCATCAGATAAGGGTAAGGGTAAATTGGTAGAAGAATTTGTTCCAAAGAATGCAGCCCAAGTTGAATTTGATAGAAGATTGGCTGAACAAATGATGGAACAAGGTGAAAAGGAAAAGTCACCATTTGTTGTGACTTCTGAAGAAGAAAGTGATGGAGCTAGCTCAGACTCAAGTGTGATGATTATAGAACCAGAAAGGCTTGAGTATGGTGATGAGCTTGCTAGGGAAAAGTTGAGAGATTTAAAGTTGCAAGTTGACTTTGACATGCCAGAGGTGGTTCAGATGTACAATTCTTGGGAAGAAAGCTGTATGGATAATCCAGACTTGACCATTTCAGATCAAATATGGGGTTTGGAGCTTCTTCTTAGAGTTCAGAAGGATTGTAGCACAAGGCAAGCAATATTCTCTCTGGGTTGAAAAGGGATAGAAGGGAGCTCTACTTTATGTTGCTCAGATGTCATGGAGTTGGATGGACACATCAGAAGTTGAAGTCTTTGACATTTGATGAGTTGGAACATAGGGCTTATCCTATTTGGGTGAGAGTGTAGGAAGAAAACACTCTCAGACTTCTTTCAGATGAAAGAAAGGAGCAACTTGCAGAAGAGATGGAAATCAAGAAAGCTATGATAGTTCCCAGGCCAGTGAAGAAGGGATTTACACTTGAGTTTCCAAAAGATATGAATCCACTATATCCAAGTGAAGCAGTTATAAGAAAGAGCCTCAAGCTCTCCCCATTAGAAGCTTCAGATATGGTGCAGGTGTTACCATTAGATTCCAGGAATCCAATTGTGAGTTATGATGAGGATGAATGTGGATTCTGGAAGATTGGAAGATTTGGCAAGGAGGTACACACTTTTACCACTCTCATATCTTTATTTGCAAGTTGTGATAGAGAAGACTTGGTGGACCTTAGGAGGTTACTAGAGACCAAGTATGAGGCTGAAGCACCAACTTCAGCTAATGGAATAAAACTTTGGACCATATTCAAAAGAATGTGTGGGACAAATGAGGAAGATCCTGAAATATGGAAGGATCTTGAAGATGACCTCAGTGGTCTTCAATGGAGGTTATATTCAGCTGCTGGTGTATACCATTTGAGTTCTACAAAGTTTGCTGAGTATCTACTTGTGGATGCTCAATATTTCATATCCAAGGCTGTTTTGGAAAAGATGAAGGACACTCAGCTTGAGATAGATTATTCAAGTGACGTGGCAAAGAATTTGATCAGATTTATTCATTACCAATATGAGAAGGTTTGTCAGACTCCTCCAAGTTCTTAATGCTTATTCAGAAACTTAATCATAAGAGTGGATATCAAGTTTAGGGGAGGATTGTTGGGAATAAATTAAGGCCAGATCACTTGAGCGCTGACAAGAACAAATCAAGCGTTGACAGGAACAAAGCAAGCGCTGACAGCTCAAGCGTTGACAAGTTAAAGTCAAGCGTTGACAGATTGAAGACAAGCACTGATGGAAGATATAAGCTACACGTTTATTATATTCTAAGAATACTTCTAGTAAGGATAGAAACGACAATGTATTTTCTATGTTTATCTTTACCTAGAATAGTTGATACGTAGCTTATTGTACAAGGCTTCTTAGTCTATAAAAGAAGGCCTTTAGGTTAATGTTCAATATCAAGTTTTATATAAGTTTTCATTCGTAAACATCTTTCATTGTAAGCATGTTCGACATTCATAATCAAAGTGAAAGTTTTGTTTACATCTTGTGTTCTTGTTTAAGTGTTAAAATTCCGAATAACACTTAGATTCACAAAGAATATAACAAAGGTTTCTCTACGTGTTATACTTGATCTAATCTCGTATACACAAAGCTAATCGATCTAAGTTTGGGATCAACAAGAATTTTCTTCTTTTGTTGGGAAGTGAGACCCTCTATTAGCACATCCCCCACAAGATAGTTTGCAATATCCGCAAACCAAGGGGTGGCATCCTCTTGAGAAGAGATAGACATGAGCTCCTATAATGGAAAGGATTCATTAATTTCTTTATTAGGCAATCCACCTTGAAAAGGTTGCTCAAGTATACTCAAGTGATCCGCCAGTAAATTCTCGGCTCCTTTCTTATCACGAATCTCAATGGAAAACTCTTGGAGCAATAAAACCCATCTCAAAAGTCTAGGCTTAGCATCTTGCTTTGTCATGAGGTACTTGAGAGCGGAATGATCCGTATACACTATGGTTCTGAATAGCACAAGATAGGGTCTAAATTTCTCAAATGCATAGACTATAGCAAGCAATTCTTTTTCCGTGGTTGTATAGTGAAGATGAGCACCCATCATGGTTTTACTAGCATAGTGTATAGGTTGAAAATGCTTATTCACTCTTTGTCCTAATACGGCTCTCACGACATACTCACTAGCATCACACATAAGCTCAAAAGGCAAATCCTAATTTAGAGAAACCAAAACGGGAGCCTTAGTCAACTTTTCCTTAAGTATCTCAAAAGATTTTAAACACTCTTGGGTGAAAATGAAAGGAGACTCTTTTTCCAAGAGGTGGGTCATCGGTCTTGCTATCTTAGAGAAATCTTGTATGAAACGTCTATAGAATCCCGCATGACCCAAAAAACTTCTAACTCCTTTCACCGTGGTAGGTGGGGGAAGCTTAGCAATAACATTTATCTTAGCACGATTCACTTCTAAACCTTTGTTGGATATCTTATGTCCCAAGACTATCCCCTCTTTGACCATGAAATAGCACTTCTCCCAATTAAGAACAAGACGTGTTTCTTCACACCTCTTAAGCATTCGTTCTAAATGGGAGAGACAAGAAGTGAATGAATCTCCAAAAACCGAGAAATCATCCATGAAAACTTCCATAGTGTGCTCAATCATGTCATGGAAAATGGCCATCATACACCTATGAAATGTCCCTGGTGCATTGCACAAGCCAAAAGGCATTCTCTTGTAAGCAAATGTACCATAGGGACAAGTGAATGTGGTCTTTTCTTGATCCTTAGGGTCAATGGGTATTTGAAAATAACTCGAGAATCCATCTAGAAAGCAATAGTACTCATTTCCCGCTAAGCGTTCAAGCATTTGGTTCATAAAAGGCAATAGGAATGATCTTTCCTAGTAGCATCATTGAGCTTCCTATAATCAATACAAACTCTCCAACCCGTAACAATTCTAGTAGGAATAAGCTCATTGTTCTCATTGGGCACTACGGTGATTCCACCCTTCTTAGGATCACAATGTACTGGGCTAACCCATAGAGACTCGGAAATAGGGTAAATCATGCCCGCATCAAGAAGTTTGATAACTTCCTTCTTAATGACCTCATGGATTTTAGGGTTAACCCTTCTTTGGCTTTGAATAGCGGTTTTGTAATCATCTTCCTTAAGGATTGTGTGTGTACAAAAATTTGGATCAATTCCCCTTATGTCGGATATTTTCCATGCTATAGCTTGCTTATGTTTCTTAAGGACCTCTATGAGTTTTTCTTTCTCATCCTCTTTCAAATCTTTAGCAATGATCACGGGTAATTGGTCTTTTCCCTCTAAGAAAGCATATTCAAGGTGTGATGGAAGGTCCTTAAGTTCAAGGGTAGGTGGACTCTCTATTCAAGTTTTCACTATGGATGGATCATCATTGGTAACTTCTTGTGGGATAGGTGAGGGAATGGGATCCTCATTGAGAAACTTTTGGATAGTGAGAATGTCTTCTTCCCAATTGATGGGAGAATCATCATATCCAAGGAAGTTGGAGTCAAAATCCTCTAAGAGGAAATCACTCTCTCCAAAAGGTGTCAAGGAGGGAGCAATTGAGGCAACGGTCTCTACATGAGGCATATCTTCATTATCATTCTTACAAGCTTCATGGAAATGCTCATCATACACCTCATCAAGTACATCCACTATGTTAATGGTTTCACAAGCTTGAGACTTCTTAGTCACTTTTCCTAGCTTAAACACCACTTTCTCATCCTCAACTCTCATAATTAGTTCTCCCTCCGCCGCGTCTATAAGAGTACGACCCATCCTTAAAAATGGTCTACCAACAATTAGAGGAACTCTCGGGTCCATATCATAATCAACCACTACAAAGTCCACCGGAAAGGTAAACTTATCCACACCTACAAACACATCCTCTGCAATACCTACCGGGTAAGCTATGGTAGGATTGGCTAACTCAAGGGTCATCCTAGTTCGAGTGAACTCGAGAAGAGAGAGTTTTTGCCAAACCAATAAAGGCATGAGATTTATGCTTGCCCCTAGATCCGCTAATGCCATGCAATTTTCCACACCGGGAAAATTACAAGGGATCAAAAATCTCCCCGGATATCCAAGTTTTGTAGGTAAAGTTTTTAGCAACACGGCGGAGCATTTCTCATTAAGGGATGTGTTAGGCAAATCCAACAATTTTTCCTTTTTGGAGAGGAGATCTTTTAACATCTTAGCAAATTTTGGCATATATGCAAGAGCTTTCGCAAAGAAGATCTTTATGTTAAGTTTCTTGAACATCCTCAAAAAGTTTGAGACTTGTATATCATCCTTGTTTTTCAATTTCTCCTTTCTCAATCTTGAAGGATAAGGAAGGCTTGGTTTAGATGTAGGTGGAGTAGGTGTTGTGGTGGAAGATTTGTCTTTGTTAGCTTCTTCATTGGTAGGTGTGGAAGGTAAAGGAGAAGTAAGTACAGGTTGAGAAGGTGTTGGTGTTGAAGTGGTAGATCTTGGAGGTGGTGAAGAAGATGTAGAAAGCTTATCACAAGTTGGAACCATAGTAGGCTTAACAATAGAAGGTGTAGAAGGTGAAGGATCATTAGTCGTTTTTCCATTTCTTCTTGTGATAGCATTAACAATGGCCCTCGGGTTTGTTTGTGTGTTAGAAGGTAAAGCTCCTTGTGGTCTTTGATTAAATGCCATCATAATCCTCTGGTAGATTCCTCAGTTATAAGTCTCATTTACTCTTGCAATCTCTTCTCACTTTCACGAATTCTCCTTTCAACATACTCATGATTATCATATTGGCCATATCCTTGATTTTTAACTTAAGGGTATCCTTAAGTTAGGAAGGGTGGGGGGTGGTGGGTTAAATCCTTGATTGGGTGGGTGAAAGTTATTTCTTTGATTGTGAAAGTTGTTGGGTGCTTTATAGTTGTTCCCTTGGTATTATGGCATTGGCCCTTGGTTCCTTTATAACAACTGAGGGGGATTGGGTTGAGTATGGGTGGGCGGATGGGGTGGGAAACCGGGTGGAGCAAGGTAGTTTTGTGACTTGTAAGAAAGATTGTTTTGATTGATGTTGGGTTTGAAATGTTCTTTATGTTCGTCTTGGTAATCATAACACTCAACTTGATAACCTTGAACTTTATCACATTATTGGTAGGAATGGGGACCTCCACAAGTCTCACATGAAATAGCAATAGCATGCACATCATTGGTGGAATTGTTGCCCAAATGTTTTTTCATAAAGTCATTCATCATGGTTTGTTGCATCTTTTGGGTGTTTTGCAAAATTGTTTGACTTTCCTTTTGAGCTTGAGTCAATTCTTGCATTGTTGAAAGGAGTTGAGTCTCAAATGTTTTGGAACCACCTTCTTGAGTAACATGGACTCTCTCATCAAAGTGTGTGTTAGTTTGCACCATCGATTTGGTCTCAATAATGTCCCATGCTTCTTGAATGGATTTAGAAAGAATATTTCCACCGTGGAAGAGTTGAGTTAATCATTGTGGTGTGGTCTTAATCCATTATAGAAAGTATTGATTTGGTGAACTTCATTGAATCCATAATTTGGGCATTTTCTCTATAACTCCTTGTACTCTTCCCAAGCATCACTAAAGGTTTGGCTAGGTTTTTGTTGGAATACAATAATTAGGTTTCTCAAAGCCGTGGTCCTAGATGGGGGAAAGAACTTGTTCAAAAACTTCGTAGTGAAATCATCCCAAGTAGTAATGCTCTTAGGTGGTTGCTTATCAAGCCAATACTTAGCATTACTGATAGGTGTGTAAACACCCATCTTTTCTACCACCTAATTACAATAATAACCAGACCAAAACGTGTATTTTATGTCTTTTATGTCGGAATTATGCGTGGTTTGTGTTTTTGTTGTGATTTAGGACGAAAAGGTGAAAAGTGGAGAAAACACGGAAATTCACGGGCATTTACGGACTTTTATTGAAGAAAAGGATGAAAGACGAAGTCAAGAAGTCAAAAGTGGATAAAGAACGGAAGTCCAAGACCAATTCTGAAGATTTATCGAAGAAAAAGTCAAAAGACGAAAGTTTACTTAAAGCCGAGGAACTCAAGTCTTATTTATCGAAGAATTAAAAGACGAGTCCAAAGAAATCCCGAGCCAAAAGTCATCACATTCCAAGATTAACAAAAAGATTAAGAAGGAAGGACTTGATGGTGCAATTAACAAGAAAGGAAGGAGAGAGGAAGCTTCCCCTAACCACTCCCTAATCACATATATAAACCCTCATTTTCATTCATTTACTCTTGTTGGTGGCTTGACAAACCATTCTTCCACTTTCATTTATGCACATTTAATTACTTGCACATTTAAATACATGTTTTGCACCTTTAATTACTTTTAATTTCAAGTAAGTGTTTCTTTTTAATTACTTGCACCTTTATTTTATCTCGTTAATCTTCTTCTACCTTTCTTTGGTTTACACGTTTTAAACTTGTTGATTTGTTAAAGATTTGATTTTTATGCTTTTGATTGTTTTAAACTTCTTATTTTCATAGCTTATTTGATTTATTTTCAAGTTTATATAGTTTTTATAAAAGTTAGTTTTATATAAAAGTTGTTTTACTTAAAGTTTATCTTTTTCTTGTCTTAAAAGTCTTTAACTTTCAGTCTTATAGCTTATTTTTACACGGTTTTAGCTAAGGTTTTCGTCTAGTGCTTATTAGGATTATAGCTTATTTACGTAGCTTATTTTTAGTTTTCTTCTACGTATTCCGATTGGGGTCCAATCGGAAAAGGGTTTTACTTTCCGATCCATATTCCGATTGGTGGGAACTTTGGTATTCCGATCGTGGACCAGGTAAGTGGTATTCCGATTGGGTTTAGTGACAGTTATTCCGATCTAGTGCTTCTTCCCTCATTCCGATTGAGGTGTCTATTTGGGTTATTCCGATCAGAATGAGTGACACGTTCCGATTGTAGTCCCTAACTACATTCCGACCAAGTTCAAGTCAATTATTCCGATCGGTGCGTTTAGGATATTCCGATTGGTAAGTGACAGCATTCCGATTGGGTTCCGACCAACATTCCGATTGGGGCAGTTCGACATTCCGATTGTGGCCTATCGGAATATATTCCGATTGGAGGGTATTTTTCATGCTTTGTCTTGTTTAATTTTTAGTTTACGTCTTTAATACTTGTCTAACTTTAATTTCCGTCACGCTTTAGTTTTAGTCATTTTAATTAATTTACTTTCCGACACGTTTTTAAATATTGCACCTTTCGTTAATTAGATTTAGATTTATTTTCACGCACTTTACTTTAACGCCACTTTACTTTCAACGACATTTACTTTTAAGTCTTTGCACATTTAAATTTAAAACCAACCAAAAATATTTGTTTCCACCAAAATAAAACTGAGTCACATAGAGAACTAAGATCAATTCGATTAGACATACTTCAACGAACATAATTTTTACTTAGGTAAAAACCATGTATCAAATGGCGCCGTTGCCGGCTCTTTTCGTTAAGATCAATAGTTTTCTGTGAGAGACACGTTGCTTTTTGGGATCCGTTCACTTGTGAACGTTATTTTTCTTGCATAAAAAATAAAAAAATCATAAAAATTAAAAATTGATAAAAAACCATAAAAATTAAAAATTTCAAAAATCCAAAAAGATTTTATCTTTCTTGTGTATATATATTGTCTTTGTTTTTGGTTTTGTTTTCTTTTGCATTTTCAGGTGTATGCGTACTAGATCTTCTAATTATCAAGAGCCCGAGCCTCAAGAAGATTTAGATATGGCAGGTGTTAACAATAATCAACCACCGCACCTCAATAATAATAATAACAACAATGCTCTTCCACAGCCCGATCTTCGAACCATGGAGGAACTTTGTCAACCAACAATGTTTGGACGAGGAGGACCGATTGCGCCGATGCAAATCAACGCTCCTGAGTTTTCGTTGAAGCACCATATGATTCAGCAAGTGCAAACAAACCCATTTAGAGGATTGCCTGATGATGATGCCAACAAACATCTCGACAAGTTCATTACTATCACTCAGAGCATGAAGTTGGCTGGTGCCACAATGGATGAGCTTCGCCTACAACTCTTTCCACACACTCTATTACATCATGCCGAGAAATGGTTTGATCGTCTCCCGAAGAATTCTATTCACACTTGGGATGACATGACTCAACGCTTTTTGTCGCGCTACTTTCCACCATCCATGGTCACAAGCCTTCGCAATCAGATCAGCGGTTTCATGCAAGATCCCGATGAATCTCTTTTCGATGCATGGGAGAGATATAATGTCTTGATCGACCGTTGTCCAAACCACAACATGCTTCCGGTCACCTTGATCGATACTTTCTACAACGGTTTAACTTTTCGAGATCGTGATACGATCAATGCAGCCGCCGGTGGCACATTCATGAAAAGGAGACCCGAGGAGTGTAGAGAGTTAATTGAGAACATGACTACTCACCACAAAAACTGGGATTCCTCTGCATCTTCAAGGAACAACCCGAGAGTCAATGTTTCCTCAACCTCAGCAAACCCTGAGATGACCGAACTCACCCGCATGATGACTGAAATGAGCAAAAGTATTACGCTTCTCGCTTCAAACCAACAACAACAACAAGTTAAAGCAGTAGCTAATCTTTGTGAGACATGCGGCGGTCCTCACTCATACACCGATTGTCCTTCGACACAAGGAAATCCGGAAAATGTGTATGCAGCTTACGGTAATTATTCACCGGAAAATTACCAAGCTAGACAACAAGGGGATAGAAATCTGCTGAGCTACCGTTCTAACAACTACCTTTCACCCGGTTTTTCTCCTCAAAACCAAAACCCCGCCAACAACTACACTAGAAGCAACCAAATCCCACCAAGAGCTTCTAATCCTTATCACCCACCCGCCCAACAAAACCCACCCAGTAATCCGGATGTTGAGGCCATCATGAGAACCCAAGGAGAGCAAATCAAGAACTTGCAGAGCCAAATTATCAATCTTAAAGGAGATATCACAAAGCAAGGAAATGAGATAAGATCCGAGCTTCGAAATGATATTCAATCCTCTTTCAGCAATCAAACCAATGATTTGAAGAATATGCTTGCTAGTTTCTTGCCAGCCGCTCAACCCTCTTCTTCGAGTTCTCTACCTTCAAACACCGTCACTAATCCGCGAGCCAATGTGAGTGCTATTACTACTCGTAGTGGAGTCACCATCATAGGACCACCAATCCCACCCCCATCATCTACACCTCCTCCACCACCATGTATCCCTACTCCTCCTACACCTAGTATTAGTGCACCATTACCGTCTCTGCCTCGACGTGATGAAGTTCCCACGAATGATCCTTCAACATCACAACCTTTACCTACTACACCTGCACCCTCACCACCCAAACCTAATATCCCTTATCCTTCTCGCTTGGGCAAGAACAAAATGCTAAACAAGGAGGACGCTCAAGTGACTAGCTATATCAAGATGATTTCTCAAATGAACTTCAACATTAGCTTTCTTGAGGCACTTGTCCACATGCCCAAATTTGTTAAAGCATTTAAGGAATTGCTTAGCAAGAAGGAGAAGCTTATTGAACTCGCCAACACACGCTTAAATGAAAACTGCTCAGCAGTTATTCTTAAAGAATTACCGGAAAAGCTTGGAGATCCCGGTCGATTTGTGTTGCCTTGCGTGTTCAACAAAACTGAAGAATTTACTGCCCTTGCTGATCTCGGGGCTAGTATTAATTTAATGCCACTCAGTGTTTGGAAAACACTATCATTGCCCGACCTCATTCCAACAAAGATGACTCTCGAACTTGCAAATCGCACTCTCGCTTACCCCGTTGGTATAGCTGAAGACGTGTTTATCAAAGTTGGCACATTTACTTTCCCGGTCGATTTTGTCGTAGTTGATTATGAAATGGACCCTCGTATTCCTTTAATACTTGGTCGGCCATTCTTGAGAACCGGACGTGCTTTAGTAGATGTGGCCGAAGGTGAGTTAATCTTACGAGTCGGGGATGATTCAAAAGTTTTTAAAATGGGGAAGCTTACCGGCAAATCTTTTGGACGAGAATCAGTGAATATGATAAATGTGCTCGATGACTTTACCGTCTATGACAATCCTCTATTCGATTCTTACATCGATAATCCACTCTTTGACGATGATGTGGATGATTCTCGCTCCACTCTGGACGCTTCTCCCATTTATGATTCTTCACCGGTCTTTGATGCTTATGATGATGATGATTCTATCTCAGATTCGGATGATTTTGATTGTACTTCTGAGTATCCCGAGCTGCCTACTTTCGATGATTTTGATGAGGCTGATACTCTCTCGAGCGATTCTTCACATGATGAAGATCCTCCGCCATCACTCGATCCTACTTTGGACGACTACTCATTTGAGGAAGATTTCTCTGAATTTCTCAACACTTACTTCCCTCATGAGAGTGATGCACCTCCTTTGGACTTTGAAGATTATCGTCTTGATCCTACTTTGGATTTGAAGAGCATTTTGTCAAAGGAGAAGAAACCGGTTGACACCGAAATCCGTTGCACATATGATTTGACACCTCTTTGTCCCACTTCTGAGGACGAGGTTGTGCTTCTTTGCGGATCTTCTTCCCACTCGGCTGAGCCTGAGTGCTATTTTCCCCTAAAGGAAAAGTGTTCGACCCCGGTATTGAAATCTTTAAGCCATCTCAGTATCCACCTGATGAAATAAAAGGAAATATCTTTGGAAATTTTGAAGACATGCTTGCTCCACTTCAACTTTGCTTCCACCGTGCTCCATCGCTGCTTAAGGGAACCTTGCCATTTCTCTTTTGGCTTGCCTTGTTCGCCTTAAGCTCTTGTTATTTGATGGATGAAAACTATGTCTTCGATCCTGGTGGATATGTTTTCTGCTTTTTCCGTTGATGATCAAGGTCGAGTCAGGCTCACGACTCGGTTAACAAAAACCAAGCGCTTCTTGGGAGGCAACCCATGCATCTATCTTTCCGCTTTCTTTATCATAAGTGTAGGGGGGACCCCTTTGGATTGCTATTTCCTCTCCTCACTTCTTAATCAGGGATTCGAGCTTCAATGATCCACTCTTGATGATTCTTGACGACCCGTGATTCCATGTTCCACTTCTTCCCGGTTCTATCCTTAACTCTTTTCGATTCACTATTTTATATTTTCTCAATATTAAAATAGGAATCACTTTAGTTGTCTTTTCCTTAGCAAGAGTTAAACAACGTGCACAATGTCCTAAGTGTAGGGGAGTTCACTCCCACATGCTTAAACATTGAGGACAATGTTTATCTTAAGTGTAGGGGGGACTTCTATCGAAGTTTAGTGGTCTTTTCCTTGTATTTGTCCTCATTTTAACCGGAAAATCAATTTTTCGACATTTTTCAAAATTTTTGATCTATTTTGGCCTATTAGTTGTTATCTTTGTATAGTTATTTTCTTCCTTTGCTAGAATAAATGTTTAATAAGTGGTTTTAATTTTCAAACGTTTTGAATCTTTTGACTCAATCCGAGTTTACTCTAGCTAGTATCCTTAACGTGTTTAAGTCAAGTTTTGCTAGGCTTTTATATAAGGAGCTATAAAACGCGAAAGTCTTAACTCTCACGGGTTAAGAACAAGAACTTTTCGCAAGTTCCTATAATTGATCCTAGAGATTCGTTTATCAAGGGAACTTTAAGATGCGACTTCTAAACTTGAAAAAGTCTAAGAATTTGCAAGATCCTATAGGCGACTCGAAAACCCAAAACTTTGATTTAATAGGCTAAGTATCCACGAGTCTCATTACTTGAGATTTTAAACTGTGGAGAACGAGAGATGATAGAGCCAATTATAAGTCGGTATTCTTTCGTGAATTTATGTGAGTTAATTATGAGCCTATTCTCCCATCGCTTGTTAATAATTTATCTGCTAATAAATAAGGTTGTACGATTTGAAAAGTTACTTAGCTTCTAGCCCCAGATCGTTTAAAAGTTGCTCGGTAATGACGAGAGTTCATAGCCAAGGCATAACTTATGAAGCGGGGCGCGAAGATTGGCGAGTCCGAAAAGGCCCTAACAAGGCATGAGGGCTATATTTTGTTGCTAAAGATCCAAAGTGATGTGAAGAATCATTTATCGAAAATCAATATGAAGGATCGAGACACACGACGTAAAGCAAAAACTCCCCAAAAGTCATGGAGAAGTGTATCCGAAAAGACCCTAACAAGGTATGAGGATAAATAGATCCAAGTCAATAAAGGAGGCGGATCGTTGTATATCAAAATCCAAAATAAAGATTGGAGAAAAATGAAGAAGTCGTGGTCCATATATGAAGAATCTCTCAGAAATTCCAAGTGAAGAAATTCCAATTATGAAGAGAAGACCATTATTTCATGAACGTCTCTCAAGATTTGAAGTATGAAGTCGCTGCCAAATATCGGCCCGAGAAAGGTCTCAAATCGCGAACCAAGTTATGCCAAGATATGAACTTTTTGATATCCCGAGAAGCAGTTTTAAAAGATTTGGTCCTTTAGCTAACTATTGATTAAATCGTGCACTTTATTTTCAGACTAAATAATTATCTAAATAAGTCAAACAATGCATCCTCGTGATCATTCAAGACAACAATAAAATATAAGAGATACCCCTAGGAATAAGGGAGTCTAAGTAAATAATTGGCCCACATGAGTTCGTGTTAGTCTACTAACTTATAATAACAATGATCTCGTTTTTAAGCTTGGTTTGGAGAAAGTGAAAAGTTGAGGATGATGATTATTCATGACATTTTCAAAACCCAAGGTATGCTTTTAATTTCTTTGCTTTGCATTTTTATAATTTTCTATCTCTTTAATAAAGGCCAATGTGGATTGATTATGATGAAAAGTGTAAACATGCTTTGTAACTAATGCATTGCATGAGGACATTGCAATGGTCAAGTGTAGGGGATTTGATAGGTGTGTAAACACCCATCTTTTCTACCACCTAATTACAATAATAACCAGACCAAAACGTGTATTTTATGTCTTTTATGTCGGAATTATGCGTGGTTTGTGTTTTTGTTGTGATTTAGGACGAAAAGGTGAAAAGTGGAGAAAACACGGAAATTCACGGGCATTTACGGACTTTTATTGAAGAAAAGGATGAAAGACGAAGTCAAGAAGTCAAAAGTGGATAAAGAACGGAAGTCCAAGACCAATTCTGAAGATTTATCGAAGAAAAAGTCAAAAGACGAAAGTTTACTTAAAGCCGAGGAACTCAAGTCTTATTTATCGAAGAATTAAAAGACGAGTCCAAAGAAATCCCGAGCCAAAAGTCATCACATTCCAAGATTAACAAAAAGATTAAGAAGGAAGGACTTGATGGTGCAATTAACAAGAAAGGAAGGAGAGAGGAAGCTTCCCCTAACCACTCCCTAATCACCTATATAAACCCTCATTTTCATTCATTTACTCTTGTTGGTGGCTTGACAAACCATTCTTCCACTTTCATTTATGCACATTTAATTACTTGCACATTTAAATACATGTTTTGCACCTTTAATTACTTTTAATTTCAAGTAAGTGTTTCTTTTTAATTACTTGCACCTTTATTTTATCTCGTTAATCTTCTTCTACCTTTCTTTGGTTTACACGTTTTAAACTTGTTGATTTGTTAAAGATTTGATTTTTATGCTTTTGATTGTTTTAAACTTCTTATTTTCATAGCTTATTTGATTTATTTTCAAGTTTATATAGTTTTTATAAAAGTTAGTTTTATATAAAAGTTGTTTTACTTAAAGTTTATCTTTTTCTTGTCTTAAAAGTCTTTAACTTTCAGTCTTATAGCTTATTTTTACACGGTTTTAGCTAAGTTTTTCGTCTAGTGCTTATTAGGATTATAGCTTATTTACGTAGCTTATTTTTAGTTTTCTTCTACGTATTCCGATTGGGGTCCAATCGGAAAAGGGTTTTACTTTCCGATCCATATTCCGATTGGTGGGAACTTTGGTATTCCGATCGTGGACCAGGTAAGTGGTATTCCGATTGGGTTTAGTGACAGTTATTCCGATCTAGTGCTTCTTCCCTCATTCCGATTGAGGTGTCTGTTTGGGTTATTCCGATCAGAATGAGTGACACGTTCCGATTGTAGTCCCTAACTACATTCCGACCAAGTTCAAGTCAATTATTCCGATCGGTGCGTTTAGGATATTCCGATTGGTAAGTGACAGCATTCCGATTGGGTTCCGACCAACATTCCGATTGGGGCAGTTCGACATTCCGATTGTGGCCTATCGGAATATATTCCGATTGGAGGGTATTTTTCATGCTTTGTCTTGTTTAATTTTTAGTTTACGTCTTTAATACTTGTCTAACTTTAATTTCCGTCACGCTTTAGTTTTAGTCATTTTAATTAATTTACTTTCCGACACGTTTTTAAATATTGCACCTTTCGTTAATTAGATTTAGATTTATTTTCACGCACTTTACTTTAACGCCACTTTACTTTCAACGACATTTACTTTTAAGTCTTTGCACATTTAAATTTAAAACCAACCAAAAATATTTGTTTCCACCAAAATAAAACTGAGTCACATAGAGAACTAAGATCAATTCGATTAGACATACTTCAACGAACATAATTTTTACTTAGGTAAAAACCATGTATCAAATGGCGCCGCTGCCGGCTCTTTTCGTTAAGATCAATAGTTTTCTGTGAGAGACACGTTGCTTTTTGGGATCCGTTCACTTGTGAACGTTATTTTTCTTGCATAAAAAATAAAAAAATCATAAAAATTAAAAATTGATAAAAAACCATAAAAATTAAAAATTTCAAAAATCCAAAAAGATTTTATCTTTCTTGTGTATATATATTGTCTTTGTTTTTGGTTTTGTTTTCTTTTGCATTTTCAGGTGTATGCGTACTAGATCTTCTAATTATCAAGAGCCCGAGCCTCAAGAAGATTTAGATATGGCAGGTGTTAACAATAATCAACCACCGCACCTCAATAATAATAATAACAACAATGCTCTTCCACAGCCCGATCTTCGAACCATGGAGGAACTTTGTCAACCAACAATGTTTGGACGAGGAGGACCGATTGCGCCGATGCAAATCAACGCTCCTGAGTTTTCGTTGAAGCACCATATGATTCAGCAAGTGCAAACAAACCCATTTAGAGGATTGCCTGATGATGATGCCAACAAACATCTCGACAAGTTCATTACTATCACTCAGAGCATGAAGTTGGCTGGTGCCACAATGGATGAGCTTCGCCTACAACTCTTTCCACACACTCTATTACATCATGCCGAGAAATGGTTTGATCGTCTCCCGAAGAATTCTATTCACACTTGGGATGACATGACTCAACGCTTTTTGTCGCGCTACTTTCCACCATCCATGGTCACAAGCCTTCGCAATCAGATCAGCGGTTTCATGCAAGATCCCGATGAATCTCTTTTCGATGCATGGGAGAGATATAATGTCTTGATCGACCGTTGTCCAAACCACAACATGCTTCCGGTCACCTTGATCGATACTTTCTACAACGGTTTAACTTTTCGAGATCGTGATACGATCAATGCAGCCGCCGGTGGCACATTCATGAAAAGGAGACCCGAGGAGTGTAGAGAGTTAATTGAGAACATGACTACTCACCACAAAAACTGGGATTCCTCTGCATCTTCAAGGAACAACCCGAGAGTCAATGTTTCCTCAACCTCAGCAAACCCTGAGATAACCGAACTCACCCGCATGATGACTGAAATGAGCAAAAGTATTACGCTTCTCGCTTCAAACCAACAACAACAACAAGTTAAAGCAGTAGCTAATCTTTGTGAGACATGCGGCGGTCCTCACTCATACACCGATTGTCCTTCGACACAAGGAAATCCGGAAAATGTGTATGCAGCTTACGGTAATTATTCACCGGAAAATTACCAAGCTAGACAACAAGGGGATAGAAATCTGCTGAGCTACCGTTCTAACAACTACCTTTCACCCGGTTTTTCTCCTCAAAACCAAAACCCCGCCAACAACTACACTAGAAGCAACCAAATCCCACCAAGAGCTTCTAATCCTTATCACCCACCCGCCCAACAAAACCCACCCAGTAATCCGGATGTTGAGGCCATCATGAGAACCCAAGGAGAGCAAATCAAGAACTTGCAGAGCCAAATTATCAATCTTAAAGGAGATATCACAAAGCAAGGAAATGAGATAAGATCCGAGCTTCGAAATGATATTCAATCCTCTTTCAGCAATCAAACCAATGATTTGAAGAATATGCTTGCTAGTTTCTTGCCAGCCGCTCAACCCTCTTCTTCGAGTTCTCTACCTTCAAACACCGTCACTAATCCGCGAGCCAATGTGAGTGCTATTACTACTCGTAGTGGAGTCACCATCATAGGACCACCAATCCCACCCCCATCATCTACACCTCCTCCACCACCATGTATCCCTACTCCTCCTACACCTAGTATTAGTGCACCATTACCGTCTCTGCCTCGACGTGATGAAGTTCCCACGAATGATCCTTCAACATCACAACCTTTACCTACTACACCTGCACCCTCACCACCCAAACCTAATATCCCTTATCCTTCTCGCTTGGGCAAGAACAAAATGCTAAACAAGGAGGACGCTCAAGTGACTAGCTATATCAAGATGATTTCTCAAATGAACTTCAACATTAGCTTTCTTGAGGCACTTGTCCACATGCCCAAATTTGTTAAAGCATTTAAGGAATTGCTTAGCAAGAAGGAGAAGCTTATTGAACTCGCCAACACACGCTTAAATGAAAACTGCTCAGCAGTTATTCTTAAAGAATTACCGGAAAAGCTTGGAGATCCCGGTCGATTTGTGTTGCCTTGCGTGTTCAACAAAACTGAAGAATTTACTGCCCTTGCTGATCTCGGGGCTAGTATTAATTTAATGCCACTCAGTGTTTGGAAAACACTATCATTGCCCGACCTCATTCCAACAAAGATGACTCTCGAACTTGCAAATCGTACTCTCGCTTACCCCGTTGGTATTATGCGTGGTTTGTGTTTTTGTTGTGATTTAGGACGAAAAGGTGAAAAGTGGAGAAAACACGGAAATTCACGGGCATTTACGGACTTTTATTGAAGAAAAGGATGAAAGACGAAGTCAAGAAGTCAAAAGTGGATAAAGAACGGAAGTCCAAGACCAATTCTGAAGATTTATCGAAGAAAAAGTCAAAAGACGAAAGTTTACTTAAAGCCGAGGAACTCAAGTCTTATTTATCGAAGAATTAAAAGACGCGTCCAAAGAAATCCCGAGCCAAAAGTCATCACATTCCAAGATTAACAAAAAGATTAAGAAGGAAGGACTTGATGGTGCAATTAACAAGAAAGGAAGGAGAGAGGAAGCTTCCCCTAACCACTCCCTAATCACCTATATAAACCCTCATTTTCATTCATTTACTCTTGTTGGTGGCTTGACAAACCATTCTTCCACTTTCATTTATGCACATTTAATTACTTGCACATTTAAATACATGTTTTGCACCTTTAATTACTTTTAATTTCAAGTAAGTGTTTCTTTTTAATTACTTGCACCTTTATTTTATCTCGTTAATCTTCTTCTACCTTTCTTTGGTTTACACGTTTTAAACTTGTTGATTTGTTAAAGATTTGATTTTTATGCTTTTGATTGTTTTAAACTTCTTATTTTCATAGCTTATTTGATTTATTTTCAAGTTTATATAGTTTTTATAAAAGTTAGTTTTATATAAAAGTTGTTTTACTTAAAGTTTATCTTTTTCTTGTCTTAAAAGTCTTTAACTTTCAGTCTTATAGCTTATTTTTACACGGTTTTAGCTAAGTTTTTCGTCTAGTGCTTATTAGGATTATAGCTTATTTACGTAGCTTATTTTTAGTTTTCTTCTACGTATTCCGATTGGGGTCCAATTGGAAAAGGGTTTTACTTTCCGATCCATATTCCGATTGGTGGGAACTTTGGTATTCCGATCGTGGACCAGGTAAGTGGTATTCCGATTGGGTTTAGTGACAGTTATTCCGATCTAGTGCTTCTTCCCTCATTCCGATTGAGGTGTCTGTTTGGGTTATTCCGATCAGAATGAGTGACACGTTCCGATTGTAGTCCCTAACTACATTCCGACCAAGTTCAAGTCAATTATTCCGATCGGTGCGTTTAGGATATTCCGATTGGTAAGTGACAGCATTCCGATTGGGTTCCGACCAACATTCCGATTGGGGCAGTTCGACATTCCGATTGTGGCCTATCGGAATATATTCCGATTGGAGGGTATTTTTCATGCTTTGTCTTGTTTAATTTTTAGTTTACGTCTTTAATACTTGTCTAACTTTAATTTCCGTCACGCTTTAGTTTTAGTCATTTTAATTAATTTACTTTCCGACACGTTTTTAAATATTGCACCTTTCGTTAATTAGATTTAGATTTATTTTCACGCACTTTACTTTAACGCCACTTTACTTTCAACGACATTTACTTTTAAGTCTTTGCACATTTAAATTTAAAACCAGCCAAAAATATTTGTTTCCACCAAAATAAAACTGAGTCACATAGAGAACTAAGATCAATTCGATTAGACATACTTCAACGAACATAATTTTTACTTAGGTAAAAACCATGTATCAATTACCCTCTAATGAAAATGGAACTAGGAGCAACTTAATGGCCTCATGGGGAACTCCATTGTACTTAATCGTGTTGCAAAGAGCTAGAAACTTCTTTATATGATCATGTGGATCATCGTTAGGTCTCCTAAAAAGGGTGTGTTTGAAACCAAGGTAATCATGGCGGTCTTAAGCTCAAAGGAGTTTGCGGGAATCTCGGGTATAACAATAGCATCGGCATATCCTTGCACATTGGATTGTAAGTGCTCCATCAAAGGTCTATTGTCAACGCCGACCATGGCTTCTTCTTGTGTGTTGTTCAAAGCACGATTCTCAGGATCGGCTTGATGGACGGTGTTGTTGTTACTCTTTCTCTTTTTCTTCCTTTTCGGAGGAAGGGGTTGTACACCAAATGGTATTTGTGCACGCCCTCGGGTGAGCATGCAACTCAAATCAAGGAGTGAGAGAGAAGCTCTCTGTTATCCCTATATTTTATATATTCGAACAAGAATGTAATAGGTCATCTTAGTCGTTAAAGGTCTTGTATTGTAATAGGTTAGTCGGGTTAACCGGGTAATAACTAGGGTTTTACCTAGTAAGAAAGTTCTTTGATGTATGTCTAATCGAATTTATCCTGGTTAACTATGCGACTCAACTGTCTTTGGTGGAAACAATAGTTGTGTCGTTGTAGTAAAATTAAAAGTACAAAACGTTAAAGTAAATGACGGTAATATAAACCTAAAACTAATTAAAATGTAAATGTTGCAAAATTTAAAACTTTGTAAAAATAAACTAAGGCAAAACAAGTTTAAAATAACACTAAGTAAAATTGGCGGGAAAACTGAATTTTAAATTTGAAGATAAAGACAAGGCATAAAAACTAAGCCTCCATCGCAATGCCCAATCGCAATGTCGTCGCAATGTCAAAGGAAATCCAATCGCAATGCAACCATCGCAATCCTGTCGCAATAACACCACAAGGAATCCTATCGCAATATACTCAAAATCAAACCAATCGCAATCCCGATCACAAAACGAATCGGAATACCAAAAGCCTTATGCGATGCAGTGATCGCAATGCTGGTCGCAGTATGACCCGTCGCAACAGGGTTAACCTTTGCGATGGCTTGTGATTCGAAATAAGCGAATCTAATAAGCTAACTTGAATAAGCACAAATCAAAACTTTATCAAAGCAATAATAAGAAGAATACAATAAGCACAACGTTAAATACTTCTTCAAAAACAAAATAAGTAAACAAAATAAGTAAACAAAATAAGCAAAGTTTTAGAAAGATGAATTTTTTTTAGAAAACTTAGAAAAGCAAATAAGCTAAGTACAAAACAAGCCAATAAGATTGTCAAACTTATAGCTTATTTCATACGAAAACATAGATAGAAATAAAAAGGATAACTTTTTAATCAAATAAGCAAAGATATTAAGCAAAACCTTGCTTAATCCGAAATTGAAACGAACCAAAAACAAGAGAAAAGTAGAATGAGAAAGATAGAGAAAAGCTTGATTAAAAGTAAAGATTAAACAACAAAATTAAAGATTAAACTTACTTGGATTAAAGTAATTAAGGTGCAAGACAAGTATTAAAATGACATGTAATTAAAGAACAAGTAATTAAAGGGTGGAAGACTAATTGTCACACTTAGCCAACAAAAACTAATGAAATGAAAATGAATCCTATTTATAGGAGATTAGGGAGGTGCTTAGGAAGCTTCCTCCCTTCTTTCTTCTTTCTTTAATTGCATCATTAAGTCCTTAATCTTCTTAGTGCTTCAACTTTAATGACTTTGTCTCGGGATTTCTTTAAACTCGTCTTGAAATTTCTTCATAAATAAGACTTGAGTTCTTCGGCTTTTAGTAAACATCCGTCTTTTGACTTTTTCTTCGATAAATCTTCAGAATTGGTCTTGGACTTCCGTTCTTTTTGCACTCTTGATTTCTTGACTTCGTCTTTTGTCTTTTTCTTTGATAAAAGCCCGTGAATGCCCGTGTTTTCTCCCCTTTCACATTTTCGTCCTAAATCACAACAAAAACACAAACCACGCATAATTCTGACATTTACGAAATAAAATACACGTTTTGGCTCGGTTATTATTGTAGTTAAGTGGTAAAAATGATGGGTGTTTACACACCTATCAAATCCCCTACACTTGACCATTGCAATATCCTCATGCAATGCATTAATTACAAAGCACGATTACATTTTCCATCAGAATCAATCCACCTTGGCTTTTATTGAAGAGATAGAAAATTATAAACATTCAAAGTAAAGAAATCAAAAACATACCTTCGGGTTTTGGAAATTTCCTGCATAATCATCATTCTCAAGTTTTCACATTCTCCAAACCAAGCTTACAAACGAGATCATTGTTATTATAAGTTAGCAAACTACCACGAACTCATGTGGGCCAATGATTCACTTAGACTCCCTTATTCCTAGGTGTATCTCTTATATTTTATTATTGTCTTGAATGATCACGAGGATGCATTGATTGACTTATTTCGATAGTTATTTAGGCTAAAAATAAAGTGGGACGATTTAATCAATAGTTAGTTAAAGGACAAAATCTTTTAAAACTGCTTCTCGGGACCTCATTAAGTTCATATCTTGGCATAACTCGCTTCGCGATTTGAGACCTTTCTCGGACCGATATTTGGCAGCGACTTCATACTTCAAATCTTGAGAGACGTTCATGAAATGATGGCCTTCTCTTCATAGTTCTTCACTTGAAGTTTAGAGAGATTCTTCATACTTGGACCACGACTTCTTCATTTTTCTCCAATCTTTATTTGGGATTTTGATATACAACGATCCGCCTCCTTTTTGGACTTGGATCTTTTTATCCTCATACCTTGTTAGGGCCTTTTTGGATAGACTTCTCCATGATCTTTATGGGAGTATTTGCTTTTCGTCGTGTGTCTCGATCCTTCATATTGATTTTTGATAAATGATTCTTCACATCACTTGGGATCTTTAGCAACAAAATATAGCCCTCATGCCTTGTTAGGGCCTTTTTGGACTCGCCAATCTTCGCGTCCCGCTTCAATAAGTTATGCCTTGGCTATGAACTCTAATCCATACCGAGCAACTATTAAACTATCTTGGGCTAGAAGCTAAGTAACTTTTCAATCGTACAACCATATTTATTGCAGATAAATTTATTAGCAAGCGATGGGAGAATAGGCTTATAATTAACTCACATAAATTCACGAAAGGATACCAAACTTATAATTGACTCTATCATCTCTCGTTCTCCACAGTTTAAAATCTCAAGGAATGACACTCATGGATGCTTAGCCTATTAGATCAAAGTTTTGGGTTTTCGAGTCGTCTATAGGATCTTGCAAACTCTTAGACTTTTTCAAGTTTAGAAATCGCATTTTAAAGTTCCCTTGATAAACAACTCTCTAGGATCAATTATAGGAACTTGCGAAAAGTTCTTGTTCTTAACCCGTGAGAGTTAAGACTTTCGCGTTTTATAGCTCCCTATATAAAAGCCTAGCAAAACTTGACTTAAACACGTTAAGGATACTAGCTAGAGTAAACTTAGATAAGTAAACTCGGGTTGAGTCAAAAGATTCACAACGTTTGAAAATTAAAACCACTTTATTAAAATTTTATTCTAAGTAAAGAAGGAAAATAACTATACAAAGGGAAAAACTAATGGGCCAAAATAGATCAAAAATTTTGAAAAATGTCGAAAAATTGATTTTCCGGTTAAAATGAGGACAAATACAAGGAAAAGAGCCACTTAACTTCGATAGAAGTCCCCCTATACTTAATATAAACATTGTCCTCAATTTTTAAGCATGTGGGAGTAAACTCCCCTACACTTAGGACATTGTGCACGTTGTTTAAATCTTGCTAAGGAAAAGACAACTAACGAGATTCCTATTTTAATATTGGAAAATATAAAATAGTGAATCGAAAAGAGTTTAGGATAGAATCGGGAAGAAGGGAACACGGAATCACGGGTCGTCAAAAATCATCAAGAGTGGATCATTGAGCGCTCGAATCCCTGAATATTAGAAGAGAGGAGAGAGCGAACACAAACGGGTCTCCCCTACACTTAGGATAAAGATAGCTAAAAGATAGATACTTGGGTTGCCTCCCAAGAAGCGCTTGATTTTTGTTCACCGAGTCGTGAGCCTGACTCGACCTTGATTAGCATAGGAAGAAGCATGAAACACATCCACCGGGATCAAAGACATAGTTTTCGTCCATCAAATAGCACAAGCTTAAGGCGAACAAGGCAAGCCAAAGAAGAATAGGCAAGGTTCCCTTAAGCAAAGATGGAGCACGGTGGAAGCAAGGGTGAAGTGGTGCAAGCATATCTTCAATAGTTCCAAAAAATTTTCCTTTTATTTCATCAGATGGATACTGAGATGGCTGAAGAATATCGATACCGGGGTCGAACACCTTTTCCTTTAGGGAAAATAGCACACAGGCTCAGCAGAATTTGAAGATGATCCGCGAAGAAAATGCACAACCTCGTCCTCAGAAGGTGGACAAAGAGGTGTCAAATCATACGTGCTGCGGATGTTGGTTTCGACCGGTTGCTTCTCCTTTGAAAGAATTTTCTTCAAATCGGAAGTAGGATCAAGACCATAATCATCAAAGTCCAAAGGAGGTGCATCACTCTCATGAGGGAAGTAAGTATTGAGAAAAGTAGAGAAGTCTTCCTCAAATGAGTAATCATCCAAAGTAGGATTAAGCATGGATGGCGGAGGATCTTCATCATGAGAAGAATCACTCGAAAGAGTATCGGCCTCATCAAAATCATCATACGTGGGCATGTCGAGATACTCGGAAGTAAAATCATCATAATCATCTCCATCGAAGCTAGAATCATCATCATAAGCATCATAGATCGGTGGAGAATCATATATGGGTGAAGGTTCCAAATTGGATAGAGAATCATCCACATCATCTTGAAAAAGTGGATTATCAATGCAAGAATCGAATAGAGGATTGTTGTAGACGACAAAATCATCGAGCACATTAATCATATTTGCTGATTCTCTTCCATAGGATTTGCTTGTAAGCTTCCCCATTTCAAAAACTTGGGCATCATCCCCGACTCTTAAGATGAGCTCACATTTATCCACATCTATTAAAGCTCGACCGGTTCTCAAAAATGGGCGTCCAAGTATTAACGGAATACGAGGGTCTATTTCATAATCAACAACGACGAGGTCGACCGGGAAAGTGAATGTGCCAACTTTAATGAACACATCTTCGGCAATACCAACGGGGTAAGCGAGAGTGCGATTGGAAATCTCAAGAGTCATCTTTGTTGGAGTAAGGTCGGGTAATGATAGTGCTGTCCAAACACTTAAAGGCATCAAATTTATACTGGCCCCGAGATCAGCTAGGGCAGTAAATTCTTCTGTTTTGTTAAAAATGCAAGGCAACACAAAACGACCGGGATCTCCAAGTTTTTCCGGAAGTTCTTTAAGAATAACTGCAGAACAGTTTTCATTTAAGCATGTGTTGGCGAGCTCAATCAGCTTCTCCTTCTTGTTAAGCAATTCCTTGAATGCTTTGACAAACTTCGGCATGTGGACAAGTACTTCAACAAGGCTAATGTTGAAATTCATTTGAGAGATCATCTTAAAATAATTCGACACTTGAGTGTTATCCTTAGTGAGCAAGTTAGGCTTGTCCAAGCGAGAAGGATATGGGATGTTGGGTTTATAGGTGGAAGGTAGGGTTGGTGAAGGGTTCTTCTTCTTGGGTATGTCAGTAAGAGGTCGAGACGGTAATGGAGAACTAATACTAGGCGTGGGAGTAGGAGGGATAAATGGTGGTGGAGGAGGTGTAGATGATGGGGGTGGAATAGGTGGTCCTACTTTGGTAACTCCACTACGGGTAGTAATAGCACTCACATTCGCTCGCGGATTGGTGACGGCGTTTGAAGGTAGAGAACTCGAAGTAGAAGGTTGAGTGGTGGGCAAGAAACTAGCCAGCATATTCTTCAAATCATTAGTTTGATTGCTGAAGGAGGATTGAATATTATCTCGAAGCTTGGATCTAATGTCATTCCCTTGCTTGGTGATATCTCCTTTCAAATTGATAATTTGGCTCTGTAGATTCTTGATTTGCTCTCCTTGGGTTCTCATTATGGCTTCAACATCTTGATTGATGGGTGGGGCTTGTTGGGCGGGTGGGTGATAAGGATTAGAAGCTCGAGGTGGGATTTGGTTGCTTCTATTGTAGTTGTTGTTGGGGTTTTGGTTTTGAGGAGAAAAACCGGGTGAAAGATAATTGTTTGACCGATAACTCAGCAAATTTCGATCCCCTTGAGGTCGGGCTTGGTAAATTTCCAGTGAATAATTACCATAAGCTGCATACACGTTTTCCGGATTTCCTTGAGTAGAAGGACAATCAGTGTATGAGTGAGGACCACCGCATGTCTCACAAGGATTGGTTACCGCTTTAACTTGTTGTTGGTTTGTAGCGAGTAGCAAGATATTTTTGTTCATTTCGGCCATCATGCGGGTGAATTCGGTCATGTCGGGGTTTGCTGAAGTAGAAGAAACATTGACTCTCGGGTTGTTCCTAAAGCGGAGGAATCCCAGTTTTTGTGATGAGTAGTCATGTTCTCTATAAGTTCTCTACACTCCTCGGGTCTCCTTTTCATAAATGTGCCACCGGCGGCTGCATTAATCGTATCACGATCACGAAAAGTCAAACCGTTGTAGAAAGTATCACTTAAGGTCACAGGGAGAATGTTGTGGTTTGGACAACGATCAATCAAAACATTATATCTTTCCCAAGCATAAAAGATAGATTCATCGGGTTCTTGCATGAAACCGCTGATTTGATTGCGAAGGCTCGTGACCATGGATGGTGGAAAGTAGCGCGACAAAAAGCGTTGAGTCATGTCATCCCAAGTATGAATTTAATTCTTTGGGAGACGATCAAACCATTTCTCGGCATGGTGTGATAAAGTATGTGGAAAGAGTTGAAGGCGAAGAACATCCATTGTGGCACCGGGCAACTTCATGCTTTGAGTGATAGTAATGAATTTGTCGAGTTGTTTGTTGGCATCATCATCAGTCAATCCTCAGAATGGATTAGTTTGCACTTGCTGAATCATGTGGTGCTTCAACGAAAACTCCGGAGCCGTGATTTGCATCGGCGCAATCGGTCCTCCTCGTCCAAACATTGTTTGTTGACAAAGCTCCTCCATTGTCCGAAGATCGGGCTGTGGAAGAACATTGTTGTTGTTATTATTGAGGTGCGGTGGATTATTGTTATTAACACCTACCATAACTAAATCTTCACGAGTCTCGGGCTCTTGATAAGTAGAAGATCTAGTACGCATACACCTACAAAGGCAAAAGAAAAGGTACCAAACACAAAGAGAATATATATACACTATAAAGATAAAAATAAAATCTTTTTGGATTTTTGAAAATTTTTAATTTTTATGGATATTTAACAATTTTTAACTTTTATGGATTTTTGAAATTTTTAAGTAAGAAAATAACGCTCAGGAATGAACGGATCCCAAAAAGCAACGCGTCTCTCACAGAAAACCGTTCATCTTTAGGAAAAGATCCGGCAGCGGCGCCATTTAATAACTAGGGTTTTACCTAGTAAGAAAGTTCGTTGATGTATGTCTAATCGAATTGATCCTGGTTAACTATGCGACTCAGCTGTCTTTGGTGGAAACAATAGTTGTGTCGTTGTAGTAAAATTAAAAGTACAAAGCGTTAAAGTAAATGACGGTAATATAAACCTAAAACTAATTAAAATGTAAATGTTTCAAAATTTAAAACTTTGTAAAAATAAACTAAGGCAAGAAAAATTTAAAATAACACTAAGTAAAATTGGCGGGAAAACTGAATTTTAAATTTGAAGATAAAGACAAGACATAAAAACAAAGCCTCCGTCGCAATGCCCAATCGCAATGTCGTCGCAATGTCAAAGGAAATCCAATCGCAATACAACCATCGCAATCCTGTCGCAATAACACCACAAGGAATCCTATCGCAATATACTCAAAATCAAACCAATCGCAATCCCGATCGCAAAACGAATCGGAATACCAAAACCCTTATGCGATGCAGTGATCGTAATGCTGGTCGCAATATGACCCGTCGCAACAGGGTTAACCTTTGCGATGGATTGTGATTCGAAATAATCAAATCTAATAAGCTAACTTGAATAAGCACAAATCAAAACTTTATCAAAGCAATAATAAGAAGAATACAATAAGCACAACGTTAAAGACTTCTTCAAAAACAAAATAAGTAAACAAAATAAGCAAACTTTTAGAAAGATTAAATTTTTTTAGAAAACTTAGAAAAGCAAATAAGCTAAGTACAAAACAAGCCAATAAGATTGTCAAACTTATAGCTTATTTCATACGAAAACTTAGATATAAATAAAAAGGAGAACTTTTTAATCAAATAAGCAAAGATATGAAGCAAAACCTTGCTTAATCCGAAATTGAAACGAACTAAAAACAAGAGAAAAGTAGAATGAGAAAGATAGAGAAAAGCTTGATTAAAAGTAAAGATTAAAAAACAAAATTAAAGATTAAACTTACTTGGATTAAAGTAATTAAGGTGCAAGAAAAGTATTAAAATGACATGTAATTAAAGAACAAGTAATTAAAAGGTGGAAGACTAATTGTCACACTTAGCCAACAAAAACTAATGAAATGAAAATGAATCCTATTTATAGGAGATTAGGGAGGTGCTTAGGAAGCTTCCTCCCTTCTTTCTTCTTTCTTTAATTGCATCATTAAGTCCTTAATCTTCTTAGTTCTTCAACTTTAATAACTTTGTCTCGGGATTTCTTTAAACTCGTCTTGAAATTTCTTCATAAATAAGACTTGAGTTCTTCGGCTTTTAGTAAACTTCCGTCTTTTGACTTTTTCTTCGATAAATCTTCAGAATTGGTCTTGGACTTCCGTTCTTTTTGCACTCTTGATTTCTTGACTTCGTCTTTTGTCTTTTTCTTCGATAAAAGCCCGTGAATGTCTGTGTTTTCTCCCCTTTTCACATTTTCGTCCTAAATCACAACAAAAACACAAACCACGCATAATTCCGACATTTACGACATAAAATACACGTTTTGGCTCGGTTATTATTGTAGTTAAGTAGTAAAAAGGATGGGTGTTTACACACCTATCACCGGGCTTGGACTTTAAGCTAATATTGTCTAAGTTAGGGGCGTAAGCCCAAGTGTAAGCCAAGCCCGACCCATGTCACAAACCCACGGCCCATGGAAAGCCCATTGGTTCGTGGGTATATATACCTTCTTCCATGTGTGGAAGAGGGTGTTGGTTCATTTTACTTTCTCTCTCTAGTAAACATTAACCTTCCAAATTCTCTCTTGTTTCTCTCTCTACTTTTCTTCTCTTTCTCTCTCTAAATATCTCTTCTAAATCTTGTGTTATGGATTGATATGGGATTAACATTTGGTATCAAGAGCCTATAGTGGATAGGTGATTGAAGATTCGTGTGTGGTGTTCTTGATTTTTCGTGGTTATTTTGATCTATCTCACGTCCCAAATTTTTTCTTGTGTTTTTTATGGTTTTTTCTTGATACAAATCTTCTACATAGTTGTGGTAGAGATTTGGTATAGTTACTTTGGCTAAAAACACAAATTTTTTGGGTGTTTTGATCATTTTTTGGCTTAAAATCACGAATTGGTTGAGTTTTGTCCGAGAAAAGTGGGATTTATTCCGATCAGGTCATCGGAAAAGGGTTTACAGTTATTCCGATCAGTGCAATCGAAATAGGGTTAGGGATTCCGATTTGGTGCATTCCTATAAGAACATTCCGATTTGGTATTCCGATCAAGTCATTCCGATTTGAAATTCCGATTTGAGTATTCCAATTTGGACATTCCGATTTTAGACATTCCGATTTGGACATTCCGATAGGGAGATTCTGATAAGGTTATTCACACAAGGGTATTCCGATTAGGGATATTCCGATCAGGTTATTCCGATAGGGTTTATTCCGACAAGGTTATTCCGACAAGGGTATTCCGATCAAGGACATTCCGACAAGGTTATTCTGATGGACATTCCGATGGATATTTTGTTTGAGTAATTTTTAGACTTAGCCACTATCTAGACTAGTTTCGGAACATCGTTTTTTGGCGGGAAAACTCTAGAAAATTTTATTTTTTCCTAGATCATTTTTAGGCCATTTAAGCTTCAATTTCAAATTTTGGCGAAGCGAAAAAATTTTCGACCAAAAATTCGAATTTTCGGACCAAAATTCAAATTTTTAGGCAAATTTTAGGTTTTATTTTTGTCAAAAATTTTCACTTTTCAAATTTTTTCCCTACTTGTTTTTTGCTATTTCTAACTCGATTTCAAAATTTGGTGATTCAAAATTTTTTCGGCTTACCGTTTTGTCGGACTGAGGAATTTATTGTCGGACTGAAAAAATTTGGAATTTTCGTAATTTCAACCACAATAAAATCACAACACATCCACTAAGATCCGTAATCCATACACATCATATCATCTTCGAGACATCCGTTCAAGGGACATCTTCGTGGATTCAACACCAACAACGTCCATGACTGAGATGAATAAAGAGAAGATGCAGAATCCAGAGGTTCAAACAAATACTGAGCCTCCAATCAGTAAACCTTCTAACAAAGATTCTACCACCAAAACCGTTCATGCAATCAATTACAAGATGTCGAAAGCAAAAGAAAGATGCATGGAACACATAAAGTTGCTTCAGTCACACCTTTATGTTCTTTCAAGAGAAGACCTAAAAGGCACTCGTCTTGAAATTGGATTCAAACGGGTATTCTTTCTACTATTTGGTCAAGATGTTGAGACATTCATCAGAACGATGCTATTTAATGTGGACCATCTTCAACAAGAACTTGACAGAGACGATTTTCACGAGAATATATCCATGGAGGTCCTTTTAGCTCTAAACAATCAGTTCCAGCAATTCATTGACTCAAGTGGCTTATCCAAAAACGATCGAGAGTTCACAAGCACATGCTTTACCAAATATACTCTCGTAGATCTTCAAGCGTTCAAAGAGACACTTCTTCAACATATGAGTAATATAAAGAAGTCAATTGCTGAAAGAACACGCCATCAAAGGCACTTTCAAAGAACGGTGAATCAAAGACTGATGCAGACTAAAGAGAGCACTCTCGATATAGATCAAGCATTGGATTCTTCTTCGGTTGATATAAAGAGCAGCGAGACAGAATCAGAAATGCAGCATATCAGTACCAGCTCAGGGAATGATCAAACAACAAATGATGCGGATATCAGACCCATTTATGATGATCAGCCAATGGCTATGGTACATTTAAATGCTGAATACGATGTTCCTCAACATACTGAGCAATCTGAACCCATTCTTGACACGTATCTAGTGGAAAAGGTTGATAGCAATACCACACCTGATTCATCAGATACGGGTACTAATGGAGGAGTGACTTCTCAGGATGTTAATTCTAAGATTCACGAGCTTGAAAGTCTGTTAGCTCAGAAGACTAAAGATTTTGAGGATGCCAAACTTGATTTTTCAAAGAAAAATAATAAATTTGAGGCTTACTTTGAAAAAATTGAGAAAGCAAATGTTGTTCTTGAACAAAAATTGGATCGTAAGATTCAGGATTTTAACGCGGAAAAAGAACATTTTGTGAAACAAATAAATTTGTTAGATTCAAAGTTGGCTTCTCAAAATCCAAGTCCTCCGCCTGCTTCACGAACTGAAATATCTGTGCAACCTATCGACACTATAGACAGTAATGACGCAACTGGTGATAACGACATATTTGATAATATGAACATTAAGTTAGAACAACGTGTCGCTAACTTACTTCTACAAAATGAGCAATTAAAAGCTCAGATTCAGGAAAAGGTTTTTGCACTTACTGCTGTGAAAAATGAATTAAGGAAGTTGAAAGGAAATAGTGTGGATACAAAGTTTGTAAAACAGTCTGTCTTGGGGAAACCTCATTCTCAACCAATCAGACCTTGCTCAGTTGCTAGACAACCGAATGCATTTCAGTCTGAACGACCTAAAAAGTCGAACCCGAGGTTTGCCTCCCAAGCTGACATGCGTAGCAATTTGTCAAAACCAGTCACTCCACAATCTAGATCCTCCTTAAGAAAGACTGTATCTGCTAAACCCGATCACATGAATGCTTCAAGAAACTCTAGATCTAGCTCCAAGAACATGCCTAGGCGTAGTTCAAATGACACGGGTCATAAAATCTATCTAAAGGATGCTCAGAAAAATACACAAGCAAGAGATAGGACCAAACCACAACCTAGGAGCGTTGTTCACACATCTAGGAATTCTAGACCCTTCTATGATGTGCACAATTCTGCCAACCCTAGGAACTCTAGAGCCTTCTCAGATGCTAAGCACTTTGTTTGCATGAAATGTAACAAATGCGTGTTTAATTCCATTCATGATGCTTGTATAACGCAAGTCCTGAACAAGGTGAACCACAAAGTTAAAGCATCTCAAAGACGGAACCCTACAGGAAATAGGTTTTCTCCAACAAAGTCTTCCGCTGTGCATGAGAAATCTATGACTCCTAGACCTTGTCTTAGGTGGATACCAACGGGTAGAACCTTCAAAACAATAGGTCTTAGGTGGGTTCCTACTGGAAAGATATTTCTCTCTAGCTCGACAAGAACACAAAGGTTTTCCATATTCACACCGTTCAACAAAAGACACTCTCAGAGTTTGGTTGTTGAAGAAGCAGATATCAGAGAAATACGTGTCTCAAGGGTTTCACAAGTAAGATTCAAGATGACTTACAGTCACATTTCAGGCTGTAACTCGAACGTCAAAGAAAGGGAACTTTATCTCTTCAACGATAAGTTACCCTAAAAACGAGAAATTCATATTTCTCGGTCACGAGCTTATATTAAAACTATTCAAAAGTTTTATGCTCGTGTACAAGGCTTATAGTCAAATTACAGACTGTAACCCGGGCTCACAAGACAGGAAAGTTCATCCCGAGTATGACTTATCCTCAAAACGAGAAATTCGATTTTTCTCGGACACGAGCTTACATTAAAACTATTCGAAAGTTTTAAGCTCGTGTATATGACTTCTAAACGCATCATAGCTTAGGACTCGGACCTCGACTAAGGAAAGATTATCTCGGACGATAACTTATCCTTCACAACGGGAAATTTATTTTTCTCGGTCATGAGCTAGTCACAAAACAATCAAAGTTTTGAGCTCATGAAAAACGGACCCGAAAGGGAAGTGTACGTTTCAGTGCGCTTTCCCTAAGCAATAGAAGAGAATTCTTCTATCCTGATTATTTTAAAACCGTTGAACACAATTTTTCAAGAATTTCTCACAAAGTTTTTCAAAATCTTTCAAAATTGTGTGTTCAACACTCCCTTCCTCATATGTGGTTTTCATATCTTAAAATTGTCATATGTTATTGATACAGGCGTATTGATTGGGGTTCAAGATTTAGTTCTCGGTATCTCCTCGAATTGATCACGGTTCAAAGTGGAATGATTTGTTCTTGGTTAATAAAAAGGTGTTGGTTTGTTTATCTATTTTAAACTAATAACAAATGAGTAGGTGTCGAAGAGTAAAATAAAAGCTTTAAAAGATTAAACTAAAATAACGAGTTGAAAATAAATGCTTGAAAACTTAAAGACAAATTTAGAAAAGTACTTGAACACTTAATAAAACTAACACTTGAAAAACTTTGTAAAAACAAGAAATTTAAACAATCGGAAAATCAAATCGGAACCTGATCGGAATGTATGGTCGGAAAAACCAATCGGAATATTAGACAAAGTTGCTGATCGGAATATGGGAAATAGCTCAATCGGAATGTGTTAACAAAAATTACCTAGATCGGAATGTTTGGAACAAACCCTATCAGAATGTTTAAAATAATACTCCAGATCGGAATACACTAAAGTAATCCAATCGGAATATCTAAAAATCACCACAATCGGAATATCTAACAACTTAGTCCAATTGGAAAGTGCTAAAACCAATGCAATCGGAATCTTTTAAAACTACACTAATCGGAATACCCAAAAATAAGCTACAATCGGAATACCCAAAACCCTTTTCCGATCATACGATCGGAATAAAGGGGGGTGTAGTCGGAATACGCAAATCAGAAAAGGGTTTAATACCCTTTCCGATTACCCTCTTTGATCCGAAAATTAAGCTAGTGTAATAGGCTATTTAGAATAAACTAATACCCAAACTATAACGAATCTAATGTGAAACGGATCAAATAAGCATGAATAACAACTTATCTAAACTGAAATTAAGCAAACTTTTAAATCAAACAATAAAAAGATGAACTTTTTATGAAAACTTTAAAAAATAAATAAGCTAAACTTACAAATAAGCCAATAAGCACAAAGATCTTAAAGCTCATTCGTATAGAAACTTAAGGAAACATAAAAAGATTAACTTTTTAAGCACGAAAACATAGATGAACAACACGGGTCATAAGTAATTCGTACCAAAAGTGAATCAAAATCAAAGAAAGGTAGAATGAGATTAAAGATTAAAAGCTTGAATTTAAACTTGATTAATGAAAGAAACAATACAGAGGTTTGATCTTGAAAAATTAAAAGAAAGAGAGATGAAAACTTAGTGAGAGAAAGTTGACAACTTTCTCTCTCTAAAACTAGAGAGAATGAAAAACTAAAACTAAACAAAAACAAACTAGCCTCTAAATTTGTGAAGTGAAGTCCTATTTATAGGCGTCTCTTGTGGGCTTGTGAATGGGCTTTGTTTTGGGCTTCTTTTCTTCTTTAGTGTTTAGTCTTTACGTTTCTTTTAAATAAACGTTTCCGACTTTGGATTTTGAGAAGTGCCGGTGAATAATTCCAACTCGTCTTATAATCTTTTGTTTAATAGACTCGAGTTCTTCGACATATATGAATCTTCCATCTTTGGCTCTATTCTTCGATAAATCTTCAAATAGGCACAATGACTTCAAATCTTTTGCATCTCTTGGACAATAGACTTTATCTTGAGTCTTTTTCTTCGATAAAACCCGTGCAATCCCATGTTTTCTTCAATATTCATCCGGTTGACTCTGAAAACACAATAAACACAAAAACCACGCATAATTCCAAACAAATGATATTAAATACGTGTTTTGGTCTTGTTTTAGCCAGAAATAAGTGGTAAAAGGATGGGTGTTTTCACACCTATCAAATCCCCTACACTTACCATTGCCATGCCCTCATGCAATGCTTAGTGATAAAGCAAATTTACACTTTTCTCATAATCAATCAACCTTGGCCTTATTAACATTCTACTTAAACAAAAATTAAAGTACTAAGAGAAATTAAAACTTTAAAGTAAACAAAAGGATAGAAAATAGCTACGTGGAAATAACTTGCAAAGAGATCTAAGACTTACATTAGGGCTTCGGTGCTGCGACGATTCATCACCCTCAAGTTTCACGTTCCCCAAACTAAGCTTAAAAACGAGATCATTGTTATTATAAGTTAGTAAATCAAACACTTACACACATGGCTTAATTAAATGCTTAAACTCCCTTATTCCTAGGTGTATCTCTTATATTTTATTTTTGTCTTAGAATGATCATGAAGATGCATTTTTGGACTTATTTCGATAGTTTATTTAGGCTGAAAGCAAAGTAGGACGATTTGATCAATAGTTAGCTAAAGAACAAAATCTCTTAAAACTGCTTCTCGGGATATCAAAAAGTTCATATCTTGGCATAACTTGGTTCACGATTTGAGACCTTTCTCGGGCCGATATTTGGCATGTACTTCATACTTCATATCTTGAGAGACGTTCTTGAGAGACGTTCTTGAGATAATGGTCTTCTCATCGTTAATAGAGTTTCTTCACTTGGAGACTTTTGAGGGGTACTCCAACTTTGTTGACCACGACTTCATGATTATTTATTCAATCCCTAATTGGGATTTTGAGATACAACGATCTGCCTCCTTTTCGGACTTGGATCTATTTATCCTCATACTTGTTAGGGTATTTTCGGATAGACTTCTCCATGATCTTTATGGGAGTTGATTGCTTTTCGTCGTGAGTCTTGATCGTTCATATTGATTTTGGGAATAATGCTTTTCACATCACTTTGGATCTTCAGCAATAAAATTGAATCCTCATGCCTTGTAAGGGCCTTTTTGGACTCGCCAATCTTCGCGCCCCGCTTCATAAGTTATGCTGATACAAGCCTTTTAGTGTTTTTGAAAATTTTTGTGAAAAAGTTCGTTTTCTCGAAATCCTCTCGAATTGATCTCAGTTTAAAGTGGAATGATTGTTCTTGGTGACAAAAAGTGGATTTGGTTTTCTATTCTAAATAAATGAAGTAAATGAAGATTAAATCCAGAAACAATAGAACATCAATTTAAATTAAACAATTAAATGATAAAGTTGTAAAAGTTCCTTACTGAAAACTAGTGCTATTCGGAATAAATGGAGAAGATGCTCTTATTCGGAATGATGACCATGCGGAATAATAAAGTCTATTCGGAATGATGAGACTATACGGAATAAAAACCCCTATGCGGAAAGTATGGCTTATTCGGAAAATATTGCTATGCGGAAAAATATTGCTATGCGGAAAAATATTGCTATGCGAAAAAAATATTGCTATGCGGAAAAAGTGTCCCTATGCGGAAAATAAACCTCTATGCGGAAAGTATGGCTTATGCGGAAAGATGATGCTATTCGGAAAAACTGGGCTATTCGGAATATACGAGATATTCCGAATAAGGGAGAAATAAACTGACTATGCGGAATATTTGAAATATTCCGAGTAAGAGAATAAATAAAGATGATTCGGAATAAGTAAGATATTCCGAATAGGGGACGAGCCCAAATGCCTATTCGGAATAATTGTTCTGTTCGGAAAGATCTGGAATGCGAAGAACAGTAACAGCAGGTGCCAAACGATTTTTCAATCTAAACACCAAAATACTCAAAAAGATTTCACCAAATCAACCAATAATCATCTAAATACCATAAGAAACAAATCCCACCAATAAAAACACTAAATCAACAACTTTTTAAGATCAAACTTGAATCAAATAAAAACTTAAGAACTTGCAATAAGAAGATGATGAAGAACAAGATGAATAGAAAGATTGGAATTGAATGATTAATGTAAAAATAACAGAGTAATGATTAAGGGTTACAAGATTGAAAGAAAAAGATGAAAAATCACCAAACACCCTAATGGTGTTGGTGAAGCCACGAACAAAGAACTGGGAAAAAGGAAAAATGAAGCTAACTCCCTAATTGTGTGAAGGAAAAGTCTATTTATAGTCCTAGTGGTTGGTTGGTGAGTGGGCTTTCTCCCTTTCTTCTTGTCTTCTCGTCTTTTCAGAAAAGTTGACGTTTTCGATTCTGATTCGGGATTTGTCGTCGATTAAATTCAACTCGTCTTTTAATTTCTTCGTTAAATAGACTTGAGTTTCTTTGACTTATGAAAATCTTCCGTCTTTAGTCCTTTTCTTCGATAAATCTTCGAATAGGCCCAGTGACTTCAAATCTTTTGCATCTCTTGGACAATAGACTTTATCTTGAGTCTTTTTCTTTGATAAAACCCGTGCAATCCCATGTTTTCTTTAATATTTATCCGGTTAGCTCTGAAAACACAATAAACACAATAAACACAAAAACCACGCATAATTCCAAACAAATGATATTAAATACGTGTTTTGGTCTCATTTTAGCCCGAATTAAGTGGTAAAAGGATGGGTGTTTACACACCTATCAAATCCCCTACACTTAACCATTGCCATGCCCTCATGCAATGCTTAGTGATAAAGCAATTTTACAATTTTCTCATAATTAATCAACCTTGGCCTTATTCAAATACTACTAAATAAGAATCAAATTACTAAGAGAAATAAAAACTTTAAGATAAACAAAAAGAATGGAAATAACTTGTAAAGAAATCAAGGACTTATATTAGGGCTTTGGTGTTGCGAAGATTTATCACCCCCAAGTTTCACGTTCCCCAAACTAAGCTTAAAAACGAGATCATTGTTATTATAAGTTAGTAAATCAAACACTTACACACATGGCTTAATTAAATGCTTAAACTCCCTTATTCCTAGTTGTATCTCTTATATTTTATTTTTGTCTTAGAATGATCATGAAGATGCATTTTTGGACTTATTTCGATAGTTTATTAAGGCTGAAAGCAAAGTAGGACGATTTGATCAATAGTTAGCTAAAGGACAAAATCTCTTAAAACTGCTTCTCGGGATATCAAAAAGTTCATATCTTGGCATAACTTGGTTCACGATTTGAGACCTTTCCCGGGCCGATATTTGGCATGTACTTCATACTTCATATCTTCGAGAGACGTTCTTGAGATAATGGTCTTCTCATCATAATAGAGTTTCTTCACTTGGAGACTTTTGAGGGGTACTCCAACTTTGTTGACCACGACTTCATGATTATTTCTTCAATCTCTAATTGGGATTTTGAGATACAACGATCCGCCTCCTTTTCGGACTTGGATCTATTTATCCTCATACCTTGTTAGGGTCTTTTCGGATAGACTTCTCCATGATCTTTATGGGAGTTGATTGCTTTTCGTCGTGAGTCTTGATCCTTCATATTGATTTTAGGAATAATGCTTTTCACATCACTTTGGATCTTCAGCAATAAAATTGAATCCTCATGCCTTGTTAGGGCCTTTTCGGACTCGCCAATCTTCGCGCCCCGCTTCATAAGTTATGCCTTGGCTATGAACTCTTATCATTACCGAGCAACTTTTAAACGATCTTGGGCTAGAAGCTAAGTAACTTTTCAAATCGTAAGACCTTACTTATTGAAGATAAGTTATTAGCAAGTGATGGGAGAATAGGCAAATAATTACACCAAGTGAGCTTGTGCAAGAATACCGACTTATAATTGACTCTATCATTTCTCGTCCTCCACAATTTAAAATCTCAAGTAATGAGACTCGTGGATACTTAGCCTAATAAACCAATTAAGGTCTATATGGTTAAGGATACTAGCTAGAATAAACTTGAATAAGTCTATTCGGGTTGAGTCAAAATAAACGCAACGGGCCTAATATGTCAAAGATTTCTAAACTAGCTTCACCACTTTATTAATAATTTTTACTTTATTGTGGGATATATACATACGAAAGCAACGATAAAAATTTAAAAATTACGACTAAATGGCCAAAGTTAATTAAAAAGTTGAAAAATGTTGAAAAAAAATGATTTTCCGGTTAAATGAAGGCATTTTCATGGAAAAGTCCACTTAAACTTCGATAGAAGCCCCCCCTACACTTAAGATAAACATTGTCCTTAATGTTTAAGCATGTGGGAAAAGTCTCCCCTTCACTTATGACATTGTGCACGTTGGTTAACTCAAGTTAAGGAAGAGACGACTAAAGTGATCAATTTCAAATGTGAGTATGAAGAAAATTGAATCATGATAGTTGAGAGATAGAACCGGATTTCAGATAACACGGGAGCACGGTTCTTCAAAGAATTCCAAGATTGCAGTTATCCCTGTAAGCACATCACCACACAAACACAAACGACCAAAATAGGTCCTCCCCTACACTTAGGGGGTTAAAGGGATAGATACTCGGGCTGCCTCACGAGTAGCGCTTGTTTTTGATAACCGAGTCACGAGCCTGACTCGACCCAAAATTAGTTCATGGGGAACGTGGTGAGGGATGGAATCACCTCGTGAGAGGTGTCCTCACCAAAGTACAACTTCATTCGTTGGCCATTCACCTTAAAATTCGGTCCATTAGGTTGAGCGAGCTCGAGAGTACCATATGGAAAAATTTGGGCAATGGTGAATGGGCCGGACCAACGAGATTTAAGCTTGCCCGAAAAGATTTTCAACCGAGAGTTAAAAAGTAAGACTTTGTCTCCAACATGGAACTCTCGGTTTTTGATCTTGGAGTCGTGAATGAGCTTAGTTCGTTCCTTATAGATCAAAGAATTTTCATAAGCCTCATTCCGAAGTTCATTCAGCTCATTGAGTTGGATCTTGCGTAGGTCACCGGCTTTGTTTATATCAAAATTAGCCCACTTCAAGGCCCAGTAAGCCTTGTGCTCCAACTCAATGGGGAGGTGGCATGCTTTCCCGTACACAAGACGATACGGCGTACAGCCGATCGGGGTCTTGTAAGCAGTACGGAAAGCCCACAAAGCATCATCAAGTTTATCAGCCCATGCGGCATGATGCTCTCCCACGGTTCTTTCCAGAATTCGCTTCAGTCCTCGGTTGGATATTTCAGCCTGGCCATTAGTTTGTGGGTGGTAGGCTGTGGAAAGACGATGATTTACACCGTACTTAGCCATGACTCTAGCAAATTGGTCATTGCAGAAATGAGTCCCACGATCACTAATAATGGCACGAGGCACACCGAATCTAGCGAATAAAGCTTTCAAAAAGTTACAAACCACCCTTGCGTCATTAGTAGGTAAAGCTTTGGCTTCGACCCACTTTGAAACGTAATCAACGGCTACAAGGATGTATTTGTTTCCTTTAGAGGAAGGGAATGGCCCCATAAAGTCGATACCCCAAACATCAAAAATTTCACACTCTTGAATGAAATTCTGAGGCATCTCGTCTTTATGTGTGATTTTGCCTTGCTTTTGGCAAACATCACATTTTTTAACCATATCGTGAGCGTCACGATATATGGAGGGCCAATAAAATCCCGAATCAAACACTTTCTTTGCGGTGTAGTTAGGACCAAAGTGACCACCGGTGGGTCCTTTGTGGCAAGCATCAAGGATTTCAGACGCTTCCGGTCCGTCAACACATCGGCGGATAATCAGGTCAGCACATTGTTTGAATAGGTAAGGGTCGTCCCAAAAGTAAGTCTTGATATCGGTGAAGAACTTCTTCTTTTGTTGAGACGTCAACCCTTCCTTGAGAATTGCACCCGCTAAGTAGTTTGCAAAGTCCGCAAACCACGGGGTTTCATTCGGCTTCGAGTTTATAGACATTAAGGTCTCCAAGGGAAAAGAATCATTGATTTCTTTGTTTGGATGATCCCCTTGGTAAGGATCCTCAAGTCTGCTGAGATGATCCGCGGCTAAGTTTTCTGCTCCTTTTTTATCGCGAATTTCGATTTTAAATTCCTGAAGCAGCAAAACCCAGCGAAGAAGTCTTGGTTTGGAATCTTGCTTTGTCAACAAGTACTTCAGCGCGGAATGATCGGTGTACACAATTGTAGTAGAAAGGACAAGATAGGGGCGGAATTTTTCAAAGGCATAGACAACAGCTAAAAGCTCTTTTTCGGTTGTCGTATAATGCAATTGTGCCCCCGTCATTTTCTTGCTAGCGTAATGGATCGGTTGGAAGTGTTTGTTCACTCTTTGTCCAAGAACCGCTCCAATAGCAAAATCACTAGCATCGCACATCAACTAAAAGGGAAGCTCCCAATTAGGGGTAACCAAGACGGGTGCCTTAGTTAGCTTATCCTTAAGCGAGTTGAAGGCTTCAAGGCACTCTTTGGAGAAGATAAAAGGAGTATCTTTTTCCAAGAGGTGGGTCATCGGGCGAGCGATTTGAGAAAAATCTTTGATGAATCGACGGTAGAAGCCCGCATGACCCAGGAAACTTCTCACACCCTTCACTGTTGAAGGTGGAGGCAACTTTGCGATAACATCGACTTTAGCACGGTCAACTTCAAGACCGGCTTTCGAGATCTTATGTCCAAGCACGACGCCTTATTTTACCATGAAATGGCATTTTTCCCAATTTAGAACAAGGCGAGTGTCTTCGCACCTCTGTAGCATACGTTCCAAATTGGCAAGGCAAGAAGAGAACGAATCCCCGAAGACCGAGAAATCATCCATGAAGACTTCCATGGTTTGTTCAACCATGTCATGGAAGATAGCTAACATGCACCTTTGGAAAGTCCCGGGCGCATTACATAAGCCAAAAGGCATTCTTTTGTAAGCAAAAGTGCCATAGGGACAAGTGAATGTAGTCTTCTCTTGATCTTGGGGATCGATGGGTATTTGGAAATAACCCGAGAAACCATCAAGAAAGCAGTAATATTCATTACCCGCTAATCGTTCAAGCATTTGGTCCATAAAAGGTAGAGGGAAATGGTCCTTTCTCGTGGCATCATTGAGTTTGCGGTAGTCTATACAAACTCTCCACCCAGTAACGAGACGAGTGGGAATCAACTCGTTGTGTTCATTGGGAACAACGGTTATTCCGCCCTTCTTGGGCACACAATGGATTGGACTAACCCACGGTGAATCCGAAATAGGGTAAATCATACCCGCATCAAGAAGTTTGATAACCTCTGTTTTGATGACTTCATGGATTTTTGGATTCACCCTTCGCTGGCTTTGAATTGTGGGCTTAAAGTCGTCCTCCATGAGAATTTTGTGTGTGCAGAAGTGAGGATCAATTCCACGAATATCCGAAATCTTCCAAGCAATAGCCTTCTTATGATCTTTCAACACGGCGACAAGTCGGGCTTTCTCTTCATCCTTCAAATCCTTAGCAATGATGACCGGTGACTTCATCTCTTCTTCGAGGAATACATACTCAAGATGGGGCGGCAACTCCTTAAGTTCCAAATCCTGAGGATTGTCGACGGGAGGCGTATTCGAAGTCGGAGTCTCAATAGCAATAACAGTGGGAGATGGAGGGGAAGGATTGTCTTCTCTGAGGAGGTTTGCAATGAAACTGAGATCGTCATCCCAATTGGCAGTAGAATCGTCATTGTCTTGCTTCACATCTTCCAAGGTGGTTTCCAAATCTTTCCAAAGGAAATCACTTTCTCCAAATAGAGATAGTGATGAGTCGATAGAGGAAACGGTCTCAACATTGGGAAGAGAGGTAGGAATATTTTTACAAGCATCCTTGAAGTGTTCTTCACAAGCCTCATCAAGAACGTCAATACAATTAACACTCTCGTAAGAATAAGGCTGTTTAGAAAGCTTTCCCATGTTGAAGACTACTTTATCGTCACCCACTCTCATGATAAGCTCACCGACTTCAACATCAATGAGAGTGCGACCGGTCCTCAAGAATGGAAGACCAACAATGAGTGGCACACGGGGGTCCATCTCGTAGTCGACGACAACAAAATCAGCAGGGAAGGTGAATTTGTCGACTCCTACAATGACGTCTTCGGCTATCCCCACTGGATAAGCAACCGTACGGTTGGCCAATTCCAAAGTCATTTTGGTGGGGACAAGCTCTGGGAGAGATAATTGCTTCCAAACACTTAGAGGCATAAGATTAATACTGGCACCTAAATCGGCTAGTGCCATGCAATTCTCTACTCCCGGGAAATTGCAAGGGATAAGAAAACGACCCGGATCACCAAGCTTGGTTGGCAATTTCCTTAAGAGCACTGCAGAGCAATTCTCATTAAGTTGGGTGTTGGCAATATCGAGGAGCTTTTCCTTGTCGCTCATAAGATCTTTAAACATTTTTGCATACTTGGGCATGTGAGCGAGAGCCTCAGCGAAGGAGATATTGAAATTCAGTTGTTTGAACATTTTAAGGAAATTCGAAACCTGAATATCATCCTTGCTCTTTTGCTTCTCTTTCCTCAACCTTGAAGGATAAGGTATATTGGAAGAAGAGGAAGGCTTTAGGGGAATAGGATCACTCACAACCACGGGTGGAGGAGGGGTAGAAGGAAGAGGTGGAGAAATTGGGGAAGGAGAAGGAGGAGGAATAGGAGCAGGCGACTCGTTCTCCTTAGTCACAACCACTGGTGGAGGTATAGGAAGCTCGGGTTCCTTGGTACGTTTGCCACTTCGAGTAGTGATTGCTTTCATCTCCCCTCTTGGATTTGCAACGGTGTTACTCGGAAGAGTACCCGAAGAAGAGGGTTGACTACTTTGGAAGAAACTAGCCATCATGTTCCGCAGATCATTAGTTTGGCTATCCAACATATTTCTCATATCTGCTCTCAAATCATTTCCTTGCTTTACCAAGTCTGCCTTCAAGTTGAGCACCTCTCTCTGAAGATTTCCGACTATCGCATCATTAGTCCTCATATAAGTTTCTACTTCTTGGTGAAGAGCGGTAGGTTGATTGGGAGGAACATTGTATGCGGGAGGTTGGTAAGCAGGTTGCTGGTAGACTTGGTTGTTACGTTGAGGCGGTTGTTGTTGCTTGTGAGGAGGGATGTATGGTTGTCGAGGTTGTTGTTGTTGTTGAGGAGGGCGATTAAGGTTTTGTTGTTGGTTTGGGTTGGCAGGAGGGAAACCAGGTGGTGAAAGATAGTTGTTGCTGTGGTAGCTAAGCAAGTTACGGTCACCTCGAGGTCTAGCTTGATAAGCAGGTTGTTGATAGGTGCCATATGCCGCATTCACATTCTCAGCAGGGTAATCTTGGGTGGCGGTACAAGTTGTGTAAGAGTGAGGACCACCGCATATCTCACAAGATTGGCTGACAGCATTCACTTGAGCGTTTTTGGTGTTGTTGCTGTTGTTGTTGCTGACGGTGTGGGTGACAAGCGATTCAAGAAGCGTAGTGATTTTGTCTAATCGCTTGTCACTGTCATTAGTGCTAGCACTAGCAACATTTGTCCGAATACTCTTGGTTTGCACACGAGATTTGTTCTCAATGATGTCCCAAGCAGCATTGGAAGTCTTAGCCAATAAATTACCCCCTGAGGCACTGTTCAATGAATCTTGGTCACTCATGCTTAAACCATTGTAAAAAGTATTAATTTGATGTACTTTGGTAAAACCATGTTGTGGGCATTTTCTTAAAAGATCTTTAAAACGATCCCAAGATTCACTGAACGACTCATCGTACTTTTGTTCAAAGTTTATAATCTCATTCCGCAATGCGGTAGTACGAGAGGGTGGAAAAAAGTAATTTATAAACTTTGTTTCCAAATCCGTCCACGAGAGAATACTCTGTGGCGGTTCCTTAGCAAGCCAATGTCGGGCTTGTCCCTCTAAAGAAAAGGGAAAAAGTTGTAACCTTATAACTTCTTGTGGAACCCCATTGAACTTGACCGTGTTGGTGAGTTGTAGAAATCTCTTGATGTGGTCGTGTGGATCATCAATGGTTCGTCCCAAGAATGGTTGAGCAGAGACCATCTGGATAAAGCCTGACTTTAGCTCGAAATTGTTGGCGTCAATTGGAGGTATGACAATTGGATCCGTGTTGCCATCTACATGAGCTTGCAGCAATTCAATCATTGGGCGATTATCCGGAAGGGGCTCATTGTTGTTGTTGTTGTTCATGTTGTTGTTGTTATTATTGTTTGGAGGTGGTATGTTATTGTTGTTTTTCACACCGGCCATGTCTAAATTTTCGAGAGGCTCGGGCTCTTGATATGACGTGGATCGAGTGCGCATACACCTGCAAAAGAACTAACAAGAGAAAACAAAGCAAAATATTTTTGGTTTTTATGGTTTTTCTATTTTTTGTATTTTTGAAAATTTTATATTTTTTAGGATTTTTGAAAATTTTGTGAAAAGGTAACGTTCACGGGGAACGGATCCCAAAATCCAAGTTCTCACAAAAAACTTTTGATCTTAACGAGAAGAGCCGGCAGCGGCGCCATTTGATACAAGCCTTTTAGTGTTTTTGAAAATTTTTGTGAAAAAGTTCGTTTTCTCGAAATCCTCTCGAATTGATCTCAGTTTAAAGTGGAATGATTGTTCTTGGTGACAAAAAGTGGATTTGGTTTTCTATTCTAAATAAATGAAGTAAATGAAGATTAAAGCCAGAAACAATAGAACATCAATTTAAATTAAAAAATTAAATGATAAAGTTGTAAAAGTTCCTTACTGAAAACTAGTGCTATTCGGAATAAATGGAGAAGATGCTCTTATTCGGAATGATGACCATGCGGAATAATAAAGTCTATTCGGAATGATGAGACTATACGGAATAAAAACCCCTATGCGGAAAGTATGGCTTATTCGGAAAATATTGCTATGCGGAAAAATATTGCTATGCGGAAAAATATTGCTATGCGAAAAAAATATTGCTATGCGGAAAAAGTGTCCCTATGCGGAAAATAAACCTCTATGCGGAAAGTATGGCTTATGCGGAAAGATGATGCTATTCGGAAAAACTGGGCTATTCGGAATATACGAGATATTCCGAATAAGGGAGAAATAAACTGACTATGCGGAATATTTGAAATATTCCGAGTAAGAGAACAAATAAAGATGATTCGGAATAAGTAAGATATTCCGAATAGGGGACGAGCCCAAATGCCTATTCGGAATAATTGTTCTGTTCGGAAAGATCTGGAATGCGAAGAACAGTAACAGCAGGTGCCAAACGATTTTTCAATCTAAACACCAAAATACTCAAAAAGATTTCACCAAATCAACCAATAATCATCTAAATACCATAAGAAACAAATCCCACCAATAAAAACACTAAATCAACAACTTTTTAAGATCAAACTTGAATCAAATAAAAACTTAAGAACTTGCAATAAGAAGATGATGAAGAACAAGATGAATAGAAAGATTGGAATTGAATGATTAATGTAAAAATAACAAGAGTAATGATTAAGGGTTACAAGATTGAAAGAAAAAGATGAAAAATCACCAAACACCCTAATGGTGTTGGTGAAGCCACGAACAAAGAACTGGGAAAAAGGAAAAATGAAGCTAACTCCCTAATTGTGTGAAGGAAAAGTCTATTTATAGTCCTAGTGGTTGGTTGGTGAGTGGGCTTTCTCCCTTTCTTCTTGTCTTCTCGTCTTTTCAGAAAAGTTGACGTTTTCGATTCTGATTCGGGATTTGTCGTCGATTAAATTCAACTCGTCTTTTAATTTCTTCGTTAAATAGACTTGAGTTTCTTCGACTTATGAAAATCTTCCGTCTTTAGTCCTTTTCTTCGATAAATCTTCGAATAGGCCCAGTGACTTCAAATCTTTTGCATCTCTTGGACAATAGACTTTATCTTGAGTCTTTTTCCTTGATAAAACCCGTGCAATCCCATGTTTTCTTTAATATTTATCCGGTTAGCTCTGAAAACACAATAAACACAAAAACCACGCATAATTCCAAACAAATGATATTAAATACGTGTTTTGGTCTCGTTTTAGCCCGAATTAAGTGGTAAAAGGATGGGTGTTTACACACCTATCATATGCCTTGGCTATGAACTCTTATCATTACCGAGCAACTTTTAAACGATCTTGGGCTAGAAGCTAAGTAACTTTTCAAATCGTACAACCTTACTTATTGCAGATAAATTATTATCAAGTGATGGGAGAATAGGCAAATAATTACACCAAGTGAGCTTGCGCAAGAATACCGACTTATAAATGACTCCATCATTTCTCGTTCTCCACAATTTAAAATCTCAAGTAATGAGACTCGTGGATGCTTAGCCTAATAAACCAATTAAGGTCTACATGGTTAAGGATACTAGCTAGAATAAACTTAGATAAGTCTATTCGGGTTGAGTCAAAATAATCGCAACGGGCCTAATATGTCAAAGACTTCTAAACTAGCTACACCACTTTATGAATATTATTGCGGGATATATACATATGAAAGCAATGATAAAAATATAGAAATTACGACTACATGGCCAAAGTTAATTAAAAATTTGAATAATGATGAAAAATATGATTTTCTTGTTAAATGAAGGCATTTTCATGGAAAAGTCCACTTAAAACTTCGATAGAAGTCCCCCCTACACTTAAGATAAACATTGTCCTCAATGTTTAAGCATGTGGGAAAAATCTCCCCTACACTTATGACATTGTGCACGTTGGTTAACTCAAGTTAAGGAAGAGACGACTAACGTGATCATTTTCAAAATGTGAGTATGAAGAAAATTGAATCACGATAGTTGAGAGATAGAACCGGATTTCGGATAACACGGGAGCACGGTTCTTCAAAGGTTCCAAAAGTGCATTCATCCCTGTAATCACATCACCACACAAAGACAAACACCTATAGAGGTCCCCCTACACTTAGGAGGTTAAAACAGAAAGGGATAGATACTTGGGCTGCCTCCCGAGGAGCGCTTGTTTTTGATAACCGAGTCACGATCCTGACTCGACCCAAAATTAGTTCATGGGAAACGTGGTGAGGGATGGAATCATCTCATGATAGATGTCCTCACCAAAGTACAACTTCACTCGTTGGCCATTCACCTTAAAATTAGGTCCATTAGGTTGAGCGAGCTCGAGAGTACCATATGGAAAAATTTGGGCAATGGTGAATGGGCCGGACCAACGAGATTTCAGCTTGCCCGAAAAGATTTTCAACCGAGAGTTAAAGAGTAAAACTTTGTCTCTAACTTGGAACTCTCGGTTTTTAATCTTAGAGTCGTGAATTAGCTTAGTCTTTTCCTTATAGATCAAAGAATTTTCATAAGCCTCATTACGGAGTTCATTCAACTCATTAAGTTGGATCTTGCGTAGGTCACCGGCTTTGTTGATATCAAAATTAGCCCACTTCAAGGCCTAGTAAGCCTTGTGCTCTAACTCAGTGGGGAGGTGGCATGCTTTCCCGTACATGAGACTATATGGTGTACAACCAATCGGAGTCTTGTATGCGGTACGAAAAGCCCACAAAGCATCATCAAGTTTATCGGCCCATGAGGCACGATGCTCTCCCACGGTTCATTCAAGAATCCGCTTTAATCCTCGGTTAGAGATTTCAGCCTGGCCATTAGTTTGTGGGTGGTATGCGGTGGAAAGACGATGATTTACACCATACTTAGCCATGACTCTTGCAAATTTGTCATTGCAAAAATGAGTCCCGCGATCACTAATAATGGCACGAGACACACCGAATCTAGCGAATAGCGATTTCAAAAAGTTACAAACCACCCTTGCGTCATTAGTGGGTAAAGCTTTGGCTTCAACCCATTTGGAAACGTAGTCAACGGCTACAAGGATGTATTTGTTTCCTTTAGAGGAAGGGAATGGCCCCATAAAGTCGATACCCCAAACATCAAAGATTTCACATTCTTGAATGAAATTCTGAGGCATCTCATCTTTATGTGCGATCTTGCCTTGTTTTTGGCAAGCATCACATCGTTTAACCATCTCGTGAGCATCACGATAAATGGTGGGCCAATAAAATCCTGAGTCAAACACTTTTTTGGCGGTGTAGTTGGGACCAAAGTGACCACCGGTGGGTCCTTTGTGGCAAGCGTCAAGGATTTCTAATGTCTTTGAAGAACTTCTTCTTTTGTTGGGATGTTAGCCCGTCGACGATAATTCCACCCGCCAAGTAGTTTGCAATGTCCGCAAACCACGGGGTTTCATCAGAATGTGAGTTGATAGACATTAAGGTCTCTAGGGGAAAAGAATCATTTATTTCTTTGTTCGGATGATCCCCGTGATAAGGATCCTCAAGTCTACTGAGATGATCCGCGGCTAGGTTTTCGGCTCCTTTCTTATCGCGAATTTCAATTTTGAATTCTTGGAGTAGCAAAACCCAGCGAAGAAGTCTTGGTTTGGAATCTTGTTTAGTCAACAAGTACTTCAACGCGGAATGATCGGTATAAACGATTGTGGTGGAAAGGACAAGATAGGGGCAGAACTTTTCAAAGGCATAGACAACAGCTAAAAGCTCTTTTTCGGTTGTCGTGTAATGCAATTGAGCCCCCGTCATTGTCTTGCTAGCATAGTGGATTGGTTGGAAGTGTTTATTCACTGTTTGGCCCAAAACCGCACCAATAGCAAAGTCGCTAACATCGCACATCAACTCGAAAGGCAGCTCCCAATTAGGGGTAACTAAGACGGGTGCCTTAGTTAGCTTATCCTTAAGCAAGTTGAAGGCTTCAATACACTCTTTGGAAAAGATAAAAGGAGTCTCTTTTTCCAAGAGGTGGGTCATCGGGCGAGCGATTTGAGAAAAATCTTGGATGAATCGACGGTAGAAGCCCGCATGACCGAGGAAACTTCTCACACCCTTCACGGTTGAAGGTGGAGGCAACTTAGCGATAACATCAACTTTAGCACGGTCCACTTCAAGACCGGCTTTGGAGATCTTGTGTCCTAGCACGATGCCCTCTTTTACCATGAAATGGCATTTTTCCCAATTAAGAACAAGGCGAGTGTCTTCACACCGCTTAAGCATACGTTCTGGATTGGCAAGGCAAGCAGAGAAAGAATCGCCATAAACCGAGAAATCATCCATGAATACTTCCATAGTGTCTTCCACCATGTCATGGAAGATAGCCATCATACACCTTTGGAATGTCCCAGTAGCATTGCATAAACCAAAAGGCATACGTTTGTAAGCAAAAGTTCCATAGGGACAAGTGAATGTGGTCTTTTCTTGGTCTTTGGGATCGATGGGAATTTGAAAATACCCAGAGAAACCGTCTAAAAAGCAGTAATAGTCATTACCAGCTAGACGCTCGAGCATTTGATCCATGAACGGAAGAGGAAAGTGATATTTTCTCGTGGCATCATTGAGCTTGCGATAGTCAATACAAACTCTCCACCCAGTAACGAGGCGAGTGGGAATCAACTCGTTGTGTTCATTGGGAACAACGGTTATTCCGCCCTTCTTGGGCACACAATGGACGGGACTTACCCAAGGCGAATCCGAGATAGGGTAAATCAAGCCGGCATCAAGAAGTTTGATAACCTCTTGTTTGATGACGTCATGAATACGAGGATTAACCCTTCTTTGGCTCTGGATTGAAAGTCATCTTCCATGAGAATCTTGTGAGTACAAAAGTTCGGATCAATTCCGCGGATATCGGAAATTTTCCAAGCAATTGCCTTCTTATGATCTTTAAGCACGGCGATGAGGCGAGATTTCTCTTCTTCTTTCAAGTCCTTAGCAATGATGACAGGCGACTTCTTATTTTCTTCAAGGAACACGTACTCGAGATGGGGCGGCAACTCCTTAAGTTCTAAATCCGGAGGATTTTCGATGGGAGGCGTTTTCAAAGTCGGAGCATCGATAGCAATAACCGTGGGAGATGGTGGAGAAATATTGTCTCCTTTAAGAAGGTTCTCAATGAGGCGAAGATCTTCATCCTAATCGGTGGGAGAATCGACATGTTCTAAGTTCACATCTCCCATGGTGGCTTCCAAATCTTTCCAAAGGAAATCACTTTCTCCAAATAGAGATAGTGGTGAGTCAATAGAGGAAACGGTCTCAACATTGGGAAGAGAGGTAGGAATACTTTTACAATCATCTTTGAAGTGTTCTTCACAAGCCTCATCAAGAACGTCAATACAATTAACACTCGCGTTAGAATAAGGCTTTTTAGACAACTTTCCCATGTTGAAGACAATTTTATCGTCACCCACTCTCATGATAAGCTCACCAGCCTCAACATCGATGAGAGTGCGACCGGTCCTCAGGAATAGACGACCAACAATTAATGGCACACGAGGGTCCATCTCGTAGTCGACGACAATGAAATCGGCAGGAAAAGTGAATTTGTCGACTCCTACAAAGACGTCTTCAGCTATCCCCACTGGATAAGCAACCGTACGGTTAGCTAATTTCAAAGTCATCTTGGTGGGGACTAGCTCAGGGAGAGATAATTGCTTCCAAATGCTTAAAGGCATTAAGTTAATACTGGCACCTAGATCGGCTAGGGCCATGCAATTCTATACTTCCGGGAAGTTACAAGGGATTAAGAAGCGACCCAGATCACCAAGCTTGGTTGGCAATTTCCTTAAGAGCACTGCAGAGCAATTCTCATTAAGTTCGGTGTTAGCAATATCAAGAAGCTTCTCCTTGTCGCTAAGAAGATCTTTGAACATTTTTGCATACTTAGGCATGTGAGCGAGAGCCTCAGCGAAGGAGATGTTGAAAATCAATTGTTTAAACATTTTTAGAAAGTTCGAAACCTAAATATCATCCTTGCTTTTGAGCTTCTCTTTCCTCAACCTTGAGGGATAAGGTATATCGGAAGAAGAGGAAGTCTTTGGGATCGAAGGATCACTCACATCCTTGGGTGGAGGAGGGGTAGAAGTAAGAGGTGGAGAAATTGGAGAAGTAGAAGGATGAGGAATAGGAGCAGGTGACTCGTTTTCCTTAGTCACAATCACCGGTGGAGGTATAGGAAGCTCGGGTTCCTTGGTACCTTTGCCACTGCGAGTGGTGATTGCTTTTATCTCCCCTCTTGGATTCGCAACGGTGTTACTCGGAAGAGTACCCAAAGAAGAGGTTTGATTACCTTGAAAGAAACTAGCCATCATGTTCCTTAAGTCATTCGTTTGACTATCCAAAGTGTTTCTCATATCAGCTCTCAGATCGTTCCCTTGTTTCACCAGGTCTGCTTTTAAGTTGAGCACTTCCCGTTGAAGATTGTCCACGATCACATCATTAGTCCTCATGTAGGTTCCAATGTCTTGGTGTAATGCGGTGGGTTGGTTGGAGGAGCATTGTATGCGGGTGGTTGATAAGCAGGTTGCTGGTAAACTTGGTTGTTTCTTTGAGGTGGATATGGTTGTTTGTGAGGTGGTATGTATGGTGCACGAGGTTGTTGTTGTTGTTGAGGAGGGCGATTGAGGTTTTGTTGTTGGTTTGGGTTGTTAGGAGGAAAACCGGGTGGTGAGAGATAGTTGTTTGAGCGGTAGCTAAGCAAGTTGCGGTCACCTTGAGGACGAGCTTGATAAGCGGCCGGAGGATAGGTACCGTATGATGCATTCACATTCTCAGAAGGGTAGTCTTGGGTGGCGGTACAAGTGGTGTAAGAGTGAGGACCCCCGCATATCTCACATGGTTGGCTAACAGCATTGACTTGAGCGTCGTGAGCGTTTTTAGCGTTGATGCTGTTGGTGTTGTTAGTGGTGTGGGTAACAAGCGATTCAAGAAGCGTAGTAATTTTGTCAAGTCGCTTGTCGCTGTCACTAGTACTAGCACTTGCGACATTGGTCCCAACACTCTTGGTTTCCACACGAGACTTACTTTCAATAATATCCCAAGCGGCATTGGAAGTCTTAACCAGAATATTACCCCCCGAGGCACTGTTTAGTGAATCTTGGTCATTCATGCTTAAACCATTGTAAAAAGTGTTAATTTGGTGCACTTTGGTAAAACCATGTTGTGGGCATTTTCTCAAAAGATCTTTGAAACGATCCCAATATTCACTAAAAGACTCATCGTACTTTTGTTCAAAATTGATAATTTCATTCCGCAAAGCGGTAGTACGAAAGGGTGGGAAAAAGTAGTTTATAAACTTGGTCTCCAAATCCGTCCACGTAAGAATACTTTGTGGTGGTTCCTTAGCAAGCCAATGCCGGGCTTGTCCCTCTAAAGAAAAGGGAAAAAGTTGTAAACGGATTACCTCTTGTGGAACACCATTTAATTTGACCGTATTAGTGAGTTGCAAGAATCTCTTGATGTGGTCATGTGGATCATCAATGGTACGCCCCAAGAATGGTTGAGCGGAGACCATCTGGATAAAACCGGATTTGAGCTCAAAGTTGTTGGCTGCAATCGCGGGTATGACAATTGGATAATTGTTGCCCTCCACATGTGCTTGTAACAGTTCAATCCTAGGGCGATTGTCCGGTAAAGGTTCATTGTTGTTGTTATTATTGTTGTTGAGAGGTGGGTTGTTATTGTTGTTGTTATTATTGTTGTTGAGAGGTGGGTTATTGTTTTTATTGTGTACACCGGCCATGTCTAAGTCTTCGAGAGGCTCGGGCTCTTGATAAGACGTTGATCGTGTACGCATGCACCGGCAAAAGAACTAACAAAGCAAACAAGAAATATTTTTGGTTTTTATGATTTTTTAATTTTTTTTTTTTTGTATTTTTGAAAATTTTATATATTTTTTAGGGTTTTTGAAATTTTTTATAAAAAAGTAACGTTTACGGTGAACGGATCCCAAAATCCAAGTTCTCACAAAAAATTGTTGATCTTAACGAGAAGAGCCGGCAGTGGCGCCATTTGATACACGCGTATTGATTGGGGTTCAAGATTTAGTTCTCGGTATCTCCTCGAATTGATCACGGTTCAAAGTGAAATGATTTGTTCTTGGTTAATAAAAAGGTGTTGGTTTGTTTATCTATTTTAAACTAATAACAAATGAGTAGGTGTCGAAGAGTAAAATAAAAGCTTTAAAAGATTAAACTAAAATAACGAGTTGAAAAATGCTTGAAAACTTAAAGACAAATTTAGAAAAGTATTTGAACACTTAATAAAACTAACACTTGAAAAACATTGTAAAAACAAGAAATTTAAACAATCGGAAAATCAAATCGGAACCTGATCGGAATGTATGGTCGGAAAAACCAATCGGAATATTAGACAAAGTTGCTGATCGGAATATGGGAAATAGCTCAATCGGAATGTGTTAACAAAAAGTACCTAGATCGGAATGTTTGGAACAAACCCTATCGGAATGTTTAAAATAATACCCCATATCGGAATACACTAAAGTAACCCAATCGGAATATCTAAAAATCACCATAATCGGAATATCTAACAACTTAGTCCAATCGGAAAGTGCCAAAACCAATGCAATCGGAATCTTTCAAAACTACACTAATTGGAATACCCAAAAATAAGCTACAATCGGAATACGCAAAACCCTTTTCCGATCATACGATCGGAATAAAGGGGGGTGTAGTCAGAATACGCAAATCGGAAAAGGGTTTAATACCCTTTCCGATTACCCTCTTTGATCCGAAAATTAAGCTAGTGTAATAAGCTATTTAGAATAAGCTAATACCTAAACTATAACGAATCTAATGTGAAACGGATCAAATAAGCATGAATAACAACTTATCTAAACTGAAATTAAGCAAACTTTTAAATCAAACAATAAAAAGATAAACTTTTTATGAAAACTTTAAAAAATAAATAAGCTAAACTTACAAATAAGCCAATAAGCACAAAGATCTTAAAGCTCATTCTTATAGAAACTTAAGGAAACATAAAAAGATTAACTTTTTAAGCACGAAAACATAGATGAACAACACGGATCATAAGTAATTCGTACCAAAAGTGAATCAAAATCAAAGAAAGGTAGAATGAGATTAAAGATTAAAAGCTTGAATTTAAACTTGATTAATGAAAGAAACAATACAAAGGTTTGATCTTGAAAAATTAAAAGAAAGAGAGATGAAAACTTAGTGAGAGAAAGTTGAGAGCTTTCTCTCTCTAAAACTATAGAGAATCAAAAACTAAAACTAAACAAAAACTAACTAGCCTCTAAATTTGTGAAGTGAAGTCCTATTTATAGGCGTCTCTTGTGGGCTTGTGAATGGGCTTTGTTTTGGGCTTCTTTTCTTCTTTAGTCTTTAGTCTTTACGTTTCTTTTAAATAAACGTTTCCGACTTTGGATTTTGAGAAGTGTCGGTGAATAATTCCAACTCGTCTTATAATCTTTTGTTTAATAGACTCGAGTTCTTCGACATATATGAATCTTCCATCTTTGGCTCTATTCTTCGATAAATCTTCAAATAGGCACAACGACTTCAAATATTTTGCATCTCTTGGACAATAGACTTTGTCTTGAGTCTTTTTCTTCGATAAAACCCGTGCAATCCCATGTTTTCTTCAATATTCATCCGGTTGACTCTGAAAACATAATAAACACAAAAACCACGCATAATTCTAAACAAATGATATTAAATACGTGTTTTTGTCTTGTTTTAGCCAGAAATAAGTGGTAAAAGGATGGGTGTTTCACACCTATCAGTTATTTTGATCAATTTTTGAGGGGGAGCGTTTTAAAATCAAGCCTTTTAATGTTGTTGGGTACATCTCTAAAATTTTCATATTTTAAGTATCCAACACATTGCAAAAAATGATATTAAATCTGTCATATATTATCGGTAAAGGCATCTCAACTACGTACCTCAACATATTTTGTGGTGTCGTTTTCCTAAAATTTTGTCAAATTTTGTCTCAAGACACACATATATTGTTGAGGGGGAGCGACCCGACTGAAAATGTTCCATGATTCATGCGTGCACACATGTTTCTCTCCCGTCGATTTTTCGGAAATTGTCATATTTTAATCAATTGGTATCTCTAATATTATATTTCTATATTAGAGATAGGGGAGAAAATGTGATTAAAATGTAATATATTACAACATGTGATCTTAAAGACTCAAGTGCAACTCTTTCCTTCACATGCTAAACCATTTCATATATCGATGCATGTGTGTAGGGGAAGCTTTTTGGAAATGTAAAACTTTCAAAGTGTTAAAAGTTTTGATTTTTATCAAACACTTTGAATGGTTTTCAATGGTTTTATGGTTACGATCTTTACCTAAAACAACCTACTATCCACGAAGGAACGATGGAGTCAAAAGGTGGTTTAGGATAGGAAACTAAGTCCTATGATCCAACCAGAACCGGAGGGATCTACCCAAGGACATTCCATAGCTATAAATAGTTGTCCTTAGGAAAGATGGAGTTGAATGAAGCTGAATGCGGACCAATCACTTAAGCTAGCACTGGAACAATCACAACAAGGTGCTAGTGATGACGTGTTGGTAAGTATTGAAGGAGTTGAATATTCTATGCAACTTAGGCAGAAACCGGGTTAACACATCTATCGAAGACAAGTGTCATGGACCCAATGATGCGATGCACAACCCTTTCCCAGCCATTCGAGTTTCTCTTAAAAGAAACTTGTCTCATTGTCACAAAGATCAACACGTATCTATTGACTTTCTCACTCCGAGTTAGTTAATATTGAAAAGGTGGCAGTCTGCTCCAGCCTCCGATTACCAAAATGCACTTATTGAATCTAGAGCCAATCGAGATCTATCTATCATCTCATTAGGACACAATCGAGTCCTACGCATTATCCTTGTGATATTGCCAGAACATATGAGTGATACGATTCACAATGAAGATGGAAATCCTGCTTGAGCCAGCATCAAACAAGCTCATGGTAGGTAACTTGTGCGATTCTACACGAATCAAACTTGTGAGAACTGGAATGCAACTATGTTTGGATTCTTAATTGATTCAAACTTGATTCCAAGTTTCTTCGCAAAATCCGTGTGATCTTGCCAAAGCATTCAGAGTGACACTCTTTAGTGTTCATGGTGACGAATGGAAATCCTTACAGTGTCAACATCAAACAGCACTGCGGTAGGTAACATGCAAGATTCTTATGAATCGAGCTTGTGGCAAACTGGAAAGCAACAATGGTGTGATTCTTTTAGAAACAAACTTGTTCCAGGAATTATGAATTGACGACTCTAATCAAACGGATAACCGTATCCTTTTTGATTCACTCTTTACGTTCGCAGTCTGCTTTGAGACGGTCGAGTAAAGAGAACTGGCTATTACCGCCGGGAAACCCTGTCAAGGAGGTTCTTAATCGAATCTACCTGATCACAGGTACGGTATTTAATACCGTTTAACGGTCTTCACCGACCGGAAGTAAAACGCTACCGAGTTAGGGTGAAATGTTTAAAGCCATTTCATCTGTGTCTATATATGTTGCTGCATATCAAGAAGGTGGCGTAGCTGTGTAACCGATGTCGATTTAGAAGTCACAAGAGCACAAGATGGCGATAATCAAGATACCTAAGAATGTAAGAATGTAATAGGTCATCTTAGTCACAAGGAGCACAAATGAAGATCTCAAGCACTCAAAGTCAAATGACAAAGGCTCAAGATAAAGATCACGAAAGCATGAAGGAACAAAGCTGTTACAAACAAGATCAAGACCAAGATACAAGACCTAAGCAGGAAGATATCTTCTACAAGAATGTATTCACTCAATCATCTTATGCTTTTTTAAGCTTTTTAAGATGACCGATACATTGGGGGAGATTGTTAGCCCTATATTTTATATATTCGAACAAGAATGTAATAGGTCATCTTAGTCGTTAAAGGTCTTGTATTGCAATAGGTTAGTCGGGTTAACCGGGCTTGGACTTTAAGCTAATATTGTCTAAGTTAGGGGCGTAAGCCCAAGTGTAAGCCAAGCCCGACCCATGTCACAAACCCACGGCCCATGGAAAGCCCATTGGTTCGTGGGTATATATACCCTCTTCCATGTGTGGAAGAGGGTGTTGGTTCATTTTACTTTCTCTCTCTAGTAAACATTAACCTTCCAAATTCTCTCTTGTTTCTCTCTCTACTTTTCTTCTCTTTCTCTCTTAATATCTCTTCTAAATCTTGTGTTATGGATTGATATGGGATTAACACTTGATAGGTGTGTAAACACCCATCCTTTTTACCACTTAACTACAATAATAACCGAGCCAAAACGTATATTTTATGTCATAAATGTCGGAATTATGTGTGGTTTGTGTTTTTGTTGTGATTTAGGACGAAAATGTGAAAAGGGGAGAAAACACGGGCATTCACGAGCTTTTATCGAAGAAAAAGACAAAAGACGAAGTCAAGAAATCAAGAGTGTAAAAAGAACGGAAGTCCAAGACCAATTCTAAAGATTTATCGAAGAAAAAGTCAAAAGACGGAAGTTTACTAAAAGCCGAAGAACTCAAGTCTAATTTATCGAAGAAATTACAAGACGAGTTTATTAATCCCGAGACAAAAGTCGAAGAAATTTGATGATTAAGGACTAATCAAGCAATTAAAGAAAGAAGAAAGAGGGGAGGAAGCTTCTTTCCACTAATCACCTCCTCCCCTATAAATAGATCATTAGTGTTTTCATTTCATTTGGTTGGCTAGTTTGACAAACTATGCTCTTCCATCTTTAATTCTTGCACATTTAAATTCATGTCATTTACTTAATTGTCTTGCACTTTTAATACCTTTAATTCAAGTAAGTTTCCTTTTTATTAGTGTTAATCTTTACTCTTTCTTGTTAATCTCCTATCTACCTTTCTTGATTAATCTTTAATTTTTATGCTTTATTGTTTATGTTTAGTTTCTTTGATTTTTATTGATTTGATTAAGTGGGTTTCGATTATTTTTATTATTATTGTTATTGTTTTTGATTAGGATTGATAGATTATCATTAGTTGATTATTTGTGATTAGTCTTGCTTAATCTTTTGGTTTGATATGATTAATTTTGGTTAGATTCGTGTTTCTTTTTTTTACTTGTTCTTCGCTACTGTTCGTTTCCCCAGTTTATTCCGAATCAAGGATCTGTCAAACATTCCGAATGAAGGGTGTGTTGTGATTATTCCGGATCAGTTGGTTATTCCGGATCAACAACATATTCTGAATCAATTAGATATTCCGGATCAAGTGATATTCCGAATGAGCATCTTTTATTACGAATTAGTGACTATTCCGGATCAGCAAGTTTATTCCGGACGAAGCAATCATTCCGGATCAAGACTTTATTACGAATCAAGCCAACATTCCAAACCAACAGTTTATTCCGGATGAATATTTATTCCGGATAAAGACATTATTCCGAATCAAATATTATTCCGGATGAACGTTTGTTCCGAATGAGTTTGATATTCCAAATAAAGGAATTTTCCGCATGAGTAGTTTATTCCAGATCAACTGTTATTCCGAATAAACATTTATTTCAGATGAAGGTTCTCTTTTGGATATTCCGAATGAAGGATCTGTTTAATTATTCCGAATGAGCTGTTCTCTTATTCCGCATGAAGATGATATTCCGAATGAAGGTAATCTTTCCGAATGAAGGTGACATTCCGAACGAAGGGTTATTCCGAATGAAGGGTTGATTCCGAATGAGTGTTTTTCTTATTTTTTTTGTAATTTCAGTTTTAGTTTATTTTAAATTTAAGTTTTTAAATTTTAAACTTTATTTTTCCCGCCCTTTTACTTAGTCGCACTTTTAATTTACTTGCCTTTAGTTTAAGTTTGCCTTATTTACTTTTAAGTTTGCCTTTTTATTTCTAGTCTCGTTTTTAATTTCTCGTCATTAATTTCCCGTCAAGTTTTTATCTTTCAGTATTTCCTTTTACCGTCTTTATTTTATTTTTATTGTTTCAAGTCTTTATTTTTAATTAGTATAGACAACGACAACCATTCTATTTCTTTTCCACCAAGAACAATTGAGTCGCACATTTAACAAGTAATCAATTCGAGAAGACCGATTTCAACGAACAATTTTCATACTAGGTAAAAACTAGTTATCAAATGGCGCCGTTGCCGGATCTTTTCGTAAAGATTAACGGTTTTCTGTGAGAGACGCGTTGGATTTTGGGATCCGTTCACTTGTGAACGTTCTTTTTCGTGTCAAAAAAAAATTTCAAAAATCCCAAAAACGTTTGAAAAATCATAAAAAGCATTTCTTTTTCAAAGTTTTGCACCAAAAATATTCTTCTTGCTTATCTATTATTCTTCATGGTTTTTTATGTCCATTGCGGGAGGTATAGGGGACCATTATTGAGGGCGAATTATGTGAATTTTGTTATTGCGAGCAATGCGGAAAAGATCTTCCAACCGTTTTCGATTCACAATTTTCCCATTTTGGATTTTGTCCATCGTGCAATTCGACTAATTCATCCTTTTCTTCTAATCCACCTATTCCTCCCCCTTGCATATATTGTGGCAACGATTCTCATTGGTGTATTGTATGTCCTATTCAATACCCGTCTCTTGACGAGCAAGGACCGGGTTACAATTACGACAATGGTCCTAGCTATCTACCAAATGCACCGGGTTTTTCTCAATACCCATGTTGCAATCATTGTGGGGGCCCTCACGATACTTATTATTGTCAGCCAATGAATTATCATGAGCCACATCAGTACTATAATTCTGGTTTTCAAAATTTTGAGCCCCCACGTCACACCGTCAATCATCAACCTTCCTTTGAACATTTGAGCTCCCACGAACAATGGGCCACTCTTGTTAAGCAAGGTCAACAACTTCAAGAAGCTTGCAACAAGATTGATAAGTGTGAAAACACTCATCAATAATGATCCTAAAACCATTCAAAACACAGTCAAATACATTATTTTAACTGTAAATTATCAGAATTACGCGTGTATTTTGTGTTTCTGTATTTTCAGGTAACAAGATACATTTTTAGAGCGAAGACGCGTTTTCATGGATTTATTTGATAAAAGACGAAGAAAGAGAAGAAAGATGCTTAAAGGACCAATCTTGCCACTACTTCAAAGATCGAGGGCTCAAGTTGTAACTTTTGACAAAATGAAGGATAAAAAGAAAGAACTTAAAAGTTTTAACCACTTTTGAAACAAAATGTGAAGTTAAGGGACCAAAAAGAGAAATTGAATGGAAAGTAAAGTTTTATGTACTTGGTCAAATTTGACCAAACCGGTCAAACCTTCACAAAAACATCAAACGTCTTCTTCTCCATTCAAGAGAGAGAGACGGTTATATCTTTTCACCTCCCAAACCTGCAAACCCTTATTTAGAACGATCCACAAAGAATCAATTGAAGTCTTCAACAGCAAAGATGATCACCTCTTTCTTCTCTACAAGAGGATACCATTTAATTAGATCAATACTCAAAGGATAAGAAAGCCCCAAATGAGATGAAGATGAAGAACGAGTGTAAACCTCGTATTTTACACGTGGCATCCAATCATTGGATAGACCACGTCACTTCACTCCTTTTGGCAGCTATAAATACAAGACGAAGTCCTTCATTTGGAGCGGTTAGCTTAGGTGTTTTTACACATAGTTAGTTAGATAAGTAGGAGTAGTTAGTAATTAGTTAAAGTTGTTCATTTTCTTTTAAAGCTGTTAAAGATTTCAGTTTAATCAGTTGTAACCGAATCTATTTTCACCATTAATGGAAGTTTAAATCAGTTTCTCAATCTTTCTCTTTTTCTTATATCTTCTTGTTGACTAACTCGTACAATCTTTTGAGCTAAAATACAGTTACGATACTGTTTAGGCACGGAGCTTCGATTTTCGTTGTATTGAAATTTCCTAGATATAACCACTTTATGATTTCTGCTATTGATGAATAAGATTTAGTTTAATCTTTTGATTACAAGCTTATGCTTGTTTCTTGTGTTGATTTAGTTTTTCTGAATCGCTTTCAAGATTAGTGTGATTTTTGAGTTCAAACAAGATTTTTCGAGCTTTTCTTCTTTTCTGATAATCTGAGTAACGTTTTGCTAACTGTTGCGAGAGTTGTAGTTTTAAGCTGATAAAGCTTATTGATGAGCTGATATAGTTGATATAACTAGTTTGTGATAGTTTCAGTTGTCCAGGTTTATGAGTAACTGATTAGATTCAATATCTTCATCTTTATCTTTCTATTAGTTTCAGTAATTGTCAGTTGATTCAATAAATATATGAGTATCGATTTAGGCAGCTTGTAGAAATCGCTCAAAAAGACTAGTGATAGCAAGTTTCAGAATCGAAGGTTTTGATTTTGTTCAAAGTATATGCAGGTTTCTTTATCGAGAGATCTGTTTGTTGTTTCTTTGTATTTGTTTCAATCTTGCAGGTTTCAGATTTTCTGAATGAAGGTCGAAGTGTAGCGTAGTTTTGGAATCAGTTTGGTGGTGTTTTGTTTTAAACCGGCTCAGCGCCGCGTTTCTCGACTTCAAAGGACTGGCCTCGGAAGGCAGGTTGTCTCGGTTTATTTTTACTGTGGTTAAAAGTGATAAAATATCAGCTTTTGGTTTTCTGTATGATAGTTGAAAGTTGATCAAGTTTTGTTAGTTAATCATGTCGATGCTCACGTTTTAATTCTCAGCAATTTTTTTAGTTTGCTATTAATCTGCTTTCAACCTGTTTAAATGCTTTCGTCATATGCTATTTGATATATGTTCATTTGGATCTTTCTTATTTCTGCATTGTCTGTACAGCTGTGTGTTTGGCACTAGCAGTCCTTTACTGATCTTACATTCATATTAGATTTTGATGACATTAGGTTTAGTTTATATTCCTACAATCCAACTAGCATTCTGTTTTGTTTTTGGTATAAAATTCGTTTCATAAAAGTGCCCCTTTAGTCCTCCACTGTTATATTCCTTGTAACGTTTAGAGTCCAAGTAGTTAACTAGTTAGTCCCTTCGTTAAAGAAGTGAATAGCTGTAGGTCCCCTGGTTAGTGTAATCAGTTAAAGTCTTTGCGTTATTAATCCATTCTGTTAAAATTGCTATTGGACTGTTAAAAGTCTGTTGGGCTTAAGAATTTGTAGCTTTGGGCCTTTTGATTGTAAATGTTGAAAACGTTTAATAACTAGCTACTTTAATATTTGGTAAAAGTAAAATCTAGAGTAATATGATTTAATTTTCATTTTAGATTTTTAAATAAATTTTCATTTCAGTTTTATAAAAAAAATATTTTTTTTTTAGTTTTATTTTTTCTTTGTATTTTTCATTTTTAAATTTGTAGAATAAATTTGTATTTTACATTCTTTACATTTCGAGCATTTAAAAGTGGTACGTGCAAGATGTTTTTAGATTAGTACATATACGTAGTAGCTATTATTTTTACCTTTTTATGTGCTTTTGCCAATTAGACATAGAATACCAATCAAGTCTTTTTAACCAAAAACAATAGAGTCGAGCTTAAAAACGTTATATCAATTCGAATCGAGCTGAGAAGACAACTATACTAAAAACGAATTATTAAATGGCGCCGCTGCCGGTTCTTTTCGTGAAGATTAACGATTTCGAGTGAGGCGATTGGATTTTGGGATCCGTTCACTTTGTGAACGTTATTTTTTACGTATTGTAAATCAAAAACATAAAAAAATCAAAAAGATAAAAATACAAAAAAATAAAAAAACCACAAAATCAATTTTTTTCCTAAAGAATTGAACCAAAAAAATAAAAAATCCAAAAAGTAATCTTTTTCCTAAAAGATTACACCCAAAAATATATATTATTGGTTTTCATCGCTTTTTATGTACATATAGTATTTTTCGTAAAAAAAACAAATAAATACAAAAATATTTTTTTATATATTATTATATGTAAATAAGTATACGTATAAGAACAACCAATACACATATCTTCCATAAGTATTGCCGAGGCAATACACCGTGTTGAGGGGCGTTCCGGTCCTTGACACGCGTATCGATCAAATAAAATTAAGCAAGAATAGATAAATACTTCCAATTGGCAATAATTCGAAGAATACAAACTACAAAGTGAATAGATAGGCGACGTGCTATAAAATGCCGTCTAAGGGTCAATAGGTACTTAAGTGCTTCGCGCCACCTAACCCCCCGTTCACTAGTGCGTATTCTAAGAAGGAAGGCTTGATTGGAGGTCTTGCACCCAAGTAGTAATTATATATATACTTTCTTGTGGATATTTTATATCGAACCTCGAGGGAGATAATCTCTTCTCTCTCAAAAGTCGACCGAGGGCTACTCCCTCATTCCTCGTGTTTATTTACACGTGTATTCGCACACGTGTAAACATACCACCTTTGGTGTATTACTTCCTTCCCCGAGGAAGCTTTTAAACGTCATTATACTTGTATATACATTCGGCCACCTTGCTAAACATGGATACTCGTTCCATGTGGGAGATTTTGCAACAACGATCCACCAACGCTAATTATTCGCCTTGTTCGACTTGTGGTGGTCCACACGATACGTATTTATGTGATCAAAATAATGGTTATTATGGGGAGGGATATGCTTACAATGGAACCGAGAACCCCAATTTTCGACCTAACATTCAAATGGACTACACTTGTAATGACTATATGGGCTATTCCGGTTTTTCATCACAACCTCCACCATCATTTCATGATCAAACCTTTAATGTGCCATACCAAAACCAAGGATTTTCCAATTCTGAAGGTTTTCAAAACAATGAAAATTTTCAAGGCTATAATCAAGAAACCTTTCATAATCAAGGATTTTCAAACAATGAAGGCTTTCAGAATGATGAGAATTTTCCATGCAATAATCAAGACACCTTTCCAGATCAAGGGTTTTCACATTCGACCATTTTGCCACACATGGATACTCGTCCTATTTTGGAGATATTACACGACGAGAAATATCGAGCTATGTATGGGCCTTGTGCGACTTGTGGAGGATCGTATAAGGAAAATAGTTGTCAACGATATGCGGTTAATTATAATCAAGGGTTTAATAAGGATTTTCAAAATCAAGAATTTTTAAATCAAGATGATTTTCAAAATGAAGAAAATTTTCAGAGTCCTAATAAAAAAACCGTTAACAATCAAGGCATTTATCATTTCTTGAGTAAAGACGCTTTTAATATGGTAATGCAAGCACTTGAGACAATGCAAGAGTCAACTGATCCGAAAATCTTAGGCTTGAGCACATACATCTTGCAACACATGAGACCGAACGATGCTTTACCTGATGATGAGCCTTCTTTGAGAGTAGATGTTGAGGATGATACACTTAGTGATGTTCCTATTATAGACCCTTCCATCTCTCCACCGACTATACTTGAGCCATACACACCTTCATCACCTTTACCTCACGTGGAACCCACCGACTCTTTAACCATGGGGGACGAGCCTCTTAGCACTAATACAAACACCGATTCGGATGAATTAACCTTTTCTAGTGTTGAGAACCTTATCCCAATCCAAACAGAGTTTGAGAGGGTTTCCAATGAACCATGTGATGAGCTTGGTGTTGATACCTCTTCTCCTCATGATCATATTGAGATTTCATCCCATATTGACCTTCATGCTACTACTAGTGATTTTGGTGACTTTGATCTTGATGAATTGTTTAAAGAAAGGGATAATGAGATTGAGGAAGAGTTTGTGAAAGACTTGACACAAATGGAGGATGATGATTGTGATTCTAGTGACGCGTCTTATGCTATATCATCTGATGATTTGTCTTGTCAAGATAACATTCCTAATTTGGATGAAGAGTTTGCTCCTATAGGGAAAGTGGATCTTTCTCCTCTACCACCTTATGATTCTTGTGATGAAACCTTTGATGATCCTTATGATAGTGATGAGTCTTTTACTTCTGATGATGATGACTCCATTTCTTCTATGACTCCTTCACTTATTCCTCTAAGTAATTTTGTGATACATTCAAATCCTCTTTTTGAGACATGTTTTGATAACCCACTTTTTGAGGAGTGTGAAGAACCTAATAATGAGTCTATAGAAGAAGAACCCTTAATTGATATTCCTTCACTGGTTTTTGAGGATACACCTATTGATTTTCATGATCATATCATCCCTTTGAGTGATTCTCTCATTAATACACCTCCTTTTGAGCCTTATGTTCCCACCCTCCCACCCTTGAAGTTGGTTATTGATGAAGATCCTTTCCCCTTAGAGATTGATACTTTTTCACTTAAGGCACCTTTAGAACTCAAAACCTTTGATATGGACTCTTTTATGGAGATTGATACCACCATAGAGGATACTCTTGCACAATTTGATATAGAGGTCAACGATAGTGTTTCTAATTTGGATGAGGAGGTTCGTCTTATTACTACATTGCTTTTTGGGAACATAGAGACTACACCTCCTCCACAAGATATTATTACTCTTGATCCTCTTTTCACTATGCCTTCTATGGAAGATTACCCACCTTTTGATGATGATGATGAGCCTAACATGGACATAATAGTTATGAATGTTTTGATACCTACACCTTCATATTCTCATGATGCTTTGATCACTAAGGGGGAATCTTATATGGTTGATATGAGCTCATCTTCTTATTTTCCCATGAAGGGAAAGGTTTTTGATCCTGGGATACATAAATTTGAGAAAAATTGGTTTTCATCTACTCCACTTAAGAGTGTGATTTCTATTGATATGGACTTCTTGTATGAGCTTACTTTGGTGTTGCTACCAATTTTGGAGTTGTTCGAATGTAGAGATGGAAACTTTGTATTTGATCCTGGTGTTCTTCATATTTGAGAGATTTTGTATGTTGGACAAACTTGAGACACGTTGGACCATTCCATTTATCGAGGCGGATATTGTAAATCTTATAGTAAATGGCAACGTGCTAAGTTTGAGTGTATCATGTGAGACGAGCTTCAAAGTGGATATTCTTTATTCTCCATGATGGTTTCCCCAAGGACAACTTAATTCGGGGCCGAGTCGAGCTAGCGACTTAGGGTTAAAAAAACTCAAGCATTGAATAACTAGGTTAGAAAACGTAGAGTAGATTTTCAATAGGTTAGGTTTAATTAAAAGGATGTTATAGTAGAGTTGAAGTGGAGGGGTGCCTTTCTTCGTCTTTTGGTGTTTGCTTCAAGGGTTTCTCTCTCTCATTTCATGCTTGGAGCTTATGGAGGAGGCCCGTATATCTGGTTCACTTCGATTAGTTTTTGCTATCGTGATATTCAAAACACTTGTGCTTAAAATGAATACCCTTTAGTTGTCTCTTCCTTAACTTGGGTTAAGCAAGGTTATCAATGTCATAAGTGTAGGGGAGTTCACTCCAAAACTCTTAAACATTGAGGACAATGTTTATCTTAAGTGTAGGGGAGACTTCTATCGAAGTGACCTTACCTAGACCATTGCCTTAACTTCATGATAACTTGAAAATTAATTTTTTAAACATTTTTCAAATTTTTGATCTACTTTGGCCACCAAAAAATATGCATTCATAATTTTTGCATCTATCATTTTTCATTTGCATATCACATTTGCATTGTATATATTTCTTCTCTTATTTTTCATCAAAAATATATAAAAGGAAAAAAATAAAAATAAAACATGGTTTTAACAAGTTTAGACTTCTTTGACATATTAGGCCCGCCATGGATATTTTGACTCAACCCGAGTTTGCTTATCTTAGCATTCTCTAGCTAGTATCCTTAACCATGTAGTCCTTCATTGGTCTATTAGGCTAAGCTTCCACCAATTTCATTCTTTGAAATTTTAAATTTGTGGAGAATGGGAAATGATAGAGTTGAAGCAAGTATAAAAGGGCTAGATAAACTTCATGGCAATTACTTGTGGCTAAACCCTTCTCTTCTTTGCCTCTATTTTCTTCGCATGTATATAATTGTTAATAAATAATCAAGTACGGTTTTAATTGGTTTGTAATCTCTTATGCATTTTTGGCTAATCATTTATGGTTGATATGAGTACGTCTTAAGATTCTAAGTTAGCACGTTTTATGTGTACTAGACTTATGTCATGCTCCATATTTAGCGGGTGTTTTTCCTTTTCTTCTTTTCAAATTTCTTTGTGAGGAATAAAGAAAAATAAGAGCGGCTTATAAAAAAAATGAGTGGCTAGAAAAAAAAAAAAAAAAAAAAAGAAAAAAAAAATAATGCAAGACTCCCAAGAGGGGCAGTGTGGTGTTAATTATAGTGACTATTGAGTTCCAATATTACCTTGACGGGTTGCGGGGATTCAATAGATTGCTCCAATCCAATATTACCTTGACGGGTTGCGGGGTTGAAGATCCAAAGTCTCAAAAAGATGGCGGATGTAAATTATTGCGTGAGTTTTATTTTTCTTTCCTTAGCGAGTGTGTAGCTACTTATGAAAGCATGACATGAGGATTTTACACATAAGGCGAATGACTTATTACTCTTGAAACGGACTTATATTAATTGTGAGCGGTTTTTCAAGTAATGGATGAGAGGATTACTTAGGATTAAAACCGTGCTTCCTTATTTTTGGATTTTACATTTCTTATACTTCACACTTGAATAATGACAAATTTGCTCTCAAGCAATTTGCTCAAATAATAACCGGTTCCACATTTAATTGTCATGAATAAGTTGATGCACTTTTTACTTGTGAATGCAATGATCCCATTTTTAAGCTTGGTATGGGGAAAGTGAAACTTGAGGGTGATAAGTATCCATGGTACTCAAGCCCTAATCTAAGTCATTGATTTCTTTATGAGTTATTTCCATCAAAACCATTTTAATAAAATACAAAAAGATGTAAATAGAATTGTTTTCCTTTGCATTGCATTGTAAATATTTAAAACCATTCATCATATAGCATAGTATAGTTTATTAAATCATAAAATGGCCAAGGTTGGTTAATTATGAGAAAAGTGTAACTTTAGAACTTTGAAATGCTGCATTGCATGAGGACATGGCAATGGTCAAGTGGAGGGGAGTTGATAAGTGTGAAAACACTCATCAATAATGATCCTAAAACCATTCAAAACACAGTCAAATACATTATTTTAACTGTAAATTATCAGAATTACGCGTGTATTTTGTGTTTGTGTATTTTCAGGTAACAAGATACATTTTTAGAGCGAAGACGCGTTTTCATGGATTTATTTGATAAAAGACGAAGAAAGAGAAGAAAGATGCTTAAAGGACCAATCTTGCCACTACTTCAAAGATCGAGGGCTCAAGTTGTAACTTTTGACAAAATGAAGGATAAAAAGAAAGAACTTAAAAGTTTTAACCACTTTTGAAACAAAATGTGAAGTTAAGGGACCAAAAAGAGAAATTGAATGGAAAGTAAAGTTTTATGTACTTGGTCAAATTTGACCAAACCGGTCAAACCTTCACAAAAACATCAAACGTCTTCTTCTCCATTCAAGAGAGAGAGACGGTTATATCTTTTCACCTCCCAAACCTGCAAACCCTTATTTAGAACGATCCACAAAGAATCAATTGAAGTCTTCAACAGCAAAGATGATCACCTCTTTCTTCTCTACAAGAGGATACCATTTAATTAGATCAATACTCAAAGGATAAGAAAGCCCCAAATGAGATGAAGATGAAGAACGAGTGTAAACCTCGTATTTTACACGTGGCATCCAATCATTGGATAGACCACGTCACTTCACTCCTTTTGGCAGCTATAAATACAAGACGAAGTCCTTCATTTGGAGCGGTTAGCTTAGGTGTTTTTACACATAGTTAGTTAGATAAGTAGGAGTAGTTAGTAATTAGTTAAAGTTGTTCATTTTCTTTTAAAGCTGTTAAAGATTTCAGTTTAATCAGTTGTAACCGAATCTATTTTCACCATTAATGGAAGTTTAAATCAGTTTCTCAATCTTTCTCTTTTTCTTATATCTTCTTGTTGACTAACTCGTACAATCTTTTGAGCTAAAATACTGTTACGATACTGTTTATGCAGGGAGCTTCGATTTTCGTTGTATTGAAATTTCCTAGATATAACCACTTTATGATTTCTGCTATTGATGAATAAGATTTAGTTTAATCTTTTGATTACAAGCTTATGCTTGTTTCTTGTGTTGATTTAGTTTTTCTGAATCGCTTTCAAGATTAGTGTGATTTTTGAGTTCAAACAAGATTTTTTGAGCTTTTCTTCTTTTCTGATAATCTGAGTAACGTTTTGCTAACTGTTGCGAGAGTTGTAGTTTTAAGCTGATAAAGCTTATTGATGAGCTGATATAGTTGATATAACTAGTTTGTGATAGTTTCAGTTGTCCAGGTTTATGAGTAACTGATTAGATTCAATATCTTCATCTTTATCTTTCTATTAGTTTCAGTAATTGTCAGTTGATTCAATAAATATATGAGTATCGATTTAGGCAGCTTGTAGAAATCGCTCAAAAAGACTAGTGATAGCAAGTTTCAGAATCGAAGGTTTTGATTTTCTTCAAAGTATATGCAGGTTTCTTTATCGAGAGATCTGTTTGTTGTTTCTTTGTATTTGTTTCAATCTTGCAGGTTTCAGATTTTCTGAATGAAGGTCGAAGTGTAGCGTAGTTTTGGAATCAGTTTGGTGGTGTTTTGTTTTAAACCGGCTCAGCGCCGCGTTTCTCGACTTCAAAGGACTGGCCTCGGAAGGCAGGTTGTCTCGGTTTATTTTTACTGTGGTTAAAAGTGATAAAATATCAGCTTTTGGTTTTCTGTATGATAGTTGAAAGTTGATCAAGTTTTGTTAGTTAATCATGTCGATGCTCACGTTTTAATTCTCAGCAATTTTTTTAGTTTGCTATTAATCTGCTTTCAACCTGTTTAAATGCTTTCGTCATATGCTATTTGATATATGTTCATTTGGATCTTTCTTATTTCTGCATTGTCTGTACAGCTGTGTGTTTGGCACTAGCAGTCCTTTACTGATCTTACATTCATATTAGATTTTGATGACATTAGGTTTAGTTTATATTCCTACAATCCAACTAGCATTCTGTTTTGTTTTTGGTATAAAATTCGTTTCATAAAAGTGCCCCTTTAGTCCTCCACTGTTATATTCCTTGTAACGTTTAGAGTCCAAGTAGTTAACTAGTTAGTCCCTTCGTTAAAGAAGTGAATAGCTGTAGGTCCCCTGGTTAGTGTAATCAGTTAAAGTCTTTGCATTATTAATCCATTCTGTTAAAATTGCTATTGGACTGTTAAAAGTCTGTTGGGCTTAAGAATTTGTAGCTTTGGGCCTTTTGATTGTAAATGTTGAAAACGTTTAATAACTAGCTACTTTAATATTTGGTAAAAGTAAAATCTAGAGTAATATGATTTAATTTTCATTTTAGATTTTTAAATAAATTTTCATTTCAGTTTTATAAAAAAAAATATTTTTTTTTTAGTTTTTTTTTTTCTTTGTATTTTTCATTTTTAAATTTGTAGAATAAATTTGTATTTTACATTCTTTACATTTCGAGCATTTAAAAGTGGTACGTGCAAGATGTTTTTAGATTAGTACATATACGTAGTAGCTATTATTTTTACCTTTTTATGTGCTTTGTGCCAATTAGACATAGAATACCAATCAAGTCTTTTTAACCAAAAACAATAGAGTCGAGCTTAAAAACGTTATATCAATTCGAATCGAGCTGAGAAGACAACTATACTAAAAACGAATTATTAAAGATCACCGAAAAATGTCAAGCGGATCAGCAACAAGAGCAAGTATCTAACCTTAGTGCTTATACTCCTTCTCTTGTGCCTCCATATTATTATGATGATGATGACGATGAGAGTCCTATTTCTTAGAACGATGATAATTCTATTCCTTCTCCCGACTTGCCGACTCTGGAGCCTACGGATTCACCCATCCTAGGGGATGAGGATCTTAGCACAATTCCTGCAAAGGAATCCGACGAATTCATAAAGTCTAGTACTGATAACCTTGTCCCAATTCCAAGTGAATATGAGTTGACATCCGACAGTGATGATGAGTATGATGCGCTTTCTTCTGATGATGTTCCTTCCACCAACACTCTGGGAGAGGATTCTTTGGCTTTCTCTAATCCTCTTTTTGATCATGATGATTTTACTTCTAATGATGACGAGTCACTATCCGATGAAGACGTTCCGAAAGAAACTTTCAAGATTTATTCGAACCCTTTATTTGATTTTGATGACGCCTACAGATCTAGTGAGGTGAATCCCCTCTCTGACGAAGGGATTGAGGACATTGATAGCCTTGTTTCTCTTGCTATTAATGAGCATAGTTTGTTAGCCATGCCTCCATCTATCGTAGAGGTGGAAAGACTTGACTCTACTGATAAAGGGACGCAGGTGGAAGGTAATTGTTCTCATACTTCTCATATTATATTACCACCTCCTCCTACCACGTGCACACCCAAGCGGGTGATGTATCGCTTTTACTCTCCTCGTTTCGTACGGGAAATGAGGATGAGTGCTTTGACCCGGGAGGTGACAATGACCATTCTATGATTGATACCTTTACGGCTTTGCCGAATAGTGACCATCCATTGTCTTTGGGGGATGACAATTTGTCTCCTTTACCCACCCCACCTCCCGTGGATCAAGACTTCACATACTTTTCGTATGTTGAAAGGACCTTTTTACCATTTAAGACTTATCCTCCCGACTCCCCTTTGTTGATGTCAACCAGGAACGAGGACAAGGTCTTTGATCCTGGTATTACATTCGAGGCTTCCCCATGGACTATTAATTCGGGGACTGGTCATGCTCGTGACTCGGTTAATAAAAACAAGCGCTCTTTGGGAGGCAACCCGATTATCTATCTATCTTTACCTATTTTCACTATAAGTTAGGGGGAGCCCCGTTGGTGTTTCTTGTTTTCTTTCTTATCTGTTCAAGGATTCGAGCGCTCAATGATCCACTCTTGATGATTTTTGACGACCCGTGATTCCATGTTTCCGTCTTCCCAGTTCTATCCTAAACTCTTTTCGATTCACTATTTTATATTTTCCAATATTAAAATAGGAATCTCGTTAGTTGTCTTTTCCTTAGCAAGATTTAAACAACGTGCACAATTTCCTAAGTGTAGGGGAGTTTACTCCCACATGCTTAAACATTGAGGACAATGTTTATATCAAGTGTACGGGGGACTTCTATCGAAGTTAAGTGGCCTTTTCCTTGTATTTGTCCTCATTTTAACCGGAAAATCAATTTTTCGACATTTTTCAAAATCTTTGATCTATTTTGGCCTATTACTAGTTTTACCTTTGTATAGTTATTTTCTTTCTTTGCTAGAATAAAATTTTAATAAAGTGGTTTTAATTTTCATCGTTGTGAATCTTTTGACTCAACCCGAGTTTACTTATCTAAGTTTACTCTAGCTAGTATCCTTAACATGTTTAGGTCAAGTTTGCTAGGCTTTTATATAGGGAGCTTTAAAACGCGAAAGTCTTAACTCTCACGGGTTAAGAACAAGAACTTTTCGCAAGTTCCTATAATTGATCCTAGAGAGTCGTTTATCAAGGGAACTTTAAAATGTGATTTCTAAACTTGAAAAAGTGTAAGAGTTTGCAAGATCCTATAGATGACTCGAAAACCCAAAACTTTGAATTAATAGGCTAAGCATCCACGAGTCTCATTCCTTGAGATTTTAAACTGTGGAGAACGAGAGATGATAGAGTCAGTTAAAAGTTTGGTATTCTTTCGTGAATTTATGTGACTTAATTATGAGCCTATTCTTCCATCGCTTGTTAATAAATTTATCTGCAATAAATAAGGTTGTACGATTTGAAAAGTTACTTAGCTTCTAGTCTAAGATCGTTTAAAAGTTGCTCGGTATGGATTAGAGTTCATAGCGAAGGGCATAACTTATTGAAGCGGGATGCGAAGATTGGCGAGTCCGAAAAGGCCCTAACAAGGCATGAGGGCTACATTTTGTTGCTAAAGATCCAAAAAGTGATGTGAAGAATCAATTATCAAAGATCAATATGAAGGATCGAGACACACGACGAAAAGCAAATAATCCCGTAAAGATCATGGAGAAGTCTATCCGAAAAGACCCTAGCAAGGTATGAGGATAAATAGATCCAAGTCCTAAAAGGAGGCGGATCGTTGTATATCAAAATCCCAAATAAAGATTGGAGAAAAATGAAGAAGTCGTGGTCCAGGTATGAAGAATCTCTCAAAACTTCAAGTGAAGAAATTCCTATTATGAAGAGAAGACCATTATTTCATGAACGTCTCTCAAGGTTTGAAGTATGAAGTCGCTGCCAAATATCGGTCCGAGAAAGGTCTCAAATCGCGAAGCGAGTTATGCCAAGATATGAACTTTTTGAGGTCCCGAGAAGCAGTTTTAAAAGATTTTATCCTTTAGCTAACTATTGATTAAATCGTCCCACTTTATTGTCAGCCTAAATAACTATCGAAATAAGTCAGCAATGCATCCTCGTGATCATTCAAGACAACAATAAAATATAAGAGATACACCTAGGAATAAGGGAGTCTAAGTGAATAATTGGCCCACATGAGTTCGTGTTAGTTTGCTAACTTATATTAACAATGATCTCGTTTTTAAGCTTGGTTTGGAGAATGTGAAAACTTGAGGATGATGATTATTCATGACATTTCCAAAACCCTAAGGTAAGTTTTTGATTTCTTTACTTGTTTTGTTATTTTCTATCTCTTTAATAAAGGCCAATGTGGATTGATTGTGATGAAAAGTGTAATCGTGCTTTGTAACTAATGCATTGCATGAGGACATTGCATGGTCATGTGTAGGGGATTTGATAGGTGTGTAAACACCCATCCTTTTTACCACTTAACTACAATAATAACCGAGCCAAAACGTGTATTTTATGTCATAAATGTCGGAATTATGTGTGGTTTGTGTTTTTGTTGTGATTTAGGACGAAAATGTGAAAAGGGGAGAAAATACGGGCATTCACGAGCTTTTATCGAAGAAAAAGACAAAAGACGAAGTCAAGAAATCAAGAGTGTAAAAATAACGGAAGTCCAAGACCAATTCTGAAGATTTATCGAAGAAAAAGTCAAAAAACGGAAGTTTACTAAAAGCCGAAGAACTCGAGTCTAATTTATCGAAGAAATTACAAGACGAGTTTATTAATCCCGAGACAAAAGTCGAAGAAATTGGAAGATTAAGGACTAATCAAGCAATTAAAGAAAGAAGAAAGAGGGGAGGAAGCTTCCTTCCACTAATCACCTCCTCCCCTATAAATAGATCATTAGTGTTTTCATTTCATTTGGTTGGCTAGTTTGACAAAATATGCTTTTCCATCTTTAATTTTTGGACATTTAAATTCATGTCATTTACTTAATTGTCTTGCACTTTTAATACCTTTAATTCAAGTAAGTTTCCTTTTTATTGTTCTTAATCTTTACTTTTTCTTGTTAATCTTCTATCTACCTTTCTTGATTAATCTTTAATTTTTATGCTTTATTGTTTATGTTTACGTTCTTTGATTTTTATTGATTTGATTAAGTGGATTTTGATTATTTTGATTATTATTGTTATTGTTTTTGATTAGGATTGATAGATTATCATTAGTTGATTATTTGTGATTAGTCTTGCTTAATCTTTTGGTTTGATTTGATTAGTTTTGGTTAGATTCGAGTTTCTTTTTGTTTCCTTGTTCTTCGCTACTGTTCGTTTCCCAGTTTATTCCGAATGAAGGATCAGTCAAACATTCCGAATGAAGGGTGTGTTGTGATTATTCCGGATCAGTTGGTTATTCCGGATCAGCAACATATTCCGAATCAATTAGATATTCTGGATCAAGTGATATTCCGAATGAGCATCTTTTATTCTGAATAAGTGACTATTCCGGATCAGCAAGTTTATTCCGGACGAAGCAATCATTCCGGATTAAGACTTTTATTCCGAATCAAGCCAACATTCCGAACCAACAGTTTATTCCGGATAAAGACATTATTCCGAATCAAATATTATTTCGGATGAACGTTTGTTCCGAATGAGTTTGATATTCTGAATAAAGGAATTCTCCGCATGAGCAGTTTATTCCGGATCAACTGTTATTCCGAATAAACATTTATTTCGGATGAAGGTTCTCTTTTGGATATTCCGAATGAAGGATCTGTTTAATTATTTCGAATGAGCTGTTCTCTTATTCCGCATGAAGATGATATTCCGAATGAAGGTAATCTTTCCGAATGAAGGTGACATTCCGAACGAAGGGTTATTTCGAATGAAGGGTTGATTCCGAATCAGTGTTTTTCTTGTTTTTTTTATAATTTCAGTTTTAGTTTATTTTAAATTGAAGTTTTTAAATTTTAAACTTTATTTTTCCCGCCCTTTTACTTAGTCGCACTTTTAATTCACTTGCAGAGTTTAGGTTTGCCTTATTTACTTTTAAGTTTGCCATTTTATTTCTAGTCTCGTTTTTAATTTCTCGTCATTAATTTCCCGTCAAGTGTTTATCTTTCAGTATTTCCTTTTACCGTCTTTATTTTTAATTAGTATAGACAACGACAACCATTCTATTTCTTTTCCACCAAGAACAATTGAGTCGCACATTTAACCAGTAATCAATTCGAGAAGACCGATTTCAACGAACAATTTTCATACTAGGTAAAAACTAGTTATCAACACTCTCGTTCAACTTTGAAGAAGAAGGGATTATCCTCTTCTAGAGATTCAATATGAAATATCCACAAGAAAGTATAAGATACGTAAGTACTACTTGGGTGCAAGACCCCCAATCAAGCCTTCCTTCATAGAATACGCACTAGTGAACGGGGGTTAGGTGGCGCGAAGAACTTAAGTACCTATTAACCCTTAGACGGCATTTTATAGCACGTCGCCTTTCTATTCACTTTGTAGTTTGTATTCTTCGAATTCTTGCCTGTCGGAAGTATTTATCTATTCTTGCTTAATTAAATTTGATCGATACACGTGTCAAGGACCGAAACGCTCCCGAACACGGTGTATTGCAAAAACGATACTTATGGAATTATGTGTATTGAGTGTTCCTATACATATACGTATCTACATATAATAATATAGAGAAAATATTTTTGTATTTATTGGGTTTTTAAAGAAAATACTATATGTACGAAAAAACCGATGAATTCCGATAATATATATTTGTGGTTGCAATCTCTTAGGAAAAAGATTGCCTTTTGAATTTTTTTGGTCAATTCATTAGGAAAAGAATAGTTTTTGTTATTTTTTAGTTTTTATATTTTTATATTTTGTGATTTTTTTATGTTTTTTATTTATGATCCGTAAAAATAACGTTCACGAGGTGAACGGATCCCAAAAGCCAATCGAAACTGTCAATCAAGAGTCTCTCGTAATGTCATGAACCGGCAGCGGCGCCATTTGAAATTGAGTATTTTGAAGTTCATTTTCTCGACTCTTGACAAATTGAAAGTCCTAAAAATATCAAGCCTTTAATTGTTCTTGGTTGTTAAGGGTATTTGGAAATTATATGTCTAATTCAATCAACAAGTAAAAGGTGAAAAATAGTAGACTACGTATCCGTAAACACATTGCAAATACCAAGTAATATTCACAAAGTTCAAAATTTAAATGCACAAAAGTAAACTTGCTTCAAATGTAGGCTAAATGAAAGTTAAAGGGCTAAAATGTAAATTTCAGAAACTAAAAGGAACAAAAGTGTAAATTTTAACCAACTAGTAACAACTTTTAACCAACTAACAAACTTACTAACTGAATTTGACAAAAACTGAAAATACAAGGACTGTTATCTAGCAAACCCTAAAAACAAGGAAGATTAGTTTTAAATGCAAACAGTTACAAACTTTGAAGACCAAAATGCAATTAACTAGGGAACATTAACAAAAACGGGCTAAGCAAGTAAAATAAGCTGGTTTGAGCTTATTAATGGACCAAATCAGCTCTTGTTTGTTTTAAAAGGCTTAAAATGGAAAAATAGCTAGGCATGCAATAGAAATCTGCTTAAACGCTAGTAAAACGAAAGATAGCTTATTCTAATAAGCCAAGAATAAGCAAACATGAAAATGAGACTTCCACAACTTGATTTTTTGGAACAATCTGATTAATATGCTAACAAGGAGTATGGAATATCTTTCCAAATTGAAAATGGTTAACTATATAAGCTGGAATCTGAAATTAAGTTGAAATGAGCTTATTTGACCAAGCGTTGACCAACTTTTTGAAAAAGCTGAAAATTTCCGAATTCACTCAGGACATGTTGGCAATTAGTTTTGTGAAAGAAAAATGGCAATTTTATGAAGTCGAAATTAAGATACAAGAAAACAGTTTAGCTTATATCACAGAAACTTGCATTTGGTCTTGTGCTTATTAAAAAGCTGATTTCACACTCAGTATTGTAAACTGTAGAATTTCCTTATATAGGCTAATACTTTGGATGTTAGGCTACAACTAGAAATAGTTTTCAAGCAAAATGATTAAGAAATGAAGTAATGCTATTGGGTTGAATCTTTCTAGTTTACTGGATAACTGGTAAGCAGGTTTTGACCCAAACTTTTTTTTAAGACCAATTGCCTTTTGACTAACAAATTGACCACAAAAACTGAACTACAATGATCACACAATGTTATTAGATGTAAATGAACAAGATTCATTCATTTTAACAGACTTGGATTATCAAAATTAATCAAAACCAAACACCACTTTATCAATCTGAATTAGACTTTTTACAAATGAAATGTGATCACAGGAGTGAAACAGGTTATGACTGTTATCAAGACAAGTTTATTATGTGAAATGAGAGTTATTTAGACTAAAAACAAACTTGCTAACCCACTAAACCACAGAATGAACTTAATGACTTATTACTGATGAAAACGAAAGCTGAAAAACAAGTAAACTCAGATTAATGCTGCAATTTCACTTAACTACTATCAATCCAACACAATTACAATAGAACTAAGCTAAACACAAAATCAGTTCATCAATTAATAGCTAAACTAGAAATTTAGCATGCAAAGCACTTAAGTGGAACCAAAATCAGAATTTTGACACCTTTTAGCTTGAAGCCTCCTCTGATGGAGTAGAGGAGCGCTGAGCTCTCTAACTAACACTTCCTTCAACCCAATTCTACTAAAATCAACAACCAATTCACCTCCAAAAGCTATATCTAAACTAATCAACTCATTTTCCTTCAAATCTGCTACTCAAGTATGGATACGGACTGAACTTGCTGAATCAAACTGAATAAGCTCCAAAACAACTCAAACACACTTCATTGATCAGTTATGATCAATGAAATCACAATACATCAACAAGAATGAAGAATTGAGTAAAGTAGATGAAGGTAAGAACTGAATTTGTGTTTTATTAATTAAGGAGGGAAAGTTTGTTACAAAAGGCTACCTGACTAACTAACAAGCTCTTAAGTGTGTGTCAAACATTTAAGAGCTGTTAACTAATTTAAAATAGAAACAGATTTGGCAGAAAAACTAAAAGTGTGTGTTTTTCACACTTTAACTACACAGTTACAAATGAGGGTCCTATCTCCTATTTATAGAGCTTGGATGACAAGTTGTTGGGGAGTGTGACGTGTCCTGGCCAATGAAAGAGTGCCAGGTGTAATCTTCTTCCTGATTGCAAATTTGTCTCCAAAAACACCAAAGGGGATTTTTAATCTGTTGATTCTCAGTCTAATTGGTTTGCATAGTTAAATTCGTCATTCAATTTAGAGTAAGTTTCATGTAGAAAGCTCTTCCTAAAATGCCGTGTAGCTCATAATCGAATCTGGGATCGTTGCTTGTTGACGTTGACACGTGGCGTCTTCTCATTGGAGTATGGCTAAGCACACGGATCATTATCCAAATTTGGATATAATGGTAATTGGTTGTTGTAATGTGATTGGTCAAAAGCAGGTAGTGGGTTTCACTGTTCCTGGATTCGTTTATTAAATGAAATGGTGAGCTGGCAAGCTACTTGGCAATCCGGATACCATTTTTTTTGCATTTTCATTGGTCCAAAGAGTATACACACGGATTAAGCCAAAGTTTGTGCAAATTTATCACTTTCAGCCCTTGGACTTTAACAAATTCTTCATTTGAGCTCCTTTCTTCATTCTTTTGGCAAATTAGGTCCTTTGACTTGCATTCTTGTTTATTTAAGTCCGTTGACTTGGTTGACTTGAAGGTTGACCAAGTTTGACTTTAATCTTGACTTTTTACAAAATTGCATTTAAGTCCCTCAACTTTTAAACATTGTCAATATAGGTCCTTTTCTTCAAATGGATTGTCATATTTGATCCTTCTCTTGTATTTTCATCATAAATGATCTTGATTTCCTCTTGTTTGCTTGAAATTGTATCCTTGTTACCTATTAATGCACAAACACAAAACATACCACATAATACTGCTTTATAGCACAAAAGTTAGGTATTTTCTATGTGTTTTAGAGTGATTTGTTGACTTATTGATATGAGATTTTACTCATATCACTAGCAAAACTTGATTCAAGCGGGTTAAGGAATGTAAAGGGCTCTAAATGCCCATCAAGTAAAAAATTAACTCTTATTCTACCCATCGGAAAATATACATTCGTGTCTTAAAAACACTTATGAATATTAAGAAAAATTTTAAATTTTTTAAAATTTGGCCATTTTTAGCCTTATTTGCAACAAAACAAAACAAAACGATGAAAGTTGGAAAAACGTGAGGGCGAGCAAGGCAAGTATCTATTCACCCCCCATACTAAAATTAAACATTTTCCTCAATGTTTCGAGTCTAAAGGTGGAGCACCCCCATACTAGAGACGAAGAGTCGAATGCTTAGGATCTAGCATGGAAAGAGTGATCAATAATATATCTAAAGCCGTTTATGAATTATGCTAAAAGTTAATTGTTAGAAAAATAAAGGATATGTCATGGATTCGTGAAAAACTCTTCAAGCAAACGATCTAGGCTCACCTAAACGAACACGAGAGTCTTTAATCATGGCGATAATGATGATCTAGATAACACATTCACAAACAACCATGAGATAACGAGTTGGAAGGGCACAAATCCCCTCTCATTAACATTAGAAAGTGATAATATATACATGGATAAGCATGGGATCTCCTCCATGAGGCACCTCGCTTTTTATTACTGAGTCATGAGCTCGACTCGATCCCCTCAATGCTAATTATCATTGGGGAAGGTGACTTGGTCGAGGTAGTCCAAAGAAGGGACTTCTCCACCAAAGTAGTGCTTAAGCCTATGTCCATTCACCTTGAAATTAGGACCATCATTTTGAGCTAGCTCGATGGTCCCATAAGGAAACACTTGTGTTATGGTGAACGGACCCGACCAACGAGATTTCAATTTACCGAAAAATATCTTCAAATGAGAGTTAAAAAGTAACACTTGATCACCAACGTTAAAAACCCGGTTTTTAATCTTTGAATCATGAAACTTTAGTCTTTTCCTTAAAAATTAATGAATTTTCATAAGTATTATATCTTAACTCATCCAATTCATTAAGTTGTATTTTCTGGTGATCTCCCACGGTCTTCAAGTCATAGTTGGCATGTTTTAGGGCCCAATATGCCTTGTGTTCCAACTCAATAGGCAAGTGGCAATTCTTTCCATAAACCAACTTATAAGGAGTACAACCGATAAGCGTCTTATAAGCGGTGCGAAAGGCCCATAAAGCGTCATCAAGTTTGTCGGACCATGAAGCACGGTTTTCTCCAATCGACCTCTCTAAAATCTTCTTCAAAGCTCGGTTTGAAACCTCGACTTGTGTTGAGTCTTAGGATCTACACTCATCTGGGATATGATAACAATGATTGTAAGCACAACGGAACACAATAACAAACACAATCAAAGTTATGAACAAGGATTTCTTATTCATAAAATACTAATAAGCTACTACTACTCCTGGTGCCCAATAGACTTGACACCAGGAGAACGCACACAGACCTTTAGTTTACATTGTATTTCAATCAGTGAATAACCATGTGTGCCTAACCCTCTTTGTATAATAGAGGTACTAGGGTTACATCACAACCCTAGCTTACTTACTAAGCTAACTATTTATTATTAAGTCCTTCATCTTCTTTTGTCATATCAACTCAAGATATATAAGTCCCAACAATCTTCCCCTAGTTGATTTGACAAAACCAGTAAGCACAAGCTTCTCCTGAAGCTAATATAGATGAAGGCTAAGCTTCCCCTTGATCCATTCATTCTTCCCCTTTTTGTCACATCAACTCAAAAAGGGTCGTCTTCCCCTTAAGAAGTGCACGACAAATCTAGTAGGCTCCATGGAGAGATCACTGATGAAGAAAATCACGTATAACGAATTTGATGAAGAAGTGTAATCTCCCAAACTTGTGTCTTATATCTTGCACTAACCACGTGACGTCGAGCATGAACAAAATCCTCAAATAAATGAGACACAGAGCACAATAACGTAACCCCTTCAAGCGATAGCAAATGTACGCATAGAGCAAGTTATCTTAAAAAGGATACCACTCCTTTTAAGATATGAATAGATCGTACCCCTTCGCTAGATATTTCGAGTCTTCGTCACCATACAAACCAAGCAAGCTATCTTAAAAGGTACTCCCTTCCTTTTAAGATATGATAAGAACACAAAACCTGTGAAAATCAACTACAACATAAAATCAGTGATAATCAAATGTATTCTTTAATGAGTCACCCCAACGAAATGATGATGGCTGAGAACTCCTCCTCCAGTAACAGTAGTGACATCAGACTAGTCACTAATCTTACTTGACTAGTAGGAACCAAAACCGACCAAAGAAAGTTAGTATACAACAAGCCAGCAAGAACCAAAATCAAGTCAGCAAGAACATACGCCTACCAAGAGGAACAAACCAGTAGGAACCAACCAGTGGTACGGACCAGTAGGAACCGACTAGTATGAACCGATGATTCAACCAGGAGGAACCATCAAATATTACTAGGAGCAACCGAGAATAAAACCACCACGAACAATATATGACCCGTAGGAACCATAGCTCACTAGTAGGAACAGCATAACCTACCAGTAGCATCTCAAACCAACTTTTTTTATGATAAAACACAAGATCAATTTCCATCAAGCAAGAAATAAACCGGTTCAAAGTTTTGAACAAATACATAATGAAAATAATACGAACAAGTAACTTGTTACAGCCACATTATTCTTGTAAAAATCCAACTTTAATAATGTTCTCTTTTTTCCTGTAAAAACCAGACACATGTAACTAACAACGGACGGGTGATTAGATGGTCTATTTAGCATAGCATAGATCGTCACATGAGTCGCCTCTCTCAAAACCAGTAGCTGCTCCCATTCCCGTACCAATACACATTGACACGACGCAAAATCTACAGTCTCTGCCACGACGCTTCATCTCGTGTAGTAGAGTCGCAACACAACGTGCACCTGTGGCACCCAAAGGATGTCCGATGGCCATTGCACCTCCATTGACATTGATCTTTTGTGGGTCAATTTCAAGCTTCTTTTGGCAATATAAAAATTGTGACGAAAATGCCTCATTGATCTCAAAAAGATCGATATCATTCACTTCAAGACCGGCAGCCTTGACAGCAGCTGGAATTGCAACAGCAGGGCCGATACCCATAACCGCAGGCGGAACACCAACAGCAGCAAAGGTCCTGAATACACCAAGAATTGGTAATCCCTTTTGCAAAGCAAGACTTCTCTTCATCAAGAGGACAGATCCAACACGATCACTCACCTGGCTGGAAGTACCAGCAGTGGTTGAGCCGTCTTTCTTAAATACAGGCTTCAGTTTTGCAAGGTCTGCCAAAGTAGTTCCTGGACGGATGCCATCGTCAACAGAGATTGTAACAGGTGTTTCCTCTCTGGTTTTTGGGTCAACGATCTTGGTTTTGACTCGAATGATCTCGTCCTTAAATTTACCAGCAGCAGTTGCAGCATCAGCCTTCCTATGGGAATCAACCGCAGCCTGATCTTGTTCCTCCTCGTCACGCCAAAGCGCTATGAAACATTTTCTGATGTAATCCCCATTGGAAGAAGACAATCCTGAGCTTGTGCCATTGTCTTCACCCTTGGGTTAACGGATCCGTCCCAAGCCATGGGGTTGGCAGTCATAGATTCCAAACCAGCACCAATGCCGATCTCATAGAATCCGGCTTTTATAGCCGTGGCTACATCAGCAACTGCTTGAAGACCCGAGGAACATTGTCTGTTGACGGTCCTAACTGGTACAGTTTCAGGAAAGCCAGCGTAGAAAGCAGCCATCCTGCATTCGCTTGCTCTTTGGGAGCCGGCTTCCAAGACAGATCCAACGACTATATCTCCAACTTCAGCTGGATTAAGATTTGTTTTCTCGTTCACTGCCTTCAAAACTGGTGCAAGTATGTCATCAGGGTAGGTGTCCTTAAGCCCACCTCGCTTTGATTTGCAAAGTGGGGTACGATAAGCAGCTACAACTACTATATCGTCCCCGAAAACAGTACTCCTTTGGTATGCAGAACTATCACCAGCTGCGCAGACCGATGCGGAGATAGAAGAGTCGATGTTTTCTAAGGAAGATGAAGTTGATGATGGTAGGAGATGTTCTAACAGAACACGTTGCCTTTCAATTGCTTTCTCCATTTTTTTATAATTTTTTTTTATAAAATTTGATTTCTGAATAACAACAACAAGTGGTATCAGAGCCTGGGAGAGTCTCTATACAAGAAGAATCAATTTTTTATTACTAACAATTTTGTTTTATTATGTCTGCCTCAAGTTCTACTCAAACAGGAGAAGATAGCACTCCTAAAACTGTGCAACCTCAGTAAATCGTTGCTACGGTTTCCATCACAAATGGGAAATTCCCTCTTCTTAAAAAGGACGAGTATGATAGTTGGGCAATGAAGATGGAATGGTGGATCACTAACACTGATCAAGACCTTTGGAAGGTTATTCTGAATGGGAACAGCAGGAAGCTGACTGGAAGAGACAAGAATGGTAATATTACTCTTCTTGACCCTAAAACTCATGAAGAAATCATAGCCATTCAGAAGGAGGTCAAAGCAAAGACTATCTTGCTTCAATCTCTTCCTGATGATCACATGGGTGACTTCTACCATTTGGATGATGCTAGAGAGGTCTGGAATGGAATAAAAGCAAGGTTTGGTGGGAATGAGGAGTAAAAAAAATGCGAAGATCCATGCTGAGAGATGAATTCACAGAATTCAAAATCTCAGAAACTGAAGGTATTCATCAAGGGTATGACAGGTTCCAAAAGATATTGAGCCAATTGAAACAACTTCGGTCAAAACCTGACGATGGTGATATTAATGCAGGATTTCTTAGAGCCTTACCATACTCATGGAATCAAGTGGTAATCTCTCTAAAAGCAAAAGGTGGGCTTGACTATCTCAACTTTGATGATTTATTTCATAAGCTCAAAACTTTTGAACCTCATGTGAGTGGATATTCAAGTGATTCTTTTCCCACTCCTACTAATTCTGCCTTTGTGAGTTCTATGGCATCCAGTCCCATGTCTTATTCTAGTAGCCCAAGCAATACTGTGTCTTCTCAACATACTTTTCAGCATACTTCTGCTCCTGATCCTACAGCCAAGTCTGGTAGCATGGTAGAAGCCGTTCTTCATTCTTTTGTGGCTGATGTTGATGCTCAACAACAACATACTTTTGATGACTTCAAACAGGTCGATTAACTTGACCTGGATGAAATGGATCTTAAATGGCAAATGGCCACGCTCGCTCTTAGGGTTCACAAATTTGAAAAGAAAGCTGGTCGAAAATTCAATTATAACCCAAGGGAGCCAGCAAGGTTCGACAGAAGCAAGGTTCGATGCTATAACTGCCAGCAGCAAGGTCACTTTGCAAGGGAATGCCCTAGCAAGAATGACCAGGAGAAGATGTTGGAAATACATTTTTACGTATTTAGGAAGATTCGGTCACTCCGACAATATATTAAGTAGTAGCTCGTAGTCTAGATATCTTTATTAAACAAACAAAGTCAAGCCTAGCCTACAACATGTGTAGGCCGGCCCAACATTGTAAGCCCAAGCCCATCACAAGGCTTGGGTATATAAACCCTCTCCTTTGAAGGAGAGGGTTTGTGTTCCTCATTTTTACACATAGTGAAAAAGTGTTTTTCTATCACTTTCTCTCTCTAAGTGTGTGTGTTCTCACCATCTCTGTAAAACCCGCATGCTTTTACCATGAATAGTACCCTTAAGATCGTACGTACTAGATTAAAACTTTCCTTTTATAGTACGATTACGTTTACGTGTTAGGATATTACGTATTACGTACGTGTTAGTACACGATAAGTATTTACTACGCACGAACACGCAATAATTATTTGACAATAATTAACCACGAACATGCGATCATGAAATCACGAACGTAATTAAATCACGAACTATTATTAATTATATATTTAAATATATTTATTACGAGCGTAAATAAATATATTAGGTCACGGTAATTATTTAATGAGAACACACAAAACGCGAACACAAATAAACACGAACAAACACGTAAAACACGAACACGAGAACACACTTATTAATTAGACACGGAAAACATTCGGGTTACCCCTTGTGGGCCCCATTACCACAAAATTAAGGAGGGAGGATGGGCTTAGCCCATCAATTTTTACTAAAAGGAGGTTAAGGAAGATTACACTACTCATTTTTTCTATAGAATAATTTTTACAGAAACCTAAAAAACTCCTCCTCCTCCTTCTTTTTCTCTTTTGGCCGCCACCCTAAGAACACCACAAGGAGGTGGTTTGTGATCTTGGATCTTGGAATTTTAGTTTGTGATCGTGTTTGTTCTTCATCCTTTTGATCCACGAATTCGGTAAATCCTTTTTAAACATTTTCTTTTGATTTGATCTTTTTATAAATCAAGAACATGTTATGTTTTTTACAAAAACCTAATAACTAAACATAGATATAACATGATTTGGGGTTTAATAAAATCAAAAGTATGTTTTAAGGGGTGTTTGTTTTTAGCCGCGGCCTACACCGAACCCGAAAGGGGATTCGGTTTGGCCAACCGACCACCACCAAGACCATATATGGTCTCGGTTGGTGTGTGTGGGTCCCACGGCAGCCTCAAGACACGGGGTACCCCGATTTGGTTCGGGGTACGGTGTCGATTTCATGTCTGGTTCATTGTTTTAGTCTAGATCCGGTTCATGGTGTATGTTAGTTTTTTTTATGTTCATGATCTTATGTTAAAAATTAAATTAATAAAATGATATGATTAATTTAATAACATGACTTAGGTTATCTTAATTATTATAATCATAAAATTAATTAACCTAAGTATTTTATATTTTAGACTTATAATTAATTAATTATTTAAAAAACCATGACTATAATTAATTAATTAACATGACTTAGGTTATATTATTAATATATAATAATACAAGTTTTAACCTAAGTATTTAACTTTATTTAATTAAAAACATGTTATACATTAATCAAATATATTAACCTATAGTTTAATTTAATTACATGAAATAATTATTAAACTATACATTATATCATATGACTTAGAAAATAATCATGAAAACACTTAGGCTTATATACTTAGCTTATTTAACCAGCTTATTTCTAATTATGGAAACTTTCTATTTTTAGAAACTTAATTAAATAAGGCAGCTAATCTATTTATGGAAACCTTCTATTTTAAGAAACTTATTTATTTCAGGCAGCTAATCTATTTATGGAAACTTATTTAATTAAGGCAGCTGATCTATTTATGGAAACTTTCTATTTTAGAAACTTATCTATTTTAAGCAGTAAATCAATTTTTGGAAACTTTCTATTTTTGGAAACTTTCTAATTTTGGAAACTTTCTATTTTTGGAAACTTACTATTTTTGGTAACTTTCTATTTTTGGAAACTTTCTATTTTTGGTAACTTTCTATTTTTGGAAACTTTCTATTTTTGGAAACTTTCTATTTTTGAAAACTTTCTATTTTTGGAAACTTTCTATTTTAGGAAACCTGCTATTTTTGGAAAGTTACTTATTATTACACAGTAAGTATAATAAGACATGAAATACCAGAAATATTTAATCAGATTAAACAGAATATAAGATAAACACAGTGTAAGGCTTAAAAACAGTAAAACATGGTCAGAACGCATAAAATAAGCTAAGACATGACATAAAACCAGCTACGTATTTAGTAAGCAGATACTTATTCATGTATGTATTTATGTAGCACTAGTGATACGGAAGTAGGATTCCTCTCAGTTCATCTTCTTCGTTCACTGGACATAAGGTATGGATTCCCGTCCTTTCAGTATGGACATTCTTTCCTTATTAGGATTCCCCGTATGCAGCCAACTGTTTTCCCGTAGTATAAGTTACGTGTTTGATTGCTTATGTTTAATTAAGATTACCTATAGCTATATACATGCATGACCAGTTTCACCTAGTTATGGAGGTACCATAACCATAACATTAGAGACACTAATGTTATGACTTCACCACGGCGGAGTGATTGCTCGTGGCGTCCCTTCAGCTTTTGGCCATTTATTTATATTTATCATGTGGGGCGTATGGGTGCATCCTAGTTACATGTTTTCAGTCAGGATTTCATGGTGAATGTGGTGTGTGCCTTGCATCCTTAACAAGGAGTTGATCCCTCCTACCAAAAAACCAGTATATTAAATTAGAGGCAGCCCCTCTAATTTGCATGATGAGGTCACCCCTCTAAGTATTCATGCACGGTGGATTTTCATGACCTATATTGGCTAATGGTAAAATATGTTAAACAGATTTCATAAGATAAACATAAGGCTTTTCAAACTATAAAACCAGTTTTATGAACATGTTCCAGGTTTTCCAGGACTTATACATTTCCGCTGCTATTAAGTCTTTATTATACTTAGTCATTCATACTATGTCTATATCCGTGCACTGAGCATTTTGCTCAGCAGTTACTTTCCTTTCCATGTCCCAAAACGGCAGGTACTCTAGGAAAGACTCGAGCATTTGGGGGACGTGCATAGGATGGAAGCTTCTAGAGACTTCTTTTCCTTTTTGCCTTCATTTACTTATGCTTGTTTAGCCTTCATTCATTTCTTTTGCTTTATTATGTTTTGGGATTATGTTTGGGAACCGATGTTTGATTCCGGTTATCCTTATGGTCATGTAATGTTTTATACATTTATCCTTGTATGCTTTGATGACACGCCATAATTACGCGTGACATTCCATTATCAAAATGGGGTGTTAAAATTATGGTATCAGAGCCAAGGCTTCGACCTGTAGGCTCTAAAACTCGACCTGTGACTAGTGGGTAGTCACCAGGAGCTTCCTAAGCCAACGTTTGTCATTCTACGTATTGACGTTTTCAGCGCATTGTTGTTTTAACCATGATGTTTTCAGCACCTTGAGGTTTTAACCTTGGTGTTTTCATCGATATTGTTTTACTAATATGGATGGACAACCGTCATTCATATTTAGTTATGTGTCATTGTTTCATGCATAATGTTCCTCGTGAACTGTGGCTATGTGAACTGAACCCAGTAGTTCATAATTAGTCACATAAAATTTTTTCTGATAAGTTTTGACAGATGAGTTGCATTTATTTATGTTTCATGTATCATTGTTGCAGGGATTATGACTAAGTAATGGTTGGTACAGGACTGGCTCTATTTAGTCGCATGTGCTTTTATCGAAACTTTTAACTTTGGGACCGACCGATAGGCGTCCCCTCGCCATGTCTTTTGTTTTGGGACCGACCCATAGGCGTCCCCTCGCACATATAAAGGTTTTCATAAACTACATTACGCATTCATGCACTGTTTTTCATGCATAAAATTTTTCTCATGATTTAAATTGGCATAAATTTTTTTTCATGTCCCCTCATAAGTTATTATGTTTTTTTGTCAAGTATGTTTTCATACTGTCATGGTTAACTTCAGTTTCATGCTGATTATGTTATACACTTCTTCCTGATAGATGGTTTCATGTTTCTTCATGATAATTCCGTCTTCATGTTGATTATGTTTTACGCCTCTTTTGTTATTTACGTTGTCCCACAAGACATTGTTAGATTTCATTGAATCACGCTTTCATGATAGTCATGGTTGGTTTTCATTGATCATGCTGTCAGGCAAATCATCGTTGAATTTTGTGTAACCACACTTTAACGTTTCCATTATAACCATAATGATGTCTATGCTAATACAGCCAGGTTATCATGATGGTTTTCCTAACCGTTTAACCGGTATACTTTCCTTAAATCATGACAAATGATCGACCCCATACCGATCATTTTATGTGCATTCAACGGGTACTCCATGTACCGTGTTCCATGTGTATTACACGTACCTAAATCCATGTGTATTTCACTTGCAATGCTACATGAGTATTCACTAGTCGATTCTGAATCATCTCAGGCATATGTCCACTTGCTAATACTCTACCAATTGCTGATGCCGCTCATAACTTGGAAATGTTACTAAAGGTCGATGCTGCTGACGTTCGGAGACGCTACGAGATGCGGATGCTGTTCACAACCTGGAGATCCTACAAGACGAAGACAAAGGCGTCAGAGCAAAGCAATTGGACGAGAAGATGCTTCACCATCAGACGATTCCCATCAATCATTGTCCCTAATTCTTAGTTACATGTCACACGTCATTCGGCTGTCATTTCATCCATATGAGTGCAAACCGGTACTAGCGGGCCACTCAGCTGAATAGTTACATGAATCACGGTCATGAGAATGACCACCATGGAACTGACAGACAGGACGATAGTAACCACTACTATGACAACAACTATCCTAGAAATCGCAACTGAAACTCTGGCCACGGACCTGATCAGAAATACAAGGATTAGTAGTCCAACCGATCCGCCAATTCTGGCATAATAACCTTATATTGTGGTTATATTTGTTTCACATCTCGAGACACATGTCAAGACATCAGTCAAGACACATGTCTAACGTATACTTTCTGAAGACACATGTCAAGACATCAGTCAAGACACATGTCTCACGTATACCTCCTGAAGACACATGTAAAGACACCAGTCAAGACATATGTCATGCTTATAGTTCCAAGAAACGAGTCAAGACACATGACTCACGTCCAATTATGTAACATTTCTAAGGAATTCAGGGTACCCTCCAAGGGTATATCTATGTTGTTGTGCCATGTATTAATCAGGCCACAAGAATTTCAATACCATTATCGGCGCATCAGTGAGAACTGTCACGTTGCCGATGTCACTTTCATTTCTTTCACCATAGTTCATATATTCGTAACCATGAAGGACGCCTTTCGTATTCCCACGCATACGAAGGTTTTCCTTCAGTTTAATGATGAGATCCAAGCTGCTAACGCTTTTCCTCGGACAGACACGAGATGAATTTTATCCTAATTATGGACTATGAACAGCACACCATGCTACGATTCATAATTATGTACAGTAGTGTTCAGGCCCTGAATACATTCAGCTTGATTCTCCATCAAGAAAATATGTACAAATTATCTATGCTTCCCAAGCATGTGCTTTGTTAGCCATGATTGCTAAATTTTTTCTAGTGGTCAGTAAGACACGACTACTAAAGTCCTTTTACGCATAACCAACGGATTATTCCAAAATTGTTCCTTACACTCCAGAAGAACCTTCAAGGAGAAGGACGGTAACATAAGATTATGTGTCGACTACCATCGATTTTTAAACAAATCACCATTTACGACCGTTACTCTCCTCCATGTATTGACAAGATCGGATTCATGATCATGCTGCCAATAGTGACGGGTGAAAGAGCAGGACAAGTCCATGGGTGCTATTCGTGCACGAATCTGTCATGCTAGATTTATGATTTTGAATTAGTCTCATCAATGCTCCAACAGCATTATGGACTTACTGAATTGAGTTTCCATGAACTCATAAGCAAATTCGTCAGCGTTTTCATTAAGTATAACCTAATTTCCTCTAAACCTAGAGAAGCACAAGAAGACCATATCTGCACTATATTGCAAATTTATGACAAGAAAAATTTCACCTGGAAATTTTTCCAATATCAATTCTGTTTGATTACAGTGACACGCTGGATCACATGGATTTTCATGGTTAATCTTTCCATGACTCACCTTATGCGTAAAGGAGAGAACCCTACACTACATTAGGTTTTATAGGAAATCCTACGCTAGGAGAAGTCTAGATTCAGAAACTCAGAGTTTCGCAAACTCCTATGTATCAAGTCCTACGAAGCAAGATACAGTTACGTTCATATCTAAGTACCTGACATACCAACAGGTTAAGATAGGACACCAACAGACTGGGATGTTTTCATCATCTGAAATGGTAAATTGAAATGGGACAAGATCCCCACGGATTTTGGTTACCAGATTAACGCAAACTCAGAAGAAGCATGATGCTATCTGGGTTATTGCAAACAGTTTGATCAAGTCTGTAGAATCCTTACATCCGCAAGGATTGCAGAACCAACAGATTGATCAGACATGTTCCAACCAAGGCTCATTCGACCACTTGGTAATCCCTCAGTTATCGGGTCAGAAAAAGATTCGCAATTGTGCTCCTTATTTAATTCACGTCTTCATTCCACGATTTGCTTTTGCGTTCGCGTCCATGACACTATGGTATCTCGGCTTACGATGTTAAGTTCATTTTTCTCATTCTGGGAAGTTTTGCAAGAACTTGGGAGACCAGACCCAAGTTTAGTATAACTACCTATCCTCAGATAGACGTTTCTCGTCATATTCTATGTCTCACCTGGTAGCGTTTGGCGTTGCCGCCATTATATTCTATGTTCACGATATGTTTCACATGTCATGTTCATTTCACGTTCCTCATATCATGATCAAGATATCTTACACGTATCATGGATCACGATATGTTTACTCATACTACACTCGCCATATCTCCACGTAGCACGTTCAAAAATTTTCACGTATCACGTTCAAAATTTTTCACGTACTACGTTTCTTTATGTCTCGCACATCGTTTCTAGTTAACAGTTAAGTCAGATTGTCTTTCATCGTAACGTTTCAGTTACACTTACACGATTAATTCTTATTCCCTCGATCGAATTTAGGGGATCTACCTTACGTTGATAACCAAGAACTTCTTCGTATTCCAAGTCAAGGTCAGGAGGACCAAGACTTATCATTCGCGTCAAGATCTTATGAAGGAACCGTTCCAAGAAGGAAGCCACTTGGAAACGGACAAGTTCATCCGGACTTCTTATCCGTTTTTCTCTTATCAATTAGATATGTCCTTTCAGTCACGTCACGTTCCATGTCTTTTCAAGACATGTCACGTTCCACGTTCCCTTCTACCATGTCACCTTCATTTCCGTTATTTTGCATACCTTTCCAGTCTGATTCGGGTATGTTTCGCTTCCAGTTACGTTATCTATAATTCGGGGACGAATTATTCTTTTTAGGGGGGAAGAGTTGTAAAACCCGCATGCTTTTACCATGAATAGTACCCTTAAGATCGTACGTACTAGTTTAAAACTTTCCTTTTGTAGTACGATTACGTTTACGTGTTAGGATATTACGTATTACGTACGTGTTAGTACACGATAAGTATTTACTACACACGAACACGCAATAATTATTTGACAATAATTAATCACGAACATGCGATCATGAAATCACGAACGTAATTAAATCACGAACTATTATTAATTATATATTTATATATATTTATTACGAGCGTAAATAAATATATTAGGTCACGGTAATTATTTAACGAGAACACACAAAACGCGAACACAAATAAACATGGACAAACACGTAAAACACGAACACGAGAACACACTTATTAATTAGACACGGAAAACATTCGGGTTACCCCTTGTGGGCCCCATTACCACGAAATTAAGGAGGGAGGATGGGCTTAGCCCATCAATTTTTACTAAAAGGAGGTTAAGGAAGATTACACTACTCATTTTTTCTATAGAAGAATTTTTACAGAAACCTAAAAAACTCATCCTCCTCCTTCTTTTTCTCTTTTGGCCGCCACCCTAAGAACACCACAAGGAGGTGGTTTGTGATCTTGGATCTTGGAATTTTAGTTGGTGATCGTGTTTGTTCTTCATCCTTTTGATCCACGAATTCGGTAAATCCTTTTTAAACCTTTTCTTTTGATTTGATCTTTTTATAAATCAAGAACATGTTATGTTTTTTACAAAAACCTAATAATTAAACATAGATCTAACATGATTTGGGGTTTAATAAAATCAAAAGTATGTTTTAAGGGGTGTTTGTTTTTAGCCGCGGCCTACACCGAACCCGAAAGGGGATTCGGTTTGACCAACCGACCACCACCAAGACCATATATGGTCTCGGTTGGTGTGTGTGGGTCCCACGATAGCCTCAAGACACGGGGTACCCCGATTTGGTTCGGGGTACGGTGTCGATTTCATGTCCGGTTGATTGTTTTAGTCTAGATCCGGTTCATGGTGTATGTTAGTTTTTTTATGTTCATGATCTTATGTTAAAAATTAAATTAATAAAATTATATGATTAATTTAATAACATGACTTAGGTTATCTTAATTATTATAATCATAAAATTAATTAACCTAAGTATTTTATATTTTAGACTTATAATTAATTAATTATTTAAAAAACCATGACTATAATTAATTAATTAACATGATTTAGGTTATATTATTAATATATAATAATACAAGTTTTAACCTAAGTATTTAACTTTATTTAATTAAAAACATGTTATACTTTAATCAAATATTTTAACCTATAGTTTAATTTAATTACATGAAATAATTATTAAACTATACATTATATCATATGACTTAGAAAATAATCATGAAAACACTTAGGCTTATATACTTAGCTTATTTAACCAGCTTATTTCTAATTATGGAAACTTTCTATTTTTAGAAACTTAATTAAATAAGGCAGCTAATCTATTTATGGAAACCTTCTATTTTTAGAAACTTTTTTATTTCAGGCAGCTAATCTATTTATGGAAACTTATTTAATTAAGGCAGCTGATCTATTTATGGAAACTTTCTATTTTAGAAACTTATCTATTTTAAGCAGTAAATCTATTTTTGTAAACTTTCTATTTTTGGAAACTTTCTATTTTTGGAAACTTTCTATTTTTGGAAACTTTCTATTTTTGGTAACTTCCTATTTTTGGAAACTTCCTATTTTTGGTAACTTTCTATTTTTGGAAACTTTCTATTTTTGGAAACTTTCTATTTTTGGAAACTTTCTATTTTTGGAAACTTTCTATTTTAGGAAACCTGCTATTTTTGGAAAGTTACTTATTATTACACAGTAAGTATAATAACACATGAAATACCAGAAATACTTAATCAGATTAAACAGAATATAAGATAAACACAGTGTAAGGCTTAAAAACAGTAAAACATGGTCAGAACGCATAAAATAAGCTAAGACATGACATAAAACCAACTACGTATTTAGTAAGCAGATACTTATTCATGTATGTATTTATGTAGCACTAGGGATACGGAAGTAGTATTCCTCTCAGTTCATCTTCTTCGTTCACTGGACATAAGGTACGGATTCCCGTCCTTTCAGTATGGACATTCTTTCTTATTAGGACTCCCCGTATGCAGCCAACTGTTTTCCCGTAGTATAAGTTACGTGTTTGATTGCTTATGTTTAATTAAGATTACCTATAGCCATATACATGCATGACCAGTTTCACCTAGTTATGGAGGTACCATAACCATAACATTAGAGGCACTGATGTTATGACTTCACCACGGCGGAGTGATTGCTCGTGGCGTCCCTTCAGCTTTTGGTCATTTATATATATTTATCATATGGGGCATATGGGTGCATCCTAGTTACATGTTTTCAGTCAGGATTTCATGGTGAATGTGGTGTGTGCCTTGCATCCTTCACAAGGAGCTGATCCCTCCTACCCAAAAACCAGTATATTAAATTAGAGGCAGCCCCTCTAATTTGCATGATGAGGTCACCCCTCCAAGTATTCATGCACGGTGGATTTTCATGACCTATATTGGATAATGGTAAAATATGTTAAACAGTTTTCATAAGATAAACATAAGGCTTTTCAAACTATAAAACCAGTTTTATGAACATGTTCCAGGTTTTCCAGGACTTATACATTTCCGTTGCTATTAAGTCTTTATTATGCTTAGTCATTCATACTATGTCTATATCCGTTTACTGAGCGTTTTGCTCAGCCGTTACTTTCCTTTCCATGTCCCAAAACGGCAGGTACTCTAGGAAAGACTCGAGCATTTGGGGGACGTACATAGGATGGAAGCTGCTAGAGACTTCTTTTCCTTTTTGCCTTCATTTACTTATGCTTGTTTAGCCTTCATTCATTTCTTTTGCTTTATTATGTCTTGGGCTTATGTTTGGGAACCGATGTTTGATTCCGGTTATCCTTATGGTCATGTAATGTTTTATACATTTATCCTTGTATGCTTTGATGACACGCCATAATTACGCGTGACATTCCATTATCAAAATGGGGTGTTACAATCTCTCTATCTCTTTCTCTCTCTCTAAAACATAAGCAAGATTTACATATCCTACAATTGGTATCAGAGCCTCGGTTCCATCCTTGGATCGTGTTCATGTTTTTGATTTGGTGGTCAAAATTTTTTTTGGGGTCTCGTTCTATAGATTGGTCACGTCTTGTTCTTATGTTGTCCAACTGGTCAATGTTTTGTCACAGTTTCTTTTGTCACGTTATTCTATCTGCATCCATTTCACTGTCCAAATACTTTATCCTATGTCAAAATTTTTTATCAATTTTGTGTCATTGGTTATCATGTTACGGTCAAAAGTGGTTAAAAGTTGTCTTGTTTGTTTTTGATATTCAAAAAGTGGTCAAAAGTTGGTATTCATATCTGGGTATCTACTGTTTCTGGTCTAAATTTTTTGTATCTGGTATCATTTTTTCTGGGTTAATCTTGTTGTTTATGATGATAAAGTTGCCCAGAAAATTATTCAGATTACCATTCCCGGATTTTCAGGAACAAGGACTACTTGTGGATAAGATTTCAGCTTCCTAGTACATCGCATTGAGTGCGATGGGTTGACTACGATGGTACCATTACGATGGCTCCATTACTATGGGTACCATTGTGATGGGTACCATCGCGATGGGACATCATGATACGATGGGACATCATCACGATAGACTGTGATGGGTAAGACTGCGATGGACTCGTTTTTTGTTTAGACTGCGATGGGTCATCATGTTACGATGGACTCTTCTTGTTTAGACTGCGATGGGTCCATCTTGACTACGATGGACTCAAGTTTCGATGGCTATAATGTTTGACTGCGATGGGTTCATTTTTTTAAGACTGCGATGGAAAAATTTTTAGACTCCGATGGGTTTAAAAACTGTTTGACTACGATGCAGTTTAAATCTTACATGTCCATGACCATGATGTTTAGTCTTAACAATTGACCAAAACCAACACAACCGAGTCAACTCGGTAATTACCGAGTTGACTCAGTTAACTCACTGAGTCGACTCAACAACCAACCTTATACCTCCACAACACAATAACTATCCTATCCCATCGTCTCCTAATCCCCCATCCAATCTAGACTCGGACTAAAAATAACTAATTTAGATTCGGACAAATGAACTTGATCTCGGATCAGATTCGTGTCACAACATGCATGCCAAGATCTATATACATCTCACGAATTTCTATCCTCATCGATCAATATATATGGTATCAACCATCATTTATTTTTCGATCATAAAGGATTCCGTATAACAACTATGTTATCCGTCTCCTTTTATTCGACTACTCTCAAACATCCAATCATTATATACCTACCTTTAGCAAGATCTTCAAGCTGTATGTCTTTGAATTTCTTTATGGTTATTGAATCAACAACATCAAAACATGTTGACTGATTTGATTCCTGTGAACAATGGCTTGGATGAGGGATTCGTTTGATGTTTGATGATTACAAGATGAGTGATGAGATTGATTTTGGTGGCTGTTCTTATTTAGTTGATGGGAGAAGATGGTGATTTGGTGGGGCGATGTTATCTTTGTGATGTTGGTTTCAGATGGGAGAGAAAAGGGTGACGGATTTCATGAGGTTGCGGATGAGAATGGTGTTTGGTGAGGGGGCGGATGTATCTATGTGAAGATTAAGGTTAACTGTGAGTGAAATTAGGGTTGGGGTGTGAGTTATAACCCTTGATGGACCTGGTAGAAAACATTACAAATTGGGCCATGACACACATTTGTTTAACAAGATTTGGGCCTTGGACTCGAAGTTTTTAAACATTGCTATGGGCCGTAAATTGTGCTATATACACACACAAGTTTTAACATCAATTTGTTCTTTTTATAAACTTTGTGTGTATTAAGTTATACGTCGGTCATCATCGGGATGTGACAACAAGTGACGTGACAATGTGACGAGACAAATGTGACGAGAATTTATTTGAGACGAGACCAAGAAAATTTGGGCGATTTTTTTAGTGGCTACAGATTTCGTTTGATCGGGTATTAACTATGGGAAGTTGAAGACGGATTTTTCAAAGGCGTGAACTTATTTTATCTTTCAAAGATAACTTGCCCGTGCTTCATATTAGAATGAAGACTTGGTTATCTGCTTTCCGGGTTCGGGGTGGTTGGTTGATGACTCGGATAACTATCACTTAAAGGGGTTACTTTGTTGTACTCACTGTCACGCGCTTAGTCGACGTGGATAATTTCAAGAGCTGTTGTGCCTATAGACTTCTTCAGTGATGCATTGGGTACTTAGAGATTTCTCCACCGTTCGTCATTCAACAATAGTGCAAGCTTAAGTCACAAGATCGAAGGATTCTTATTCAGTTTCACGTTTGATGTATCTGGTTTATTCAATCAGTGGTCACTTCAAATTGCTTTCACGTGGGTTGGTAATAATGGCCATGGAGAGTTTATGAGAAGAGATTTTCGATCAACAACTGATTCTCACAAAATATATAATTCGGCTTATTTATTATTCTCACGAGATTTCTGGTTCATGTGCGTACAATTTATTGATGGTTCCGACCTTTGAAACCATCAAGGGGGAAGAAGAAGACACATTGAACGCACAACGAGTACACTTGATGAACTTCATACCTTCTTTTGATTTGAAGACATTCCGGGATGACATTTGTCATAGCCGCAGAGAAAATCAGTGTTTTAACTCGTGGCGTTATCAATCTCTAAACGGTACACTACTGATTCGAGGTTTAATTGTTTGATTGTTGCAATTAAACATCATCATTATCCTATATGCATTCCCGGGACTTAATTGACTCTGGTGCATCTCCGGAAGAAGATATGTGCATTTCCGGGACTTAATTGACTCTGGTGTTACGATGTCAACTTCATGAATGGGATAAAGTGTCCACTTCAGTATTTGAGCTTCATAATAGGGATTGATTTACTTTCTTCAACTATGTGGGGAAGAAATGTCTTGATTCTTTCTGGTATGCATAACTTGAACTCTCGGGGGGAAGAAAAATTCAGAAGAATTATTCAAGCGTGAGAAGAGAAGTTGTTGATCTACTTGGTGTACCCCTTACTTTCAATCCCTCTTAGCAACGTTATCATGTTATATGATGGGATTTGTTCGTTAGATTCCGTTGTGCGCTTAATCATTCTAAGCTTTGTTGAAAGCTTTGAAGTTGCTTACGAGGATTGTCGATTTAGGGGGAAGCTATTTAAAAGCTTCTACATCAAGTTTTAGTGGCATGAATTAGGGGGAAGCTAATTCAGAAGCTTCTCCTTAACCAGAAGTGTATGGGTTACTTAGCTCGTGTCGTTACAGTATTTCTTCTAGAAGTTACTTTAAAGATGAGTCGTTTAGAAGACGAAGGCCTCAGAAGACATCATCAGCATTGGACGCTTCATGAAAGCTCTTGTTCTTAATCATTATGTACTTGTTAGGAAAAATATTGTAAGGAATTCTACACGTCGTCCCATGGGGGAAGATTGTTGGAAACTCACTTTATGTGACGACATTTAAGAATTCCCATTAGTTATTGATAGGTGTGAAAACACCCATCCTTTTTACCACTTAATTACAATAATAACCGGACCAAAACGTGTATTTTATGTCTTTTATGTCGGAATTATGCGTGGTTTGTGTTTTTGTTGTGATTTAGGACGAAATTGTGAAAAGTGGGGAAAACACAGCATTTACGGGCTTTGATTGAAAAAAAAGATGAAAAGACGAAGTCAAGAAGTCAAGAGTGTAAAAAGAACGGAAGTCCAAGACCAATTCTGAAGATTTATCGAAGAAAAAGTCAAAAGACGGAAGTTTACTAAAAGCCGAGGAACTCAAGTCTATTTTATTGAAGAATTAGAAGACGAGTTCAAAAGAAATCCCGAGCCACAAGTCAATAGAGTCCAATTTTAAAGAGATTAACAAAAGATTAAAAAGATCAAGGACTTAAGTGTGCAATTAGGAGAAACAAGAAAGAGGGAGGAAGCTTCCTAAGCTCCTCCCTAAAATCCCTATAAACAGAGGAGGCTAGATTCATTTGTAGTTGTTGGAGGCTTGACAAGCCTCTCTTCCCCATTTTCATTTTTCTTGTTCCTTAATTTTATACACTTTAATTTTCATGTAACGCACCCTTGATTCTCTTTTAATTCCAAGTAAGTTTACCTTTAATTGTTGTTAATCATTATCTTATTGCTAATCTCCTTCTACCTTTCTTGTTTGATTTGTTCTTTATCTTGATTGTTCATGTTCTTGAGTTTTTATGATTTTGATCAAGTGGGTTTTGATTGATTTGGTTATGTTTGTTAGTTTTGATGATTTGTTTTGATTGATTATTGTTAGTTGATGCTTATTGGTTGTTTTGGTTTAATCTTTTGTTTGATTTTGATTAATTTGAGGATAGATTCTTGGTTACTGTATGTCCCTGTTCTTCGGGGAAGTTTGTTTCTGTATTTTATCATTCCCAGGTAACTTCCGGATCAAGAAGCTTCATCCGGAAGTCAAAAGTTCCGAGTGAAGTAGCTTCATCCGGAAGTCAAAAGTTCCGAATGAAGCAAGCTTCATCCGGAAGTCAAAAGTTCCGAGTGAAGTAGCTTCATCCGGAAGTCAAAAGTTCCGAATGAAGCAAGCTTCATCCGGAAGTCAAAAGTTCCGAGTGAAGTAGCTTCATCCGGAAGTCAAAAGTTCCGAATGAAGCAAGCTTCATCCGGAACTCAAAAGTTCCGAATGAAGCAACCTTCATCCGGAAGTCCAAAAGTTCCGAATGAAGCAAGCTTCATCCGGAAGTCCAAAAGTTCCGGATCAAGCCAGTTCATTCGGAAGTTTTAAACTTCCGAATCAAGGTCTGTCAGTCTTTTTGTTTGTTTTTCTTTTTAAGTTTTTGTCTTTTATTTTCAAGTTTTATTTTTCCCGTCTTTTTCTTTATTTGAATTTTTATTTGCTTTACTTTTAGTTTAAGTTTTGGTTTGCATCATTTACTTTTTGTTAAGTTTAATTTTACGTCATTTCATTTCTCGTCATTTACTTTTAAGGTTTTAAATATCACACCGTTTACATTTTAACTTGTTTTGGTGTTAATTTCTCGTCGATTATTATTTAACCTTGCTCATTTATTTTACCAAAACTAAAAATAATTGTTTCACCAAAAACAACTAATCTCACACAATTAACCGAAAATCAATTCGAAGAGATACCGAGAAAACGAACTTTCAATTAGTAAAATCTTGTTATTAAAATGGCGCCGCTGCCGGCTCTTTTCGTGAAGATCGAAGGTTTTTTGTGACTGACGCGTTGGATTTTGGTATCCGTTCACTTGTGAACGTTATTTTTCGTGTCCAACAATTTTCAAAAAATCCAAAAACATTTGAAAAATTATAAAAAGCATTTCTTTTTCAAAGTTTTGCACAAAAAATATTCTTCTTGCTTATCTATCTTTCTTTATGGATTTTTATGTCCATTGCGTCCGGTGTGGGAAAAAATTATCTGGGAACAACTCTTGTCAATGGTGTACATGTGAGCGGTGCGGAAACGATATCGACTACACACAATTCGGATTTTGTCCCTTGTGCAACTCGACTAATTCCCTCTTTTTGAACCCACCTCCTGTTCCCCCGTGCATCTATTGTGGAAGCGATTCTCATTGGCATGTTTCGTGCCCGGTTCGATACCCGTATGGTCACGGGCAAGAACCGGGGTACAATTATGACAATGATAATAGCTATCCACAAGACGCACCCAGTTTTTCTCCACACCCGGTTTGCAACAACTGTGGGAGTCCTCACGATACCTATTATTGTCAACCAATGAATTATTATGAGCAAACTCCGGTTCCTCAGTTTTCTTCACCTATGGATTATTATGAACCAAACCCGGTTTCTAATTATTCTCCACCAATGAACAACTGTGAGCCACAACCTTGCTATAATTCAGGTTTTCAACACTTTGAGCCCCCACATCACACCCTCAATCATCAATCCTCTCAGCAAATTAATCTTGACCCACAACTCATTACCTTGAATGAAGAAACACACTCCATTGTTTTGCAACTTCAAGAAGCCGTTGTTTTGCTTAAAGGACTTAGGGACGAGGAAAAGCGACTGCAACAAGAGCAAGTATCTAATCTTAGTGATTATACCCCTCCGCTTGTGCGTCAATACTATTATGATGATGATGATGATGATGCTGTATGCACTTTCAACTCATCTTCTGATGTTACTGCTCCTACTCTCTATGTTCCTACTGCGTCTAAGGATCTAGATTCGTTGAATGAGCTTAGTGATGTTGTTCTAAACAAAGTATTGGATGATGAGGTTTGTGACTTACCTGCTATGGAGCTTCAGGACGACGTTGCTCTTACGGAAGAGGTCGATCCTAGTGATGACGATTCTTCTCTCTGCTATGAGAATTTCACTTTTGAAATTTCTCATTCTCCACCGGGAGATGCGGGTGATGACGATTTATTCTCTCTGGTTTACGAGAAGTTCACCGATGAACATGATCTTGTAGATAAGGTGGAAGACGTGCTTCTTCGCGATAGATTACGGAAAGCTCATCTTCTTATTGCTTAAATCGAAGAGTTGACTTCTCCTTCTCTTTCCAAGTTTTTACCTCCATCTATCCCTCCCGTTGAAGATAATGACCCATTGCTGGAAGAAATCGATATCCACTCCATCCCTCCAGGTATTGATGATTCTGACACGGAGGGGGACATTATTTTTGATAATTTGCTGCAGGAAGATATTGTCCCAAGTCCCCCTCCCGAGCACCTTCCATCCTCCCTTTTAGCCACTATCACGGAGGATGAGTGCTTTGATCCGGGAGGTGACATTGATTATGCTATGGTTGGTACCATTACGGCTTTGTCGTTTGCTCAGCATCCATTGTCTTTGGGGGAGGACAATGTGCTTACTATACCCAACCCACCTCCCGTGGATCTTGAATTCACATACTATACGTATGTTGAAAGGACCTTTCTCCCTTTCAAGACTTATCCCCCCGCCTCTCCTCTGTTGATGTCAACCGGAAACGAGGACAAGGTCTTTGATCCCGGTATCACATTCGAGGCTTCCCCATGGACCATTTAATTCGGGTACGAGTCAGGCTCGTGACTCGGTTAATATAAACAAGCGCTTTTTGGGAGGCAACCCAATTATCTATCTATTTTCACCATAAGTGTAGGGGGAGCCCCGTGGTGTTTCTTGCTTTCTTTCTTATCATGTGCAGGGATTAGAGCTTCAAAGACACACTCTTGATGACTTTTGACGACCGTGACTACGTGTTCCCTTCTTCCCGGTTCTATCCTAAACTCTTTTCGATTCACTATTTCTAAATATTAAAATAGGAATCTCTTTAGTTGTCTCTTCCTTAGCGAGATTTAAACAACGTGCACAATGTCCTAAGTGTAGGGGAGTTTACTACCACATGCTTAAACATTGAGGACAATGTTTATCTTAAGTGTAGGGGGGACTTCTATCGAAGTTAAGTGGTCTTTTCCTTGTATTTGCCCTCATTTTAACCGAAAAATCAATTTTTCGACATTTTTCAAAATTTTTAATCTATTTTGGCCTAGTTGTAGTTCCCTTTATTTTTGCTATTTTTCTCTTATTTTAATAAAATGGTTTTAACAAGTTTAGATATCTTAGATATATTAGGCCCGTTGTGAATATTTTGACTCAACCCGAGTTTACTTATCCAAGTTCACTCTAGCTAGTATCCTTAACTATGTAGACCTTAATTGGTTTATTGGGCTAAGCATCCACGAGTCTCATTCCTTTAGATTTTAAATTGTGGAGGACGAGAAATGATAGAGTTGGTTACAAGTTTGGTATTCTCTCATTAACTTATGTGAGTTAATTATGATCTTTTTCTCCCATCACTTGCTAATAAATTATCTGCAATAAGTAAGGTCGTACGATTGGAAAAGTTACTTAGCTTCTAGCCCAAGATCGTTTAAAAGTTGCTCGGTAATGATAAGAGTTCATAGCCAAGGCATAACTTATTCCCAAAGTCAATATTCCCAAAGTCAATATGATGGATCAAGACTCACGACGAAAAGCAATCAACTCCCATAAAGATGATGGAGAAGTCTATCCGAAAAGACCCTAACAAGGTATGAGGATAAATAGATCCAAGTCCGAAAAGGAGGCGGATCGTTGTATCTCAAAATCCCAATTAGAGATTGAAGAATAATCATGAAGTCGTGGTCAACAAAGTTGGAGTACCCCTCAAAAGTCTCCAAGTGAAGTAACTCTATTAACGATGAGAAGACCATTATCTCAAGAACGTCTCTCGAAGATATGAAGTATGAAGTACATGCCAAATATCGGCCCGAGAAAGGTCTCAAATCGTGAACCAAGTTATGCCAAGATATGAACTTTTTGATATCCCGAGAAGCAGTTTTAAGAGATTTTGTCCTTTAGCTAACTATTGATCAAATCGTCTTACTTTGCTTTCAGCCTAAATAAATTATCGAAATAAGTCAACAATGCATCCTCGTGATCATTCAAGACATCAATAAAATATAAGAGATACCCATAGGAATAAAGGAGTTTAAGTGATTAATTAAACCACATGAGTAAATGTTTGTTATGCTAACTTGTACTAACAATGATCTTGTTTTTAAGCTTGGCATGGGGAACGTGAAACTTGAGGGTGATAAACATTCATGACATACAAGCCCTAAGGTAAGTCTTAGATTTCTTTACAAGTTTCTTCCTTGTTGCATCTTGTTATTTTCTATCTTTTTGATTTTCCTTAGTTGTTTAATAAAGGCCAAGATAGGTTGATTATGATGGAAAGTGTAAACCTTGCTTTATTACTAAGCATTGCATGAGGACATTGCAATGGTCAAGTGTAGGGGATTTGATAGGTGTCAAAACACCCATCCTTTTTACCACTTAATTACAATAATAACCGGACCAAAACGTGTATTTTATGTCTTTTATGTCGGAATTATGCGTGGTTTGTGTTTTTGTTGTGATTTAGGACGAAATTGTGAAAATTGGGGAAAACACGGCATTTACGGGCTTTGATTGAAGAAAAAGATGAAAAGACGAAGTCAAGAAGTCAAGAGTGTAAAAAGAACGGAAGTCTAAGACCAATTCTGAAGATTTATCGAAGAAAAAGTCAAAAGACGGAAGTTTACTAAAAGTCGAGGAACTCAAGTCTATTTTATTGAAGAATTAGAAGACGAGTTCAAAAGAAATCCCGAGCCACAAGTCAATAGAGTCCAAGTTTAAAGAGATTAACAAAAGATTAAAAAGATCAAGGACTTAAGTGTGAAATTAGGAGAAAGAAGAAAGAGGGAGGAAGCTTCCTAAGCTCCTCCCTAATCTCCCTATAAACAGAGGAGGCTAGATTCATTTGTAGTTGTTGGAGGCTTGACAAGCCTCTCTTCCCCATTTTCATTTTTCTTGTTCCTTAATTTTATACACTTTAATTTTCATGTAACGCACCCTTGATTCTCTTTTAATTCCAAGTAAGTTTACCTTTAATTGTTGTTAATCTTTATCTTATTGCTAATCTCCTTCTACCTTTCTTGTTTGATTTGTTCTTTATCTTGATTGTTCATGTTCTTGAGTTTTTATGATTTTGATCAAGTGGATTTTGATTGATTTGGTTATGTTTGTTAGTTTTGATGATTTGTTTTGATTGATTATTGTTAGTTGATGCTTATTGGTTGTTTTGGTTTAATCTTTTGTTTGATTTTGATTAATTTGAGGATAGATTCTTGGTTAATGTATGTCCCTGTTCTTCGGGGAAGGTTGTTTCTGTATTTTATCATTCCCAGGTAACTTCCGGATCAAGAAGCTTCATCCGGAAGTCAAAAGTTCCGAGTGAAGTAGCTTCATCCGGAAGTCAAAAGTTCCGAATGAAGCAAGCTTCATCCGGAAGTCAAAAGTTCCGAGTGAAGTAGCTTCATCCGGAAGTCAAAAGTTCCGAATGAAGCAAGCTTCATCCGGAAGTCAAAAGTTCCGAGTGAAGTAGCTTCATCCGGAAGTCAAAAGTTCCGAATGAAGCAAGCTTCATCCGGAAGTCAAAAGTTCCGAATGAAGAAACCTTCATCCGGAAGTCCAAAAGTTCCGAATGAAGCAAGCTTCATCCGGAAGTCCAAAAGTTCCGGATCAAGCCAGTTCAATCGGAAGTTTTAAACTTCCTAATAAAGGTCTGTCAGTCTTTTTGTTTGTTTTTCTTTTTAAGTTTTTGTCTTTTATTTTCAAGTTTTATTTTTCCCGCCTTTTTCTTTATTTGAATTTTTATTTGCTTTACTTTTAGTTTAAGTTTTGGTTTTCATCATTTACTTTTTGTTAAGTTTAATTTTACGTCATTTCATTTCTCGTCATTTACTTCTTAAGGTTTTGAATATCGCACCGTTTACATTTTAACTTGTTTTGGTGTTAATTTCTCGTCGATTATTATTTAACCTTGCTCATTTATTTTACAAAAACCAAAAATATTTGTTTCACCAAGAACAACTAATCTCACACAATTAACCGAAAATCAATTCGAAGAGATACCGAGAAAACGAACTTTCAATTAGTAAAATCTTGTTATTAGTTATCATAGTCACACACGCTTAGACTAGACTAGGAACGTTGTATAGTTTAAGCAGCGTGTGTGACTATATATACCCCTCCTTAGCTTCCAAGGAGGGGTGTTGCTTGTGTTTCTTTTTTCATTTTTCAATACATTTTCTCTTCTTTCATCTTACACACACAACCACTCTCTCTCTCTCTCTTTCAACAATGGCTACCACCACCATCTACCACCATGTTAGACCACCGGATCTTATTGAACACCATGTATTTGAACACTCTTCCTTCAGAATGGAAAAAATACGTGACGGATGTTAAATTGGCTAAGGACTTGCATAACACCAATGTGGATCAACTTCAAGCTTTTCTTCAACAACATGAATGCCATGTAATCGAGGCTCGGTTTTCTACACCTCAAGTTCATGATCCACTTGCAATGTATGCTTCTCAACAAAACATGGCTTATACTTATCAACAACCATCATACTTGCAGCAACCACCACCACACACCTATCAGCAACCATCTTATCAACCACCAATGATGCCATAACAAGCATTTCAACAAGGTGTTCATCAACAATCTTTTCTGCAACAACCACCATATCAGACATCACCATCACAAGCCAACACTTCTCCAATGGCCTATACTCCTCAGCAAGGATATTTTCTAATAGAAGCACAACCAGCACAAGCTTTCTACTCTAATGAACTTCCACCAATCCAAGCACCGATCTTTAATCCAAATGATACGCCAGCTGATGTACTAAACCATCTCACAGCCTACTTGTCAAAACTTGTTGCAACTAGAGGATTTCAACCAACAAACAATCAGCTCCGCACCTCATCAAATCCTCGACAACAGGCCACTGTTCAAGATGGTCAAGTGACGGTGCAACCAATTCAGGGAAGGCAAAATTCATATGGACCTCCTACAAGGACTGGGAACAATCAAGCTGTGAATTCTCAAGCTAGTGGAAATGGGAGTCCTATTAGTCCTAAGAAGGTTGTGACTTGCTACAATTGCCAAGGACAAGGTCATATGGCTAGGAAATGCACTCAGCCGAAAAGGAGGAGGGATGATGCATGGTTTCGTGAGAAGATGTATTTGGTTGATGCTCAGTCTAAGGGGAAGATTTTGGATTCAGAGGAGTTAGCATTTCTTGCAGACCCAGGGGCAGCAAATACTGAAGGCATTGCAGTCGTTTCTACTTCAAATGCAGCTTATCAAGCAGATGATCTTGACGCATATGATTCGGAAGGTGATGACATTCACTCTGCCCAAGCTGCTCTCGTTGCTAATCTCTCTCACTACGGTTCTGATGTCATCAGTGAGGTACCAACCACATCTAATAATATTGATGATAACCAACATCAAGTTGGGCATGAAAAGGACAACCTCGAACAGCATTCGGGAACTAGTAACTCAAATGATGTGGACCCAATCCTACACATTTGAGTGAACCTCAACCAAATGCTATGACGGGTATGGAATCTTATGCTCAACATGATTTGGTCATGGTACCTAAACATATTATTGATCAAATGCATATGGCCCACAGACAATCTGTAGATACCAATTCCACCCTAACTGCTGAGCTTGTGTTGCATAAAGAAAAGGTCAAAACTTTTAAAATGGTTCCTCAAACAGAGAAAATAACATGTTCTGAATTTGACCAATTTCGTTTTGAAAAGATTGAACACTTGAAAAAAATAGAATCATTAAAAGCTAATCTTTCCAATGAATTAAAAGCAAAGGAGTCGATTGTCAATGATTTTCAGAAACTTAAAATGGATTTCGAAACTCTCGAGTCTAAAATGTTTGATTCGGAAATTAATGCTACCAAACTTCTTAAATTCAAAGAAAAACAGCTTTTAAAACAATACGCTTCCACAGAAAAGGTTCATCTTTTAACTAAATCATTTAAAGAACTCGAACTTAAGCGTCTTCAAGATTTACCACCTAATCACGGTTATGCAAAACAAGCTCAGGAATATATTCCCGGTCTTTATGATATGACTATAATTGGAAAATCGAAAGAAGCACCTTTTGTTCGTAGTACTGAGGAGACACAGTCACTTGCAGATGAAACTCATTCTAAAATGCTTTCAAAATTCCATACAATTGATTATGATCAACATAACAAAGATCAATTTTCGAAAAAGACACGCATTCGCTTACAAAAGGAATTAGCAGAATTAACAGTTCTTGTGCCCCAAAGTTTGTCAAAAGAAAACCTTCCTAGTACGTCTCCTACACTTGTCAAAACGGATTTAACAAAGTTAATTCCACCGGTAAGCAAGGCGTCCGTTAACTTAAATGCGGTTCACCAACACTTAGCCGATTTTGCAAGGTAATTTTGGAACGTACGACGGCTTTGGCTATAACGGAAGGTGAATGGAACTTTGAGCACACTAGAGCTGCGTTCCGAAATGAAATTGTTCCGTTTGTAGACAATGTTAAGGCTTTTCTTCGTAATCTTGATCAAGATTTACTTTTGGAAATAGAAGAAGTTAGCCGTGTTTTCAATGAAATGGATAATGCTTATGAAAACAGTTTACTTGAAATAGAACGGGTTTCACGCCATAATGATTTGTTTTTGAATCAAGTGTTGTCTCATGATATAGTTTCTGTCTGTGTGAATACAAGTGTTGATAATGATTCTATTGTGCATAATGTTGAATCTGTGGATAATGTGGTAGATAGTACTTGTCACGAATCTGACGCTGAATTTTTAAAGCTTCAAGATTCATATTCTTCGCTTTCAAAACATTTTGATGAGATTCAAACACATTGTATTTCGCTTGAATGCAAGCAACAATTTATTCAAGAAATCTTTGAAACGTCATTCGAAGGTGTTAATATCGATGATGCAAACTTTGAAAAGAATTTTAAATTGAATTTACAATCAAAACAGCGTCAGCCAAGTGACAAAGTTGCTACATCGTTGCCGATAAAAATACAGAAATCTAAGGAGCTTAACTGTGTGAACGTACTTGAGGCCGCTGAGAATTTTAAACTTGATCTAGATAATCGAGTTTCTAAGATTTTGTCCAAAGTTGATAACTTAAAACCGAAAGATACACGACTCTTTGATTCAGTAAAGCCCGCATGTGCTAATACCACTGAACAGAATCAATCCTTGATTGAACAATTGAATATAAAGTCGGTGGAAATATCTGATTTGAGGGAACAAATTTGTGATAATAATCTTGCTTTGGCTGAGTTAAAGGAAACACTTCGTACTCTAAAAGGTTAGAATGTTATGGATAACGCAACCACTATCTCAGCATTGTCCTCTAGTCCAATCAAAAGGAACCTTATAGCCGTCACACCACTTAACAAGAGCCCTAGGACTAAATCATCTCAAACTTTGGTCACTAAAGATAAGGCGGAATCAAAACCAGCTTCTAATATTCCCGTGTTGCCTTCTACAGGAGTAAGCACCACTACTAAGGCTCAAAGATCTAAGCTTAAAAAAAACACGAAGAATGATAGGATCTTGCCCCCATCTAGTAGTCAAGTGAAGAAGAAAGTAGAAGCCCATCCTAGGAATGTTATTTCTGTTTTGAATAAAAAGAATCATGTAGCTAAACCTAAAGGCTCTGCGGTTGTGCAGCGTTCTAAGCCTAGTGTGAATCCTAATTTGAAATGTTGGAATTGCAATGAATGTATGTTTTCTAGTCTTCATGATTCTTGCCTTATTGACCATGTGAATGAGATGTATGCCCGGAAAAATGGATTAGAATGGAAACCAACTGGGAAAGTGGTAACCCACGTTGGTTGGATGTGGCGCCCCACTGGTAGAACTTTCACTATAGTAGGAAATACGTGCCCTTTAACTAGGATCACTCCTACTACAGCGAAGAAAGCGTGCCCTTTAACTAGGAGTATCAAGGCTACCAAAACACAAGCGTGTCCTTTAACTAGGAACACCGACACTACTGTAGGAAACAAGTGCCCTTTAAATAGGTCTAATCCCACTGTAGTGCCCGCGAATAATCCAAAACCTAAGAAAGTTGGAACAGTAAAACCTGTTAGTGCTAAGACTCACATTAGAAAACGCAGGAAATCTAAGGGTCACAAAAATGTTAGCAATTCTGATAATATTTTATCTGTATCTGCTAACATCCGGAACCAATAGTTTCTAATGCATTGTCTACTGTTGTTATTGAAAACAGGTGGTCCAAATTGTTCTCTAGTATTTGGACTCTGGTTGCTCCAAGCATATGACCAGAGATCGCTCTCAGCTCAGAAATTTCGTCAGCAAGTTTCTTGGTACGGTTCGATTTGGAAATGATCATATTGCAAAGATAATGGGTTACGGTGAATATCATATTGGGAATGTTATAATTTCGAGAGTGTATTATGTGGAAGGTCTCAGTCACAACTTATTTTATGTGGGACAATTTTGTGATGCAAACCTAGAAGTTGCTTTTCGAGAGCATACCTGCTTCACTCGTAATTTGGAAGGGGTTGATTTATTGAAAGGTACTCGAGGGAATAATTTGTATACTTTGTCTCTACAAGACATGATGGCCGCTTCTCCCGTATGTCTTCTCTCCAAAGCATCAAAGACTAAGTCATGGTTATGGCATCGAAGGTTATCTCATCTTAACTTTGACGTTATTAATCATTTGGCGAAAAACGAACTTGTTCGTGGTCTTCCTAAACTTTCATTTCACAAGGATCATTTGTGTTCCACGTGTACAATGGGGAAAAGCACTAAGAAATCTTACAAACCCAAGACGGAAGACACCAACCAAGAGAAACTTTATCTGTTGCATATGGATCTTTGTGGGCCAATGCGTGTTGAAAGTCTTAGTGGCAAAAAGTATATCCTCGTCATTGTCGATGATTACTCTCGGTTTACATGGGTGAAATTTCTTAAAGAAAAAAATGAGGCACCTAAATTCATCATCGGATTTCTCAAGATGATTCAAGTGCGTCTCAACACTACTGTCCGACGCATTCGTACAGATAATGGAACCGAATTTGTGAATCAAATTTTGCGTGATTATTATGAAGAAGTTGGCCTTTCTCATGAAACATCCGTTGCTCGCACTCCACAACAAAACAGTGTCGTTGAAAGGCGAAATCGCACACTTATGGAAGCTGCTCGAACGATGTTAATTTACGCAAAGGCTCCATTGTTTTTATGGGCAGAAGCAGTATCTACAGCAGTGTACACCCAAAACCGGTCACTAATTCGTAAACGCCATGGTAAAACACCTTATGAGATTCTCCATGGAAAAGTAACAGATTTATCATATCTTCATGTATTTGGTTCTCTTTGCTATCCAAATAATGATGGTGACAATTTGGGAAAACTTCAACCAAAGGCTGATATTGGTATTTTCATTGGTTACGCACCCGCAAAGAAGGCATACCGAATCTACAACCGTAACTCTCGCAAGATCCTCGAAATTATGAATGTTGATTTTGATGAGCTGACAGCAATGGCTTCTGAGCAAAGCAGCTCTGAACCTGCACTTCATGAAATGGGACCCAGTAACATTAGTTTTGGTATTGTCCCAAACAACCCTACTTCATCATCATTTAGGCCACCTTCTAGGACTGAATGGGATATGTTGTTTCAACCGTTTTTTGATGAATTCTTTACTCCTCCCAGTATTGTTGCTCCAGAACCTGAGGTAATAGCTCCGGTAACCGAAGTTGTCGCTCCTGCAACCGAAGCACAATCAGATACCTCTGCACCTACAATTGGTCAAGATATACCATCAACGAGTAATTCTCAACCAACACCCGAACCAACTACCCATGTCATGCCTATTGATGATGAAGAGGACGATGATGATCACGATTTGGAATTCGCTCAAATGCGTGAACTTCCATTCTTTGGTGTACCTATTCCCGACGCTAATCAAGCCGGGTCGTCCACCTCAGAGGAAGCTCCTTCTACAGTTTACTCCAATCCACGGATTCGTGAACATGATAGCAAGTGGACAAAGGTTCATCCTATAGATTCTATTATTGGTGACCCTAATCGTCCGGTATCCACACGAAGTCAGTTACAAGAAAGTGCATTGTTTTGTCACTTTGATGCTTTTCTCACTGAAGTTGAACCTAAGACATGGCAACAAGCTTTTACTCAATCATGTTGGATAGAAGATATGCAAGAAGAACTTAATGAATTTATACGTCTTGAAGTATGGGAACTTGTCCCATGCCTGGATCAAGTGCAGTTACTCACTTTGAAATGGGTTTACAAGGTGAAACTCGATGAGTTAGGCGGAATATTTAAGAACAAAGCTGGTTTAGTAGCTCGTGGATACAATCAATTATTGGGCATCGACTTTATGGAATCCTTTGCACCTGTTGCCCATTTGGAAGCTATTCGACTATTCCTCACTTATGCAGCCCATATGAATATGATCGTCTATCAGATGGATGTGAAGACGACATTTCTTAATGGTAAACTCAAGGAAGAGGTCTATGTTCAACAACCGGATGGTTTTGTGAATCCTAATTATCCTAATCATGTGTACAAGCTTAAGAAGGCTCTCTATGGGTTGAAGCAAGCTCCTCGCGCATGGTATGATCTATTGTCACAATTCCTCATTATGCAAGGCTTCGCTAAAGGCAAGGTGGATCCCACGCTGTTCATTCAGAAACGAGGTAAAGATATGATTATGGTACAAATATATGTTGATGATATTATATTTGCAGCCTCGACCCAAACCTTATCGGATGAGTTCGGGACACTCATGTCTTCCAAGTTTAAGATGTCAATGATGGGCAAGGTATCATTCTTCTTAGGTCTTCAGATATCTTAGAATCCCAAAGACATCTTCATCAATCAATCCAAGTATGCCCTTGAATCGCTAAAGAAGTATAAGATGGAATCTTGCGACCCCGTGGATACTCCAATGGTGGAACGAACTAAGCTTGATGCAGATCCACATGGAGTTGCCGTTGATCCGACGCTTTATCGTGGAATGATCGGTACTCTTCTGTATATCACAGCTAGTCGACCTGATCTTCAATTTGCTATATGTATGTGTGCTCGGTATCAAACTAGGCCTACTGAGTTACACTTTGCTACTGTTAAACGGATCTTTTGATATCTTAAAGGAACCATTAATCGGGGACTTTGGTATTCGAAGGAATCTTCTATTGCACTAATGGCATATGCAGATGCGGATCACGCGGGTTGTCAAGATACAAGGCGTAGCACGAGTGGAACTTTGCAACTACTAGGAGATCGACTAATCAGTTGGGCATCGAAAAGGCAGAAAAGCGCTGCAATTTCAAGTACGGAAGCAGAATACATAGCTATGTCCGGTTGCTGTGCTCAAATTCTTTGGATGAGATCGCAATTAACCGACTATGGTCTAGGTTTCAACAAAATTCCGATGTACCGTGACAACAAGAGTGCAATTGCCTTATGCTGCAACAACGTTCAATTCTCCCGGTCGAAGCATATTGACATTCGCTACCATTTCATCAAGGAACAAGTAGAAAATGGAGTAATCGAGCTTTACTTTGTCCGATCTGAGTATCTATTGGCGGATATTTTCACGAAGGCTTTAGATCGCGCTCGAATTGAATTTTTGGCCGACAAGCTAGGAATGAGAACCTTCTCGCCTGAGACTCTAAAGGAACTAGCCAATGAAGCGAAAGAATAGTCTTGGTAAAACTATTCTCCGTATCCTTGGTGATCATTTGTATATATTGTTTATATTTTTTTCCACAAAAGCAAAATACAAAAATATAAAACCATATAAAAACCATAAAAATTGAAAAATTCATAAAAATCCAAAAATATTTTTACTTTATTTTTTAAAGGCATGTCTTTTGGTACGATAATATTTACGGCCTTAGAAATGTTGATTAATATTGACACAGCACCATAAATAGAGTTCGTACAAAAGTTGTAAATATTTCATAAAACATGCCTAAATGGCTTGTAGTTATTTCAGACTGCAACCCGGTTTTCACATTAAAGTCAAGTATTTATTATGAAAGCTTTGGCTCACAACGGGAATTAATTTTCTCGGGCAAGGTTTACTTTAAAACCTTGTAAGGGATCAATTTTACTTTATAACTTGGTCTAACACAAATCTATGTACGCCGCAGTGCATTTATTTGTTAAAACAAGAGAAGTCTTGTTTTTATGAAGCTATCATCTCTACAACCATAGCAATCTACAATTGGTATCTACATACTCGACGCTGCGACTACTCAACCGACGACTACAGCTCTTTCAATAGAACACGGGTCAACAATTGAGGGGGAGCAATTGTAGAGCATTCAGAATCTTCGATGCCGAACGTGCCAAGTTCACAAGTTGGTGTCAAGACAACAATACCAATCGTACACGTGGTCACAAGAGATGACTTCAACATGACGAGGCGACCAACATATGCTGACAAGAACCATTTGATCTTATCTTATGATGTTCTCTTCTATCAGGTCCAACCTTGTCAATTTTTCCTAATATGGTGAATATGTGGTCATGTTACAAATCGGTATCATATCTCATACATTTGATACCATGAAGATTAAATGGACTTGCATTTTTCTTCCCAAAACCTTTGTTAAAACTTCATTAAATCAATTGATATTAAAAACATCGATCGGGTTAATATTTTTAATATGGGAGAGAAAATGTGATTTAATATGGGATATTATCACAAATGGTTTGACTTAATGTGCTGGCTCATCCCGACATATGCGAAATGTTTTTGAATATCGTGGCATATGTTAAGGGGGAGCAAAACGGATTTGCATATCAAAATGGATTTTCATGGTGACATATACTTACCCAAAACCCATTTATTTCACGACGATGAAGATTGTGGTGACATAAGGATGGTAGGATAGGTTAAGTCCTATGATTCTTCCAGAACCGGAGGAATCTTCCCAAGGACATTCCATAGCTAGAAATAGTAGTCCTTAGGAAAAGATGGAGAAAAGATTGTGAACGTAGCTGAATGCCAACCAAGTACTTAAGTTAGCACTGGAACAATCACAACAAGGTGCTAGTTATGACGTATTGGTAAGCATTGAAGGGGTTGAAGAATGAAAAAGAATTGTAAAGATAAAGGGTGTAAAGAAAGAAGCCCTCCTTACAACTTTAGGCATAAACCGGGTCACCACATATGCTATTGAGATCATTTTAATGATTCTCGATATTGAAGACAAACATCATGGACCCAGTGATGCAATGCACAACCCATCCTAGCTAACTCAGATATCTCTCAAAAGGTATTTGTTTTAATCACACGGAGACAACACGTTATCTATCGATTTATTCACTCCAAGTAAATTGGTATTGAAAAGGTGGCACTCCTCTCCAGCCTCCGATCACTAAAATCCAAAATGCGCGATCGAGTCTAGATCCATTTGAGATCATCAAATATCTCATTAGGACACACTTTCATATTTCCTTGCTTCTTCACACACTGTGAAAAGTAAGAAAGATTTTAAGAGTCCTACGCAAAATATTTATGATCTTGCCTGAACATCCGAGTAATACGAAAGTATTTACAATGAAGATGGAAATCCTTCTTGAGCGAATATCAAAAAGCTCATGGTAGGTGACTTGTGCGATTCTTTATGAATCAAACTTGTGATAACTGGAAAGAAACAGTGGTTTAATTCTTAACTGAATTTAAACACGTTCCAGGCCTCTACGCAATATCTTAGTGATCTTGCCAGAACACTCAGAGTGATACATTAGTGTTCATAGTGATGAGTGGAAATCCTTCTAGTGTTAACCTCAAACAACACTTGGTAGGTAACTTGTAAGATTCTATACGAATCAAGCTCGTGACAACTGGAAAGCAACGATGGTGCGATTCTTAATTGAATTTCACCTGTTCCAGGAACATGAATTGACGGCTTCAAATCATGCGGATATTATTATCCAAATGATTCACTCTTTATGTTTGCAGTCAGCTTTGGACGGTCGAATAAAGAGAACGGGTTTACCCGTGAAATCCTGTCAGGAATTTACTTAATTGAAACTCTCCGTCACGGGTACGATATCTAATATCGTCCAACGGTCTTCACCGACCGGAGGTAAAATTCTACCGATTTAGAATGAAATGTTCAAAGCCATTTCGTTTGTGTCTACTTATGTTGCGGCATTTGAAAACGGTGGCGTTGCGGAATCCAAGAAGAAGTCGTCCCCGCATGCTTATACTTTATGCACTTAATACCTCATCTAATTCAAGAGAGCCTAAAAGTTAAGTATTCTGCTGTATCGAACTCCTAAGCTTTCAAGAATTACGAAGGTATAAGTATGTGGGACATGGTGTCACGAAGAGGCGAAGATCACAAGTGATGGATGCACGAGATCAAGGCAAGAGATTGATGCTAAAGATTGATATCATAGATCACATCAGCATGTTCACCAGAAAAGAAAAAGGAAAAGAAAGACGAAGACTACGAGCTCAAGACAATCATAGTATGCTAGGTTTATTTCATTATTGTAACTCGGGTAACGCCCTTGTTTGGAGTGACCTCCCTTAGGGGGAGATTGTTGGAAATACGTTTTTACGTATTTTGGAAGATTCGGTCACTCCGACAATATATTAAGTAGTAGCTCGTAGTCTAGATATCTTTATTAAACAAACAAAGTCAAGCCTAGCCTACAACATGTGTAGGCCGGCCCAACATTGTAAGACCAAGCCCATCACAAGGCTTGGGTATATAAACCCTCTCCTTTGATGGAGAGGGTGTGTGTTCCTCATTTTTACACATAGTGAAAAAGTTTTTTTCTTTCACTTTCTCTCTCTAAGTGTGTGTGTTCTCACCATCTCTGTATCTCTTTCTCTCTATAAAACATAAGCAAGATTTTCGTATCCTACAGAAGAGCAGATACTCAGCTTTTAAGGTTCAGGAGGTAAAAGATGACAAGAAGGCATTGGTATCTGTTGACTCTATGGTCAACTGGAATGATCATCCGACTACCACTTTGGAATCAGCTGAGTCCTCGACTGACGTGTTTGCAATGATTGCTGGGAATCTATCCGATGCAGAAGAAGCAGACGAGTTTGATCTTATGGGCATCTCACCTCAGGTACAACATTGTCCTCTTGGTTGTCATGACAAATATTCAGAATTGTTGTCTCAATATAATGACGTAAATGATCAGAATGATAAGTATTTTTTAGAATTTCAAGCGTATAAGGCTTCTTTAAACACATTGGAACAACAAAAGAGGTGGCTTCAATTTACTCAACGTGAGTATGAGGATAAAATTAGGATACTGAGCATCGATTTAGAAAACACAACAAATATGCTTAAATATACAGAAAAGGTAAAAGATGACAGTATCAAAGAAAAACAGGAGATGAAAGAAAGATTAGATGCTACAATGTTGAGATTTGAAAAATGGCAAAGGGTACCTAAAAATCTTTCAAAATTAATCAATAGTAGCATGTCTGGTAGGACTAAAAGAGGGTTAGTGTTTGATAAATATATTGATTCAGAAGATGTGTTTGATTTATCTTTTACGAGTGTCTTTGATGCCGACAAAGAGGAAGAGGGAGAACCTAGTTACAATAGGTTTAAACCAGCAGCAGAAATGCATGCTGTCCCTCCACCTCTTACTGGAACTTTCATGCCCACTTCTAGGCATATTGACTTGGATGGATCACAGATGCATGAGTCCCCAAAAAGTTCTACTAATACTAATGACTTTGTCTCGTGTACTTTTAGTGACAAAGCCAGTGACTCTGCATCAAGTGGTTCAAGTGAAGAGTCGAGACCTACGAGTTCCAAGTCGAATGATCATGCTGCTACTGGTGCTAGGAAGTGTGAAGAGAGAGTTACCTTTAATTCCACTGTGTCTAGTCCTGGTTTATTGAGTCCTAGGAAGATTGATTCTCCTCGAATTGTGTGTAATAAAGTTAGCAGTATGAAACAATGTCATTCTAATAAAAGGTTGATTAAAACATGTTTTGTTTGTGGAAGTGCATTTCATTTGATTAAAGATTGTGATTTTTATGACAAACATTTTTCTGTTCATCAAGCATTTCCTGCTCCTGGTCCACCAGGAGTTGCTCCGTATTCTACTAGAAGACTCAACCCTAGTGCTCAATCATTTTCTTCTTCTAGAAGGACCTCTCCATTAGCTTCTGATCATTGGAGAAACATTGGATTAACAACAAATAGAACCACCAGTAACTATTTTCAGAATTTTAATCAAATTTATCCACATAATTTTGACCACATGTATTTTGGTTTGGGAAATTTGGGAACTGCTGTTAAGCCCTTAGCAGGTTGTTCTTGGTCAAACAATAATACCAATATGATGCATAGGCAACCAAAGAACAACGGTGGATCTCATCAATCTTCTTGGCTCTCTACTAAAGATCCACAAGGCAGGCTCAAACCTGAAAAGGTTTGGGTCCCCTTAAGACATTACATTTGCATCTTTATTATCTTGTTGTTGTAGGTTACTCCATACCAATATCCTACTCTAGGAATTGTTGATAGTGGTTGCTCTAGGAGCATGAAAGGAAATAAAGGTCTTCTCTCTAACTTTGTACCATTTTAAGGCGGCAAGGTCTATTTTGGTGGAGGTGAAGGCAGGATCACTAGCAAAGGAACAATTCAGACGCCCAATCTTAATTTTGAGCAGGTCTACTACGTGGAAGCACTTCAACACTTCAACTTGATATCTGTCTCTCAGATTTGTGACAAGAAGTAGTTTGTTCTCTTTACGGATATTGATGCACTTGTGCTATCCAAAGACTTTCAACTTCCGGATGACTCATAGGTTCTGCTCAGAATCCCTAAAAGACACAATCTCTATAGCATCAAGCTGAATGAAGTCAACCCTACTAGTCAACTAGCATGTTTGGTTGCTAAAGCCTCAAAAGATGAAGCCACTCAATGGCACAGAAGGATGGGGCATGTGAACTTCAAGACCATTCACAAACTAGCAAATATGAACCTGGTCTCTGGTTTACCTCCCAAGTCATTTAGAAATGATATTAATTGTATTTCTTGCAGCAAAGGCAAACAACATAAAGCATCCTTCAAGGCCATTACTGCTCTCAGCCTTATAACTGAACCATTGCAGCTACTACACATGGATTTATTTGGTCCTACCTCTATTAGGAGCATTGACCACAAACAATTCTGTCTGGTGGTAACTGATGGATATAGCATGTAACACCCCCAATTTCACAAGGCAGCAGAATATCAGCATTGGGTGTTACTTCATAGCACAACACACACAGTCATAGAAAACGACCTCAAAAGAGACGTTTTATAAAATAAACCATTCGATAATTTTATTAAATCAGAGTTAACTAAAAGAGGTCCCACCAATTTATACAAACCTTAAGAAATAATAAAGATTTGTCAACTGTATCAAATGGAAATTGTTTGTTTTGCCTTTACTTTATCCTGCGCGACTCTATGCTCCAGCTGCTCTTAAACATACACACCTGAGAATACATGCTAACATGTCAACACAACGGTTGAGTGAATTCATAGGTTTTTAAATAAACAATAATGGGATTTTAAATAAACCATAAAGCTTTTGAACACAAGAATCTCATCCACTGTCGATACTGCAACACATGCAATACCCAAAGTCCACGCTATTCTACTAAGCCATGACACCGAAGCCTTAAGTATAAATAATGCCCTAGTCAGGTATTTTGCTGAATACCCCCTTACTTCTAATACAACACACCTGGCTGAGCCTCCAACCCACAGGTGCGACCTGCCCAGGTGGGGGCCATCCCCGATGGATCCATCCGTCTGTACCAGCGCCTACCAATTACAGGTAGTTAACGGTTCATGGGTTTTAGGGACTTTCAAATTTTGGCAATACAATACTTAGCAAATAGCGGTTCACAATCAATACAATCAACGCTTGTGTTCATCTTTCAAAAGCATTTAATCAAACATCTTACATTCATTTACAACAACTTGTATTCGTTCAAAGCATATAGTCAAACATCGCATGTTTATTCGTAAGGATGTATTCTCTCAAAATCATATATATATAAAAACATATATTCGTATACCGAGAGCATGTATTCCCCCTCGCGGGTTTATAAACACATATAAAGCAGTAAAAGCGAGGCTATGAACTCACCTGATATAGCTATCACACGTAGATCAAGGAACAAACGTCCAATAGTCGATACACGACTTCACGAGATAATAATCGCTCATTGATCGAGAACGAGATGTCCAATGGTCGACATACGACCGAACGAGACCTATAATGACGAGACGCGTCTTAGGTCAAGATTATACATAAGTCATAAATATATGTAAATTGTTCACTTTAGTGAGTTTGGACATTGTATAAGTTTTATAAAACTTTTCATAAGACATTTGATAATAATTTAACATATATCTTCTCATTATGACCATTAAGCCCATTCTAGCCCATTAGTGACCCATTAATCATTTATATAACCTAAGTCCATTTCAAACTCGTTATTGATCTCCATATACATTATTAATCTCAGGTCCAATAATGGCCCAATAGCCATTATAAGTATAAGTCGGGCTTTTGTGGCCCAATTCTACTTTATATGTATTACGGGTTATAAAACGCCTCATAACGATGTAAACTTAATGTCCACGATGGCCGGGTCTCGGGTATTCTAGTTATCAATAAATAAACGAGTCTATATTTACTAAAAAGCGGCTCATACCATTTCGGTGTTTATAAAAATCATCACGTTTTACCTTAATTTAATATAGTCTAATTCTTACAATTTTTACGACATGTCTCGTTAATTAGACCGTTTCTCCTAAACCGTATATAATATAGATGAGTTATTTTTACTAAAGTCATTCTTAACTTATTTAGTTTACTTATTATAAGTTCAGTTGCCTCTAATTTATATTTATCATAGCTTATTTACCCATTTTATCACTTAGAAGAGTTGGCTGTTTTTCGCAGCCAACTTCAGTTTCACCGTTTTGGCCGCCATTTCCAAACCGTTTATCCGTAGAAAACCATTCGATTCGTGTGTGTTCTAAATAAGTTTATCTACAACCCATAGTTTTACCTTTTTCAATGGTTCTGGGTTCTAAAATGAGTTTTCAGTCAGTTTATACAGCATGTTCAGATTCGACACTTTTTACCATTTCGGCCATATCTAATTCATCGGGTATCGTCACGAAACGGACCACCCGGTGAAATCACCACAAAACATAAGACCACATCCCTATATTTTTTTCCAAGGTTAAAAACCTAATTAGTGTGACCATATAGCACGTTTTTCTACTGATTTATTATCAAAATTATCACAACTTACTCGGGGCTTGTTTAAGCTTGATTTTCATGTTTAAAACTTTTATACAATGTCCAAAAATCATCAAACCGCTATTATAATATTAAGTTACCGATGTGAATAGGGAAATACACATAATCAATTACAAAACCAATTACATATAAATGATCATACACAAATAGACAAAGATGATCTTACAATAGAGGATGAATGAAAACAAAGATAATCCACCAAGACTTTTCAACTCAATCCAATAATCAACCATCTATAAATCTTTGCAAACATTTTAATCTCTCAATGAAACCATCCTTTATGAACTTCAAATTCAGCCACAACACTTTATATTAACTCCAAATATATGATGATGATGGTTGATTATTCATGAAAGAAGAAACAAGGATTACACTAGATCATCAAGTCTCCAATCTTGGTGTAAATAAATAGTTAACCAAAATGGTCATATTGAAATTAATCTTGTTATTTAGACGTCAGAAACTTGGAGGAATATGTGTGCTTTGTTTAGATAAAAAAAAAGAATAGATAGTAGGAGTATTGTTTATCTAATACACGTGTAAATGGTTCATACAAGTGTTTAAGAAATGGACACTCACTTTTTTTGATGTATGTGGCGTGTTATACGGATGGGGTGAGATTATATATTATTAATTTTGCCTCAAAGTTTGTTAAAGCGGGTATTATTAAAGTCTAATATTTTAAAATTACGCGATTTGAAAGATACACGTTAAGTACGAAAAATAAACTCTCAATATAAAATAAAAACATCGATATTCGGAGAACATTTATATTTCGATATATAAATGAGGCTTATAATTTAATAAATGTTAACGTGTCGTATAAAAAAATGTCGCATAAAGGCTTAACGTGAATTACCAAAATTACTCGTAATACGATAAATTAAAACGACGATAATAGAAAATATTTCTATGTCATAATGAGGATATTTACGGTCGATGACGGACATAAACTTTGTCAATAATTAATAAATGACACGTACTCAATACGTTAAACCATTAACCTTACCGGTTAGCCGAGAACTCAATATTATTCGCAAAAAAAATGATCATGACAAATAAAATTCAATTAATAAATATTGGTCCAAATGTTAGAAATAGTATTAGATCTCAGTCTGAATGTTGATTTTAATTTCGGGTTATTACATCATCTAACCCTTTAGGAAGCGATGTCCCAGCGCTTAATTCGTCTCAATAGTCTTCAGTTTAAAGGCAAAGAGGTGTGGATTAGATAAGTCATTAATGGGTTTCTTGCGAAGGTTGAATGAACAAAAGTTAAAGCAATGACTATACATAACGAGCACAAATGAATGGTTTGAATGTAGCTTCAATCCTTATAGGGAAAAAAAATAATACATAACTCGAATGAGAAGCCATTGAAAGCGAAAAAATTGACAAGTCGTCAATTATTGGAAGTGGTTTAAGGTACAATACTACTAGCTTATCAAACTTGCGGCAGTCGATATAAGTTCGAAAAAGTTCAAGTGACAAGTGATGAGTCGAAAGAAGTGGGCGCATCTGAGAAATTTTCCAGTGCGACAATCAGTTTAAAACAATCGGTGATCACTTCGATCAAATTAAAACACACATCGTCCACGAGTCTGATAAAAACAATTACGTCGTAAATGAAAACCACATGGATCACACATAAGTCCATCGAAATGTTACAAAATAATCAAGACGGGGTATTTAGTACTAGTCATACAAAATCACCCAATTGCATGATCTCGAACATGAAAACTTATTTCATCAAAAGCGAATTCATCGACACGGAAATCGTTCGGAGTATACATTACTCGATCGGAGAAACTATGATCCAAATCAAATATAAAAGCCATCATTAGGCACATATAATCACATTACGACATGCTTGAAAAATAGCCAAGCCATGCCAAATCAAATAAGTTTAATCATGTTTACTCGTGCTTGTTAAATAGCCATGCAATGATAAATAAGAATATTTGACAGGATTTTCGGATAACTCCAGTCAACGGAAATTTGCAAGTTAAAGGATGCTCACGATCTTGATTGCATAGATGCAAATCAAAAATATTTTCTTCATCAGAGGGTGCTCACACACGGATCCATACCCAAATGACAATGCAGGGTGCTCACAAACGGATCCATACCTAACATATATTACAGGGTGCTCACAAACGGATCCATACCCAAAAGATAATTCTCGTTACGTCTGAAAAATTATTCGATGAACCATCCGTAATAACAAGCAAAATTTCAAAATCTTCATCCAAGATAAGCTATCAGTGATAACTTAATCGTCGGTCGATCCACAAGTACACACTTACATACTAGTGTCGATTAAACAAGTCATCCATCCTTGGAACGTGTAATGGTTCTTAACGATCAGCTTATCAAGCTTACGTTAATCGGGGCACATTATAAATGGTCCATAAAGACAAATCACAACTTGGGAAAATACTAATAGGTTACTCGTACATAGACGATAATCAATAATAACCATAAGGACGATCGTAATGAACGAATCATACCAACGAAACACGAGTCGAAGAAATACATCCGTATACAAAATAATCACAAACCAACTCAGGCACACTTGAGCCCACTCGTTTATAAATCATTGTTTACATCTAAAGGCGTCCCAATCCATGTAAACAAGAATTATAAATTTATGGTTCGGGAACTTATAACTTTCTTGTTCAAATAAGAAGGCGTCCCAATTTATTTCAACAAGACGATTATAAATCATCCTACTCAGTAATACCGTCACAAAACACGATATCATAACCAAATTAAATGCCAAGAAAAGTACAGGGTGTCAAACTTACTCTATGATTTCTGTATTCAAACGTCCCATTCCATCTGAATAAAGAAACCATAAACAATCTATGGTCCAGTGGTTTAGAATTTTCTTATTCAAATGTCCCAATCCACTTTAATGAGAGAACCTTAAACGACACATAGTTGGGCGATTTAAAATCATTATATTTAAATGTCCCATTCTATTTAAATACAAAGTGTTAAATTTCTCAACTAATGACTACTATGAGCATATCTTTGTTGTACCCAAATTATATATAGTTGATTTGGGTATATATATATTTTAGGTCCAACATTGGCATCCTCCTTTTCGCCATAAAACGTAATCAAACACAATTAAATTAAACGTTATATTACATAGAAGATGTCTCCTTGAAGAAATGATTCTTCAAAGTCATAAGGAGTGTAGAAATATAATAATACGCTTATTAATTACGTTTCAAAAGGAGATGTCCTAAAATGGCACATCACAATGCGATGACAAAAATCGATCTTAAATTAGTCGACATGCGATAGATTATGAAATAATATATATGTACCCAAAATATTAAACGAGTTCCATACTCGTATTCGAATAATAAATTAATTATCGAGAAAAGTGATTGGCGGCGAGGCCAAACTCTCTATAAAACCATATCATAAAATGTACGATAATCACGCAAGGACCATTGCTTCATGCACAATGCCCTTAAATACCATAGTATATACATTCATATACATACAACCATTTCTACATACACACAGGATCACATAATCACAACCAAGCATTGGTTTCTAGGAGCCATGAGCGCGCGGATACTTTGTAAGGCAATCAAACAATTTTTCGAAAGAGCAGTTATAGTCTAGGTTTAAAAAATGACCTAGTTCGCTATAACTAGTGCTCTGATACCAATCTGTAACACCCCCAATTTCACAAGGCAGCAGAATATCAGCATTGGGTGTTACTTCATAGCACAACACACACAGTCATAGAAAACGACCTCAAAAGAGACGTTTTATAAAATAAACCATTCGATAATTTTATTAAATCAGAGTTAACTAAAAGAGGTCCCACCAATTTATACAAACCTTAAGAAATAATAAAGATTTGTCAACTGTATCAAATGGAAATTGTTTGTTTTGCCTTTACTTTATCCTGCGCGACTCCATGCTCCAGCTGCTCTTAAACATACACACCTGAGAATACATGCTAACATGTCAACACAACGGTTGAGTGAATTCATAGGTTTTTAAATAAACAATAATGGGATTTTAAATAAACCATAAAGCTTTTGAACACAAGAATCTCATCCACTGTCGATACTGCAACACATGCAATACCCAAAGTCCACGCTATTCTACTAAGCCATGACACCGAAGCCTTAAGTATAAATAATGCCCTAGTCAGGTATTTTGCTGAATACCCCCTTACTTCTAATACAACACACCTGGCTGAGCCTCCAACCCACAGGTGCGACCTGCCCAGGTGGGGGCCATCCCTGATGGATCCATCCGTCTGTACCAGCGCCTACCCATTACAGGTAGTTAACGGTTCATGGGTTTTAGGGACTTTCAAATTTTGGCAATACAGTACTTAGCAAATAGCGGTTCACAATCAATACAATCAACGCTTGTGTTCATCTTTCAAAAGCATTTAATCAAACATCTTACATTCATTTACAACAACTTGTATTCGTTCAAAGCATATAGTCAAACATCGCATGTTTATTCATAAGGATGTATTCTCTCAAAATCATATATATATAAAAACATATATTCGTATACCGAGAGCATGTATTCCCCCTCGCGGGTTTATAAACACATATAAAGCAGTAAAAGCGAGGCTATGAACTCACCTGATATAGCTATCACACGTAGATCAAGGAACAAACGTCCAATAGTCGATACACGACTTCACGAGATAATAATCGCTCATTGATCGAGAACGAGATGTCCAACGGTCGACATACGACCGAACGAGACCTATAATCACGAGACGCGTCTTAGGTCGAGATTATACATAAGTCATAAATATATGTAAATTGTTCACTTTAGTGAGTTTGGACATTGTATAAGTTTTATAAAACTTTTCATAAGACATTTGATAACAATTTAACATATATCTTCTCATTATGACCATTAAGCCCATTCTAGCCCATTAGTGACCCATTAATCATTTATATAACCTAAGTCCATTTCAAACTCGTTATTGATCTCCATATACATTATTAATCTCAGGTCCAATAATGGCCCAATAGCCATTATAAGTATAAGTCGGGCTTTTGTGGCCCAATTCTACTTTATATGTATTACGGGTTATAAAACGCCTCATAACGATGTAAACTTAATGTCCACGATGGCCGGGTCTCGGGTATTCTAGTTATCAATAAATAAACGAGTCTATATTTACTAAAAAGCGGCTCATACCATTTCGGTGTTTATAAAAATCATCACGTTTTACCTTAATTTAATATAGTCTAATTCTTACAATTTTTACGACATGTCTCGTTAATTAGACCGTTTCTCCTAAACCGTATATAATATAGATGAGTTATTTTTACTAAAGTCATTCTTAACTTATTTAGTTTACTTATTATAAGTTCAGTTGCCTCTAATTTATATTTATCATAGCTTATTTACCCATTTTATCACTTAGAAGAGTTGGCTGTTTTTCGCAGCCAACTTCAGTTTCACCGTTTTGGCCGCCATTTCCAAACCGTTTATCCGTAGAAAACCATTCGATTCGTGTGTGTTCTAAATAAGTTTATCTACAACCCATAGTTTTACCTTTTTCAATGGTTCTGGGTTCTAAAATGAGTTTTCAGTCAGTTTATACAGCATGTTCAGATTCGACACTTTTTACCATTTCGGCCATATCTAATTCATCGGGTATCATCACGAAACGGACCACCCGGCGAAATCACCACAAAACATAAGACCACATCCCTATATTTTTTTCCAAGGTTAAAAACCTAATTAGTGTGACCATATAGCACGTTTTGCTACTGATTTATTATCAAAATTATCACAACTTACTCGGGGCTTGTTTAAGCTTGATTTTCATGTTTAAAACTTTTATACAATGTCCAAAAATCATCAAACCGCTATTATAATATTAAGTTACCGATGTGAATAGGGAAATACACATAATCAATTACAAAACCAATTACATATAAATGATCATACACAAATAGACAAAGATGATCTTACAATAGAGGATGAATGAAAACAAAGATAATCCACCAAGACTTTTCAACTCAATCCAATAATCAACCATCTATAAATCTTTGCAAACATTTTAATCTCTCAATGAAACCATCCTTTATGAACTTCAAATTCAGCCACAACACTTTATATTAACTCCAAATATATGATGATGATGGTTGATTATTCATGAAAGAAGAAACAAGGATTACACTAGATCATCAAGTCTCCAATCTTGGTGTAAATAAATAGTTAACCAAAATGGTCATATTGAAATTAATCTTGTTATTTAGACGTCAGAAACATGGAGGAATATGTGTGCTTTGTTTAGATAAAAAAAAAGAATAGATAGTAGGAGTATTGTTTATCTAATACACGTGTAAATGGTTCATACAAGTGTTTAAGAAATGGACACTCACTTTTTTTGATGTATGTGGCGTGTTATACGGATGGGGTGAGATTATATATTATTAATTTTGCCTCAAAGTTTGTTAAAGCGGGTATTATTAAAGTCTAATATTTTAAAATTACGCGATTTGAAAGATACACGTTAAGTACGAAAAATAAACTCTCAATATAAAATAAAAACATCGATATTCGGAGAACATTTATATTTCGATATATAAATGAGGCTTATAATTTAATAAATGTTAACGCGTCGTATAAAAAATGTCGCATAAAGGCTTAACGTGAATTACCAAAATTACTCGTAATACGATAAATTAAAACGACGATAATAGAAAATATTTCTATGTCATAATGAGGATATTTACAGTCGATGACGGACATAAACTTTGTCAATAATTAATAAATGACACGTACTCAATACGTTAAACCATTAACCTTACCGGTTAGCCGAGAACTCAATATTATTCGCAAAAAAATGATCATGACAAATAAAATTCAATTAATAAATATTGGTCCAAATGTTAGAAATAGTATTAGATCTCAGTCTGAATGTTGATTTTAATTTCGGGTTATTACATAGCAGGTTTACGTAGGTGTTCTTCATGGTTGCCAAGAGTGAGACCTACTCAATTCTTAAAGATTTTCTTACCCTTATAAAGAACCAGTTGTCCAAGAAGGTTAAAGGTATTCGTTGTGATAATGGAACAGAGTTCAAAAATAAAGACCTCATAGCACTCTGTAATTCTAAAGGCATCAAAAGAGATTATAGTGCAGCAAGAACTCCTCAACAGAATGGCGTGGCAGAAAGAAAGAACAGGACTCTAATAGAATTAGCAAGAACAATGCTTGCCGATTACAAGCTTCCAACCATGTTCTGGACAGAGGCTGTTAATACTGCTAGTTATGTTTTGAATAGAGTTTCTATTACAAATCCTCACAAGAAGACTCCTTATGAGCTCCTAACAGCCAAAGTTCCAAATATTGCTCATTTGAAGCCATTTGGGTGTCCTGTCACCATTCTAAATACTAGTCACTATTTGGGGAAGTTTGATGGCAAGGCAAATGAAGGATACATTGTAGGATATTCAGCTCACTCTCGGGTTTATCGTGTCTACAATCTCCAAGCCAAGCGAGTAATTGAAACTATAAATCTCTGGTATTTTGAAGAGAAGTCAAACATCCAAGGCAAGGGTCCTGAATGGTATTTTGATCTTGATTATCTTAGTGATTCATTAGGATATTTTCGTTTCAAAACTAACCATGATGAAGGTCCACAAGTGTTTGTGTAACACCCCCAAATTTATACAACTCAGTTCAGCGGAAGACTAGTTGGTGTTACGGGATAGCACATTACTCACATCATAGACAACGCATAAAAATCGCGTCGTTTATTAATAAATCATTTCCATTCATAAACATCAAAGTTACATAGGTCCCAAGTCATTACATTTCATATAAAGTTTTACAAAGTATTTGAATGGAAAATATTGTTTGGGTGCGGGCCATGAATTCTTGTTGTCTTCCCGAGAATTACCTTCAAGTACCTGAGATAAAACATGTTAAAAGAAAAGGTCAGCGATAACGCCGAGTGAATTCATAGAGTTTAGTAAATTCCATCAATATAATATCAGTATAAAAGTATTACTGAAAATCCTTTTGTACAAATCGTTTTGATAGGCCATGAAATAGCCAAATCATTTTATACAAATCTTCATCAAAATCATAATATAGGCATTTGCCTTAAAAACCATTATACGAATCATTGTCGTTAAAAACACCATACAATACGTCTTATGACGTTGTATGAAAATCAAAACCGTTATATGAAAATGGTTATGAAAACCAAAATACAAACATAATATCAATAGTATGACCCTGTATTGCTAGTCAGGCAATACATCGTAATTCGGAGCGTCTATTATTATTTTGTTAATTCGGATTATTATAAGCCGCATGACATTGTTACCTTACTAAAACCAAAACGGGTAGCTAACCCGATACCAAATTTTGCCCATCTAAAGTAGCGTGTCGTCACAAAGGTCACGCTATTGGAAATCTTCTCATACATAAATTCGCTTACCAATCAATGTGGCACGACGGGGATCAACCGTCAAGGCGCGAACTGGGGTGATCGTCCCCAAATAGTACTATTAAATGCATAAGCGTCTACCAACTCCCGGTAGTTCACAATTCATGCTAATGGGACTTTTAGTGACATAACCTAACTTTAATAATCCATTTGATTTCATCTATCGGGTCCATTAATCATTTATCGGGTCATACAATCGGGTCATTCAATCATTCGGGTCCAAAATCAATAAACAAACAATCGGGACAAATGGTGTCCAAACTTTTATAAAAACTAACATGTTATCTCCCTCGCGGGTTTATAAAGCATTTATAAAACATTTAAAAGAGTGCGAGGCTATGAACTCACGTTGATGTGGGAAGGCGGGTTGTCGGCAATTCGGACGTACGGTACGTGCTTCAATCACGGAAACCTAGACAAATAATACTCGGTCTTAGACGTTTGTCCAATGACTTTATAAAAATATCAATTATGTATACATATGATGATTATATATATATGATGATCAAGTGGGTTTACATATTCTCGTTTACTCCTTTTAGTGTTATATGTCGATAACTTTTATATTAGGTTACTAGTTTTACCCGTTTACGTGTCTTAAGTCCAATAAGCTTATTATAAGTTATTTAACTTATTTTAATCCATTTTGTACTTATATTATCAGTATATACACTTTCAAGTTGGGCCCAAATGGGTTAAGCCCAAATAATTCTTTTTACAAGTTTTTATCTTATTAAGTCCAATTATTAGTCTAATAGGTTTAGTTAGCTTGTAAATGTCCGTAATTCTTATAGTTCGGGTTTTATCGGTTTTTACTTGTCTTAGTTACTTATACATCAGTATATAACTTTTATAAACTTTATATTAGACGGGTTTGGTCGTCTAAGTTTTATTTGATGAAAAACGTTAATTTCACGGCGATAGCCGAAAAAGTCGTAAAAATCATGTTTATAGTTTTATAACTTATAAAACTTAACAAGTTTCCATTTTTATCATTTATACACTTATTACACCTTTTATATATTTATATAAATAAGTTTTATAAGTTAGTGGGTTTTTATTTACATTTTATATATTAAAATGTGAGTGCTTATATAATAGTATTATTCTTTAATTTCCAAAAATCTGATTTTTAACTTCATCTTCACCAAAAATGCCATATCTTGAGTTCTACATGGAGATAGAAGCTCAAATTTTTATCACATAAACTACATGATATTTGCTACATTTAACTCTTCTATAGCTACTGTTGAATCATCCTTTAAGTATTTTCTAAAAATCGTCCAAAACAGTAACTTCAGATTTATACACTAAACTTGTTTTGATCATATCTCACTCATTATTTTGATTCCATTGCATGGCCAACTCTCACATGTGTACAAGACATTTAGCTTACTGTAAATGGATCCTACTTCATTATTTCATCAGTTCATAACATGTTTCTTTACTGTTTTATACAGCCATGCAAATTAATCAAGATTTTAACCTTGTTTCTTATAGTTTTTCACCTTTTCATCCATGATTATCAACAACAAATCCCCACATAACATTTTTATCATCATATAATCATCATAAATATATACAATAGGAAATAAAATACATGTGTACATAATCAAAATAACAAGATGATGAGGAGGACAATCTTTATACCACCAAGTTGATGTAGGTTATGATTTTGACATGGTTTTTGATGGAGAAACTTGTAGACAACCATGACCATCTTCAAGACCACCATGCTCCATGAGAATCTTGTGGGAAATCAGCCTCAAAACAATATGAAAACTCCTCCATGGATGTTAAAACTTGCATCAATCTTCCTCTTTTTGAATGGAGATTAACATATGTTGATTATAACATATGTTCATGGTTAAAATTTGTATGAAATGGGTGTTTTTGGAGGAAATATGGGACGGCCAAATGGAAGAGATGAGAGAAAGATTAACTTGTTTTGCATGTTAGAAATGAAGAGAGTGGTAAGAGTTGATGGTTTTGTGTAGTGGAGGCTTACTTTGTAAGCTAAAGTTACATGTGTAACTTAATAAGGTGTACACTTGACACATAAGTGTCATTGTGGCTAGTTAGGCCGGTTTTGAGAGTGGGGTGGGACAAGTGTCCCACTTGTCTCATCCCATTTATTTACGGGTACTCCTCGATTCTAGTTTCCTCGATTTGCGTGCCCTCGGGTCGTTTTACGAAAAACGTTTTTATAAATTATGAATCGACGTCACAAAACGAATCCAATAAAAATTGTCTCATCAAAAACGGAGTTCAAAAACGTAAATACGTAATCCTAAGGTTTCCGGTTTAGTCGTAAAGGACGTTAAAATAAAATTGTAAGTCCTAGTTTCTTCTCGTAAATTTGTGAGTTTATGAACCAACACAAATTTAAAAATCCAAAATAATATGCACGGATAAATTTATTTTCTGAAATGTCGGACTGTCACCAAAGACGGTGTACGTAAACGTAAGCACGTAACGTTGAATCCTCCGATTTAAACGTAGTCGATGTTACTCCAAGACGTAAATCCAAATTTCTTCCCAAAAATATGTGAGTTCATATTGTAAATTGTTTTCAAATAATATTGAGAATAAAATATCAATCGTAAATTGACGGATTGTCACAGCATTTACCCCTAAACAGGATCTTTGTCCTCAAAGATCATCTTACCTTACTACTCGCTTCTTATAGAGTTAAAGCCATGTGGGTATTTCCTCCACATTCGGTCTTTTCTCACAAGTGCAATTCGTTACAATACGCGAGTTTCAGCAAACATAACTACGGGAATAAGATCAGGCTAAATGTTGACTTACTTTCTCTATCCATGATATTCACGGGTTTCTGATGAATGCAACTTTTCGCCGATCTAAGCTCTACTAAGAATAATCAGATTTTCACTTGATAGATATTCCATCAAGTTCGATTTACGAAACATAATTCACGCAGTCTTTGAAGTCCTAGGGTAGATCCAGCTTGTATGCCTTTCAATCCCAACTTTTACATCATTTCAATGGTCCCATACAACGGGGACTTATATCCCATGATTTGTCAGATCATGAATTCATCTTTCCAAGGTTAAAAATTGTGGCATAACTTCGCTACCCATTTGGCACTTCAAGGTCTACATTTCACATTCACATAACCTCTTGCCCACTATCGGCGGTTAATAATCAAATCCTAATTTCAATATTCATTTCAGATCTCGCGGGTCGGGTATTTTGCAAGGATAGGTTCGCCATCATAGGAAACCTTAAACCTAAGAGACATGTCCAACTCACAATGGGTGTATGTCGGGTGTCTTCATCTCAACTCCTGCTTACAGATGTTCTAAGATTCAGATCCTAACAAGATTCGATCTCGATCCTAATACGATGATTATCACTGATAATCCCTCCAAAGGAAAACGATTATACGGTCTATTACCAAAGGTCAATCATTCAAACATAAAACAGCTCTTATATTACTTTGTATCGTTACTTTACCTCGTCCCTTCGATTTGGGGTGGTAAACAGTACTCTCATCAAGGTTCGTTCCCAACGACTTCTGAGCAAATCTCTAGAAATTCGATGCGAAGCGAGGATCTTGATATAGATGTTCGATACAGGAACACTATGTTTACATAACTCTTTTTGCATTTATCATTAACGGGAATGATATTAGCAGATTTGGTCAGTCTGTCGACGATGACCCAAATCGAATCAAATTCAGATGATGACCTTTGAAATAGCTATACGTTTACTAATGTATGAGGCGATCTCTGCCTTCATAATTTGCCATTAGTACAACTTCTTCAGACAAAGATACTTTTAGTCATAAAATGACTTAAATAGAATACTTATACTTACAAATTCCAACATAACTCTATCTCACAATCTCCATATTTAGGCAACCACAAGTGGCCTTTAAAATATTTAACACTATTAGCTTCTCAATTTTTAATGGTTCATATTAGCCGCGAACCCCTTTTTATTATCTATATTATCCTTCTTACAAACATCGTTTATTTTTATATCGTTCGGCAATTTATTTTGCACCTTCATTATTAAGAAATACATCTTAATCGATTCTTTATCCTTTTTATATAATATGTCAGTATCTATATTCACTTCTCATGATGTTATAATTATCATGTCCACAATTTACTCAGATATTCTTTCTATATTATGCGTCAGTATTTACGTTCAACTTTCTTCATATTTTCTAAGTTTTAGTTTCGTCTCATCTATCATTTTTATCAGTTTTTGTCAATCCGACGTTTTAAAGCGTCGATAATCATTATAATTAATTAAATAATTATTAGTTAATTTTTATGAAGCGTAAACGTAAAAGTTTTAAACTTCTTAGTTCGACCAATTATATAAAATGTTCAAAATAAATTTGAGTTTAATTAACAAGATTTTTGTTGATTTATCGAAAATAATTAATAAGATTCGTAAATGTTCGAAAAACCTTTATTTATACTTTGGTCAAAATTTTCTTAGTTGAAAAGCAAAAATTGTCGTTTTAAGTTTTCAGGTTATGGTATAAATGGTTTTACTCAATCCTTCTTAAGTTATCTTGAGGTATACACAAACATTTACCCCTAAACAGAAGTTTAGTTAAATGGTTTGTGTATAAGGGAATAATCCCTTCAAAATCCTTTGTTAAAACCTTTGTCAAAACATATTTCCATTTCTTTTTGGTAAAATCCAAAGTCTTAAATGGGCTCTTAATTTGAAGAGTCAGTATAGATTCCATTATCTTTTTAATCACATAGTCAAATCATGTAAAGTATTAAGTCTTTAATCACGTGTTAATTATTCAAGGTATAGGTTTTTATCGTTCGGCCAATTCAGGGCAATCTATAAATATTTATTAACCCCTTCTTATTCTTATATACAAACAAATAGTCCTTAATGATCGCAAGCATGAATTTATCAAATTACAGCCTACACACGTGATTCACCGAATTTATGAATACTACATGTGGATTGGTCAATCCAAACGACATCACGTGAAACTCATAACGTTCATTACAAGTTCTGGATGTAGTGATTGGAATAGATAATCTCTTTCGCAGATGCGAAGTTTGATGATAACCATGCTATGGATCAAATCTTTAAAACATACACTAGAACCTTGTAAATGATCGAACAAATCTTCCATTTCGAGTTATGGATATCGTTTTCGATTGTCAATTTACTCAGTCACGGTAATCTATAAATATAAGGAAAGATAACACCATAGCTCTTCAGGATGACAGGCTTGGTATAATAAAATCTTTCTCCGACAACTTTCTTAGTTGTACGGTAATTCCTTAAATTCAGATAAGATAAATATCTTTTACTAAATACATATTAAGTTCCTTCTATATTATAATATCTATTACTAATTCACAATCATTCACGGTATTATTTCAAGTCTTAATACAGGATATGGTCATCCATCAAGAATTATTTAGATCACTTTTGATAATCAGCATCTTATCATTTAGGGGAATTCTATTCGAGTTCCCATCAATTAAGACAATTTCGTCATGTCATAATCAATCAATCCATTCCACTGGCATTACCAACTTTCCAGTTGTATTGCTGTCGATAAGATGTGAACTTCTCAAAAGACTAATAATAACTCATAATACTTCACAAATTCAAGGATATTAGGATACACAACTACTATTAAAAGAGTAAGGTCAACGCAGAATCTATGCGAGAGAATTTCAAATCAGATACAAACGAAAACATTTAACGAATAGGAATACATCCCATGTTTTCATAATTTGAGTACGCATTCGAAAGCTCCTCGGATCGTTACCCAGGTCATTCAAATGAAATCAAATCAAAATAAATGATAGGAACGTCGATACATCCAGTCGGGTATCAACACTCAATAATCAAATACTTTTCCTAAGAATTTCACTACGGGAGAATTGGACAAGAAAGAATTGTCAATTGTCAAATAAGACAATTTCCACAGATGAGTAAATTCGACTCAGAAGAATAGATGCAACAGGCACATATGTAGGTGTCCCTAACACTATGTCCTTATTTTTCACTTCTTGCAGATCTCATTAAAATTTAATCTTTCACAATCCTCAAAGAAAATGTAGTGTTTATTCATTAGTTTTATGGTGACTACTAATCAGTCTTGCATAGTCCATTCCAAATTGTATGTAGGCGCGCAACTATATACAATTTCAAGATTAACGATGCAATACTCAGTTCGTCAAAATTTTATCATCATGTTTAAAATAAAAACATTTTCATGCTTAATTCTTAAATAAGAATCAAGAATAATTTTACAATGATTTTCTTTGTTATGAAAACAATTAGGTTCCCAAAGCGTCTCATATACAACTTTATTTTGATATCAATCACTTATAAATCTCACTTTGAATAATCCTTATAGTGATGAGAATTAAATTTTCTCAAAGGATACCGTTTTAACTTTATAAAAACAATGAATGATCTGCAAAAGAGTGATGAAGAGTCGTTCACCAAGAACTAACTACGATATGATAGGAAATGAGCTTAGCCAATTAATCATGAGGTTCATGACTTCGATGGCACTCACGAAGAATGATTCACAACGTAACTCAAATCAAGATGAGTACTTGTTCAATGGTTACATCACTAATGTGAACATTAGGAAGAAGCAATAAAAGATAGATATCATCGATACATGTAGAATTTAGTAATCAAAGGTAGTCTTTTCATTAATCACAAACAAGTCAAATTGTACCGTAACACATTACGTGTCACTATGTCATACAATTCTCAGAACTCATCCTACCAACTGATATCTCAGTTAAGTTAGGGATTATTTTTAAAAGATACCACAATGAATACTAATCTACAAGAGTCATTTGGTGTCCCGCCGGTCCTGGAAGATCCATCGGTCTCAATTCAGAAGAAGATTTCTTCGATTTATTTATTGGACACTGGGCATCTTCATTAGTGGACAATGGCCTAGGAACAACCCTTAACACAAACCTACAATCAATTAAATCCTTATAATTCAATCACAGAACTTAACAACTTCCTCTTATCAATCTCATATTCCATATAGGTTAAGTTTTACTTTTATTTATTCAAGTTTCAACCAATTTTTATACTCAATTCGATATCCTACCTCAATCTCAAATACTTTCAATCTTATTCTTCGGCCTTGTAAAGGCAATACAATCTCAATATAAATCAACACTTAATTTCCAATCCTATTAGCTCTTACAACAACAATTATCAAATGAGTCATTAATATAAAATGACTTGATCATTCAACTTAGACTTCTCGGAAAGGTATTAGTGGCATGAGGCTTTTGGGTAATGGTTCCAATAACAGCCTTAAGTGCAACATTCACCCTTTCGATTTTAAATTTAAGAATTGGGTGACAACGAATCAGATGACATCTTTCTAGGTGTTAATGTTTTACCAAACTCCACTCTATAAGAAAAGATCGTCATGACATCGGTATCAGATTTAATCTCGCCAATTCTTTTTCAATATCACAATCAACTAATGTCTACACTTCTACGAATATCAACCATTTGTTGGGATCATAAATATCCACAACTTGGTTTAGATCTAGGATAGCTAGAATTCCTACGAGAATAGCTTCGATTAATTTACTAGGGGATTTAGGATTTCTTGTGACAATCTACGTCGTATAAATACCTCGTATAAATATCAAAATAATCATCAAACAATCATGTAATAAAATTACATCATATATATATATATATAATCCAAGTTATATATATATATTAAAATAACACTTCTCAGTCTTGGCCTTGTCGGTAACTCGGGAATTCTTCAGCACCGTTATAGTCAAAAGATTTTTAGACATTTTTAGAAAATGTTTATAGTTAAAAGATTTTGAAAAGTTTTATTCAAAACCTTAGTTTTAAAAATCTTTCGTTCTCTATAACGAGAGCTCTGATACCAAACTGTAACACCCCCAAATTTATACAACTCAGTTCAGCGGAAGAGTAGTTGGTGTTACGGGATAGCACATTACTCACATCATAGACAACGCATAAAAATCGCGTCGTTTATTAATAAATCATTTCCATTCATAAACATCAAAGTTACATAGGTCCCAAGTCATTACATTTCATATAAAGTTTTACAAAGTATTTGAATGGAAAATATTGTTTGGGTGCGGGCCATGAATTCTTGTTGTCTTCCCGAGAATTACCTTCAAGTACCTGAGATAAAACATGTTAAAAGAAAAGGTCAGCGATAACGCCGAGTGAATTCATAGAGTTTAGTAAATTCCATCAATATAATATCAGTATAAAAGTATTACTGAAAATCCTTTTGTACAAATCGTTTTGATAGGCCATGAAATAGCCAAATCATTTTATACAACTCTTCATCAAAATCATAATATAGGCATTTGCCTTAAAAACCATTATACGAATCATTGTCGTTAAAAACACCATACAATACGTCTTATGACGTTGTATGAAAATCAAAACCGTTATATGAAAATGGTTATGAAAACCAAAATACAAACATAATATCAATAGTATGACCCTGTATTGCTAGTCAGGCAATACATCGTAATTCGGAGCGTCTATTATTATTTTGTTAATTCGGATTATTATAAGCCGCATGACATTGTTACCTTACTAAAACCAAAACGGGTAGCTAACCCGATACCAAATTTTGCCCATCTAAAGTAGCGTGTCGTCACAAAGGTCACGCTATTGGAAATCTTCTCATACATAAATTCGCTTACCAATCAATGTGGCACGACGGGGATCAACCGTCAAGGCGCGAACTGGGGTGATCGTCCCCAAATAGTACTATTAAATGCATAAGCGTCTACCAACTCCCGGTAGTTCACAATTCATGCTAATGGGACTTTTAGTGACATAACCTAACTTTAATAATCCATTTGATTTCATCTATCAGGTCCATTAATCATTTATCGGGTCATACAATCGGGTCATTCAATCATTCGGGTCCAAAATCAATAAACAAACAATCGGGACAAATGGTGTCCAAACTTTTATAAAAACTAACATGTTATCTCCCTCGCGGGTTTATAAAGCATTTATAAAACATTTAAAAGAGTGCGAGGCTATGAACTCACGTTGATGTGGGAAGGCGGGTTGTCGGCAATTCGGACGTACGGTACGTGCTTCAATCACGGAAACCTAGACAAATAATACTCGGTCTTAGACGTTTGTCCAATGACTTTATAAAAATATCAATTATGTATACATATGATGATTATATATATATGATGATCAAGTGGGTTTACATATTCTCGTTTACTCCTTTTAGTGTTATATGTCGATAACTTTTATATTAGGTTACTAGTTTTACCCGTTTACGTGTCTTAAGTCCAATAAGCTTATTATAAGTTATTTAACTTATTTTAATCCATTTTGTACTTATATTATCAGTATATACACTTTCAAGTTGGGCCCAAATGGGTTAAGCCCAAATAATTCTTTTTACAAGTTTTTATCTTATTAAGTCCAATTATTAGTCTAATAGGTTTAGTTAGCTTGTAAATGTCCGTAATTCTTATAGTTCGGGTTTTATCGGTTTTTACTTGTCTTAGTTACTTATACATCAGTATATAACTTTTATAAACTTTATATTAGACGGGTTTGGTCGTCTAAGTTTTATTTGATGAAAAACGTTAATTTCACGGCGATAGCCGAAAAAGTCGTAAAAATCATGTTTATAGTTTTATAACTTATAAAACTTAACAAGTTTCCATTTTTATCATTTATACACTTATTACACCTTTTATATATTTATATAAATAAGTTTTATAAGTTAGTGGGTTTTTATTTACATTTTATATATTAAAATGTGAGTGCTTATATAATAGTATTATTCTTTAATTTCCAAAAATCTGATTTTTAACTTCATCTTCACCAAAAATGCCATATCTTGAGTTCTACATGGAGATAGAAGCTCAAATTTTTATCACATAAACTACATGATATTTGCTACATTTAACTCTTCTATAGCTACTGTTGAATCATCCTTTAAGTATTTTCTAAAAATCGTCCAAAACAGTAACTTCAGATTTATACACTAAACTTGTTTTGATCATATCTCACTCATTATTTTGATTCCATTGCATGGCCAACTCTCACATGTGTACAAGACATTTAGCTTACTGTAAATGGATCCTACTTCATTATTTCATCAGTTCATAACATGTTTCTTTACTGTTTTATACAGCCATGCAAATTAATCAAGATTTTAACCTTGTTTCTTATAGTTTTTCACCTTTTCATCCATGATTATCAACAACAAATCCCCACATAACATTTTTATCATCATATAATCATCATAAATATATACAATAGGAAATAAAATACATGTGTACATAATCAAAATAACAAGATGATGAGGAGGACAATCTTTATACCACCAAGTTGATGTAGGTTATGATTTTGACATGGTTTTTGATGGAGAAACTTGTAGACAACCATGACCATCTTCAAGACCACCATGCTCCATGAGAATCTTGTGGGAAATCAGCCTCAAAACAATATGAAAACTCCTCCATGGATGTTAAAACTTGCATCAATCTTCCTCTTTTTGAATGGAGATTAACATATGTTGATTATAACATATGTTCATGGTTAAAATTTGTATGAAATGGGTGTTTTTGGAGGAAATATGGGACGGCCAAATGGAAGAGATGAGAGAAAGATTAACTTGTTTTGCATGTTAGAAATGAAGAGAGTGGTAAGAGTTGATGGTTTTGTGTAGTGGAGGCTTACTTTGTAAGCTAAAGTTACATGTGTAACTTAATAAGGTGTACACTTGACACATAAGTGTCATTGTGGCTAGTTAGGCCGGTTTTGAGAGTGGGGTGGGACAAGTGTCCCACTTGTCTCATCCCATTTATTTACGGGTACTCCTCGATTCTAGTTTCCTCGATTTGCGTGCCCTCGGGTCGTTTTACGAAAAACGTTTTTATAAATTATGAATCGACGTCACAAAACGAATCCAATAAAAATTGTCTCATCAAAAACGGAGTTCAAAAACGTAAATACGTAATCCTAAGGTTTCCGGTTTAGTCGTAAAGGACGTTAAAATAAAATCGTAAGTCCTAGTTTCTTCTCGTAAATTTGTGAGTTTATGAACCAACACAAATTTAAAAATCCAAAATAATATGCACGGATAAATTTATTTTCTGAAATGTCGGACTGTCACCAAAGACGGTGTACGTAAACGTAAGCACGTAACGTTGAATCCTCCGATTTAAACGTAGTCGATGTTACTCCAAGACGTAAATCCAAATTTCTTCCCAAAAATATGTGAGTTCATATTGTAAATTGTTTTCAAATAATATTGAGAATAAAATATCAATCGTAAATTGATGGATTGTCACAGTTTGCAACTTCTAGTACAGGTGCTCACTCTAGTCTTTCCGACTCAGATGACGAGGATGATATTTTTGTGGTTCCATCCTACTCCACCACAGTCCCTTCTACTCCTCCTAGTGATGCAACTCCATTGGATGTATTGGATTCACAAGTAGCTCTTGACACCCTACTCAAACAACAATAGGAAGCTACTACAGCAGCTGCTAAAGGTGGCTTTGAGTTTCCCTTTCATACGCCTACTGACAAAGCTGCTCCTAGTACCCCAGCTACTACTCCTAGTGCTAGTTTAACACCTATTGGAGTCCGGCTAGTGAGTCTGCTTCTCATACTCGATTCTCCAGTCCTTGTGATTTGGGGAACCATCAAAAGAAGTCTTCTACCAAGATGGATGATATTCATAAACAACTAATAGATGGCATTTTCAACGCTGCTTCATATGATGATGACTTTGTTGGGGATCTCAATAACTTGGCACCAGAAGTGGAGGTAGCTTCCAATCCAGTGTTGCAATCACACAAAGATCACCCTTCTACTCAAATCATTGGAGATCCTGGTTCTACTGTCCAGACACGTAGAATGCATAATAAGCCCTCGTCTGATCATCATGCTCTTGTGAGCTATATTGAAGATCAAAAGCGTAATACTCATACGGACTTTCAACACTGTTTGTTTGCTTGTTTTCTTTCACAGGTGGAACCAAGATCAGTCACTCATGCTCTTGAGGATCAAAGTTTGGTGGAGGCTATGCAGGAGGAAATGCAGCAATTCTTGTTTCAGAATGTTTGGATTCTAGTTAACTTACCAGATGGAAAGACAGCAATCAATACCAAATGGATTCTCAAGAACAAGAAAGATGCACGGGGAATTGTAGTAAGGAATAAATCTAGGCTTGTCGCACAGGGCCACACTCAAATTGAAGGCATTGACTACACTGAAGTTTTTGCTCTGGTTGCTAGGATTGAGGTTATTCGTCTGTTTTTGGCTTTTGCTTCTTATGTGGGCTTTACAGTTTTTTAGATGGATGTCAAGAGTGCATTTCTCTATGGCAAGATTGATGAGTAAGTTTATGTCACTCAACCTAAGGGCTTTGTAGATTCACTTCATCCCAAGAAAGTTTACAAGGTGGTCAAGGCTCTTTATGGACTACATCAGGCTCCTAGAGCCTGGTATGAGCGTCTTTCAACTTTCTTGTTAAAGAATGGCTATAGAAGAGGCACAATTGATAAAACACTATTTCTTAAGAGGAACACCAAGGACATTATCCTTGTTCAGGTTTATGTAGACGATATTATATTTGGTTCTACTAAGAAGGAATGGTGTGATGAGTTTGAACAACTCATGAAAGGTGAATTTCAGATGAGTGCTATGGGAGAGCTTTCCTTCTTCCTTGGTCTTCAAGTCAAGCAACAGTCGGATGGGATCTTCATCAGTCAAGATAAATATGTTCATGAGATCCTTCAGAAGTTTGACATGGATCCTCTTAGACCAGTAGCAACTCCTTATGAAGTTGCTAAAGTCAAACTCAAGAATGAGCCAGATCCCCCGGTAAATGTTCACATGTACAGGTCTATGATTGGCTCACTCATGTATTTGACTGCATCACGTCCGGATATCATGTTTGCAGTAAGTGCTTGTTCTAGACATCAGGTGGCTCCAACGGTTTCTAACTTGAATGCAGTCAAGAAGATTTTCAAGTATATCAAGGCTGAACCCAAGCTTGGCTTGTGGTATCCTAAAGAATCACCTTTTGTTCTTGAAGCCTATAGTGATAGTGACTATGCAGGTGCTAATAATGACAGAAAATCTACTACTGGTGGTTGTCAATTTTTGGGTCGAAGACTTATCTCATGGCAATGCAAGAAACAGACGATCGTAGCTACTTCTTTAACAGAAGCTGAATACGTTGCTGCTGCTAGTTGTTGTGGACAGGTATTGTGGATCCAAAATCAGATGTTGGATTATGGGTTCAATTTTATGAACAACAAAATTTTCGTTGACAATCAAAGCACTATCTGCATTGTGAAGAATCCTGTTTTTCATCAACGTACAAAGCATATTGAAATTCGGCACCATTTTATACGGGATGCCAATGAGAAGAGGTTGATACAGGTTCTTAAAGTTCATACGGATGATAATGTTGCTGATTTGTTGACAAAAGCCTTTGATGGTCCTAGGTTCAACCACTTGGTGGTTCACATTGGGATGGTCAATCCTTGAGTTCTAGGATTGAGGGGAGGCTATGCCTAAGGGGAGGCTTAGTGTACATATTTATTTGCACAGACTAACATAGGTAGATTTTAACATCATATTGAATGGGTTCTGGTGGTGTGTGTTACTCCTGGTGGAGGTTTTTGCTCACTTCTGATGGTTATATTCATTCATGACTGGCTTCTAGTCCTTATTGGTTAGCTTCTAGTCATCATTAGTTGGCTACTAGTGGATACAAATCCTTCTTTGTCAAGTGGTGGTTGACTTCTGGTCCAGGTTTGGGACACTGTTCACTTTGTTGACTTCGGTTGACCACATTCTGCTTCTAGTATTGACCATTGTGCGCTTTGACTTTTAGTCAACGCATTCAAATTCTGATATATATCCTCTTATTTAACTTTGGTAAATTGGAATTTTCAAATGGTGTTAAAAGGGGCAAGTGGTTACTTTGCATTAACTGCCTAATTTGAAAGGGCAACCCCCATTATTAGGGGTCAATGAACAGTTACTCCCACCATTATTTATGGTCAATTAACCTTCCTTGACTCAATCATCTCACTCATAACACACACACATCCGATCCTACTCGCTCAAACCCTAACAAATCATCTTCCATTCCTACTAATCAACATCCATGGCTGCCCTGGTATACCAACCTGCTCATAATAAGGTCGCTTATCTAGGAGATGGTCCACACCGTGATGATTTCATTGACATTCTGGACTTTATTGAGGCTTCAAACCTCAGGTATGCTTTTACTGTATGTCCCATTGTTTATGATAGTGTCATTCGTCAGTTTTGGGCTTCTGCTCGTCTTGTGGCTGTGGTTGGTCGTCCACGTGAACTCCATGCTACCATAGATGGACGTTCATACGTGGTTTCTGAAGCTTCTATTCGTAGTTCCCTTCATCTTCAAGATGAAGGTGGTGTTGTTTCCATCCCCAATGCGGAGGTGTTGGCGGGGATGGCTGCCATTGGGTATAATCATGGGGGGAAGTTTAACTTCCAAAAGAATCGGTTTTCCCCCCAATGGAAGCTTCTAGTGCACTTTCTGATTCATTATTTAAGCCCCAAGTCTGGGAGTTGGGATGATTTTCCTACTCCTTTGGCTACTGGTCTAATATGCTTAGCACAGGGTAGGGTCTTTAATTTCTCTCGTTATTTGTTTGATGGGATGGTTAGCAATCTGTCTAGTGCTGGTTCTAGGAAGAAGTTTCTGATGTATCCTAGGTTTTTACAACAGATACTTGTTTGTATACCTCGTGATAGGGCGGAACATGAGCCTTCTAAGCTTACTGCTAAATAACCCATGGCCCATGGAACATGAGCCTTCTAAGTATACTATAACATGGCCCATGGGTTTAGCGGGGAGTGGAGGCCCCTTATTGATGCCATGTTGGGCCTTGCTCAGGGTCCTCCTGATGTTGTTCCTCTGGTTGAACAAGCCGAGGAGGAACCTCAATTAGGTGATGACCCAATGGAGGAGGAGGATCATGCTGGTGGTGTACCTCATGTGGTTGAGGAAGAGCCGGTTGAGGAGGTGGTGGTTGAAAGGCCATCCACTTCCAAGGCTGCTCCTTCTTCATTTCCACATTCGTCTTCATTTGTGGAGTCTCCCCCTCCTAGTCCTGCTTCACACTCTTCTGATAAGCGTTCTGGTGCTGGTGCTCATAATGATGACCCCGTTATTGCTTCTGGTTCCAATGAAGACTTCCTAGACCCAAGTCCTCTTGGTGGGAAAGCGGAGGAGCCTATTACACTTACTTCTTTACTTGATCTTATGCACAGGTATCATGCACGGATTCTTTCCTTGGAAGCAGATTTGAATCAACACCGGAAGCTTACTCGGGAATTTGTTCTTCCCATGGCTGACCGAATCAAAGCCTTGGAGACACAGCAAAGGCGACGGAAGAAGCATGTGGTTCACTCTGATTCTGATGAGGAGGTTAAGGATCGTGTTGAGGATGGTTTGACTTTGTTGGGAAAGGCTGCCTTTGCTGATAAATTGTATGATGATTTGCCGATTCCTCCTACTTCCTCCAGCATTCCTTCTCATGCTGCTGTTCCAACACCAATGGAAGGTGTTGCTGGTCCTACTGCTGGTTCCACTTCTGGTTCATCCCATGATCCAAAGGGGAAGGCCCCCATGACTGATGCTCCCTCACCACCTCGCAAGCGTACGCGCAGACAACTTGAGGAGGATAGGTTGGGTAAGGAGGCTGCTCAAAGGATGCAAGCTGAAATTGATCAAGCTGCTCGGGCTGAGGAGGAAGCGCTTCAACAGCAGAGACGTGAACAGGTGCAGCATGATGCTATGCATTGGAATGATAGCGATTGGATGCGGGTGTTGACTATTCTTACCACGGATTATTCCCAGTTTACTGATCTCTTGGGTTTGGATGTGAATGAGCATAACTGTATTCCTCGAGCCATGGTATTAATGCGTAAGCAGCAGTTGGCGCTTGCTGCACAACTTCGTGAGAAGCGGAAGAACAGGCTTTGTCAAAAGCTGAGGAGCGAAAGCAGATGCAGCGGTATGTGAAGTATCAGTCGGCTGCCTATTTCACTACTGGTTGGACGTGGGAATGGGTTAGGGCATTGACTTTTGATGAGCTTAAGGCGCTCTATGAACGAACGATCAAGCATCAGAGCACCCCAATTCTGGAGCGATTCATCTATCGTCCTTCTCCACGTGTGGTGCCTACTTCTAACTCTGTTGTTGCTACTGGTTCTACATCTGATACTACTCCGGGTTTTGCTGCTATTTCATCGGTTGTTGATGCTTCTACAGTTGGTATTACCCCTACTCCTTCGGTTGCTCCTCTGGGTTCTTCTCTAGGTCCTACTACCACCACCACCTTTGCTACCACTACCACTACCACTGCTACACCTGCTATGGCATCACCATTACCACCCGTGCCTGGTCCTCAACCTATTCCTTCTTTTGGTGCATCTCCTGTTGATCCTTTGGGTGGGCAAACTATTGATTCTACTTCTATTGCTCCCACTTCTGCTGCTCAGGTAAAGGTAAAGGTTGAACCCTCGCGTAGTGTCACACCCCACCATGGCGGAACATGGTGCGCGGCGTATGGATATCATCATAACATGACGTGTCTATAGAGATAACTATATGAAATAAGAAATGTCGTAAAAATGGTGACACGAAGGTCATGACAATATCTCAACAAATGCAAGGGGTCTAGGTAAGTAAGTAACAGTCCTACTTCTTATCCAAGACAACAAATATCATACCAAAACAATCATATGTGTGCCACAGTATCACTTATTAAAATGAACAAACAAATAAAACTAAGAAGAAAACAGGGATTCTCCTTCTATATGCATTCCTAAGCTTCTCCAATCCTAGCCACTTATGTTCTCATGCTTAACCATAGTATCACCTGAAAGAGACACTAAAACACGTCAACATAAAGTTGGTGAGAGTCATAGGTTTAGACTCCAACACAAGACAAGTCAAAAGCTGTGAATACCATAAACCAAGAAACATATGGACAATGCGCTACAATCATGTACTAACAACTAGCATTCAAGTTCAATCAATCATCACAATTCCAAGGCATCACGCCTTACCAACAATCACAATTTCTAAGGCATCACGCCTTATCATTAACCATAGGTCCCATAGGCGCCCATACACCTATTTACCTTTCCAATCCAAATCACACACAAACAAGAATCACATAGCAGTTAATAACATAAATGCACACACAAGTCCATCTCAAACCTTAAAACATTCACAGCATTAATTTAGAAAATAATTCAACACAGTGTCTCTTCAATCCCATCTGGAAGTCAAAAACAATAGTGAACATGGGACTATGAAACTCACCTGATAGCTTCTTCACAAGTCCTCGCACTAGCAACAAGCTAACAAACCAAAAACACGCAATTAATACATGAACCAATCACTAAGATGGCTCATTAACCTATGATGGACATCTAGCCTATTCCCACATATTTAACTCATTGATAAGCTCTAATCACCCCATTACCCTTCCTTAACAAGTCCTTAACTTGGTTAAGTTTAATAACTATCTCGTTCATATTTTACCCAAAACAGTCCCAGTTTTTAGGTCTCAAAACTTTAAGTCAAACATCCACTTAAACATACCCATGGTTTTTGTAAAAGGAATATTCATACCCTTACGTATGTTGGCTAACACCTACAACTTGACCTAACCTTAAATCTACTGTTAAGGCCCCGATATACATATATCTACTTTCGTCATTCCAGATTTCCTGATTTTAAACGTACTAAAAGTTTGTTACCATTAATGGGTCTTACCCTAAACCACAACCTTAGTCCAAGTGCAGATACTTACTACAATATATAAACCATCTCTCACGTTCGTGAGAAGATCTCAATGCAATCCTAAGTACCCCAAACAACCCAAAACTTAAAAAGAAAACATGCTGAATTCAAAACTATGTTGACCTCCGACTGTTGTAACCTGTTTTTGACCCACTTCCCTACCTCCAATTTAGTTCTCGTTTCTTGCATTGGAAAGCCACTTCAAATATCTTTCCAGGGGTACTTGGATCGCATCTTGAATGTTCCTAGAACTCCCGATATGATCAAAACAATTGACTCAAAATTCTGCCCAGTTTTTAAAAACGGGTTTAACAAAATCAACCTCATTAATTAACCCTAATCCCTCTAATTACAAGCCCTAATCTATGTAATTATTATAACACCATTAATATAACATTAATTTACTATTTTTAAATTAAACCCTCACCTAAATCCATCATAAGATGATTAAGACATCATTAAAATAATTCAATTGAAAAGGGATTAAAGATTTTACCTTTGATTTATGAAAACCCCAAAAAAAATTATGAAGAACCCTAATTTTGTGGAAACTCACGAATTTTATTTGTTCCAGGAGAAAAATAATGAATTTTTTTTTTAATAAATACATTATATATGGTGTGATAACCCATTCCTAGCCCAACCCAAAAACCCCTTTCCTTTTTCTTGTTTTTTTCCTTTTTTTCTTTCTTCCTTGCGTCCAAACCGACCCAACACCCCTTAAAATTCGTTTTTTTTCTTTTTATTATATATTATTAAGTTATTAATAATACCTTAATTTTCCTTAATTTATTTCAGCTCCTAAAGCCTCCAAAACCTCAAAACCGCAAAACTAGTCAGTTTTTACGCGATTACCGTAAAAGACGTAAAATATACACTTTTAAAAAAAATCTCAAATTTTGAAATAAACTTTATAACTAAGTCCTAAATGACTTAAAACCATCCCGAAAAATATTCATATGGATAATTACCTCAGCCGAGACCTCTAAATGCTAAACCGTAAATCCTAAAAAAATACACTATTACTATAATACTTATACGTATACGTAAACACCAAAATAACACCATTTCATTTCATAGTCACTAATTGTGAGCTCATGAACATGAAATAACCGTTCTTCAATTTACTTATGAGTACTCTATACTCATAAACGATAACCACACCAACCTCGTTCACACAAAATAAACACGTAAACACACAATTCAAGTAAGCACACATAAAATAACCTAAAAGTAAGACCGAGTGACAAACCCAAAACCTAGGGTTGTCACATCACTCCCTCCTAATAGAAATCTCGTCCCGAGATTCACTCTGAAACTCCAACTTATTCTCGGCAAACAAACGAGGATACATATCCCTGATAAAACCTCCACGTTCCAACGTGAACTCAGTTTATACTAAAATAATCTCAACCAACAAGACATGAGCCTTAACCGTCCGCGAGGAAACTTATTAAAACCATAAAGTTATGTAACCAACCTAACCAAATCTCGCAACTCATCAAACAAGAACTGTCTTGAAACCAAGTTAGGAGCCATCACATAACTAGACGGGTTTAAAACTGTCACCCCAATTTCAGTCTTACTCATAAATACCATAAACTAAAACTCATTAAATATAACCACGTATTATAAAGTCTAAATAACTCTCACATTCCATCCCAACTCATCTCGATGTTAACCCTCCAAGTGTTCATTATCGCAAAATACCCAAAACACGAGTTTAAACCATGTTGTCCGAAAATTAACCTTGAACTCAACACTTGTACAATTAATTCGAAACATACTTTTCAAAATCCATCCAATTAATTCGAAACATACATAGGCATAAGCGTACCTACACTCAAATCCATCCAACATATACTATACAAGCATGTATTAACTCTCTTTCATGCAATCATACTTGAAAGTTCAGTGGTGTTATGGCACATATATAATTATGTAGGCCTCCATATACATGTTCCCTTTCACCAATGTACTCCCTCCTATGATGACACTTATAAGAAATTAATACTACACATAACAAATAATCCAACAACTCACAAGCACATAACCACACAAGATAAGATCCAAAACCCCATGTACTAAAATAACATAGCCAATGCACGAAACACATAAACTCGTAGTCCAGCTGAACCAGCGTAGACAAAATTCAAAATGTATAAAGAACATGAAAACATAATTAAGCGAAATCCAACAATGACTAGCGTATACGACCATGGTTCCACCCGCACTAATCAAAACTCGTAAAGAAAATAACATGTAGTTAAGTATGAACTTACTATGGTTCAATTCATACTAGTCAAAATATCGCAATAAATAACATCCAAACACATATAAAATGCACACATACTCCTATGACGCCTATATGCAGGGACCCTTAAGCTATAGACTAGGCTACGTGACTAGGCAACCTAATTCTCTATAACCATTGGCTCTGATACCATTCTGTCACACCCCACCATGGTGGAACATGGGGCGCGACGTATGGATATCATCACAACATGGCGTGTCTATAGAGATAACTATATGAAATAAGAAATATCGTAAAAATGGTGACACGAAGGTCATGACAATATCTCAACAAATGAAAGGGGTCTAGGTAAGTAAGTAACAGTCCTACTTCTTACCCAAGACAACAAATATCATACCAAAACAATCATATGTGTGACACAGTATCACTTATTAAAATGAACAAACAAATAAAACTAAGAAAGAAACGGGGATTCTCCTTCTATATGCATTCCTAAGCTTCTCCAATCCTAGCCACTTATGTTCTCATGCTTAACCATAGTATCACCTGAAAGAGATACTAAAACACGTCAACATAAAGTTGGTGAGAGTCATAGGTTTAGACTCCAACACAAGACAAGTCATAAGCTGTGAATACCATAAACCAATAAACATATGGACAATGCGCTACAATCATGTACTAACAACTAGCATTCAAGTTCAATCAATCATCACAATTCCAAGGCATCACGCCTTACCAACAATCACAATTTCCAAGGCATCACGCCTTATCATTAACCATAGGTCCCATAGGCGCCCATACACCTATGTACCTTTCCAATCCAGATCACACACAAACAAGAATCACATAGCAGTTAATCACATAAATGTACACATAAGTCCATCTCAAACCTTAAAACATTCACAGCATTAATTTAGAAAATAATTCAACACAGTGTCTCTTCCATCCCATCTGGAAGTCAAAAACAATAGTAAATATGGGACTATGAAACTCACCTGATAGCTTCTTCACAAGTCCTCGCACTAGCAACAAGCTAACATACCAAAAACACGCAATTAATACACGAACCAATCACTAAGATGGCTCATTAACCTATGATGGACATCTAGCCTATTCCCACATATTTACCTCATTGATAAGCTCTAATCACCCCATTACCCTTCCTTAACAAGTACTTAACTTGGTTATGTTTAATAACTAACCCGTTCATATTTTACCCAAAACAGTCCCAGTTTTTAGGTCTCAAAACATTAAGTCAAACATCCACTTAAACATACCCATGGTTTCTGTAAAAGGAATATTCATACCCTTACATATGTTGGCTAACACCTCCCACTTGCCCTAACCTTAAAGCTACTGTTAAGGCCCCGATATACATATATCTACTTTTGTCATTCCAGATTTCTTGATTTTAAACGTACTAAAAGTTTGTTACCATTAAGGGGTCTTACCCTAAACCACAACCTTAGCCCAAGTGCAGATACTTACTATAATATATAAAACATCTCTCACGTTCGTGAGAAGATCCCAATGCAATCCTAAGTACCCCAAACAACCCAAAACTTAAAAAGAAAACATGCTGAATTCAAAACTATTTTGACCTCCGACTGTTGTAACCTGTTTTTGTCCCACTTCCAGACCTCCAATTTAGTTCTAGTTTCTTGCATTGGAAATCCACTTCAAATATCTTTCCAGGGGTACTTGGATCGCATCTTGAATGTTCCTAGAACTCCCGATATGATCAAAACAATTGACTCAAAATTCTGCCCAGTTTTTAAAAACGGGTTTAACAAAATCAACCTCATTAATTAACCCTAATCCCTCTAATTAAAAGCCCTAATCTATGCAATCATTATAACACCATTAATATAACATTATAGTTAAAAAAAATAAAAAAATTAACTTTTTATATATATCTGCTTATACTTTAAACAAATCATGGATTTTACACTTGTGAATACAATACCATCTGCTGATTCAAACTTTGGGTTCCGGTTGCTAATTCATACTTGTGCTGGTTACTGGTTTCATCTGGTGTTGGACTTGGTCCTCACAACAAATGGTCCTCAACTCACCATGTTTAACCGACAAGAAAGAGTTGATTCACCTTGAGGGTACGGCTCCTGGTGTGATTCTCAAATCCGTTGATGGTTGCCAGGTTACCCAAAACTGGATGGTTTTCACTTGCCATGGTCCTAGACTGAAAAGTGGCTAATCCAAGGGGGTACGGCTCTTGGTAAAGATTTTATCAAATCCGTTGATAGCTGTAATAGCTTGCTTAAAGCTATAGGGTTTTCAACTCACCGATGCTTCATTGCTGAGAGTTGGCAAGTCCAGAAGGGTACGGCTTCTGGTAAAGACATATCAAATCCGTTGACGGCGGTGATGGTTTGCCTAAAATCATCAGGGTACCCCCACTCACCATTGATTCACGTTCTAAGAGTTGGGCTGGGTTCTCGTCTCCCAGGGTGATGCTTATTCCACCAGAAAGACTGGCTAGCCCAAGAGCGAGCAGCTACTTGGTAAAGGCTCATCAAATCTGCTCATGTTGCTGTAAAGATTCAACACGATGCTGATTTGTTTCAAGCTTTGGAGAAGCTTCTAGTGTTTCATGTTGCGGCAGTTCTTGTGTTTCTTATCTTGCTGATGCTGTTGTTTCTTTTGTTGTTTCAATCCTCAAGCTTTATTGCACATTTTACCAGGAAACTTAAACTCAACAGGTTAGATTCAAGTTTAGGGGAGGATTGTTAGGACCATTGGAATAGTTAATTGTAATAGGTAGACTAGGAGGTATGTAGTTCCTCCTGGTCCTAGTAGTAGTAGGAGCAAGTCGTGCTCCTAGTCCTAGTTAAAGTCAAACTTTATTATTTATTTATTATTCTGTTAGGATATGCATGAGATATGTTAGGAAAGGATATGCATATCAGTTTTACACGTTTTGTTTAATATTGTATTAGGGTTAAACACACCTTCATCAAACGTAGTTCTAGTCATTATCAATATTAGAAATCCTTAGAAAGGATCAAGTCTTTATAGTTATTCTGTTCTTCTTTATAGTATTTGTATTCCGCATTAATATTGTGTATAGAGTCTCTCTGTGAATAGACTTGTGATTACAACAGTCGTTCATCGTTCCTGATAGGCTGCAAGATCCACATCTAGTGGACCCAACAACTAGCCCACTTGTTTGTGGGTGATAAGCCGTAGAAAGACGATGTGTAACCCCATATTTCTTTAGAACCTTTTTGAATTGGTCATTACAAAAATGGGTTCCACGATCGCTTATAATAGCACGAGGGGTTCCAAACCGAGAGAATAGTTGCTTCAGAAACTTCACTGCCACACGAGCATCATTCGTAGGCAAAGCCTTAGCTTCCACCCACTTAGATAGGTAGTCGACAGCAACGAGGATATACTTGTTACCATGAGACGATGGGAACGGCCCCATAAAGTCAATGCCCCAAACGTTAAAAATCTCACACACTTGAATTATATTTTGCGGCATTTCATCATTTTGAGAGGATTTTCCTTGACGTTGGCAAGAATCACACGACTTCACAAGTGCGTGTGCATCATGATAGATCGTAGGCCAAAAGAAGCCGACATTAAACACATTCTTAGCCGTGAGATTAGCACTTTGGTGACCACCTGTGGGTCCCTCGTGACAAGCTCTAATGATGTTAGAAGCTTCAGTACCAAAGACACAACGTCCAACTAGTTGATCCGCACAAACCCGAAAGAGATAAGGGTCGTCCCAAAAATATAACTTGACGTCACGAAAGAATTTTCGCTTTTGTTGTGTCGTCATACCCTTGATTATGAAGTTGCCCGCATGGTAATTTTCAATGTCGGCAAACCACGGGGTGTCGTCCTTAGAACTCACTACACCAAGAGTGTCGAGAGGAAATGTTTCAGTGATGTCCTTGTTCTCGAACTCATTTTTGTAAGGTTCTTCTAAATGAGAGAGATGATCGGCCGCTAGATTCTCGGCTCCTTTTTGTCAAGTATGGTGACATCAAATTCTTGGAGGAGGAGGATCCAACGGAGCAATCTCGGCTTAGAATCAAGTTTAGAGAAGAGGTACATGATAGCCGAATGATCCGTATACACGATGCTTTTCGTTAAGACGAGATAAGGTCGGAACTTCTCAAAAGCATACACCACGGCAAGTAGTTCTTTTTCTGTTGTAGGGTATTTCATTTGAGCCTTGATCATTTTCTTGCTAGCATAATGGATAAGTCGAAAGTGCTTTTCATGACGTTTCCTTAAAACGGCCCCATTTACATAATCACTTGCATCGCAAAGGGTAATTCCTAATTAGGAGCAACAAGAATCGGAGCTTTGGTAAGTTTCCTCTTACGAGTTTCGAAAGCTCGAACACAATCCTCATTGAAGTTAAAAGGAGCATCCTTCCCGAGAAGGTGTGTCATAGGTCGAGTGATTTTTGAAAAGTCTTTGATAAAACTACGATAAAAGCCCGCGTGACCTAGGAAACTCCTAAATCCCTTAACGGTTTTGGGATGAGGTAACTTTGCGATGACGTCTATCTTAGATTTATCTACCTCAATCCCCGCTTTTGGGACCTTGTACCCTAAGACGATTCCTTGTTTACACATAAAATGACATTTTTCCCAATTAAGCACAAGGTTGGTTTCTTCACAACGTTTTAACATTTTCTCGAGATTGGATTAACACGACGTGAACGAATCACCAAATTCCGAAAAGTCATCCATGAATACATCCATCTACTTCTTGATCATATCATGAAAAATATCCATCATACACCGTTGAAACGTTCCCGGTGCATTACAAAGTCCGAAAGGCATTCTACGATAAGCAAACGTTCCATAAGGACATGTATACGTAGTTTTCTCTTGATCACGAGGGTCGATAGGGATTTGAAAGTAACCAAAAAAACCATCTAAAAATCAATAGAATTCATTTCCCGCAAGTCGCTCCAACATTTGATCCATGAAGGGCAAGGGAAGGTGGTCTTTACGAGTGGCGTCATTTAACTCTCGGTAGTCAACACACACCTTCCAACCGGTCACAACACGAGTGGGCTCACCCATGGGCTATCAAAGATAGGATAAATCATTACCGCGTCAAGAAGTTTTAAGACCTCTTTTTTAATGACATCGTAAATTTTGGGGTTTACCCTTCTTTGATTTTGGATTGCGGGTTTGTAGTCCTCCTCCATTAAAATCTTGTGAGTACAAAATTTTGGGTCAATACCCTTAATGTCGGAAATTTTCCACGCAATTGCCCCTTTATGAGCTTTAAGAATTGTCAAAAGTGCGGCTTTTTCATCATTGGAAAGATCTTTCGCAATAATAGTCGGCAACTTGTCATCACCTTCCAAGAATGCGTATTCTAGGTGAGATGGAAGATCTTTCAATTCAAGGATTGGCGGTTCCTCGATTGATGATTTTTGTTCAAAACTCATAACTTCCATCGACGGAAGAAATGGTGGGATGAGAGCATCATTACCAACAATCAGCTCATCTTCATTGTCGATTTCATTCAAAATAAAATCGCCTCCTTGGAATGGAGTGAGATTTGGTGTAGAATTAGCAAGGATTGTATCCATAATAGTGGGATTGCCACATGACGAACTATCAGAAAAACCTAACACTTCTTGTGAAAACTCATCGCAACTACATCGACTAAGTCAATGTGGTTAATGGTAGCGATTGTATAAACATGAGAAGGTGTAGAGTTTTGAGTAGCGTTTATAGCAAGTTCCTCTTCATTGAATCTCAAAGTTATCTTTCTAGCATGAACATCGATAAGCGATCTCGAGGTGTCAAAAAATGGACGAACTAAAATTAGAGGAACTTGAGGATCCACGGGGATGTCTACTACGATAAAATAAACGAGATAGTAGAACTTCCCCACTTTCACGAAAGCGTCTTCGGCTACTCCACATGCGAGAATCGTAGAATGATCGGCCATCTCGATTGACATTTTCGATGGAATAAGAGCCAGGAGCGATAACGATTTCCACATGGAAAAAGGCATCAAATTAATGATCCCGCCAAGATCGGCCAAGGCGAGGCATCCTTCCATTTCTTGAATATCACAAGGAATGAGAAACTTCCCGAGGTCACCAACTTTTTCTGGTATTCAGTTAAGATAAACCGAAGAACAATTAGATAGCTTTGAAAGCTTCTCCTTATCGTTCATCATACTTTTAAAAGTGGAAGCGAAACGAGGCATGTATAACAACGCGTCGGCTAAACTCACATTAACATGCACTTGTTGAAACATTTTGATAAAAATCTCAATTTGTTGTTTATTACGTGCTTGCAATTTCTCCTTGTTTCGTCTCGATAGGTAAGGTAAGGGTGGTGTGGGTTGGGGCATAAGCAACGGCCTTGGAATCTCGGGTTCCACAATATGTATTGGTTCAACCGTAGGTGTGGTTTGAGCGGTACTTCGTGGTCTTGTAAAATGCTCCTTTTCGACCATCACCTCGGTTCTTTCTCGATTTCCTTCTCCGTAGAAGTACTAGGACGAGAGATTTGTTCTTTGAAAGTTTTACCACTACGATTAGTAATAACCTTCATTTCTCCCTTCGGGTTTGCAGTGGTATTACTAGGAAGACCACCCGAGGAAGAGGATTTACACATGATTGCTTCAACCATACTAGCCATTCTATCTTCATATTTTGATTGCTTTTTATCCGCTTTTAACAACTCTTGCTTAATCTCATGTTGACCTTGTTCCATCTTTTGTTGATTTTCTTGAAGACGTTGAGCGTTTCCTTCCATTTTATTAGCATGATTTTTCAATTCATTAGCAAGTTCGTTTTAAGCTCGTTTTTCAATTCGGATCTTAAGCTAATCATTTCTCGTTGCATGTTATCAAACTTAGCATCATTTGCCTTTGCATAATCAAAAAATTCTCCTTGAAGATTTTGAGTGCGAGCATTTTGAAAACCTTGTGTAGTATTTTGAAAATCACGGTTTGGGTTTTGATTTTGCACTTGCCCATTGTTCCCACTTGGTAATTACCCTTGTTGTAGTTATGTTGATTGCCTTGATAACCACCACTTTGATTGTTGTTTCGATAGTTGTTAACATTTTGATTTTGGGCAGCTTGATTTGGGCGGCAACCTTGACCGTTTTGGTTGTAAGTTCTCGTTGCTACGTAAGCACTAGAAGTGTTACCACCGACGGTAATGCACTCAAAAAAATCATGAGCTCCACCACAAGATATATAACTCTTTTCAGCCGCTTTAACCGATGCGGAATTCAAAGCATCTTGTGCTTTCCAATGAGTCATAAGCGTAAAAAATCTATCGAAAAACCGATTCTCCTCATTTGCTTCATCATGTAAGGCATTCATGTTACGAGAGGATGACGACGAACCCATAGTGGGAACACTAGGTGTGTTACGAGGGTTATAAACCTTAGATCTATTCTTGATAATCTTTAAAGCTTCATCGGTCGTTTTACACAAAAAATTACCACCCGCGGCGGCGTTCAAATAATCTCGTTCATGATCGTTAAGCCTATTATAAAAAGTATCAATTTGATGAAATTCCGAAAAAATCATGGTGAGGACATTCATGTAACATTTCCTTAAATCGTTCCCATGCCATTGAAAAACTCTCATTAGAACGTTGTGTAAACCTTGAAATCTCATTTTTCAAATTTGTCGTCTTAGATGGCGGGAAAATTGGTTCACAAACTTAGAGACGAGATCACCCCATGTAAAAATCGAATTTTGCGGTTCTTTCTCGAGAAAATTTTTTCCGGGTCCATCTAATAAGTATGGAAACAACATCATCTTAATGGTGTCATGTGGTACATCCTTAAACTTGCTTGTTGCGGTGAGACGATTGAAATTCCGTATGTGATAATGTGGGTTGTCTTTTTCATGTCCGCGAAACTTGTTTGCTTGTAGCATCGACATTAAACCCGTCTTGATCTCGAAATTATCCGCAAGGATGGCTGGATTCACAATAGCTTCTCCAAAACCCTCGGTGGGTGCTTGAAGCAATTCCATCATAGTACCATTAGCCATGGTGACTATTGGTTCTACATGGGGTTCGAAAATTGGAGGTTCTTCTTCAATCAAAGGATCTTGATTTACTTCCTTTTGACGACGTTTGCGAGCTCGTTTTTCTTGATTACGAGTTTGCATAAACGTGACGTAGAACGTGGAGGTGAGCAAAGAAGATTCTTTTGGGATTTTTGTTGATTTTCAATTTTTTTGTGTTTTTGATTTTTTTTTTTGGATTTTGTGTGTATTTGTAGACAACAATCTACCAAATATCTCCTCGAATCAAACTCTTGATTAAAGGAGCCTCAAAGAATGAAACGATCATGTGGAGTGAACGCCTTCGATTTACTTTAGAACTTTGGTGAAAACCAAATTGTTCAAGAGGTTTTAATCACAAAGAAACCAAGCAAATATATATGATACATAATAATACTTTGGGCTTCAAAACCCTCGATTAGGCTTCAAGATCAAATACTCACGAGTGAACGGGGGAATGAGGTGGCGCGAAGTACTTAAGTACCTAGCTCCCCTTTAACGGCCTTTTATAGCACATTGCCTATCTATTCACCTAAAAGTTCGTATTTTTCAAAATCGAGATAATAGAAAGTATTTATCTATTTTTGCCTTTTTCTTTTTGTTTGATATTCGAATACAATAATTAGGAGATCAAATCCCAAATAAGGTTGTGCTTTCATACTTTTCGAGATATTTTGGATTAATTGTGATACATATATAATATAGTAATAATAATTCACAAAGAAAACGAAAAACCGATAATACTTGTTAATAGATTTCTATTTAACACAAATACTATTTATGGTTAGATATTAAAAACAAAATTGTTCAAATTAACCACAACACACCTCCCCGGCAGCGGTGCCAAAATGATTGTGGTAAAATACGACCTTTTAGGAAAAATGCGTAAATGCGGTAAGTATTAAACAAATGACTTAGGAAAATCAAATGTTAATGAACCAAAGTTCGTTTTCCCAAGAAGGTTTGTTGTGTGTGAATAACTTGTAATATTTTGGATTAATATTTAGAAAGAAAAGATGAGAAAAGAGAATGAAGGATACAATAAAATTACATTACGACGATAAAACGTAAAACCGTAAAAATAGATAAAATAAAAATTTATTCTAAAATTTCTGAAAAAATTACCAAAATAAATAAAAATCCAATTAGGGTTTACAAATGATCAAAACTTTTTCAAACCTTTTATTTAATTAAATATTAATTTTTAATGCTAATTAAATCCCTAAAAATCAAATTAATTAATAAAAAGCCCAAATAAAGATTTTTTAAATTGTAAAACTCTAAAATGACTTAATTTAACTAAAAAGTATTTTTGAAAAATTTAAAACCAATTAAAACTATTTAAAATGATTAAAAACTAAAATTAAATATTAAAATAATATTAAAAATTCAAAAATTATAAAAATTTCTAAAACCTTGCGAACTAGTTTATTTTAACCTAATTAAACAAAAAATGAAAGTGAAATTACCAAAATACCCCTATCGGGCCCCCAATAAAATCCAAACTCAACGAAATAAGCCCAAAATCACCAGTATGACTCAAAATCCAATTTTAAGCACAAAACTCTAAAAGGCACAAAAGCTGATTATGAGCTTATCATAGCTTAAAATGCCAACAACTTATTCTTAATGGGCCAATAAGCCCATTAAGCTATAAGCTAATGCCGTAACCTCTAATTTAAAACACAACCTTCTTTTGGGATACTTAAGAGATCTGTAAAAAGAAATTTTGAAAAAGCTTAACCAATAATCCAGAAATAAGCAAAGTAGAAATCCACTAAAAGACAAAATAGTCGGGTTTGAGTTCTAGAGGGTTTCAAAAGCTGATTCTTTTTGCAAAAGTTCACAAATAGCTTAACTAAGAATAATCAAAAAGAAAAATCACAAAAAGTCAAGTAGAATAAGCTATAGAAGCAAATAAGCTGGCTGAAAAAGCCAAATAAGCTAGTTTCCTAGGAAAAGCTTAACCAAATGAACTGAAACCTCTCAATATTAATAATAAGCTGAGAAAAATGACGCCTATCACACAAACTAAGTTGTTGCATGAACCAATAAGCAGAACTGAAAAATAAGCCAAGTATAACTTATTTGACCAAAAGTCAAAGTGCACCAAAGTTAACAAAATTGCCAGGACTTGTTTAAGAGCTTGTTATGAGCAACTTTTTTGAAGGAATCAAGGCTGAATCCTTGTGGATCAAGAGGCCAGTTAGCAAAATGATGTTCAGTTATAGACAAATATGGCCAATAAGCCAGTTGGCTTATTAACACTCAAACAGGCAATCCAAATAGCCAAATAAGTTCACAAGCAACACAATAACAAAAGTCAAGCAACAAATCAGCAGGGAAAGCACTAAATAATCAAATGCAAGGCACGAATGAGGTGGTCACTTTTCTTATGCAAATGACCACTTCAGCCACTTTCAATAAGCCCTAGCTCACTCAATAAGCCACCAAAATCAAAAAGCAAATATAACACAGATAGCTTATCACAAAAAATCTTCCCAAACCAAAAATCAGACTCTAAATCCAAACAACAAAGATTTAATCCTTGCTGATGTGTTTGACCAATTTCAAACCACTTTTATCCGATTTTTAAAAAAACTTGCAAAACCTTTTCCAAACCTTATGGATCTTAACCTATGTTCAGAACAGGTGACAAATAGCTTGTTTAGTGTAGAAAAACCCCAAGAACCAAGGGCACAAGGCCACAAGGCCACAAGGCCTTTTGATCCCAAAATCCAAAGAACCTTGTTTTAGTCCTTTTTCAAACAAACTTTTGATTTTCACAAACAACCTACTGATTTTATCCTCCTAATATCTCAACTAGGTGACACTAAGAAGATGTAAGCAATAAAACTCAAAGCACAACCACAAGAACTCCAAATCACATGGTAAAACACATAACCGATTCAAACTAAATATTTTTTAAAGGAAGCTTAAAGAGAATCAATACCTTTCCTCCACAACTTCCTAGGAGGATCAACAATTCTCCTTGGACCACTATCAACAACTAGAGAGTGACCAAGGTGCTTGAACAAAGAAGGAAGGTCTGCTGATGGTTCAAACCAGAACCAAGACCTTTGTGTCAATGGATCTTCAACAGAAAGCAACAAACAACCTATCCAAGGGCTTAAATCCCTTCAAAAGCTTGGTGTCAACAAGCTTGCAAGAGCTTTAGGCTTTTGCTTAGGGGTTAGTACATTTCAAATAAGCAAACAGAAACAAAAGATTTGAAAAATTTTCAAACTTGAAAACCTTTTCAAACCTAAACGTGCTTCAATCCAAAGATCAAAACAGGTTCAAAACATAAAATGGAACGCAACTTCACTCTTAAACAACACCAACTTTCAAAAACATAAAAAAGGAATTACAATTTTTTCAAAATACCAAACTTTTATAAATTATAAAAGAAATTACAATGTTTAAGAGAAAAAATGGAACAAGGGACTCTCACATGTTGAGGTCTCCTTATATAGGACTAAAGGACTATTCTAGAATGATGAAATACATGAAATCCTAGCAAAGAATTCTCAAAAATACTCTTGAGTCGTTTGTTGATGATGAGCTGTCCAAAATGATCTTGAGCGTTACTTTTTGCATTTGTGACCAAGTATTTGTTGTGGGTTGTTGATTTGTCCATGTTGCATTACTTGGAGGCTAAGTCGTATGATGATTGGCTGATAGGGAATTGGGGGTGGGGTCCATGGTGATGTGATGGGTGAGTTCAAGTGTGGGATGTATACGTGTAAGGGTGAATTAATATTTGGTTAAGGTAATTTGGAATAACCCTTTGTGTGGTAAAAGTAAAATCTGGGTTCTTGAGGTGAATAGTGGTAGTGTTTGATCCGAAATACTTGGGATTTATTTGTTTGGCACATGTTATGAGTTTAAATGTTTCAGTGTACATGTTTGGTCCTTAGTCTTTGGAAAATGTTGTAAACAAAGAATTTCAGTCCAATAAAACGTATTCCTTTGCTATTTAAGTTTCCAATTTCATACTTTTGCCACAAAACTCTGTATCAAAGATAACAAGGACTTGTTTTGAACATTTCTTGATTTTCCAAGGGCCGATTTTGGACATTCTTGAACTTTGAAGGTCTTCATTGAATGTTTTGACATATTGGAGGACCATTGTTGATAATTTTGAATCTTGAGGGACTAAACTTGCCAAATCTTCAAAGTTGAGGGACCATTTTGTAATTTTGACAAACTTAATGAACCAAACTTGTAATTCTCAATATACATGGGTATTAAGTGTCATTTCTTCTTTGATGAGGGATCATTCTTGAACATCTTCAATACTTCAAGGTCTTTCCTTTGAGAAATCACAAACTAGGGCCCGGTTCATTGCGAGGCTTCGTTTCTCGTGTTCGTTTTTCCTTGTTTCTTGTGATCTTTTGTCTTTTTCATGATATCCATACCTAAAATACACAAATAAACAAACACAAGCATATATATGGTATTTTAATGACATTTTATGCATTTAATGCCCGAAAAGAACGATGAGATCATGTATAAATGCCATCTCATCAACAGCCTTAGACCAAATTGAGTATCCCTTGATAGACAAGATCAAGGATCTGAAGGACGACCCTATTGATATGGTCATGGAGTAATTATGCATGGAGGCGGACTTCAACTCACAACTCATGGTCCCAATCTATGCGGATAACCCTCCCCCCGAGAACCCATGGGCCCTTAAGGGAGAGAAAAGTTTGGGGGAGGCCATCAAGGCCAACGTGGACCATGCCATAGGGAAGAAAGGGAGTCGCTTTATGATAGGTGTGTAAACACCCATCCTTTTTACCACTTAACTACAATAATAACCAAGCGAAAACGTGTATTTTATGTCATAAATGTCGGAATTATGCGTGGTTTGTGTTTTTGTTGTGATTTAGGACGAAAATGTGAAAAAGGGAGAAAACACGGGCATTCACTTGCTTTTTTCGAAGAAAAAGACAAAAGACGAAGTCAAGAAATCAAGAGTGCAAAAAGAACGGAAGTCCAAGACCAATTCTGAAGATTTATCGAAGAAAAAGTCAAAAGACGGAAGTTTACTAAAAGCCGAAGAACTCAAGTCTAATTTATTGAAGAATTACAAGACGAGTTTAAAGAAATGCCGAGACAAAGTCATTAAAGTCAAAGAATTAAGAAGACAAGGACTTAATCATGCAATTAAAGAAAGAAGAAAGAGTGGAGGAAGCTTCCTAAGCACCTCCCTAATCCTCCTATAAATAGATCATTAGGATTTCATTTTCATTTTGTTGGCTAAGTGTGACAATTAGCTCTTCCACTTTAATTTTTGCACATTTAATTACATGTCATTTAATTAATTGTCTTGCACCTTAAATACCTTTAATTTCAAGTAAGTTTACTTTTAATTATTGTCAATCTTTACTTTTATTTTTTGATCTCCTATCTTCCTTTCTTATTTGATCATTTATCTTTATGCTTTATTGTTCATGTTTATGTTTTTGATGTTTTATTGATTTGATTAAAGTGGGTTTTGATTATTTTGGTTATATTTGTTAGTTTTGTTGATTTGGATTGATAGGTTATTGTTATTAGATCATTTGTGATTAGTTTGATTTAATCTTTTGGTTGATTTGATTAAGTTTTGTCTAGATTCGTGTTATTCTTGTTCCGTGTTCTTCGTTACTTTATTTTCCAGGATATTCCGGATCAAAGCCTTTCATTCCGAATCAAGTGAACCTATTGATTATTCCAAATCAAAGTTTTGTTTAGAATATTCCGAACCAGTGAAACATCCGGATCAAAGTCGTTCATTCGGAATACCAAACATTCCGGATCAAGGGTCTTCATTCGGAACATTCCGAACGAAGGGTCTTGAGGATTTGTTCCGGATCAGTGGAAGTTCCGAACCAAGAAGATATTCCGGATCAAGGGAAGTTTATTCGGAATAATTAATATTCCGGATCAAGGATTCATTTGGAACATTCCGAACGAAGGGAGGATTTATTTCGATTAAGCAACATTCCGAATCAAGCTATTTGTTCCGAATCAAAGGTGTTCATTCGGAATAGTGAATATTCCGGATAAGTGACATATCCCGGATGAACCATTATTCCGAGTGAAGCAAACATTCCGGATCAAGGGTTTTGGTGAATATTCCGAGTGAAGAACAATTATTCCGAACGAAGGTGACATTCCGAACGAATGATTATTTCGAACGAAGGTTTATTCCGGTTGAGTTGTTTTCAGGTTATTTTAAGTTTCTGTTTTTAATTTTTAATTTTCAAGCTTTACTTTTCTCGCCTTTTTCCTTAGTTGCACTTTAAGTTTACTTGCCTTAGATTTATTTTAGCCTTGCCTTAGTTTAAGTTTTAGTTGCGATTTAAGTTTGCCTTAGATAGTTTTAAGTTTGCGTCATTTACTTTAAGCGCCTTTTAATTTTTCGTCACGCTTTTAAATTCTCGTCATTTATTTTAAATTAGATTTAGATTTATTTTACATGCTCTTTACTTTAAAGTTTTTCACTTTTTAATTAATACAACGACACAACTATTTGTTTCACCGAAGAAAACTGAGTCGCATAGTTAACCAGTTATCAATTCGAATAGACCAGAACAACGAACTTTAATTTTTATACTAGGTAAAAGCCAGTTATTACTTTATATGCCGAACCCCTACTGTAGGGTCCGCCCATCTACCAAGGTCTGATGGAGTGCCCGTGACAGCCTTGACCAGGCATGGTACGACCTTGTTAGCAGAGAGCCACGCCACTCTGGAAGGATCTTCACTTGAATACCTAACGCAACAAAGGAAAGATCTTTGGGATTCTATGCTCCCCCATTAATTGTATTTGTTTATAATAAACACTAACCCTTATTTCGTAACGTTCACCCGTGGATGTCCATGGCATTTGCACTTAAAACACTTGTAATATTTAGTATTGTAACTCATTTGGCCTTGGATGTCCACGGCGCTTTAATGTATCTGTGTGAAACTTTTCTTTGTTATTAGATACTTATATATACATTAGATGAAATATCCCCGCGGGATGTATTGCAGATTATACAAAGACCAAGTCCATATTTTACTAGACGTGCACTATGTGGTTGAATCATGTCCGTGCTTATATAAGCACCATATGTGGAAACTTATTACAGCGTCTTGTTAATAAGGTGTCTAGTAAGGATTCATGATCCATGGTCGCGGGAGTTGCACCCCTCTTACGCGACAAGTTGAATTATTGGGTTCATTCAATCCTCTTGCTCCTCATGGAAGCGTATAGTACATGTACGGCTGATGAATGCATATGTAAAAGAAATAATACCAAGCACACGAATAACAAAAAACAATACTAAGCATAAAAGAAAATTAGTTTGCACAAGAACTCAGCCGCGAGGTTATCTAGGCACCACGATGTTTTATTATAACGGTTACGCTTTTTGACAAGATAAGAAAATCATAAGACAAATATAGCCTAGAAAGCATAAGAAACAGAATTACATGGATCTTTATTGGGGCTGTGTACAACCAAATGTCAATGCGGAGGCCGTAGCCTTTCAGAGATAGCACTTTTTGAGATTGCAGATGTTCCATGTACGGTCCATATCGAGACCATCCATGTCACGTAATTTGTACGCTCCTAGCCCCAAAGCTTCTGTTACTTCGTACGGTCCTTCCCACTTTGGGCCTAATTTTCTAGTGTTCTCCATGCGACTTGCCTCATTTGCGCGATAGACAAAATACCCCGGTCGGAAGGAAACGCCGTTAACTTTGGAGTCGTAATAGGCTTTCATCTACGCCTTAGCTTTAGCTTAATTGATGGCTGATATCTCCCTTTTTTTCCTCTAGCAATTCTAAATTGACCTTGAGTTCCTCGTCGTTCGTGATGACATTAACCTCGGAAGTACAGATTGTCGGCATTCCAATCTCTGTTGGTATGACTCCCTCTGTTCCATAGGCTAATGCAAATGGAGTATCCCTATTAGCCGTTTTGATCATCGTTCTATGTGCCCAGAGGACATGTGGTAGCTTGCCTACCCACTTGGCGCTTCTCTCATCTAAGCGTGCTTTTATTCCTTCGACTAGGATTCTATTCACCCGTTCTACCAAACCATTGGTTTGCGGATGTTTTACCGATGCGAAGCGTCATTTTATGTTCAGCGCTGCGCACCAATCCTTGAATGGCTTGTCCGCAAATTGCTTCCCATTATCCGAGATAATCTCGCCTGGTAAACCAAAATGACACACAATGTTCTCCCAAACAAAAATTTTTACTTGTTTGCCTGTGATTGTAGCGACCGCCTTGGCTTCTATCCAGCGAGTGAAGTAGTCCATGGCCACGATCAAGAACTTAACGCCTCCAACTGCCACGGGGAAAGGCCCCGCTATGTTGATTCCCATTTGTAAAATGGCCTTGGGGTTATGATAGGTGTTAGTTCTTGCTGTGGATGGCGCGACACTGGCCTATTTACCTGACAATCGCTACATTTGAGGACCAAGTTGCGTGCATCTTGATGCATGGTTGGCCAGTAATACCCCGGACGTAATGCTTTTGCTACCACGGATCTGGGGCTGGCGTGCATGCCGCACAACCTTTCATAAAATCCACTGATCACATTACTGGCTTGGCTTGGGCCAACACATCGTAACCATGGTTGTAAGAATGAGTGTTTGTACAAGACACCGTCGCGTAGTTCAAACTGTTGTGACTTCCTGCTGATGCGACGCGCCTCTGTCTCGACATCAGGCAGAGTCTCGTCCGTTAAATAGCTAACGATTATGGTTATCCACGTAGGTCCCTCCTCATCGACTATCACTGCGGCCCCCTCTCTGTTAATGGATTTGTCTTTAAGTATCTCCACCAACACTTGTTTGGATAGATAGGAGAAGCTTGTGGATGTAATCTTACTAAGGGCATCCGCATTCTTATTCTTGCCTCTTGGTACTTGTTGGATTGTAAACTTTCCAAAGCCGGAGATGAGTGACTTGACCTTTTCTAGATACTGGATCATGTTGTCCTACTTAGCTTCATATTCCCCCAGGATGTGGTTCGCCACAAGTCGTGAGTCAACATAGGCCTCAAGGTGGCGCACGCCCATTCAGGCCATAATTTTCAAGCCTGCAATCAATGCTTCATATTTTGCCTCATTGTTTGTGGCCGTGAACTCAAAGCGCAAGGCATACGTAAACTCCATGCCTTTTGGATTTGATAGTATTTGACCTGCCCCCGATCCATCCGTACATGAAGATCCATCAGTGAACAATACCCATGGCTCTTTTGGGATTTCGTCCTTTAGAGGCAATTGCACATCCTTATCAAGCTTTTCAATAATGAAATCCGCCAAGATTTGACCCTTGATGGTCGTCCTAGGTCTATATGAGATGTTGTACTCCCCAAGTAGGACGATCCACTTCTGCAGCCTTCCTACTACATCCGGTCTTGAGATGATCTGTTTTATTGGTTGATCTGTGATGACCACAATTAGGTGCGCCTAAAAGTAGTAACGCAATCTTTTCGCAACATAAACCAATGATAAGACCAACTTCTCCATCGGAGAATAATTCAACTCCGGTCCTTGCAATGCTCTACTTATGAAGTAGACTGGAGTTAGAACTACGTCCCGATCAGTCATCAGGACGACCCTTATTGCTCCGTGCGTAGCGGTTAGGTACATGATTAGCTCCTCCTTGGGTCGCGGGGCAACAAGCATTGGAAGGGCCGCCAGGTGCTGCCTAAGCTGTCCAAATGCCTCCTCCGCTTCTCTTGTACAGCGAAAATCCCCTTTCTTTAAGCACTTCTTGAGTGTTTTGAACAGAGGAAGTGACTTCTCTACGGATTTCGATAGGAACCTGTTAAGCCCGACCGACTTCTCGTTAAGTGATTGCACCTCCTTCAGTGTCCGGGGAGATGGTAATTGTATCACGACCTCAGTTTTCTCAGGGCACGACTTGATGCTGTTTGGTTCTATCATGTATCCTAAGAACATTCCTTCAGTTACCCCAAATGTGCATTTTTTGGGATTCAACTTCATGTTGATATTTCTCAAGGTGTCAAATGTCTCTTGGACGTCGCGGGGAAGCTCGTCTTCTGTGTGGCTTTTAATAACCAAGTCGTCTACGTAGACTTCAAGGTTACGGCCAATTTGTAAGTTGGACGCTTTGTCTACAAGTCGTTGGTACGTTGTGCCCGCGTTCTTGAGTCCGAACAACATTTTTGTGTAGCAGTACACGCCCTGACTGGTATGGAAAGCTGTCTTCTCCTCGTCCTCCTCTAACATCTGAATCTGATGGTAACCCTTATATGCATCCAAAATGAGCTTAAAGGGATATCCACAATGGAGGTTCGACCTTCCAGTCGATCTTTGGTAATGGATAACAATCTTGTGGGCAAGCCTTGTTCAAGTCCGTGAAGTCCACGCACATACGCCAACTTCCATCGTGTTTCTTAACCATGACCAGGTTGGAGAGCCACTCATGGTAATAAACCTCTCGCATGATTCATGCATCAACCAGTTTTTCACCTCGTGTAGGATAACCTTGATGCGTTATGGTGCTTGACCGCCCTTCTTTTGCCTCCCCGGGGGGGGGGGGGGGGGGGGGGAGGGTGTAACACCCCCAAATTTATACAACTCAATACAACGGAAGACTAGTTGGTGTTACGGGATAGCACATTACTCACAACATAGACAACGCATAAAAATCGCGTCGTTTATTAATAAAGCATTTCCATTCATAAATATCAAAGTTACATCGGTCCCAAGTCATTATATTTCATACAAAGTTTTACAAAGTATTTGAATGGAAAATATTGTTTAAGTGCGGGCCATGAATTCTTGTCGTCTTCCCGAGAATTACCTTCAAGTACCTGAAACAAAACATGTTAAAAGAAAAGGTCAGCGATAACGCCGAGTGAATTCATAGAGTTTAATAAACCATCAATATAATATCGGTATAAAATTATTACCGAAAATCATTTTTGTACAAATCATTTTAATAGGCCATAAAATAGCCAAAGTCGTTTTATACAAATCCTTATCGAAAATCATAATATAGGCATTTGCCTTAAAAATCATTATACGAGCCAATGTTGTAAAAACATCATACAATACGTCTTATGACGTTGTATGAAAATAAAAACCGTTATATGAATATGGTTATAAAAAACAAAACACGAACATAATATCAATAGTATGACCCCGTATTGCTAGTCAGGCAATACATCGTAATTCGGAGCGTACAGCAGTATTTCATTAAGTTGGATTATTATAAGCCGCATGACATTGTTACCTTACTAAACCAAACAACGGGTAGCTAAACCGATAATCAATTTTCCCATCTAAATTAGCGTGTCGTCACAAAGGTCACGCTATGGAAATCTTCTCATACATAAATTCGCTTACCAATCAATGTGGCACGACGGGGATCAACCGTCAAGGCGCGAACTCGGGTGATCGTCCCCAAATAGTACTATTATATGCACAAGCGTCTACCAAATCCCGGTGGTTCACAATTCATGCTAATGGGACTTTTAGTGACATAACCTAACTTTAATAATCCATTTAATTTCATCTATCGGGTCCTTTAATCATTTATCGGGTCATACAATCGGGTCATTCAATCATTCGGGTCCAAATCAATAAACAAACAATCGGGACAAATGGTGTCTTATTTTATAAAAACAAACATGTTATCTCCCTCGCGGGTTTATAAAACATTTATAAAAACATTTAAAAGAGTGCGAGGCTATGAACTCACGTTGATGTGGGGAAGCGGGTTATCGGCAACTCGGACGTACGGTACGTGCTTCAATCACGGAAACCTAGACAAATAATACTCATCTTAGACTCATGTCCAATGACTTTATAAAAATAACAATTATGTATACATATGATGATTTTATATATATGATGATCAAGTGGGTTTACATATTCTCGTTTGCTCATTTTAGTGTTATGTGTCGGTAACGTTTATACTAGTTTACTAGTTTTACCTATTTACGTGTTTTAAGTCCAATAAACTTATTATAAGTTCTTTAACTTGTATTAATCCATGTCATGCTTATATTATCAGTATTTAAACTTTACAAGTTGGGCCCAAATGGGTTAAGCCCAATAAGTTCTTTTTATAAGTGTTTAACTTATTTAGTCCAATTATTAGTCCAATATGCTTAGTTAGCTCGTTAATGTCGGTATGTCCTATAGTTCGGGTTTTATCGGTTTTTACTTGTTATATATGTTTATATATCAGTATATAAGTTTTATAAAGTTTACATTAGACGGGTCCAACCATCTAAGTTTTATTTAACAAAAACGTTAATTTTACGGTATTAGCCGAAAAAGTCGTAAAAATCATGTTTATAGTTTTATAACTTATAAAACTTAACAAATTATCATTTATAAAATGTACACTTATTTACCATTGTACATATTTATATAAATGTATTATATAAGTTAGTGGGTTTTAATTTATATTTTATACTATTTAATTTTGAGTGCTTATATAATAGTATTATACTTTAATTTCCAAAATCTGATTTTTATTCTCATATTCACCAAAACTGCCATATCTAGAGTTCTATATGGAGATAGAAGCTCAAATTTTTATCACAGTAACTACATGATATGTGCTCCATTTAACTCTTCTATAGCTACTGTTGAATCATCTTTTAAGTGTTTTCTAAAAATCGTCTAATACAGTGAACTCAGATTTGTACTTTAAACTTGTTTTGATCATATCTCACTCATTACAATGATTCCATTGCATGGCCAACTCTCACATGTGTAAAAGACCTATAGCTTACTGTAAATTGATTCTACATCATCATTTTATCAGTTCATGACATGTTTCTTCACTGTTTTATACAGCCATCATTTTTAAGCAAGATTTTAGCCTTGTTTCTTATAGTTTTTCACCTTTTTAAGCATGTTTATCAACACCAAATCCCCACACAATATTTTTAATCATCATTCATCATCATATACATATACATAAGTAAAAGAAATACAAGATTACATAATCAAAAATAACAAGAGGATGAGGAGGAGAATCTTTATACCACCAAGTTGATGTAGATTATGATTTGGACATGGATTTTGATGGAGAAACTTGTGGATAACCATGACCATCTTCAAGACCACCAATCTTCATGAACACCTTGTGGAAAATCAGCCCTAATACTCCATGGAAACTCGTCCTTGGATGTTATAATCACCACCATTCAAGAGAGCTTCAAGAGGGCATCAACATATGTATGAATAACATAGGATTTTGTAGTTAAATTTGATCAATGATGGTGTTTATGGTGAGGATATGGACGGCATCTTTGAGAGAGAGTGAGAGAAAATGGTTGTTTTGCATGGATGGAAATGAGGGTGTGTGTGTAGCTAGTTGTTTTGACTAGTGGAAGCTTAACTTGTAAGCTAAAGTGACAAGTGGTTGCTACTTGTTTAAGGCTTGACACCTAAGGGTGTTGAGTCCATAGTTTGGCCGTCCCATGTTAGTGGGGTAGGGCAAGTGTAAACTTGTCTCATCCCACTAATTTACGGGTATTCCTCGATTCTAGTTTCGTCGATGTACGTGCCCTCGGGTCGTTTTACGAAAAACATTTTTATAAATTATGAATCAACGACACAAAACGAATCCAATAAAAATTGTCTCATAAAAAACGGAGTTCGAAAACGTAAATACGTAATCCTAGGGTTTCCGGTTTAGTCGTAAAGGACGTTAAAATAAAATCGTAAGTCCTAATTTCTTCTCGTAAATTTGTGAGTTTATGAACCAACACAAATTTAAAACTCCAAAATAATATTCACGGATAAATTTATTTTCTGAAATGTCGGACTGTCACCAAAGACGGTGTATGTAAACGTAAGCACGTAACGTAGAATCCTCCGGTTTAGACGTAGTCGACGCTACTTCAACACGTAAATCCAAATTACTTCCCAAAAATAAGTGAGTTCATATTGTAACATTAAAATAATGAATTCAAATAAATATTGAGAATAAAATATCAACCATAAATTGACGGATTGTCACAGCATTTACCCCTAAACAGGATCTTTGTCCTCAAAGATCATCTTACTACTCGCTTCTTATAGAGTTAAAGCCATGTGGGTATTTCCTCCACATTCGGTGTTTTCTCACAAGTGTAATTTCATTTCAATACGCGAGTTTTATCAAACATAACTACGGGAATAAGATCAGGCTAAATGTTGACTTACTTTCTCTATCCATGATGTTCACGGGTTTCTGATGAATGCAACTTTTCGCCGATCTAAACTTTACTAAGTAGAATTCAGAATTTTCACTTGATAGATATCCCATCAAGTTCGATATACGAATCATAATTCACGCAGCTCTTGAAGTCCTAGGGTAGATCCAGCTTATATGCCTTTCAAACCAATCTTTTACATCATCTCAATGGTCCCATACAACGGGGACTTATATCCCATGATTTGTCAAATCATTAATTCATTTTTCCAAGGTTAAAAATTTTGGCATAACTTCGCTACCCATCTGGCACTTCAAGATCTACATTTCATATTCACATAACCTCTTGCCCACTACCGAAAGTCAATATTCAGATCCTAATTTCAACAATCATTTTAGGTCTCGCGGGTCGGGTATTTTGCAAGGATAGGTTCACCATCATAGGAAACCTTAAACCTAAAAGACATGTCCAACTCACAATGGGTGTATGTCGGGTGTCTTCATCTCAACTCTTGCTTACAGATGCTCTAATATTTAGATCCTAACAAGATTCGATCTAAATCCTAATACGATGATTATCAATGGTAATCCTCCCAAAGGAAAGCGATTATACGATTTATTACCAAAGGTCATTCATTCAAACATAAAATAGCACTTATATTACTTTGTATCGTTACTTTACCTCGTCCCTTCGATTGGGGTGGTACATAGTACTCTCATCAAGGTTCGTTCTCAATGATTTCTGAGCAAATCTCTAGAAATTCGTTGCGAAGCGAGGATCTTGATAAAGATGTTCGATACAGGCACACTATGTTTACATAACTCTTTTGCATTTATCATTAACGGGAATGATATTAGCAGATTTGGTCAGTCTGTCGACGATGACCCAAATCGAATCAAATTCAGATGATGACCTTTGCAATAGCTAGACGTTTACTAATGTATGAGGCGATGTCTGCCTTCATAATTTGTCATTAGTACAACTTCTTCAGACAAAGATACTTTTAGTCATAAATGACATAAATAGAATACTTATACTTACAAATTCCAACATAACTATATCTCACAATTCTTCATATTTAGGCAACCACAAGTGGTCTTTTATACATTTTAACGCTATCGGCTTCTCAATTCTAATGGTTCACATTAGCCGCGAACCACTTTTATTATCTATATTATCCTTTTTACAAACATTGGTTATTTTTAAATTGTTCGGCAATTTATTTTGCACCTTCATTATTAAGGAACATGCCCTAATTGGTTCTTTATCTTTTCTACATAATGCGTCGGTATCTATATTCACCTCTCATGATGATATAATTATCATGTCCACAATTTACTCAGATATTCTTTCTATATTATGCATCAGTAATTACGTTCACCTTTCTTCATATTTTCTAAGTTTCAGTTTCGTCTCATCTATCATTTTTATCAGTTTTTCTCAATCCGGCGTTTAAAGCGTCGCTAATTATTACAATTAATTAAATAATAATTATTAAATTTTTATGAAACGTAAATATAAAAATTTTAAATTTCTTAGTTCGACCGATAATATAAAATGTTCAAAATAAATTTGAATTTAATTAACAAGATTTTGTTGATTTATCGAAAATATTAATAAGATTCGTAAATATTTGAAAAATCTTTGTTTATATTTTGTTCAAAGTTTTCTTAGTTGAAAAGCGTAAATTATCGTTTCAAATTTCAAGTAATAAGTTATATAGTTTTCTCAATTCTTCTTAGGTTGTCTAGAAGTATACACAAACATTTACCCCTAAACAGAAGTTTAGTTAAATGGTTTGTGTATAAGGGAATAATCCCTCAAAAGTTCTTTGTTCAAACATTTGTCAAAATATATTTACACTTTCTTTTTAGTATAATACAAAGTCTTAAAAGGGCTCTTAATTTTTGAAGAGTCAATATATATATATCTTACCATCATTAATCAAACGGTCACTTTATTTAAAGGATTAAGTCTTAAATCACATATCAATTATTCAAGGTATAGGTTTTTATTTTTTGGCCAATTCAGGGCAATCTATAAATAATTATTAACTCATTCTTATTCTTATAAACAAACAAATGGTCCTTAATGATCGCAAGCATGAATTTATCAAATTACAGCCTACACACGTGATTCACCAAATTTATGAATGCTACATGTGTATAAGTCAATCCAAACGACATCAAGTGAAACTCATAATGTTCATTACAAGTACCGGATGTGGTGATTGGAATAGATAATCTTTTTCGCAGATGCGAAGTTGATGATAACCATGCTGAGGATCAAAAACCTTGTAAATGATCGAACAAATCTTCCATTTCGAGTTATGGATATCGTTTTCGATTGTCAATTTACTCAGTTCACAGTAATCTATAAATATAAGGAATGATAGTACCATAGCTCTTCATGATGACGAGCTTGGTAGAATAAAATCTTTCTCCGACAACTCTCTCAGTTGTACGGTAATTCCTTTAATTCAGATGGTGTTGACGTACAGTTCACAAGCCACAGGTGCAGCACCGGAAATATAATCAATACCAATTTCAACTTGCCTTAATGGCGAAAGTCTAGGTAATTCACCAACAAATACTACCTAAAGTTTCAGATAAAAGAACATCTTTTAATAAATTCATATTAAGTTCTTTCTAGATTATAATATCTATGACTAATTCACAACCATTCATGGTATAATTTCAAGTCTAAATGCAGGATATGGTCATCCATCAAGAATTATTTAGATCCCTTTTGATTATCAACATCTTATCATTTAGGGGAATTCTACTCGAGTTCCCATCAATTAAGACAATGTCGTCATGTCATAATCAATCAATCCATTCTACTGGCACTATCAACTTTTCAGTTTTATTGTCGTCGATAAGATGTGATCTTCTCAAAAGACTAATAATAACTCTTAATCCTTCACAAATTCAAGGATATCAGGAGACATAACTACCTTAAAAGAGTAAGGTCAACGCATAATCTATGCGAGAGAATTTCAAATCAGATACAGACGAAAACATTTAATGAATATGAATATATCCCATGTTTTCATAAATTGAGTACGCATTCGAAAGCTCCTCGGATCGTTACCCAGGTCATTCAAATGAAATCAAATCATAAGAAATGATAAGAACGTCAATACATCCAGTCGGGTATCAACACTCGATAATCAGATACTTTCCTAAGAATCTCACTACAAGAGAATTGGACAAGAAAGAATTGTCAATTGTCAAATAAGACAAATTCCATAGATGAGTAAATTCAACTCAGAAGATAAGATGCTACAGGCACATATGTAGGTATCCCTATCAATATGTCCCTATTTCGTACTTTTTGCAGATCTCATAAAATTTAATCTTTCACAACTTCAACGAAACTGTAGTGTTTATTCATTAGTTTTATGGTGACTACTAATCAGCCTTGCATGGTCCATTTCAAATTGTATGTAGGCGCGCAACTATATACAATTTCAAGATTAACGATGCAATACTCAGTTCGTCAAAATTTTATCATCATGTTTATAAATAAAAACATTTTCATGCTTAATTCTTAAATAAGAATCAATAATAAATTTACAAAGATTTTCTTTGTTATGAAAACAATAAGGTTTTCCAAGGTGTTTTATAAACAGCTTCATTTCGATAACAATCACTTATAAATCTCACTTTAAATAATCCATATGGTGATTAAAATCCAATCTTTTATCAAGGGATACTGTTTTATCTTATAAAAACAATCAATGATCTACAAAAGAGTGATGAAGAGTTGTTCACCAAGAACTAACTACAATATAATAGGAGATGAGCTTAGCCAAATAATCATGAGGTTCATGACCTTGATGGCGCTCAAAAAGAATAATCCACAACGTAACTCAATTCAAGATGAGTACTTGTTCAATGGTTGCATCACTAGTGCGATCATTAGGATGAAGGAAATAAAAGATAGATAACATCGATACATGTAGAATTTAGCAATCAAAGGTAGTCTTTCCATTAATCATAAACAAGTCAAAATTGTACCGTAACACATTACGTGTCACTATGTCATACAATTCTCAGAACTCATCCTACCAACTGATGTCTCAGTTCAGTTAGGGATTATTTTTAAAAGATACCACAATGAATACTAATCTACAAGAGTCATTAGGTGTTCCACATGTCCTGAAAGATCCATCGATCTCAATTCAGAAGAAGATTTCTTCGATTTATTTATTGGACACTGGGCATCCTTGTTAGTGGACAATGGCCTAGGAACAACCCTTAACACGATCTAACAATCATTTAAAACCTCATAATTCAATCAAAGAACTTAACGACTTCTTCTTATAAATCTTATATTCCATACAGGTTAAGTTTCACTTTATTCAAGTTTTAACAAATTTTATACTCAATTCAATATCCTATCTCATATTCCAATACTTTCAACCTTATTTATAAACCTTAATAGGGCAATAAAAGCTCGATATGATCAACACTTAATTTCCAATCCTGTATCTCTTACAACAACAATTATCAAATAAGTCGCTAGTATGAAATGACTCGATCATTCAACTAGACTTCTCGGGAAGGTACTAGTGGCATGAGGCTTTTGGGTAATAGTTCCAATGACAGCCTCAAGTGCAACATTCACCCTTTCGACTTCAATTTAAGAATTGGATGACAACGAATCAGATGACATCTTTCTAGGTGGTATCGTTTTGTCAAACTCCACTCTATAAGGAAAGATCGTCATGACATCGATATCAGATTTAATCTCGCCAATTCTTTTTCAATATCAAAACCAACTAATATCTACATTTCTACGAATATCAATAATGTGTTGGGATCATAAAGATCCACAACTTGGTTTAGATCTAGGATAGCTAGAATTCCTACGAGAATAGCTTCGATTGATTTGCTAGGGGATTTAGGGTTCCTTGTGACAATCTACGTCGTATAAATACCTCGTATAAATATCAAAATATTCATCAAACAATCATGTAATGAAATTACAACATATATATATAATCCAGGTTATATATATATTAAAATAACACTTCTCAGTCTGGCCTTGTCGGTAACTCGGGAATTCTTCGGCACCGTTATAGTCAAAAGATTTTTAGACATTTTTAGAAAAATGTTTATAGTTAAAAGATTTTTAAATGTTTTATTCTAGTTTTAAAAATCTTTCGTTCTCTGTAACGAGAGCTCTGATGCCAAACTGTAACACCCCCAAATTTATACAACTCAATACAGCGGAAGACTAGTTGGTGTTACGGGATAGCACATTACTCACATCATAGACAACGCATAAAAATTGCGTCGTTTATTAATAAAGCATTTCCATTCATAAATATCAAAGTTACATCGGTCCCAAGTCATTATATTTCATACAAAGTTTTACAAAGTATTTGAATGGAAAATATTGTTTAAGTGCGGGCCATGAATTCTTGTCGTCTTCCCGAGAATTACCTTCAAGTACTTGAGACAAAACATGTTAAAAGAAAAGGTCAGCGATAACGCCGAGTGAATTCATAGAGTTTAATAAACCATCAATATAATATCGGTATAAAATTATTACCGAAAATCATTTTTGTATAAATCATTTTAATAGGCCATAAAATAGCCAAAGTCGTTTTATACAAATCCTTATCGAAAATCATAATATAGGCATTTGCCTTAAAAATCATTATACGAGCCAATGTCGTAAAAACATCATACAATACGTCTTATGACGTTGTATGAAAATAAAAACCGTTATATGAATATGGTTATAAAAACCAAAACACAAACATAATATCAATAGTATGACCCCGTATTGCTAGTCAGGCAATACATCGTAATTCGGAGCGTACAGCAGTATTTCATTAAGTTGGATTATTATAAGCCGCATGACATTGTTACCTTACTAAACCAAACAACGGGTAGCTAACCCGATACTCAATTTTCCCATCTAAATTAGCGTGTCGTCACAAAGGTCACGCTATGGAAATCTTCTCATACATAAATTCGCTTACCAATCAATGTGACACGACGGGGATCAACCGTCAAGGCGCGAACTGGGGTGATCGTCCCCAAATAGTACTATTATATGCACAAGCGTCTACCAAATCCCGGTAGTTCACAATTCATGCTAATGGGACTTTCAGTGACATAACCTAACTTTAATAATCCATTTAATATCATCTATCGGGTCTTTTAATCATTTATCGGGTCATACAATCGGGTCATTCAATCATTCGGGTCCAAATCAGTAAACAAACAATCGGGACAAATGGTGTCCTATTTTATAAAAACTAACATGTTATCTCCCTCGCGGTTTTATAAAACATTTATAAAAACATTTAAAAGAGTGCGAGGCTATGAACTCACGTTGATGTGAGGAAGCGGGTTATCGGCAACTCGGACGTACGGTACGTGCTTCAATCATGGAAACCTAGACAAATAATACTCGTCTTAGACTCCTGTCCAATGACTTTATAAAAATAACAATTATGTATACATATGATGATTTTATATATATGATGATCAAGTGGGTTTACATATTCTCGTTTGCTCATTTTAGTGTTATGTGTCGGTAACGTTTATACTAGTTTACTAGTTTTACCTATTTACGTATTTTAAGTCCAATAAACTTATTATAAGTTCTTTAACTTGTATTAATCCATGTCATGCTTATATTATCAGTATTTAAACTTTACAAGTTGGGCCCAAATGGGTTAAGCCCAATAAGTTCTTTTTATAAGTGTTTAACTTATTTAGTCCAATTATTAGTCCAATATGCTTAGTTAGCTCGTTAATGTCCGTATGTCCTATAGTTCGGGTTTTATCGGTTTTTACTTGTTATATATGTTTATATATCAGTATATAAGTTTTATAAAGTTTACATTAGACGGGTCCAACCATCTAAGTTTTATTTAACAAAAACGTTAATTTTACGGTATTAGCCGAAAAAGTCGTAAAAATCATGTTTATAGTTTTATAACTTATAAAACTTAACAAATTACCATTTATAAAATTTCCACTTAGTTACCATTGTACATATTTATATAAATGTATTATATAAGTTAGTGGGTTTTAATTTATATTTTATACTATTTAATTTTGAGTGCTTATATAATAGTATTATACTTTAATTTCCAAAATCTGATTTTTATTTTCATATTCACCAAAACTGCCATATCTAGAGTTCTATATGGAGATAGAAGCTCAAATTTTTATCACAATAACAACATGATATGTGCTCCATTTAACTCTCCTATAGATACTGTTGAATCATCTTCTAAGTATTTTGTAAAAATCTTCCAAAACAGTGAACTCAGATTTGTACTTTAAACTTGTTTTGATAATATCTCACTCATTACAATGATTCCATTGCATGGCCAACTCTCACATGTGTACAAGACCTATAGATTACTGTAAATTGATTATACTTCATCATTTTATCAGTTCATGACATGTTTCTTCACTGTTTTATACAGCCATCATTTTTAAGCAAGATTTTAGCCTTGTTTCTTATAGTTTTTCACCTTTTTAAGCATGTTTATCAACACCAAATCCCCACACAATATTTTTAATCATCATTCATCATCATATACATATACATAAGTAAAAGAAATACAAGATTACATAATCAAAAATAACAAGAGGATGAGGAGGAGAATCTTTATACCACAAAGTTGATGTAGATTATGATTTGGACATGGATTTTGATGGAGAAACTTGTGGATAACCATGACCATCTTCAAGACCACCAATCTTCATGAACACCTTGTGGAAAATCAGCCCTAATACTCCATGGAAACTCCTCCTTGGATGTTATAATCACCACCATTCAAGAGAGCTTCAAGAGGGCATCAACATATGTATGAATAACATAGGATTTTGTGGTTAAATTTGATCAATGATGGTGTTTATGGTGAGGATATGGACGGAATCTTTGAGAGAGAGTGAGAGAAAATGGTTGTTTTGCATGGATGGAAATGAGGGTGTGTGTGTAGCTAGTTGTTTTGACTAGTGGAAGCTTAACTTGTAAGCTAAAGTGACAAGTGGTTGCTACTTGTTTAAGGCTTGACACCTAAGGGTGTTGAGTCCATGGTTTGGCCGTTCCATGTTAGTGGGGTGGGGCAAGTGTAAACTTGTCTCATCCCACTAATTTACGGGTATTCTTCGATTCTAGTTTCCTCGATTTACGTGCCCCGGGTCGTTTAACGAAAAACGTTTTTATAAATTATGAATCAACAGCACAAAACGAATCCAATAAAAATTGTCTCATCAAAAACGGAGTTCGAAAAAGTAAATACGTAATCCTAGGGTTTCCGGTTTAGTCGTAAAGGACGTTAAAATAAAATCGTAAGTCCTAATTTCTTCTCGTAAATTTGTGAGTTTATGAACCAACACAAATTTAAAACTCCAAAATAATATTCACGGATAAATTTATTTTCTGAAATGTCGGACTGTCACCAAAGACGGTGTATGTAAACGTAAGCACGTAACGTAGAATCCTCCGGTTTAGACGTAGTCGACGCTACTTCAAGACGTAAATCCAAATTACTTCCCAAAAATAAGTGAGTTCATATTGTAACATTAAAATAATGTTTTCAAATAAATATTGAGAATAAAATATCAACCATAAATTGACGGATTGTCACAGAGGGGGTATTCAGCGATAGAGTGTGGTACCCCCGTCATATGCTTTGGCACCCAAGCGAATACATCGAGGTTTTCCTTAAAGAAGGAGCACATGTCATTCCTTCCTTTGTCAGAGAGAATTCCTCCAATGGCCACCTCTTGCTCTGGGTAATCAGGGTGGAGTCCCACCTTCCAGTGTGCGGGCGACGATCCTTCCTTTTTGGGAGGTGATTGGGTTGGCACCGTGATGGCGTGACATTCCGATGGTGGCACTGCTGAATTAAAGATAGTGACAATTCCCCCCTCAACCAGGAGTTTTATCATGTCGTGTCCTGTAGATGGGACTGCTCGTATGGCCAGGATTCCCGGCCTTCTGATAATACCATTGAATGGAGAGTGTGAGCGTATAACCATAAAGTTCATCCATGTTGTAGTTGAATATTCTTTATCTCTAATGGTTACTAACAATCTTAACTGGCCTATTGGCCAGATGGACTCTCCACTAAAACCTATAAGCGGCGACGTGGACGGCATTAATTGGTTTTTGATCTCTGGTCATAGTTGTACGAAACAATGTTCGTATAGAACTTCCGCGGACGAGCCTCCATCAACATACATGCGACGGGTATTCTGGTTTCCAATGCATACCTCAACCGTGACAGGTGCATCTGCCACGTTGCTTGCCGTGATAGGAGGGAATAAGATTTCCTTGCTTCGCGAAAAGTTTTGGCTAATTCTCTACTTTTTCCGGCATTGCCACGACTGAATCATAAATATGGTTGTGGGCTTGTCCTTTTGGAATTCTTTTTTATCATTCCTTTTTTTATCCTTCCCATCCTTCTAGTCCTTGCCCAGATGTTTTAGCTTTCCTGACTTGATCAGTGACTCGGTATGCTTCTTGAGCTGAATGCACTCGTCCGTGTCATGGCCTTTCTTATTATGCAACTCGTAAAAGCGATTCCCCTGACGACGATCGACCGGAGTTATCATGGTAGGAGGCCTTGGGAAGTTGGCTCCTTCCGTCAATACGATATCTCGGTATGTTATCTTTAAATGGGTAAATTGTCGTTCGAGCGTCCTCCTTTTGCTTGATTTTTGTAAACCGAGCTCCTGTTGTTGCCTTGATTGTTTGACTGCCTTTTTGAATGGTCATTCGACCGCTGGCTTTGGTTTCCCCTTGTGGGGTAGGCTGCGGACACGAAAGTCACCCCTTCCAAGAAATTTCTAACCCTTTTCATGAGTTCATCAAACTTTTCGGGCCGTTTATCGTTGAGGTGTCGAATTAGTTCCTTGTCCGTTTTTTCATGCATATAGTTGGAGATTTTGAGGACTTCTAGGCACGACCTTATCCGCGTGCATTCGTCTTTGAAGCGTTCTGTGAAGTCCTCCGTGGATTCTCCGGGCATTTGTTTGACCGTTGCAAATGAGACTGAGTCTCTATTATACTTTTTTCGCTGAGTATAATTTCTTCTAAACGTTGAGCGTAGCTTATCAAAGCTGTTAATGCTTCGGTAGGGGATCTTTTCAAACCAGTCGCGGGCATTACCAATCAGGGTTTGAACATCTGGCACCTTACAGGCATCGGCCATCGTTTAATTTTTGCTTGTACGGTGAAAACTTTGAGATGGTTGTCTGGGTAACCAGATCCATCGTAGATTTTGACACACGCTGGCATACGAAGCTTTTTGTCCTCAGAGTAATTCCGTATGCGGGTTGTGAAGGCATCTTCTTTTTCACTACACCATGGTATGGAGATATCTTCTTCATCATCCACATGATAATGGGAGTACCCGTACGTCCTCCCTCCTCACCTGATGGTTCAGAGGAAGAATACCTTGTGCGGCGGCGCCTTGGGTGATGGTCATCTGAGTCGGATCCTGAGGGATCGTGGTAGGGCGGTCCTGCCCCATCCCTTGATTGGCTATTGTAGCCGCTCTTACGAGAAGAGGTGGTGGTTTTATTTGCTCCCAAATCTATTCTCCTGAATACGCTAGTGCGGCGGTTATTATTCTGTGGAGTTTCCAAAGTTGCACGCCCCACGGATCCATCAGAATGATCTGAATCTCCCTGCGCCCCTTGCAATTCTTACATAATTCGATCTCCTATGCGCTCGAAGACATTCCGTGATCGTGGTTGTTCCTCGAGTGGAGGTTGTTCCTCGAATGGAGGTTGTTCCTCGATCCGGTGTCTTCTTCGTCTTTTTCAGGTTTGAAGAGGAGTGTCCCATGCGGCACTACCAAAATTGAGTCTATATTAGAGATTCCTCCGAAGATTCAATCTTTCCGTGATGACAGGGATGATCCTATCCATGTTCTGTGTGAGCACGCCTTCAATGTCTTCATCGTCGAGTGAAGCGAGCTCGTGGTCCATCTCTCCAACGGGTGGTCGTTGCTTTTCCTTGTTAGGGGCGTGCGGTGCTGGCCCCATCTTAGGTTTATCCAATGTAAGAGTGGGTGGTGGGGTATTCAGTGACTTCCCCGCACCCCAGAGGAGTGAAGCGCCGTGTTGCGGCTGTTAGTCCCTCCGGCCTACCTAGTGAGAGGTGGAGTAGGGGTTACGGGGATGTCTCCGCCCAATTTTTGGTTCCCTGCGTTGACGTTCCTTAGGTTTCCCTGATAAGTACTTCCCTTCTTCATCAGTAGAGTTTGAGTTTAGTGTAGGGTCCCACGGATGGCGTCAACTTGTTGATACAAAAGTTGGATGATCCTAGCTTGACCCGAATTAGGCTTAATTCGGGTGTCTAGGCTCCGGCTCTTGTACCAAGTGAAGTTTGGTTTGAGATCCTGCACACTAAAGAAACACGCTGTTAGGCTTACCGTGGGAATGTATCCCACGATTAGAATCCGACGTGAGAGTAACTAATTGGTTTAGGGTTGATAATGCGTTAGATGTGAGAGTAAAGAATACGATACCTTTGTGGAACCCTAGGGGGTTCCTTATATAGGTGGTAAACCCTAATGGGCTTTTACCAAAGCTTCGGCCCCAAATAAGGATAAGGACCACAAGTTTTGATTGTTATCTTCTAATTATGGTTAGTGTATATCCTCTCACTTAGGGTAAATCACAGTCCCAATTGAGTTGTGACTTTGTTCAACCCCGTTCCGGCCATGCCGGCCGGTGGGCCGAATATGACTCATGCAGCCACTGTTCATCCAAACCCATAGTCTCAAATGACATTGATCCAACCCATCCGTGATGGGCAAGATACGGGTAGCACCCGTGGGCCGGGTTCATGACCCAGATAGGTACTATACGTAATCAGTGGATATGACCGAATGAGTAGCACCTATGTCAAATAATACGCATGCAGCTTGACCATGCATATACAAGATTCTAGTGATGGTACCTGTTGACTTGTTGGCCTGGTCACGCGAGGTAGTGTACACCCGTCCGGTAGTTAGAGGTGGCTTGGAGTCAGCATGTCTAGAACTGCCCTCAATCTCATCCTTAGGGCAGTCTTTCATGCGATGACCTGGCTGACCACACTTGAAGCAAGCATTGCTAGCACGGCGACACGGCCCTGGGTGTCTGAGGCTGCACGTGGTGCAAATTGGGTAAGTATACCCTTCAACAGGTGCCCTAGCTGGTTGGGAGCCTGTTTCAGAAAGTATATGTGAGACATGATTATTGGGTACAAATTAGACAATGCAGGAAATCTTAAGACGTAATACCAGATGTAGCTGCACGGTTGGGCTGTGAACCTCTGCGGTCCTGCTCCCGCACGTTGCTATATTCCTGGTAGTAGATGTTGAAATGTCAGCATTTATGAATTTTAAAGCATATAACATAGAAATGAGTAAGTTTACGGACCTGCTGCGATTAGAGTTGTTGGCGTTGTTACGGTAATTGTCATTACCGCCACGCCTATCTGAAGCAGAACGGTCCTGAGTCTGACCGTTACCCTTAGGCTGATTCTGCTGCTGAGTAACCGGTTGGGACCGGTCCCCAGTCTTCTGCCTGAAAGATGCAATTGTAAAGAGTAAGATAAATATTTGGATAGTACTGAATTAAATGAATTGATCACCGCTGATGACGAAATATACCTCTTTTCAGGTCTTTCTGCCTCTCTAAACTCATCCCTTTCTTGCATCATCTCTAACTTGCGGGCTGCATTTGCCACATGTGCCACAGTATATTAAAGGTAGCACACACCAAGTTATTGGCGACAGATGTGAGAAGAGCCCAGCGAAAGTGATACGCCTGCTCCTCTACAGTTCCGGCTGTTGCGCCAAGGAATACAGCCATTCGACAGAACCTCTGCATAAACTCATTGTTGTTTTCCCCAGCTCTCTGTCTAATACCATGATCCTCCCTCTTATGCTTATCCTGCTTAGCTTTCGAGAAGAACTGCCCCATAACCAACTCCTTGAATTGTGCCCAAGTCAAGCCAGTCACCCAGTCATCGCCTCCATTCGACAGCTTACGTGCCTTCCACCATGAAAGCATGTTTCCTTCAAACTTGTAGCAAGCTAACCTTGCCTTAATGACGGGGTCACATCCCATAGTGTCAAAGATCTCCTCAATGTGAGTTATCCAGCTCTCAGCCTCAGCAGGGTTGTCAGTCTGCTCGAAAAATTTTGGACGCTGCTTATAGAACCTCTCCAGCCATGTGATCAGGGTAGCTGGAGGTGGAGGAGGAGGATTATGAGGGTGCTGATTGTTGGCATCTTGCACCTCAGCCCGAATCTCATTCCTCAGTTGAGGAAGCATAGCTGGCATAACAGCTTGGACTGCTACATTCAATTGTTCTTGTTCATGTGTTAGAACCATCTGACAATATAAAACAAAATGCAATGATTAAGCTGATAGAACATAATATATAATCATGAAAAAAAATTATGCATATAAACATGAAAATTTTTTTATGCATGAAACATTGTATGAATGCATGGCCAATGAAAATGACATGGGTTTGGGTGAACGCCTATGGGTCGGTTCACCAAAACAAAATGACATGACGAGGATGAACGCCTACTATTCGAATCATCAAAACAAAAATGATTCGATTAAAAGCACATGCGACTAAATATGGCCTGTCCTGTACCAGCCATTACTTAGTCAAAAATCCTTCAACAATGATACATGAAACAAATGCATGAAAACAAACTGTCAATTCTAGGAAGACAATAGTGATTACCCACTAATCGCAGGTCATGTTTTTAGAGCCTACAGGTCGAAACCTTGGGCTCTGATACCATAATTGTAACACCCTATTTTGATTAATGGAACGGCACAGGATAATTATGGCGTGACATCAAAGCATGCAAGGTAAATGTCCAAACATTAAATGACCATAAAAGGAAATACCGGAATCAAACATCGGTAGTCCAACATAAACTTACAGACATGAATATAAGTACTAAAATGGAAAAGGACTAAACAATGTCCAAATAAATGAAGTAATGTAATGTATGAAAAATGCATAAAGTAATGAAGGCTAGATAGCTTCCATTCGTATACACGTACTATCAAAGTCTACGAGCGTCCCTAAGTACCTGTCGTTTAGGAACATGAAAGGAAAACGGCTGAGCATAACGCCCAGTGAACGGATATACAAGCATAGCATGAAATGACATACGCATAATAAGACTAATAGCAGCGGAAATGTATAAGTCCTAGATAACCTGGAACATGTTCATAAAACTGGTTTTATAGTTTGAAAAGACTTATGTTTATATATGAAAACTGTATTAATTAGCCAATAGCTCATATAGGTCATGAGGTTCCATCGTGCATGAATACTTGGAGGGGAGACCTCATCATGCAATTAGAGGGAATGTCTCTAATTAATTAGTTTGGGTAGGAGGGATCAACTCCTTGTGAAGGATGCAAGACACACACCACATTCACCATGAAAATCCTGTAAAAACGTGTAACTAGGATGCACCCATACGCCCCACATGATAATATAAATATATGGCCAAAACTGTAAAGGGACGCCACGAGCAATCACTCCGCCGTGGGGAAGTCATAACACTGGTGCCTCCAGTGTTATGGTTATGGTACATCCATAATTAGGTGACATGGTCATGCATGTATACGGCTTAGGCATTTAAAACTAACATAAGCAGATCAAAACATATAAAACAAATACTTGGGAAAATAGTTGGCTGCAAACGGGCCATTTAATACATGGTTTTTGCTTAGCATTTTTGTACTTGATATCGTTCTCGGTATCTAATCGAATTGATCATGGTTAATGGTGGAATAGTTGGTAATGGTCACTAAAAAGAAGGAGTTGATTTTTTTATTCTACTAGAAGGGTAAGTGCGAAACGTAATTAAAATAAGCTAAAAGCAAATCTAGAAAAAACTATCACTTTTTCTCTCTAAAATTAGAAAAAAACGTGCAAATTTTGGAAATTAAAACGAAAATCGAGAATGGATCGCAGTCAATGCGATCGTGGTTTTTGGTCGTATCCTGGATCGCAATAAATGTGATCGTAACTGATGATCGCACTCCACCACAATCGTTACTTCAGATCGTACTCCAGATTGCATTCAATGCGATCGTAGCCAAAGGATCGTAGCCTACGATCGTAGCAATCGATCGCAGCCTAGTGATCGTAGTAGAGGTGATCGCGCTCAATGCGAACGTAACAAGTGATCGCACCCAAGGCAATCGTAGCTAGGTAATCGCAGCCACAGATCGCACTCAATGATCGTACCCACGATCGCAACGAGTGATCGTGGTGTGGATTAATGAGTGTTATCGTAGTGAACGATCGTACTACGGATCGCAGTAATAGATCGCAGGTAGAAACCCTAGGGGTTTATGCGATCACACTTACTCGATCGAACTGGGTAAAACCTCAAAGCTGTTACAATGGAATTCAATTGCAAAAAGCAAAAATGAATAAGCACAAATAAGCAAAGACAAATAAGCACTTATTCAAATCTCAACCAAATGAAACCAAGTATATTTAAGACACGAAATGAGAAACATTATGAATCAAACTTTAAAAAGACTAAACATTTAAGAAAACTTAAAAGTAAATAAGCTAAACACAAAATAAGCCAATAAGCATAATAAGCTCAAAGCTTAATCCATATAAAACTTAGATAGAAACCAAAAGATAAACTTTTTGATCTCATAAACATCAAGATTAAACAAAATCGAAGATGATTCCGGATCAAATATAAGTAAAAATCAAGAAAGGAAAAAAGAGAATGAAGATGAAAAACTTAACTCGAACTTATAGATTAATGATTCCAAAATACAAGATCAAATCAAAGCTTAAACATGAAAGGAAAGACAAGATGAAGTTCTAGTGAGATAAAGTTAAACACTTTCTCTCTCTAAAAATAAAACTAAACAAAGAAAAATAAACTAACTAACTTAACTAACACCCTCCTAATGTGTCATTAGGAGGGTATATATAGGAGGTGGGGAGTGCATGTGTTGCTTCCTTCTTTCTTTCTTCTCGTCTCGACTCGACTTAAATTCTTTGTCTTTCTCGACGTCGTCTTGGGATTTGTCGATATAAATTGAACTCGTCTTATAATTTTCTTCTATAATTAGACTTGAGTTCTTCGACTTCATTAAACTTCCGTCTTTAGACTTTTTCTTCGATAAATCTTCATAATAGGCCTTGGACTTCCGTTCTTTTTACACTCTTGATCTTTTGACTTCGTCTTTCGTCTTTTTCTTCGATAAAAGCCCGTGATAGCCCATGTTTTCTTCCTTTTTCATATTTTATCCTGAAACACAATAAAAACACAAACCACGCATAATTCCGACTTTTACGACATAAAATACACGTTTTGGTCTTGTTATTATTGGAAATAAGTGGTAAAAGGATAAGTGTTTTCACACTTATTAGGGACTCCTAATAAGGAAAGAGAATGTCCATACTAAAGGACGAAATATCCGTACCTTATGTCTAGTGAACGAGGAAAGATGAAAGGATGAAAAGTCCTACTCCGACCACACTATTGCTACATAGATAAGGGACATGTATGAGTTGTCTGATATCTGAGTATGTTACTGGTTCTTGTATATTCTTAGCTTGTTTTATATGTTCTTGTCTTATTTTACTATTTTAGATGGTATATTGTATTATTCATGTATTTCATGTCTTCTGATTATGTATTATCTTGCATTCTTGTATTATTATACTTGATGTGTAATCATAAGTAACTTTATATAAATAGCAGGTTTCCAAAAATAAAAAGTTTCCAAAAATAGAAAGTTTCCAAAAATAGATCAGTTTCTAAAAATAGAAAGTTTCTAAAAATAATAAGTTTCCTGAAATAGAAAGTTTTCATAATTAGAAATAAGATGGATTAATAAGCTAAAAATATAAGCTAGTGATAACTAGTTAAAAGTTATAAGTCATGAAATTAATAACATAGTTTATAATTAAATACTATAGGTTATAACTGATTATTAATTAATAATGATAGTAATAAGAATGTATATCTTATTGTAATAAAAAGTATTTAAAAACTATGTGCTCATATACTCCCCTATTTTAATTAGAATTTCTGTTTGAGGGGGAGTATAATGATTTCATAAACATTTGTTCCAAATTTTCATGACACATTATTCTCTCCATGTTTCATCACTAGTTTCACAAAAATTTCAATTTCATGCAATTTTTAAGGGGGAGAATAGTGATTAATATGTGATCAAAATGTTTTATGTTGGATAAGATATTTGATATAAGTGCTTTCTCTTCCTAATATGTGCTAAAAAAACCCTTCTTTTATGATGCACATATGTAGGGGGAGCGTTTTTGGTGATATAGAAAGTTTCACTAGCTACGATACCTATACCTACAACACAATTACTCACGAAGATATTGGTGTCAAAAGGTGGTTAGGTACTCGTCCTACGATCCTACCAGAACTGGAGGGATCTTCCCATGGACAATCCATTAGAACTTAGAAGTCCTTAGGAATGATGGAGTAGTTGAGTGTACGGGAAATGCCGACTAGTGACTTAAGCTAGCACTGAAACAATCACAACAAGGTGCTAGTTATGACGTCTTAGTAAACATTGAAGGGGTTGAAGAATGAAAAAGAAATGTAAAGATAAAGGGTGAAAAGAAATAGCCCTCCATACAACTTTGGCCGAAACCGGGTTAATACATCTACTATCAGAATCACGTTGATGATTTCTGGTATTGAAGACAAAGCATCATGGACCCAGTGATGCAATGCACAACCCTTCCCAGCCTACTCAATCTTCTCTCAAAAGAAGTTTGTTTTATTGTCACGGAGTTCAACTCATTTCTATCGACTTTCTCACTCCGAGATAGTGGATATTGAATAGGTGGCAGTCTGCTCCAGTCTCCGATCACCAAATAAATGTGCACTTATAAAGTCTATAGCCAACGAGATTCATCAGAAAATCCCATTAGGACACTAATTCCATATATCAATTGTTGTTCATCATTAAAACACATGCGATATTTTACAGAGTCCTATGGTCTATCCTTGTGATATTGCCAGAACATTCATAGTGATACTCTCTAGTATTCACAGTGATGAATGGAAATCCTTCTAGTGTTAACATCAAACAGCACTGCGGTAGGTCATATGTACGATTCACTTTGAATTGAACATATGTTAACTAGAAAACAACAGTGGTTTGATTCTTAATTGATTCAAACTCGTTCCAGGTCTTGACGCAATATCTTTATGATCTTGCCAGAACATTCAGAGTAATACTTTTCAGTATTTATAGTGACGAATGAAAATCCTTCCAGTGTCATCATCAAACAGCATTACAGTAGGTAACTTGTGCGATTCTATATGAATCAAACTTGTGTCAACTGGAAAGCAACGATGGTTTGACTCTTAATTGATTCAAACTTGTTCCAGGAAATTGAATTGACGACTTAATCAGCAGAATGGAACTGCATGATTCACTCCTTACTATGAATTATCTTTCGATATATTCAAGTATTGAGAACGGCTACCACAGTCGGAAACCCTGTCAACGAAGTTCTTTGAACTTACCTAATCATAGGTACAGTATTCGTACTGTATAACGAGAAACTGGAAGAATGCAATTGGTGGCGTAATCTCAAGAGTCGTGATTCAAGACCACATACTCAAGAAAATGAAGAAAGCTCAAGAACATCTAAAGACAAAGACTTCCGCTACTCTGATAATCAAGGGAGATTGTTAACAAGCTTTCAAGACAATACAAAACACGAGTATGTGGGGAAAGACACAAGAACACAAGCTGGCAAAGTCTCAAGATCAAGTCAAGGAAAAGATCAAATATCCAAGATCACAAGTCATGAAAGGAACGATGAAGGAACTCTCAAGACAACAAGCTTCAAAGTCTGCAACAACAAAGAAGTGAAGTCACATGTTACATGACCACCACTTAGGGGGAGATTGTTACAAGTATTTAAAGTGATGGTCAAAGAAGTGAAGTCACATATTATATGACCACCCCTTAGGGGGAGATTGTTAGAAGTATTTAAAGTGATGGTCATATAATCTACCGTTGCGAAGCTCGTGGAAAAAACTAGTTTATGGTGTCGAGAGTTCTATGTTATTGTTATGTTTGTAACGGGAACTAAGTCCGAACACACAAATTAGGAAGGCCTCCTAATCTTGTAAGCCTTAGTATAAAAGTCATAACCATCCTCATTTGTGTGTGTGTCTTCTATTGTATTTTCCATTCTTCTTGTTCTTAGAGAGAGAAAGTTCCTTACTTTCTCTCACTAGGAAAAACACTCTCTTTTTATCTTTCTTCCTTCTTTTTCATCTTAATCTAATATTCCATTCTTAGTTCTAATCTTGTTCTTCATCATCTTTATTTCTTGTGCTATTAGTCGTGTGATTAATCCTACAAGTGGTATCATTCGCCAAGGGATTCGTAGTTGGCTTTGGTGTTGATTCATTGTTGATTTTGGATATTGATCTTGTGGATTTTTGGTTTAGATTGGCGGATTTGATTGGAATTGGTGGTATATAGATTCGTGGATTGGTTTTTGGTTGATTCGTGGATTGGTTTTTGGTTTTGATTCGTAGGTTTTTGATTTGTGGAAGTTCGTATTTATCAGTAAAGCTTATTTCGGAAAAGGGTTTGTGTTTTCCGAAGATCACCTCTGTATCCAAATTCTCTTCTTCGGAAAAGGGTTTTGGATTCCGAATATCTTCTGTTATCCGAATTCATTTTTTTCCGAAGAAACACATTTTATCCGAATTCACCTAGTTTTTTTGAAAATTCCCCTTTATTCCGAAATACCAACTTATCCGAAAATCCTTAATTATTCCATAAAAACCCATTTTATCCGAAGATACCCTATTTATCCGAAATTGTCACTTTATCCAAAAAACCATCATTGTTCCGAAAAAGGTAATTTTATCCGAAAATTGCCATTATTCCGAAAAAGGGCCATAATTCCGAAGAAGGTGACATATTCCGGAGAAGGACCATTTATTCCGAAAAGGTAATTTTTTCCAAAAACGTCAATTTTTCCGAAAAACTATCATTATTCCGAGAAAGTGCAATTTATCCGAAATAGTGCAATATTCCGAAAAAGGGGTCTGTTATCCTAAAAGGTTATATATTCCGAAAATCCTCCATTTTCTGAAAAAGGTTCAATATTCTGAAAAGGGACAATATTCCGAAAAAGTGCCAATATTCCGAAAAAGGGTCCATATTCTGAAAAACTCAGTTTTTCCGAAAATTGAATATTTTTCCGAAAATTAATGATTTTTCCGAAAATACATGTTATTCCGAAAATAGCCAATTTATCCGAAAAACTACAATTATTCCGAAGATCTTAAAATATTCCGAAAATATTTTCAAAAAATGTGTTATTCCGAAAATAGCCAATTTATCCGAAAATACATGTTATTCCGAAAATAGCCAATTTATCGTGTGTTTTTTGCCTTGGAATTTTTGGTTTCTGGAGAGCATTTGTTTAGGGGATTTAATCAAATTTAAGGTATTTTCACTACAACACTCTGCTTTCTACGAATTGAGATCCTGTTCTTCACACGACTTCTAAGATGACATATCAACAAGACAGTGATGCTGTAGGTATTGAGAACTGCGATAGCACTGCCAGAAAGAAGAGGGATGCTGCATATCTCCAGTCTCAGCTCCTTATAGCACAAAAGGAAGAAGCACGAGTTCCACTTCTAGCCAAATGTCACACCCCACCATGGCGGAATATGGGGCGCGACGTATGGATATCATCACAACATGGCGTGTCTATAGAGATAACTATATGAAATAAGAAATGTCATAAAATTGAGACACAAAGTCATGACAATATCTCATCAGACTCAGGAGTCTAGGTAAGATATTGTCATGACTTTGTGTCTCCATTTTATAACATTTCTTATTTCATATAGTTATCTCTATAGACACGCCATGTTGTGATGATATCCATACGTCGCGCCCTATATTCTGCCATGGTGGGGTGTGACAGAATGGTATCAGAGATAATGGTTATAGAGAATTAGCTTGCCTAGTCGCGTAGCCTAGTCTATAACTTAAGGGTCCCTACATATAGGCGTCATAGGAGTATGTGTGCATTTTATATTAAGTGATGTGTTTGGATGTTATTTATTGCGATATTTTGACTAGTATGAATTAAACCATAGTAAGTTCATACTTAACTACATGTTATTTTCTTTACGAGTTTTGATTAGTGCGGGTGGAACCATGGTCGTATACGCTAGTCATTGTTGGATTTCGCTTAATTATGTTTTCATGTTCTTTATACATTTTGAATTTTGTCTACGCTGGTTAAGCTGGACTACGAGTTTATGTGTTTCGTGCATTGACTATGTTATTTTAATACATGGGGTTTTGGATCGTATCTTGTGTGGTTATGTGCTTGTGAGTTGTTGGATTATGTGTTATGTTTAGTATTAATTTCTTATAAGTGTCATCATAGGAGGGAGTACATTGGTGAAAGGGAACATGTATAATTATGGAGGCCTACATAATTATATATGTGCCACAACACCACTGGAATTTCAAGTATGATTTCATGAAAGAGAGTTAATACATGCTTGTATAGTATATGTTGGATGGATTTGAGTGTATGTACGCTTATGCCTATGTATGTAAAATTATTTTCTACTTACCGGTTGTATTCTTGGGATGGTTGCTAGCTCGTTTCTCTTTGAGATGTTTAACTTCTATAGTAGCGCATTTCTCGGGTTCTCATTTCACGTGTTTGTTTGTACGGTACTTTTGGCGTGAAGGATTTTGAGATGGTGGAGATTTCTTTCTGGGGTAACGATGTCTTTTGTTTCGAGTTATACATGGTATAAAAATAGAACTTGCAAATTGAAAAAAAAATAGTTGTTGGTAGTCGATGAAATAAGGAAGTGTCGGGATCATGTTTCAAATAAGGTGGAATATAAATTCTGTAACATATAAGCATGACACGGTTATTTTAAAATATTTTGGTTTTGATCACCTAAAGTTATTGTTCTTAAGTAAAAAAATTTGTTCTTATTTAGTGAAATATGTTAAAATCATGTAATTAATAGAGTTTTAATTTTCTGGAATTAAAATAAATTAGGTTCTAGTTTTGGTAATTAATGGGGGGTTTAGGATTTAAAAATCGTTTTTTTGTATAAATCGGAGTAGGCAGAAACTGTCGCTAAACTGTCAAAATATGTCGCTAACTGTCAGAAACTGTCGCTAATGCCTAGGCAGATTTTGAGAAAAATCGTTTTGGTCATAACTTATTCGTTTTTAAAGGTTTTTGGGTGATTCAAAAGCCTAAAATTATGTACTCGGAACATACTTTTCAAATATACAGAAAGTTTCGTAATTGGAAGTCAGTAGCTTGGTCGAATTAATTGTACAAGTGTTGAGTTCAAGGTTAATTTTCGGACAACATGGTTTAAACTCGTGTTTTGGGTATTTTGCGGTAATGAATAATTGGAAGGTTAACATAGAGATGAGTTGGGAAGGAATTTGAGAGTTCTTTAGACATTATTATACGTGGTTATATTTTGATGAGTTTTGATTTATGGTATTTATGAGTAAGACTGAAATCGGGGTGACAGTTTTAAACCCGTTGAGTTATGTGACGGCTCCTAACTTGGTTTCAAGACAGTTCTTGTTTGATGAGTTGTGAGATTTAGTTAGTTTGGTTACATAACTTTATGGTTTTGATAAGTTTTCTCGCGGACGGTTAAGGCTCATGTGTTGTTGGTTGAGATTATTTTCGTGTAAACTGAGTTCACGTTTGAACGTGAAGGTTTTATCAGGGATATGCATCCTCGTTTGTTTGCTGAGAATAAGTTTGAGTTTGGGAGTGAATCTCAGGACGAGATTTCTATTAGGAGGGAGTGATGTGACAACCGAGGTTTTGGGTTTGTCACTTGGTCTTACTTTTAGGTTATTTTATGTGTGCTTACTTGAATTGTGTGTTTACGCGTTTATTTTGTGTGAACGAGGTTGGTGTGGTTATCGTTTATGAGTATAGAGTACTCATAAGTAAATCGAGGAACGGTTATTTCATGTTCATGAGCTCACAAGTGGTGACTATGAAATGAAAATGGTGATATTGTGGTGTTTACGTATACGTATAAGTATTATAGTAATAGTATTTTTTTAGGATTTACGGTTTAGCATTTAGAGGTCTCGGGTGAGGTAACTATCCATATGAATATTTTTCCGGATGGTTTTAAGTCATTTAGGACTTATTTATAAAGTTTATTTCAAAATTTGAGATTTTTTATATAAGTGTATATTTTACGTCTTTTACGGTAAAACGCGTAAATTTGACTAGTTTTACGGTTTTGAGGTTTTGGAAGCTTTAGGAGCTGAAATAAATTAAGGAAAATTAAGGTAATATTATTAACATAATATTAAATAATAAAAATAAAAAAAAATTAAATTAAATGGGTATAGGTCGGTTATGTGAAAAAAAAAAAAGGGGAAAAAGCGAAAAAGGGAACCGGGCTTTTGTATATGGGCCAAGGACTTATTAGGAAAGTATAGAAAGCCTTATTTTTATCAAAACACTTCATAAAATCCCTGGAGATCAAGTATGAGTCGACATCCATGGAGAAAATTAGGGTTCTTCATCAAAAATCTTGTTTTCCAAAAAAATCTAAGGTAAAATCTTCAAACCCTTTTTAATAAAATTGTTTTTATGTTTAATTGATCATCTTATGATGGATTTAGGTTAGGTTTAATTTTAAAAACAGTAAATTTATGTTATATTAATCATAATTTGATGATTACATAGATTAGGGCTTGTAATTAGAGGGATTAGGGTTAAATAATGAGGTTGATTTTGTTAAACCCGTTTTTAAAAACTGGGCAGAATTTTGGGTCATTGTTTTGATCATATAGGGAGTTCTACAAACTCTTATTTTGCGATCCACATATCCCTGGAAAGATATTTGAAGTGGCTTTCCAATGCAAGAAGTTACAACTAAATTGGAGGTCGGGAAGTGGGTCAAATACAGGTTACAACAGTCGGAGGTCAAAACAGTTTTGAATTCAGCCTGTTTTCTTTTTAAGTTTTGGGTTGTTTGAGGTACTTAGGGTTGCATTGGGATCTTCTCACGAACATGAGAGATGTTTTATATATTGTAGTAAAGATCTGCACTTGGGATAAGATTGTGGTTTAGGGTAAGACCCTATAATGGTAATGAACTTTTCATACGTTTAAAATCAGTGAATTCTGGATAGGTAGCAATATATACAAATATATCTGGGCCTTAGTTGTAGCTTTAAGGTTAGGGCAAGTGGGAGGTTTTAGCTAACATGTATAAAAGTGTGAATATTCCTTTTATAGAAACCATAGGTATGTTTAAGTGGACGTTTGACTTAAAGTTTTGAGACCTAAAACTGGGACTGTTTTGTGTAAAATTATGAACGGGATAGCTATTAAACTTAACCAAGTTAGGGACTTGTTAAGGAAGGGTAATGGGGTGATTAGAGCTTAACAATGAGGAAATGTTATGGGATAGACTAGATGTCCATCATAGATTGATGAGCCATCTTAGTGATTGGTTCGTGTATTGATTTCGTGTTTTTGGTTTGTTAGCTTGTTGCTAGTGCGAGAACTTGTGAAGAAGCTATCAGGTGAGTTTCATAGTCCCATGTTTACTATTGATTTTGACTTCCAGATGGGATGGAAGAGACACTGTGTTGAGTTATTTTCTAAATTGATGTTGTGAATGTGTTTGTGATTTGAGATGGACTTGTGTGTACATTATGTGATTAACTGCTATGTGATTTTTGATTGTGTATGATTTGGATCGGGGGACACGTGCCGTCTCAGTTCTTGTGGTTTGACAAGGTAGTGGCCTTGTGGTTTGACAAGGTAGTGGCCTTGTGGTTTGACAAGGTAGTGGCCTTGTGGTTTGCCAAGGTAGTGGCCTTGGGATAGGTACATAGTGTGATCATCTATGGTACCATGATGTTGTTTGGCAAGGTAGGAGCCTTGGATTTTGGTTTGGAATGATTGATCTTGAATGCTAGTTGTTAATACATAATTGTAGCACATTGTCCATAAGTCCTTTTGTTGATGGTTGTTATTCACAGCTTGTAACTGATTTAGCGTTGGAGTCTAAACCTATGACTCTCACCAACTTTTTGTTGACGTGTTTTAGTGTCTCTTTCAGGTGATACTATGGTTAAGCATGAGAACTTAAGTGGCTAGGACTTGGAGAGAGTAGGAATGCATATAGAAGGATATCCCCGTTTCCTTCTTAGTTTTTATTTGTTCTTTTAATAAGTGATATTGTGGCACACATATATTTGTTTGGTTATGTTATTTGTTTGTCTTGGGTAAGCGGTAGGACTGTTACCTACTTACCTAGACACCTGCATTTGATGAGATATTGTCATGACTTTTGTGTCACCATTTTATGACATTTATTATTTCATATAGTTATCTCTATAGACACGCCATGTTGTGATAATATCCATACGTCGCGCCCCATATTCCGCCATGTGTTATTTCGAAAATAGCCAATTTATCCGAAAGTACATGTTATTCCGAAAATAGCCAATTTATCGTGTGTTTTTTGCCTTGGAATTTTTGGTTTTTGGAGAGCATTTGTTTAGGGGATTTAATCAAATTTAGGGGATTTTCACTACAACACTATGCTTTTTACGAATTGAGATCCTGTTCTTCACACGACTTCTAAGATGACATATCAACAAGACAGTGATGCTGTAGGTATTGAGATTTGTGATAGCACTGCCAAAAAGAAGAGGGATGCTGCATATCTCCAGTCTCAGCTCCTTATAGCACAAAAGGAAGAAGCACGAATTCCACTTCTAGCCAAAGAGTTTGATCTCATGGCATCTATGCAGAATATGATGAGGAAGAAGAGGTGACTACTGACTCCATCTTGATGGCTAATTCGCAACAAGCATCAACATCGGTAACCCAGACTGACAAAGCTCCTATGTATGATTCAGACGGCTACTCTGAGGTACCCACACATTTATATGATAATGACTTATATAATATGTCTAATCAGGAGGAAGAGTATACTGAGTCACTTGACCCCTACACTAAGACACACAGGGATCAAACGAATAATAGCAATATTATTTCTAATGCGCCCAGTGTGGACCTTAGTGGAGATCAAGTTGCCCAACCTACAACCATTCCTTACGAGACGCATGCGTATTGTAAATCATTATTTGATAAGCTTGCCAAGAATGTTGCTCATGCGAATGTGGTTAATAATAAGTTTAGAGAAACTAATGTCAAATTGACCACTGAGCTTGCGAGATATAAGGAACGGGAGAAATGCTTTGAGATTCATCATGCTAAAATCAAGGAACTTGAACAAGCTCATGCTACATCGGTTTATCAAGAAAAATGCACAACTAAGAATTTAAATGCCTTACACTTAAGTAGTGCTAAAAAGATAAGCGAATTGAATGATGAAATCACCTCTCTTAATAAACAGCTTTCAACTGAAAAATCTATTATTTTAGATTTAAAAGAAGAACGAAAAAAGCTGAAACATGATTTCAAATTCGTGAAGACGAGCTTCTTGAGGATTTTTGTAAAGCTCAGGAGAGGATTAGGGAATTAGACAACCTTTTGGTAAAACGTGGCCAAACTATGCAGACGATAAATATGCTCGCACCAAAAGTGAATGAGATAAATTACACTCGATACAAATTTGCTTTAGGTTGTCGTCCTCCTACTAATCCTGAATATCTTAAGCAAGTTCAAGCCACAAATCAACCTCTATATAATGGTAGTGTGCTCTTGTCTGATGAGCATGATCCTCCTAGTGTGCATGATTCTAAGGAAACTACTGATCTTGCAATAGAGACTCGTTTAAGAATGAAAAGGCTTGATAAAGAAGTGACACCCGTTTATTATCCAGATGTTAATCCTCCCACTGTTTTTGTTCGGTCTAAAATGAGTACTGAAATGATTTTGCTACCAAGTGAGGAATTAACGGATAACCCTCCTAAACCAAGTGTTGCACGACGGTATCTAAACGAGCTCAAAGATAATTTTGTCATTCTCAAAAGTGTTGTTAACTCCAAAATTACTGGAGGAAACTTTACGTCACCCGTTTACACTAAAGTTCAAAAAATTCTTCACAACGAGATTAGTCCGCTTATTAATCAAGTTGATGCTAGGATAAACAACCTTTAACATGCTTTTCTAAAAGAACTAGCCAAATTTGTTGAAGACTTTAAATATTTAGCGAAGGAGGCTGATGAATCTCTTGATAGAATTAAAGGTTTGAAAAGCGATCTTGAATTTTCTCGAAAGCAAGTGACAGTGGTGATTGCGATGAAAGTAACCCCGTGGCGATAAACATCTATGTGTCAGACAATGAAACTCTCCAAAATGAGCTTGATCGTACGAGAGAGAAAATGGAGTCTTATGTCATCAAAAAGGACAACGAATTCACCGATCTTTGGAATAAATATGTCAAAAAATGTGATGAATATAAGGATGACAAACTTTCATATGATAAAGCTTACAATGAAATGCAACAAACAACCGAACAACTGCAAGCTCAGTTAGGAGGTGAATGTCGCGACAGTGGGCCTTCAGCAAATGTTAATCAAAAAGAGTTCACGATTCTTCAACACCGACATGATTTTCTTTAGAAACATTGTCATTCTCTTGAACTTGCTTGGCAAAACAAAGTTGGAAAAGTTCCAAATGATGGTAACTTGCAAGTAAAACTCTCTGAATCATTTCGTGAATTGAATGAGAAGATTTTAGAAATTACTGACTTGAAAGGGTAGTTGCAAGAAATGGCCATCGCGATTGCTGAGTTGAAGAAACTTGTTGGAAAGATGGGTGGAAAAACTATGGAACCTAAGGTTGTAAAATCAGTTGTTAGACAACCCAATGCGTACAATGTACTAAAGCCATCTATCTTAGGAAAACCACCCTCTAATGTTTCTAGGTTATCTCCTAATACCGATGTGCAACCAACTGTTCCAAAACCAACCATATCACCCTATCTTCCTCCATTCAGAAAACCCAATGTTGCTAAACACAACAATGTGAATACACCTTGCACTACTCCTAAGAGTACTCCTAAGTGTGTGACTCTGACGTCCACAAAGAAATCCAAAGGTTCAAATGACGTTGTTCAAACCAACAATCAAGGGAAGGGTATGTTAAAAGGGATCACTCATAAAGTAAACCATGTGTATTCACCACCTAGTAAACAAACAACTGCTAGAGTTTAACAGACTCCTAATGGTAGACAACCAAAACCTAGGATCCCTTTCCAGCAACCTAGGAATTGGCAACCACCAATGAGTAGTCATGTATCGAAAAACGTGCCTGAACGGTCAGCAAAACCTAGGTACACAAGGACTTTCGAGAATCCCAAACTCCCTGTATTTCCCACGTGCAAAAAGGGCATTCACTATGGAAACCATGCTCATTGCATTCTTCAATACCTCTATGAGGTAAATTTTCGTTCCTTCTCACAGAGAAAGAATGTAGAATCCCATAAGACAACACATAGATTTACACCTGTCACAAAGAAAAGCAATGACAATAAATCTTCAAGGCGGATTAATGCAGGAACTATTTTCTCTCCTAAGAAGTCTTTCGTTGTGCAAGAGAACACTACTCCTAGATCTAGTCTTCAGTGGAAACCAACGGGTAGGATCTTCAAGGAAGTTGGTCTTAAGTGGATTCCCATCGAGAAGAGTGATGACACCTGCTCCAGCACTAATGCGAGTGTTCTGAATGTAGAAAATGCATTTGTTACTCCTAACACTAGTATTTGTGCACACTCTTCTTCTGTCATTGCAGGTACAACAACGGATTGTAAATCCACTTCTTCAAAGGGTTCCAATTCTTTACATTCGACATCACCCTCTTTTGCTGTACAAAGATCTATTTTGGATTATTTTCGAAAAAATTGAAAAAATAAAAATAAAAATACAAATCCTACAAAAACAAAATAAAAAATGAGAAAATCTTTCAAAAATTTAAAAAATATTCTTCTCGACATGTCTTTCAGTATCGATAATATGGACGCACCTAGAAATGTCACTCAATAACGACACGGGTGTGTACATAAAGCTCGAATGAAAGTTCAAATGTTTTCAAAACACGTCATTTCTTCTTTCTTTAAATGATTTGCAGTTACTTCAGATTGTGACTCGTGCCCCAACGAAAGGAAAGTTGATCACGTTTGATAACTTATCCTAAACAACGGGAAAAGAAATTTTCTCGGTCATGAGCTCACAATAAAAACATTCCATGTTTTTAAGTTCATGTAAACGACTTACAGTTAAATGTCAGACTGTAACTTGAACTCCAAATAAAGGAGAGTGTCTCTTTAAAGATAACTTATCCTAATAACGGGTAGAGCAATCTATCTCGGGTTCATCTTGTTACAACACATTCAATGTTTTAAGCTCAACATAATGGCTTATAGTCACATGTCAGACTAAAACCCTGTCCCTAAATAAAGGAAAGTCTTTTACTTACCCTCAACAACGAGAAATTCGTCTTTCTCGGTCATGAGCTTATATCAAAAGATTCAAAGTTTTAAGCTCATGAACACAACTTTTCTCGGACTTTTGAGCATAATTTTTCAAAGTATTTCAAAACAATGTGCTCATATACTCCCCTATTTTAATCAGATTTTTTTTGAGGGGGAGTATAATGATTTCATAAACATTTGTTCCAACTTTTCATGACACATTATTCTCTTCATGTTTTATAACTAGTTACACAAATATTTCAATTTCATGCAATTTTTAGGGGGAGAATAGTGATTAAAATGTGATCAAAATTGCTTCATTCTTGGATAAGATCTTTGATATAAGTGCTTTTTCTTCCTAATATGTGCAAAAACCTTCATTTTATGATGCACATATGTAGGGGGAGCCCTTTTGGTGATATAGAAAGTTTCACTGGTTACAATATCTATATCTTCAACACAATTATTCACGATGATATTGGTGTCAAAATATGGTTAGGTAATCGTCCTATGATCCTACCAGAACCGGAGGGATCTTCCCATAGACAATCCATTACAACTTAGAAGTCTTTAGGAATGATGGAGTAGTTGAGTGTACGTGAATAATCCCGACCAATGACTTAAGCTAGCACTAGAACAATCACAACAAGGTGCTAGTTATGACGTCTTGGTAAGCATTGAAGGGGTTGAAGAATGAAAAATAAATGTAAGGATAAATGGTGAAAAGAAATAGCCCTCCATAAAACTTAGGCAGAAACCGGGTCAATACATATACTATTAGAATCACGTTGATGATTTCTGGTATTGAAGATAAAGCATCATGGACCCAGTGACCCAAATCACAACCCTTCTCAGCCTACTCAAGCTTCTCTCAAAAGAAGTTTGTTTTATTGTCACGGAGTTCAACTCATTTCTATCTAGTTTCTCACTCCGAGATAGTAGATATTGAATATGTGGCAGTCTGCTTCAGCCACAGATCACCAAATAAACTTGCACTTATAGAGTCTAGAGCCATAGAGATTCATCAAAAAATCTCATTAGGACACTTATTCCATATACCAATTGTTGTTCATCATTAGAACACAAGCGATAATTTACAGATTACTACGCTCTATCCTTGTGGTATTGCTAGAACATTCAGAGTGATACTGTCTAGTATTCACAATGATGAATGGAAATTCTTCCAGTGTTAACATCAAACAGCACTTCGGTAGGTCATATGTAAGATTCACTTGAACTAGACATATGCTAACTAGAAAGCAACAGTAGTTTGATTCAGTTTTGATTCAAACTCGTTCCAGGTATCTACGCAATATCTTTATGATCTTGCCAGAACATTCAGAGTAATACTTATTAGTATTTACAGTGACGAATGGAAATCCTTCCAGTGTCATCATCAAACAGCACTGTGGTAGGTAACTTGTGCGATTCTATATGAATCAAACTTGTGTCAACTGGAAAGCACAGATAGTTTGACTCTTAATTGATTCAAACTTGTTCCAGGAAATTTAATTGAGGACTTAATCAGTAGAATGGAACTACATGATTCACTCCTTACTATGAATTATCTTTCGATATATTCAAGTATTGAGAACGGCTACCACAGTCGGAAACCCTGTCAAGGAAGTTCTTTGAACTTACCTAATCATATGTACAGTATTCGTACTGTATAACAGGAAACCGGAAGAATGCAATTGGTGGCGTAATCTCAAGAGTTTTGATTCAAGACCACATACTCAAGAAAATGAAGAAAGCTCAAGAAGATATAAAGACAAAGACTTCCACTACTCTGATAATCAAAGAAGATTGTTAACAAGCTTTCAAGACAACACAAAACATGAGTATGTGGGGAAAGACACAAGAACACAAGCTGGCAAAGTCTCAAGATCAAGTCAAGGCAAAGATCAAAGATCCAAGATCACAAGTCATGAAAGGAACGATGAAGGAACACTCAAGATAACAAGCTTCAAAGTCTTTAACAACAAAGAAGTGAAGTCACATGTTACATGACCACCACTTAGGGGGAGATTGTTAGAAGTATTTAAAGTGATGGTCAAAGAAGTGAAGTCACTTATTATATGACCACCCATTAGGGGGAGATTTTTAGAAGTATTTAAAGTGATGGTCATATAATATACCGTTGCGAAGCTCGTGGAAAAAAACTACTTTATGGTGTCGAGAGTTCTATGTTATTGTTATGTTTGTAACGGGAACTAGTCCCTAATACACAAATGAGGAAGGCCTCCTAATCTTGTAAGCCTTAGTATAAAAGGCATAACCATCCTCATTTATGTGTGTCTCCTATTGTATTTTCCATTCTTCTTGTTGTTAGAGAGAGAAAGTTCCTTACTTTCTCTCACTAGGAAAAACACTCTCTTTGTATCTTTCTTCCTTCTTCCTTCTTCTTCATCTTAATCTAATATTCCATTCTTAGTTCTAATCTTGTTCTTCATCATATTTATTTCTTGTTCATCATCTTTGGTTATCCGAAGAAGTAGGTTTATTCCGAAATACTATTTTCGGAAACGGGTTTCTGTTTTCCGAAGATTTGTTGTTTATCCGAAAAAGTGTGCTTATTCCGAAAAAGAAGGGTTATCCGAAGAAGATTTATCCGAAGAAGTAGGTTTTATCCGAAAAGTGGTGATTATTCCGAAGATTGATTTCTCCGAAGATCTGTCATTTTTCCAAAAAAGGTACATTTTTTCGAGTATCTCATTTATTCCGAAAATACTACATTTATCCGAAAAACTCAAGTATTCCGAAAAACCTCATTTATCCGAAAACCATACATTATTCCGAATATTGTCACTTATTCCGAAAACCATCCATTATTCAGAAGATTTTCAAATATTTCAAAGATTGTCACACATTCCGAAGAAGTGCAATTTTCTCGAAAAACCTCATTTCTCCGAAAACATTGCATTTATCCGAAGATCTCAATTATTCCGAAGAAGTTCAAATTTTCCGAAAATACTCAATTATCCGAAAATAGCAATTTTTTCCGAAAATGTGAAATTTTTTAACATCGAGTGTTTTTGGCCTTGGAATTTTTGGTTTCTGGAGAGAAAATTCTTAGGGGATTTTAACATCTTTTCTCCACAACATCAACCACACCTCATCACAACACATCCACTAAGATCCTAATCCATTCACAATCATCGACAATGTCTAACAACAGTATCAGCAATGCGACTGCAAATCAAATTCGTTTGGAACAAGGTGGCAATGGTAATCCACCTGTGCTCACTGCCGGTTGCTATGTTAAATGGAGATCTCGTTTTCTCATATTTCTCAACAGAAAAGAGAACCGAACTGCTCTTCATCACTGCCTTGAGAATCCAGCTCCAGTTTTTGAATTCAGACCCATTACCACGCAAGCAGAGGATGGTACTTCATCATCAACACGAGCTATGGAGACTTTCTATACATGTCCTGCTGAGAAAAAGAAACTCCTCCAAGCTGAAGCTGATGCTGTGAACTACATACCCACTGGGATTGATAACGATATCTATTCCACGGTTGATGCATGTCCTAATGCTACGGAAATGTGGAATGCAATTCATCGATTGAAGCAAGGTGAATCAATCAATGTTCAAAATCTCGAGATTAATTTACTTTGGGAGTTTGGAAAATTCACATCCGAAGATGGTGAATCCATTGACTCATATTACTCGAGATTCTACAAAATGATGAATGAGCTTGTTAGAAATCAGTGCACCATCTCCAATCATCATGCTAATGTTCAGTTTCTACTTCAACTCAAACCGGAATGGCAAAGGTTCGTGACTTTGGTTAAACAAAGGGAAGATATCAACCCCATCTCCTATCACAAACTTTATGATATCCTGAAACAACATAAGAATAAAGTGAATGAACTAAGGGCTGAAAAGGTAGAACGGTCTGCTAACTCAATTGCTTTTGTGGCTGCTACTTTAACAAAACCCGTACACCGTCAACAACCACCTACTCATTCCTAAAAATCATCAAGTTCATCCACCAAACCTCCAGCTACTGCTAAAAAGGCAAAAGTAATTTTCCCCATTCCATCTTTAAAGTATGACACTGAGTCAGATGGAGACGTGATGATGAACAAACTTCAAGGGATACGAAAATTGAAGAACTCATGTCTTTACTCACCATAACTAATAAGAAGATCTACAAACCTACCAACAACAACCTCAGATCATCATCCAATGCTCGATATAAGGAAGTTGATCATGCACCTAGGTATGATCGTGAGGCTAGGTATGATAATCAGAGGATGTCGAATCAAGTTGGGGCTAGAGATACTGTAGGCACTCCAGTTGTGAAGAAGACTGGGATTCAATGCTTCAATTGCAAGGGATTTGGGCACCTGGCTAGGGAATGCAAGAATCCAAAACGGGTTAAGGATTCGGGATATCACAAGGAAAAGATGTTGCTGTGTAAGAAAGAAGAAGCAGGAATTCCACTCACAACAGGATGAAGTTGACTGGCGTGATGACACTGATGATGAAGCCGATGATCAAGAGTTGGAGGGACATTATGTGTACATGGAAAAGATTTAAGAAGTGATTCAAGACACTGTTGATACTTCTGGACCTATCTTTGATATCGAGCCAATTGAAAAGGTACCAACATATGATAACTATAATGTGTTTGCTAATGAACGACGGCATCCTGAGCAACCTGAAAGCATCAATGACACATATGTAATGGACACGGAGGATAGCATTATCTCTACGGATTTACAACATATGTGTAATAATGACGGTAATGCTGCTCAGGATACTGACTCGGACGAGCACCGTGATTTGCTTGCGTCTATAATTGATTCTTTAAAACATGAAATTGAGGAAAACAAAGAGGCAAATAAACGTTTGAAGCAAGCAAACACATCCTTAGCCGAGGAGATAGACAGGCTTAAAGAGTGTGATTATGTAAAAGAAGTTGATCGACGAGTTGCAATAGCTAATGGTTTGGTATATGAACGTAAGGTGCTCAACGAACAATATTGTTCTGAAGTAACACACGAAACTCATATTTCATAACAAAAGATATCGGAACTTGAAGAACAACTGCTGCTACATACACTCCAAATTACTGAGTTAGAGTCGGTTAACAAAGAACAAACTGAGCTTTATAAAACTCATGAAGAAAAGGATATTGAAAAATTCTTGCTTTGGAAAAGAGAGTCGAAACGTTAAACAACATTGTTTACAAAACGGGTCAGTCTACTCAAACAATGGATATGCTCAATAGAAATATGAAAACGAGTTTTGTCAAGCCTGAATATCTCAAGAAAGTTCAAAGTACCAAGCCTGCTCTTTATGATATCAGTTGTTATGTTGATAATCTTCCTCTTATGCTTTCCCCTGACTACGACGAAATCATTCGTCAACAAGAAGAAAGTCGATCGAACTTAAGTGACCTAATAAACCTTTCTGATTCTGATCATTATATTAAGTTTGTTCCTCAAAAAGAACTTTCTAAAGAACAAAAGATGTATAATAGAGTTCCACCACCAAGTGATGAACCCCAAAAGAAAGTTTCTTTATAAAGGAGTTTCAAAAAGCAATCAATTTTGTTAGAAAAACAAATTTCGGAAGAAAAACGAAAATGGGATGAGAAAAGTAAAAGTGTTCAGCAATTTGAGTTTATGAAACAAGGGGTTTTAAATTTGTACAAAAGGTGTCACCGATTATGAAAAAGTTTCTAGAGATACCGTTTGGAATATTACACCTAACCCACAAGTAGAAGTCGTCATTCAAGAATGTATTGTTCCAACCATCGATGATCTTTCAAACAATGTGGAAATGTTTTATAACGCTCTCACTGAGTAAATGTTAACTGATTTAAGTTATGTTAAATCTCTTGAAGATGAAGTTGACATTCTTCAAATTAAATTAAAGACACAAGAACACCAACTTTCTAACGAAATTGATCGACTTTCTAAGGAATACTTTTATGCTGACCATATGAATGCTATACTTGGTATGTATACCGATCTTGATCAATATTGTCATGTAGCATGTCTAGTGTCAGAATCGGACGAGAAATGTTGCAATCTTGAAGTAGAGCTTTCGAAACAAATTCAGTCATATAACAAACTTTCGAAAAGTTTTTCCCAACTTGAGAAACACTCCATTTCTCTTGAACTTGCTTTACAAAAAGGTGAAAAATCTCATAATCATAAAAGTGTCAAGAAATGGCAGCTTCTTCGGTTCGACAATTAAATGAAAAAGGTTTCGAAATAAATGATTTGAAAGCTCAGCTACAAGAAAGGGACATAGCCATCAGTGAGTTACAAAAACTCATTGACAAAATGAAAGGAAAGTCTGAATTAGGTAAACCGTCCGCCGTTCGTCAACCGAATGCGGTTAAACGCCCTAAATCATCTATTTTGGGCAAACCCCCAAAGACTTTGCCTAAGTTGGGAACTGATAAGTGCACAAATGTGATAGCACCTGGAATGTATAAGATGAACACTAGGTCCACTCAAACTGGAACATCGCGGTTACCTCAGAATACTAGGAAAACTAATCAATGTGTGTGTGTTCTTCTACAGGAGTAACTCCCACTACTAGCGTTAGCGGACCACGGCTTAAGAGCACTAGAATTAAAGATAGAGTCATGCCTAACAATAGTCAAGGGAAGAAGATGGAAGTAGAAGATCACCGTAGGAATTTTAAGTTTTCTAAGAATAAAATGTTTGTAACTGCATGTAATGACAGTTTGAATGTTAAGACTTTGAATGTTGAATTTGTTTGTGTTAAATGTGGAAAATATGTTTGTAATTTCAATCATGATGCTTGTGCTATTAATCATAATGGCGTGAATGCTAGAACTAGGAAGCCTATTCTTGTGCCCACTAGTACTAGAAGACCCACAAGAACTTTGAACCAATCCACTTCTCAACCACTTAAGAAACTAACTGCGTTAGAATCCACTACTCTGCGAAAACAAAACATGTTAAAGAATATTTATGAGAACATAAGTAGGACATGTAAACAGGGGTACTCAAGATTTACACCACCTGGATACAAATGGGTACCTAAGACAACCACTATTCTAATTGGGTCTATGAATGTTAGCTTGCCTTTAGCATCTAGGCCTACTAATATTTTGGAACCCACTTCTATAAAGGGCTCCCATTTGTCAAACTCTACATTGTCTTCTAATGCTTATGCAGCTCGTCGAGATCATTCTCTTCATAATGGACTCTGGGTGCACAAAGCACATGACGGGCAATCTCAAGCTTCTACTTAACTTCGTGGAGAAGTTTCTGGGTACGGTACGGTTTGGAAATGATCAGTTTGCACCGATACTCGGATATGGAGATTTAGTTCAAGGGAATAATACTATAAAACGGGTTTATTACGTCGAGGGACTGAATCACAATTTATTCTCGGTTGGTCAATTTTGTGATGCGGATTTGGAAGTGGCTTTTCGGAGAACTACTTGCTATGTTAGAGACTACGAAGGGAATGACCTTCTCACAGGTTCTCGTGGTTCTGATCTCTACACAGTAACTCTTCAAGATATATCTTCATCAAATCCAATTTGCTTAATGGGGAAAGCCACATCATCTCAAGCATGGCTATGGCATCAACGACTGTCACATCTCAACTTTGACACCATCAACTTGCTTTCGAAGAATGATATTGTGACGGGTCTTCCTAAGTTAAAATTCGTCAAAGACCATCTTTGTTCTTCTTGTGAGTTGTGGAAATAAAAACAGAAGTCTTTCAAATCAAAGACTACCCCAAGTTCAAAAGGGCGATTGGAACTTCTACACATGGATTTATGTAGTCTCATGCGTGTAGAGAGTATTAACAGGAAAAAGTATACTCTCGTGATTGTTGATGATTACTCTAGATACACTTGGACGTTCTTCTTAACGTCCAAAGATGAAACACCAGAGTGTAATAACCCCAACATTAAAATCAACAATTAGACCGAGATTTATTCTTATTTCTAGTATTCGGATCAATATTTATTACTCGACTTTTATTTTTCATGTTCGTTCGACGAATAATATTGATTTCTCGGCTAATCGGCGAGGTTAAGGCTTTAATGTATCCAATAAGTTTTAATTATTATTTATCGACAAAGTCTATGTCCATCATCGACCATAAATATCCTCGTTATGACGTAGAAATATTTTTTGTTGTCGTCGTTTTAATTTCTCGTTATATGAGAATTCTTGATAATTTATAATAAACCTTTAAGTGTCATTCGTTTATATGATGCGTTAATGTTTATTAAATAATAAACCCTCATTTATAAATCGAAATAAAAACGTTCTCTGAATGTCGAATTTTTATTTTATGTTAAACGTTTATTTTTCGTGTTTTACGTGTATCTTTCAAATCGCGTAACTTTAAAAGTATCGAGCTTCGATTATACCTGCTTTATCACCACATAGGACAGAAATTTAACTATTATAAACTACGTGATACATGTGTCTCATTCTTAGATCTTGCACAATATAGGAAGACACGTCTCCATTTTAGATGTATGTACATATTCATGTACCGACACTTAGCATCACATTTCTTTATTCAAATGGCACCACCATTTTGACTTTGTCCTTCAACTCACACGATTACATCTATTCTACCAATATCAACAATATTATGTCTAGCTAAATTAGGTATAATACAAGATTTGTGGATTGGAGATACTAGTAGAACAAGGAGATTTGTTGTGGTCATATTTGTTCATCATCCTTTGTAAGGATCTCTTTTCTAATTTTTATTGTAATTTTATTTGTAAATTTATTTTTAAACATTGTAATTATTATCTTACTTATAAAAATAATGAATAATCTATATCAGTTGAAAAACGTAGTGTTTTGTATAACTCACTAGGTTTTGAGATTTGGATAATTATATAGAGTGATAGTCCTTTGTTTTGTGGCGATTTGGCCGGGTCGCTCGTCTCATGACGATACCCGATGAATTATATATGGCCGAAACGATAAAAAGTACCAAATCTAAACATGTCGTATAAACCGACTGAAAACTCTAATAAGTACTCAAAACCATTGAAAAAGGTAAAACTATAGATTGTAGATAAAAATATGAGAAACTATAATCAATTGGATGGTCCACCATTTCATTACGGTTTGGAAATGGCGGCCGAAACGGTAGAAACGATGTTGGCTGCGAATGACAGCCAACACTTCTAAGTATGAAAACTGGTCATTAATCTATGATTAAGCATAAGTTAAGGTTAATTGGACTTGAAATCAGTAAAGTACATGGGTTTAGGATAATTATGATATAAAGAACTCACCTTGACGACTTACGGTTTAGGAGAAACGATTTAATCTACCGGGCATGTTGTAAAATTGACGTAGTTGAACCGTAACAATAAAATATGTCACTTGGTCCTTATTATAAAACCCGAGGTGGTAGGATCTACTTATCGGGAAGTAGAGACCCGTTCATATACTGATGGTTGGAAAACCCGAGACTCGGCCAACATGAAATATTAAGTGAACATCTTTTGGATGCGTTTTAGAACCTGAAAACTATATAAAGTGGATTTGGCCAGAAAAGCCCAACATACACTTATAATGGCTATTGGGCCATTATTGGAGTTGAGATTCATAATAAGCTTGATACTGATTTTGAAATAGACATAAGTCACATGAATGTGTAATGGGCCACTAATGGGCTAGAATTGGCTTAATTTTCATAATGGGATAATTCATAGTAAATTGTTCCAAAAGTCTTACGAAAAGTTTTATAAAACTTATGCAATGTCCAAACTTACTAAAGTGAACTATTTACATATATGTATGGCATACGTATAGACTCGAGCCTAAGACGCGTCTCGTCATTATAGGTCTCGTCCAGTCATATGTCGACCGCTGGGCATCTCATTCTTGATCAATGAGCGACTGATATCTCGTGAAGTCGTGTATCGACTATTGGATGTTTGTTCCTCGATAAACGTTGATAGCTATATCAGGTGAGTTCATAGCCTCGCTTTTACTGTTTTATATGTGTTTATAAACCCGCGAGGGGGAATACATGCTCTTGGTATAAAAATATATGATGTTTATATATATATAGTTTTGAGAGAATACATGTTTATGAATAAACATGTGGTTTGCTGTATGCTATAAACGAATACATGTTGTTGTAAATGAATGTAAGATGGTTGATTATATGCTTTTGAAAGATGAACACAAGCGTTGATTGTATTGATTGTGAACCGCTATTTGCTAAGTGCTGTATTGCCAAAATTTGAAAGTCCCTAAAACCCATGAACCGTTAACTACCCTTGTTGGGTAGGCGCTGGTACAGACGGATGGATCCATCGGGGATGGCCCCCACCTGGGCAGGTCGCACCTGTGGGTTGGAGGCTCAGCCAGGTGTGTTGTATTAGAAGTAAGGGGGTATTCGGCAAAATACCTGACTAGGGCATTATTATACTTAAGGCTTCGGTGTCATGGCTTAGTAGAATAGCGTGGACTTTGGGTATTGCATGTGTTGCACTATCGACAGTGGATGAGATTCTTGTGTTCAAAAGCTTTATGGTTTATTTAAAAACCCATTATTGTTTATTAAAAACCTATGAATTCACTCAACCGTTGTGTTGACATGTTAGCATGTATTCTCAGGTGTATATGTTTAAGAGCAGCTGGAGCATGGATCCGCGCGGGATAATGTAAAGGCAAAGCAAACAATTTCCATTCGATAACTTTGACAAACATTTATATTTTTATTAAAGTTTGAAATAGTTGTTGGGACCTCTTTTTAGTTAACTCTGATTTAATAAAATTATCGAATGGTTTATTTTATAAAACGTCTCTTTTGAGGTCGTTTTCTATGACTGTGTGTGATGTGCTATGAAGTAACGCCCAATGTTGATATTCTGCTGCCTTGTGAAATCGGGGGTGTTACAGATTGGTATCAGAGCACTAGTTATAGCGAACTAGGTCATTTTTAAAACCTAGACTATAATTGCTCTTTCGTAAAATTGTTTGATTGCCTTACAAAGTATTCGCGCGCTCATGGCTCCTAGAAACCAATGCTTGGTTGTGATAATGTGATCTTGTGTGTATGTAGAAATGGTCGTATGTATATGAATGTATATACTATGGTATTTAAGGGCATTCTGCATGAAGCAATGGTCCTTACGTGATTGTCGTAGATTTTATGATATGGATTTATATAGAGTTTGGCCTCACCGCCAATCACCTTTCTCGATAATTAATTAATTATCTGAATACGAGTATGGAACTCGTTTGATATTTTGGGTACATATATGTTGTTTCATATCTATCGCATATCGACAAAATTAAGCTCGATTTTTGCTATCGCATCGTGATGTGTCATTTTAGGACATCTCCTTTTGAAACGTAATTGATAAGCGTATTATTATATTTCTGCACTCCTTATGATTTTAAAGAATCATTTCTTCAAGGAGACATATTCTACGTAATATAACGTTTAAAATTTAATTGTGTTTGACTACGTTTTGTGGCGAAAAGGAGGATGCCAATGTTGGACCTAATATATATATATATATATACCCAATCAACTATATATTTGGGTACAACAAAGATATGCTCATAGTAGTCATTCGGTTGAGTGACTTAATACCTTGTATCTAAATGGAATGGGACATTTAGATATAGGATATTAAATCGCCCAACTATGTGTCGTTTAAGGTTCTCTTATTGAAATGGATTGGGACATTTGAATAAGAAAGTTTTAAACCACTGGACCTTAGATTGTTTATGGTTTCTTTATTCAGATGGAATGGGACGTTCGAATACAGAAATCATGGATTAAGTTTGACACCCTGTACTTTTCTTGGCATTTAATTTGGTTATGATATCGTGTTTTATGACGGTATTACTGAGTAGGATGATTTATAATCGTCTTGTTGAAATAAATTGGGACGCCTTTTTATTTGAACAAGAAAGTTATAAGTTCCCGAACCATAAATTTATAATTCTTGTTTACATGGATTGGGACGCCTTTGGATGTAAACAACGATTTATAAATGAGTGGGCTCAAGTGTGCCTGACTTGGTTTGTAATTATTTTTTTTATACGGACATACTTCTTCGACTCGTGTTTCGTTGGTATGAATCATTCATTACCGTCGTCATTATGGTTATTACTGATTATCGTCTATGTACGAGTAACCCATTAGTATCTTCCCAAGTTGTGATTTGTCTTTATGGACCATTTATAATGTGCCTCAACTATCGTAAGCTTGATAAGCTGATCGTTAAGAACCATTACACGTTCCAAGGATAGATGACTTGTTAAATCGACACTAGTATGTAAGTGTGTACTTGTGGATCGACCGACGATTAAGTTATCACTGATAGCTTATCTTGGATGAAAAGATTTTGAAATTTTGCTTGTTATTACGGATGGTTCATCAAATAATTTTTCAGACGTAACGAGAATTATCTTTTGGGTATGGATCCGTTTTGTGAGCACCCTGTAATGTCATTTGGGTATGGATCCGTGTGTGAGCACCCTCTGATGACGAAAATATTTTTCGATTTGCATCTATGCAATCAAGATCGTGAACATCCTTTAACTTACAAACTTTCCTCTAACTAAACTTATCCGAAGATCTTGTCAAATATTCTTATTTATCATGGCTTGGTTGTTTAGCAAGCATGAGTTAACTTGATTGAACTTATTGATTTGGCATGGCTTGACTACTTTGCAAGCATGTCGTAATATGATTATATGTGCTTAATGATGGTTTTTGTGTTTGATTTGGATCGTAGTTCTTTCCATTGAGTAATGTGTACTCCGGACGAATTTTCGTATCGATGAATTCCCTTTTGACGGAATAGGCATGCATGTTTGAGATCATGCCAATAGGTGATTTTGTACGACTAGTAATAATTACCTCGTCCTGAATATTTTGTAATGTTTTTCATGGAATTATGTACTATCAATGTGATTTTTTTATGATGTAGTTTCTTTTACGAGAACCGTGATCGATATGTGTTTCAATTTGATCGATGTGATCACCGAGGTTTTGAATTGATTGTCGCATTGAAGATTTTTCAAATGCGCCTACTTATTTCAACTATTCACTTGTCATGTGGAATTTTTCGAACTTATGTCGACCGCCGCATGCTTGATAAGCTAGTAGTAATGTACCTTGAAGCACTTTCAAAAATTGACAGCTTGTTAATTTTTCGCTTTCAATGGCTTCTCTTTCGAGTTATGTATTATTCTTTCCTTATAAGGATTGAAGTTACATTCAAACCGTTCAATTGTGCCTGTTATGTATACTCATTGCTTTGACTTTTGTTCAACCAACATTCGTTAGAAAACTTGGTGATGACTTGTCTATTCCTCACATCTTCGCCATTAAACCAAAGACGATTAAGACGAATTAAGCGCCGGGACGTCGCTTCCTAAAGGGTTAGATGATGTAATAACCCCAACATTAAAATCAACAATTAGACCGAGATTTATTCTTATTTCTAGTATTCGGATCAATATTTATTACTCGACTTTTATTTTTCATGTTCGTTCGACGAATAATATTGATTTCTCGGCTAATCGGCGAGGTTAAGGCTTTAATGTATCCAATAAGTTTTAATTATTATTTATCGACAAAGTCTATGTCCATCATCGACCATAAATATCCTCGTTATGACGTAGAAATATTTTTTGTTGTCGTCGTTTTAATTTCTCGTTATATGAGAATTCTTGATAATTTATAATAAACCTTTAAGTGTCATTCGTTTATATGATGCGTTAATGTTTATTAAATAATAAACCCTCATTTATAAATCGAAATAAAAACGTTCTCCGAATGTCGAATTTTTATTTTATGTTAAACGTTTATTTTTCGTGTTTTACGTGTATCTTTCAAATCGCGTAACTTTAAAAGTATCGAGCTTCGATTATACCTGCTTTATCACCACATAGGACAGAAATTTAACTATTATAAACTACGTGATACATGTGTCTCATTCTTAGATCTTGCACAATATAGGAAGACACGTCTCCATTTTAGATGTATGTACATATTCATGTACCGACACTTAGCATCACATTTCTTTATTCAAATGGCACCACCATTTTGACTTTGTCCTTCAACTCACACGATTACATCTATTCTACCAATATCAACAATATTATGTCTAGCTAAATTAGGTATAATACAAGATTTGTGGATTGGAGATACTAGTAGAACAAGGAGATTTGTTGTGGTCATATTTGTTCATCATCCTTTGTAAGGATCTCTTTTCTAATTTTTATTGTAATTTTATTTGTAAATTTATTTTTAAACATTGTAATTATTATCTTACTTATAAAAATAATGAATAATCTATATCAGTTGAAAAACGTAGTGTTTTGTATAACTCACTAGGTTTTGAGATTTGGATAATTATATAGAGTGATAGTCCTTTGTTTTGTGGCGATTTGGCCGGGTCGCTCGTCTCATGACGATACCCGATGAATTATATATGGCCGAAACGATAAAAAGTACCAAATCTAAACATGTCGTATAAACCGACTGAAAACTCTAATAAGTACTCAAAACCATTGAAAAAGGTAAAACTATAGATTGTAGATAAAAATATGAGAAACTATAATCAATTGGATGGTCCACCATTTCATTACGGTTTGGAAATGGCGGCCGAAACGGTAGAAACGAAGTTGGCTGCGAATGACAGCCAACACTTCTAAGTATGAAAACTGGTCATTAATCTATGATTAAGCATAAGTTAAGGTTAATTGGACTTGAAATCAGTAAAGTACATGGGTTTAGGATAATTATGATATAAAGAACTCACCTTGACGACTTACGGTTTAGGAGAAACGATTTAATCTACCGGGCATGTTGTAAAATTGACGTAGTTGAACCGTAACAATAAAATATGTCACTTGGTCCTTATTATAAAACCCGAGGTGGTAGGATCTACTTATCGGGAAGTAGAGACCCGTTCATATACTGATGGTTGGAAAACCCGAGACTCGGCCAACATGAAATATTAAGTGAACATCTTTTGGATGCGTTTTAGAACCTGAAAACTATATAAAGTGGATTTGGCCAGAAAAGCCCAACATACACTTATAATGGCTATTGGGCCATTATTGGAGTTGAGATTCATAATAAGCTTGATACTGATTTTGAAATAGACATAAGTCACATGAATGTGTAATGGGCCACTAATGGGCTAGAATTGGCTTAATTGTCATAATGGGATAATTCATAGTAAATTGTTCCAAAAGTCTTACGAAAAGTTTTATAAAACTTATGCAATGTCCAAACTTACTAAAGTGAACTATTTACATATATGTATGGCATACGTATAGACTCGAGCCTAAGACGCGTCTCGTCATTATAGGTCTCGTCCAGTCATATGTCGACCGCTGGGCATCTCATTCTTGATCAATGAGCGACTGATATCTCGTGAAGTCGTGTATCGACTATTGGATGTTTGTTCCTCGATAAACGTTGATAGCTATATCAGGTGAGTTCATAGCCTCGCTTTTACTGTTTTATATGTGTTTATAAACCCGCGAGGGGGAATACATGCTCTTGGTATAAAAATATATGATGTTTATATATATATAGTTTTGAGAGAATACATGTTTATGAATAAACATGTGGTTTGCTGTATGCTATAAACGAATACATGTTGTTGTAAATGAATGTAAGATGGTTGATTATATGCTTTTGAAAGATGAACACAAGCGTTGATTGTATTGATTGTGAACCGCTATTTGCTAAGTGTTGTATTACCAAAATTTGAAAGTCCCTAAAACCCATGAACCGTTAACTACCCTTGTTGGGTAGGCGCTGGTACAGACGGATGGATCCATCGGGGATGGCCCCCACCTGGGCAGGTCGCACCTGTGGGTTGGAGGCTCAGCCAGGTGTGTTGTATTAGAAGTAAGGGGGTATTCGGCAAAATACCTGACTAGGGCATTATTATACTTAAGGCTTCGGTGTCATGGCTTAGTAGAATAGCGTGGACTTTGGGTATTGCATGTGTTGCACTATCGACAGTGGATGAGATTCTTGTGTTCAAAAGCTTTATGGTTTATTTAAAAACCCATTATTGTTTATTAAAAACCTATGAATTCACTCAACCGTTGTGTTGACATGTTAGCATGTATTCTCAGGTGTATAGGTTTAAGAGCAGCTGGAGCATGGATCCGCGCGGGATAATGTAAAGGCAAAGCAAACAATTTCCATTCGATAACTTTGACAAACATTTATATTTTTATTAAAGTTTGAAATAGTTGTTGGGACCTCTTTTTAGTTAACTCTGATTTAATAAAATTATCGAATGGTTTATTTTATAAAACGTCTCTTTTGAGGTCGTTTTCTATGACTGTGTGTGATGTGCTATGAAGTAACGCCCAATGTTGATATTCTGCTGCCTTGTGAAATCGGGGGTGTTACACAGAGGTTCTCAAAAACTTTCTCAAGATGAAACACCAGAGGCGCTCGAGCTCCTGAACAAAACAGCGTTATCGAAAGACGGAACCGTACTTTGGTAGAGGCATCTCGAATAATGCTATCTGCTTCAAAATTACCACTATTCTTCTGGGTTGAAGCTATTGCAACTGCCTGTTATACTCAGAATCGTTCTCTCGTCATCCCTAGACATGAAAAGACACCTTACCACATCACCAATGGCAGGAAACCTACGGTTAAATTCTTTCACGTATTTGGATCTTTATGCTACATTCTTAAAGACGGTGAGAATCTCGACAAGATGAAAGAAAAAGGTGATGCATGTATTTTTGTGGGGTATGCTACATTGTCGAAAGGATATCGAGTTTACAACAAGAGAACAAATATTATTGTAGAAACAATTCATGTGAACTTTGACGAATTGCCACAAATGATACTTGAACACAACAGCTCAAGTCCCGCACCTCATTATCCAGCAATGGCACCTACACAAAATAGTGTACGTCCCGTGCAAGAATGTCAAGAAAGTACTCCTACAGCAGACTAGACGGATACGACACAAATGAATGAGTTGGTTGATTTATATGATCCAATGTTTGATGAATACTACTATGGAAACAATCAAGTCATGTCAAAGACTTCCGCTGTCAATACTACTGATGCACCCGAACCAAGTTAACAAGACACAACTGCATCTACTTCAACAACTGTTGCTCAAGAGACAATTCCAGTGGATACTCAACAAACTCAAGAAACTGTCATACAACCGACATCACTAACCGTCAATGCTGAAGGAGGAAACAACAATCAAACAGTCGATGCATAATCCGACGAAGAAGAATTTATCAAGCCGTTCGGTACACTGGTACACGAAGTCGGAGAGTCTTCTACTCAACATGTTGATCCGTACAACATGCATACATTCTACCAAAGATATCCATCCACTCACCATTGGACTCGTGATCATCCATTGGAGCAAGTAATTGGAAATCCTTCACAACCGGTTCGAACACGCAAACAACTGAACACCGATGGCGATGTGTGTATGTATGCACTCGCCGTGAGTTAAACTGTACCTACAAACATCAAGCAAGCCATGACTGATCATGCGTGGATTGAATCAATGCAAGACAAAATTCATCAGTTTAAACACCTAAATGTTTGGGAACTTGTTGACAGACCCTATGGAATTTCGCTTTTAGACTTTAAATGGATCTGGAAAAACAAACTGGAAGAAGAACAAAGCATCATCAAAAACAAATCTCGTCTTGTGGTTAAGGGATATCGTTAACAAGAAGGGATAGATTTCGATGAATCATTCGCTCCAGTCGCTCGTTTGGAAGCAGTCAGGATATTCCTTGCTTATGCTACACATAAGGGCTTCACGATTTTTTAGATGGGCGTTAAAACTGCTTTTCTCAACGGTCATTTGAAGGAAGAAGTGTATGTGAATTAGCTGGAAGGATTCATCGATCCTCAACATCCTGACAAAGTTTATCGTCTCAAGAAGGTTGTATATGGAGTTAAACAAGCTCCAAGGGCATGGTACGAAGAACTATCCAACTTCTTAGTTTCCAAAGGATTCTCCAAAGGTTCTATTGATCCTACTCTCTTTATTAATAAATATGGGGATGACATACTGCTGGTGCAAGTTTATGTTGATGACATTATTTTTTGTTCTACGAACCCAAAACATTCAAAACGTTTTGAAAAATTAATGCACAGCAGATTTGAAATGCCAATGATGGGGGAGCTAAAATTCTTTTTAGGCCTCCAGATTCATCAGTCCCCACGTGGTATCTTTATAAACCAAGCTAAGTATGCTCAAGAGATACTTAAAAAGCATGGTATGACCTCATGTGCTCGCGTTGGTACACCATTGTCGACCAAATCCCTCGACGCTGACTTATACACATATCCCGTAGATCAAACACGATATCGCAGTATGATCGGGTCACTTATGTACCTTACAGCCAGCAGGCCTGATATTCATCATGCCACATGCTATTGTGCACGATATCAAGCCAGACCTACTCAAAAGCACCTCAAAGAGGTTAACCGGATCTTTCGTTACCTGAAGAATACCATTCACATGGGACTCTGGTATCCAAAAGGGAACCGGTTTTCATCTAACAACTTTTTCATATTCTGATCACGCAGGTTGCCTTGATAGTCGAAAAATCACTTCTGGTAGCGTACAATCTCTAGGGGAAGACAAGCTTGTGAGCTGGTCGTCAAAGAAGTAGGATTGCACTTCGCTCTCATCAGCTGAATCAGAATATGTGGCTCTATCCGCGTGTTGTGCTCAAGTTCTCTGGATGAGAACTCAACTCACGGATTATGGCTTCCACTTTGATAAAATACCTATCTATTGTGACTCAAAGTCGGGCATAGCCATATCTTGCAATCCGGTTCAACACTCCCGTACCAAGCACATCACAGTCAGATATCACTTCATCAAGGAACAAGTGGAACGTGGTATCTTGGAATTATACTTTTTCAGAACTGAGTACCAGATAGCAGACTTGTTTACGAAAGCCCTATCCCAAAATAGGTTTCAGTATCTCGTTGGTCGTCTTTGTATTAAGTATATGACTGCAGAAGACTTGGAGGTTTTGGCAAATGAAGCTGCTTGATACTCTCTCATAATGACTTCTAAGCGCGTCACAGCTTAGGACTCGGACCTCAAATAAGGAAAGTTTATCACGGATGATAACTTATCCTTCTTAACGAGAAATTCATACTTCTCGGTCATGAGCTTCTCATAAAAACATTCAATGTTTTTAAGCTTATGAAAAACGACTTCTAAGTAAATGTCAGCTTAGAACTCGAACTTCAACCTAAGGAAAGTTTATCACGGATGATAACTTATCCTTCACAACGGGAAATTTATTTTTCTCGGTCATGAGCTAGTCACAAAACAATCAACGTTTTGAGCTCATGAAAATCGGACCCGAAAGGGAAGTGTACGTTTCAGTGCGCTTCCCCTAATCAATAGTAGAGAAGTCTTCTATCATGATTATTTTAAAACCGTTGAACACAATTTTTCAAGAATTTCTCAAAAGGTTTTTCTAAATCTTTCAAAATTGTGTGTTCAACACTCCCTTCCTCATAATATGGTTTTTGTGACACCCTGGGTAGGGTCAAAATATGTGGAAATATCCACGGAGATGTCACTAGGGTAGATCAATAGCGTATAGTCCATAGAGCATAAGATAAAGAGTTATTCAAATCAGATTACATGTTTATTAAACAAATAAATAAGAATTGTTTTTAACATGTCATGAGGAGATTGTTTATGTTTCCCAAATAGAACCCCTGACGAGTCCTACGATGGAGATTACTAAGATGTTGGAGACCATGCACACACCACGTACTAACTTCATATTCATGTGCAAAACATACTAGAGGGTCAACATAAAGTTGGTGAATTTACAGGTTTTAACAATTAATTAGTTTGGACATACATTAATCATAGAAGTAACAATGCACAAAGCATTCTTACTAAAATTTAGATTACATTTGTTTATTATTAGAAACTGAAGCTTAACCTTCCCTAGTCCTCAACAGATGAGGACGTAGTGTCTTACAAAAAGACACCCAACCCAGTTCCAACATGGTATACATCTGTTGTCCCGGCCAAGGCACAGTGAGCATGACACACCCATATGGGGATGGTCAATCCCTAATAGATCTATTTATAACATTCGGGCGATTTACAACAATTTAACAGTCCAATAATAATCAATCATAGTCAAGTTTATACAATTTTGTTATGTCCATTAAGTGTTTGCATATTTTCTTTCCCAAAAGGGAAAGTTTTATCAAAAGTTTATATGGGGCTGTAAACTCACCTGGGAGTAGGCAATAGCTGTTTAATACGAATATCCAAATAAACTCACACCAAAAGTTATGCGTAATCAAATAGTATAGTCTTAATAGATAGTACAAAGAACATATGTGTATGCTTATACAGATTTTTAGTCAGTTCATTTATGCTACGGTATTTATCTAAATAACCGTAGTTCAAGTATCATCAATATTCATATAAGTTTCTGTTGTCCCTTTTATATGAATGATATAAGACGAATTATTAAGAAAGAAAGGTAGAAATGAGATGAATTTTAGAGAGAGAAACTAGAGAGAGAAAAGAGAGAGAAGTGTGTGAACTTGGTGAGATTAGATTAGAGAGAAGTGAGAAATACAAATGACCATCCACCCTCCTAACATGCTAGGAGGGTAGTATATATAGTCCACCCACATGCGGGCTTTAATGGACTATATATTGGGCCGGGCTTGTATTTTGGACTTTAATTAGTTTAAATCCAAGCCCGTGAATCACGACTAAATAACTACTTATTACAACGTTCTAATAAATAATACAATAGAAACCTATGACCGAACATTCTTGTTTGACTCAATATTTTGAGGCTAACAATCTCCCCCAATGTGAGGTCATTCCTCTTTGATATTTGGATTCCAATGGAGATTTATGAATTTCGTCATAAATGAGTCTTGAACGTGTAACAGTAGTTTTGTTCCTTCATGCTGTGATCTTTGAGCCTTTGTCGTTGTCTTTCGACTTTGTCTTTAAGTCTTGAGATCTTCAAATCATCCTTGACTTGTCATTGCCATCTTGCGATCTTGTGTCTTTGTCCACATGCTCACACTATCAATTGTTGGATAAGTCTTTGGGCACGAATATGTGGTTGTGAATCTTTGACTTTGCTGAGTACACCGTGACGCCACCTTCTCGAGACAAAACATAGACACGGACTGAATGGCTTTGACATTCGTCCTAAATCGGTAGCGTTTTACCTCCGGTCGGTGAAGACCGTTATACGATATTAAATATCGTACCTGTGATCAGGTAGATTAAGAATCTCCTTGACAGGGTTTCGCGACTGTACTAGCCGTTCTCTTTACTCGACCGTCTCAAAGCAAGACTGCGAACATAAAGAGTGAATCAATTGGATAATTATCCGCTTGATTAAAGTCGTCAATTCAAGTTCCTGGAACAAGTTTGATTCATAAAGAATCTTACCATTGTTGCTTTCCAGTTGACACAAGTTTGATTCATAAGAATCTCACAAGTTACCTACCGTAGCGCTGTTTGATGTTGACGCTAGAAGGATTTCCATTCGTCACTGTGAATATTAATAAATATCACTCTGAATGTTCTGGCAAGACCATAAAGATATTGCGTAGAAACCTGAAACGAGTTTGAATCAATTCAGAATCAAACCACTGTTGCTTTTCAGTTTTACATATGTTCAATTCATAAAGAATCTTGCATATGACCTACCGCAGTGCTGTTTGATGTTAACACTGGAAGGATTTCCACTCATCATTGTGAATACTAAGTAGTATCACTCTGAGTGTTCTGGCAAGACCATAAAGATATTGCGTAGGACTCTCTTGATCTTCATCCGTGTGTCCTAACGAGATTTGATTGATCTCTTGGCTCTAGACTCGATTTGTGCACTTTTAGTGGTTGGAGGCTGGAGCAGATGCCACCTATTCAATATCAACTATCTCGGAGTGAGAAAGTCAATAGAAGTCGTGTTGATCTCCGTGACAATAAAACAAACTTCTTTTGAGAGAAGTCTGAGTAGCTAGGAAAGGGTTGTGTTTCACATCACTGGGTCCATGATGAGTTTGTCTTCATGATGAGTTGACCCGGTTTCTGCCTAAGTTGTATGGAGGGCTTCTTTCTTTACACCCTTTATCCTTACATTTCTTTTTCATTCTTCAACCCCTTCAATGCTTACCAAGACATCATTACTAACACCTTGTTGTGATTGTTCCAGTGCTAGCATCAGTACTTAGTCGGCATTCAGCTACGTTCACATTCTACTCCATCTTTCCTAAGGACTTCTAATAATCTATTGGATTGTCCCTGGGAAGATCCCTCCGGTTCTGGTTGGATCATAGGACTTAAACCTAACCACCCTTTTGACACCAATAACGTCGTGAAATTAAAGATGTTGTGGGTATTTGATCGTAACCATGAAAACCACTTTAAATTCTAACAAAGTGTTTGAAAAATATTTAACACCTTGCTAGTTTTGTCGTTTTAGAAAAGCTCCCCCTTCACATGTGCATCGATAATCGAAAGTGTTTCGCACATGTAGGTAAGAGTTAAAGTGCTTGAGTCTTATATTAGATCACATTTTAATCACATTTTCTCCCCCTATCTCTAATATATAAAATCTTTTGATATTAGAGATACCAAATTTGATTAAAATATATTTTGAAAAATAGTCTTGAAATCTCCGGGAGAAAGATGTGTTAATCTTTTGCATGAAGTTTAAAATGCTCCCCCTCAAAAATTGATCCAATGGAATTGTCATTACGAGGATGTGATCCACATTAAACTTTTGAGGATAGGAGTTGTTGAACACACAATTTTTGAAAGATTTTGAATATCATTGAGAAATTCTTGAAAAAATTGTGTTCAACGCTTTTTGAAAAATCAATTCTTTTTGACGAAAAGGTTTTTCTAAAGCATAAACTTGAGTTCATAGACTTTGAATGTCTTGACGAATCCACTCAAGTGTAAGAAGATTTAACTTCTTTTGCTAAGGGTAAGAGTACAAAAGCGTACACTCCCCCGTGAATTTAGATCCGGGTTGCAATCTGAAAGTGATTACAAGCCATTGTGTTGAGCTCAAAACGTTGAATGTTTTGTGACAAGCTCAACCCAAGATAGATTGCTCTACCCGTTGTTGGAAATATTGTCCAAAATAGACAATTTCCTTTTGAAAAAAAAATAGAAATGACATGTTTTGAAAAATATTTACAACTTTCATTCGAGCTTTATGTACACACCCGTGTCGTTATTGAGCGACATTTCTAGGTACGTCCATATTATCGATACTGAAAGACATGTCGAGAAGAATATTTTTTGGATTATCAAAGATTTTTTTTTTTTATTTTGTATTTTCTTTTTCATTAATATTTATAGGTAGATGTTTGATAGATGAATCAAGCAGGCTTCTTTGCCAGAACCTCCAGTTCTGCTGGAGTCAAACATCTCATACCAATTTGCCTAACTAGATACGCAAACCTCTCTTTCGAAAGAGCTTTTGTAAACAAGTCAGCTAATTGGTAATCAGTTCCAACAAAGTATAATTCAACAATACCCTTTTCAACTTGTTCCTTAATGAAGTGATATCTGACATCAATGTGCTTCGTGCGGGAATGCTGAACCGGATTGCAGGAGATGGCTATGGCCGATTTTGAGTCACAGTACATAGGTACTTTATCAAAATGGAAGCCATAATCCGTGAGTTGTGTTCTCATCCAAAGAACTTGAGCACAACACGCAGATAGAGACACATACTCCGCTTCGGCTGATGACAGTGACGTGCAATCCTGCTTCTTGGAAGACCATCCCACAAGCTTGTCTTGACCTAGAAATTGTGCACCACCAGAAGTACTTTTACGTGTATCAAGACACCCTGCATGATCAGAATCTGAATAGGCCGTTAGAAAGAAACCGGTTTCCCTCGGATACCAGAGTCCCATGTGAATGGTATTCTTAAGGTACCGAAAGATCCGTTTAACCTCCTTGAGGTGCTTTTCAGTGGGTCGTGCTTGATATCGTGCACAATAGCATGTAGCATGATGTATATCAGGTCTGCTCGCTGTCAAGTACATGAGGGACCCGATCATGGAACGATATCTCGTTTGATCTATGGGTAAACCCTCCAAATCAGCATCTAGGGATGTGGTTGATAATGGTGTCCCAACGGGGTCACATGATGTCATACCATGCTTTTTGATTATCTCTTGACAATACTTAGCTTGGTTAATAAAGATACCACTTGGGGATTGGTGAACTTGAATTCCTAGAAAGAATTTTAGTTCGCCCATCATAGACATTTCAAATCTGCTGTGCATTACTTTTTCAAACCATTTTGAAAGTTTTGGGTTTGTAGACCCGAAAATAATGTCATCAACATAAATTTGCACAAGCAGAATGTCATCCCCATATTTATAAGTGAACAAAGTTAGATCAATGGAACCTTTTGAGAAACCTTTGGAGACCAGAAATTCCGAGAGTTCGTCGTACCACGCCCTTGGAGCTTGCTTGAGTCCATAAAGTGCTTTGTGGAGACGATACACCTTGTCAGGATAATGAGGATTGACGAATCCTTCCGGCTGCGTGACATAAACTTCTTCCTTCAAAGGACCGTTAAGAAACGCCGTCTTTACGTCCATTTGATATACGATGAATCCCTTATGTGCAGCATAGGCAAGGAAAATCCTGACCGCTTCCATTCGAGCTACTGGTGCAAATGATTCTTCAAAATCAATACCCTCTTTTTGTCCATACCCTTTAGCCACTAGCCTAGATTTATTCTTGATGATCGTGTTCTCTTCATCCATCTTGTTTTTCCAGATCCATCGAAGATTTAATGGTTTTACATCGTATGGTCTGTCAACAAGTTCCCAGACTTTAAGTCTTTCAAATTGTTGAATTTCATCCGTCATCGATTCAATCCAAGCATGATCATCCAAGGCTTCTTTGATGTTTTTCGGTTCGGCTGAACTCACGGCGAGTGCGAACATACAAACATCGCCATCGGTGTGAAGCTGTCGTCTTGTACGAACGGGCTGTGAAGGGTTTCCAATTACATGAACCAAAGGATGATCTCGGGTCCAATGATGTGTTGAAGGATGTCGTTGATAGAACGTATGCATATTTGACGGATCAACATGGCGAGTAAAAGACTCTCCAGTTTCGTGTACCGGTGTACCGAATGGGTTGATGAATTCGTCTTCGTCAGATAATGCATTGTCTGCTTGATTTGTGTTCTCTGGAGCAATGACAGTAGTTGTGGATGTTGTAGGATCGATTGTTGAAGTGATATTCTGAGGAGGTAAATCTGCAGCAACCCGTGTTGAAGTAGATGAAGTTGTATCTTGTTGTTGACGATGATCGGTTTCATCATTCTTATCATGAGTGACAGCGGAAGACTTCGATACAACTTGTTTCTCCCCCGTGAAATATTCATCATACATTGGTCCATACAACATTTCCAACTCTTCAATGGTCGTGTCGACTGTCATATCAGCTCTAGGAACATTCTCTGGAACCAGCGTTGAACTTGACGGTTCATTGCTGTGGTCTTGAGTTCCGAGTTCCGTGCGGTTGTGAACGGAAGTCGTTTGTCCTTGTGGATCGGGACTTAAACTGCTTTGTTCAAGTGCCATTTCTTAAGATTCATCAAATCGGATGTGAATTGCCTCGACAATCAATTTTGTTCTTTTGTTGAACACTCTATATCCCTTAGACTGAGTTGCATATCCCACAAGAATACATGCATCACCTTTTTCTTTCATCTTATCCAAATTTTCACCATCTCGTATAATGTAACAAATACATCCAAAAACATGAAGGTGTTTGAGTGAAGTTTTACGATCATGAATTATGTGATATGGTGTCTTTTCGTGTCTTGGGATAATTAAGGAGCGGTTTTGTGTGTAGCATGCGGTTGACACGGCTTCGGCCCAAAAGTACAGTGGAAGTTTTGAAGCAGATAGTAATGTTCGAGCAGCTTCAACCAAAGTACGGTTTCGTCTTTCAACAACGCCGTTTTGTTCGGGTGTTCGAGCAATAGATGTTTCATGTTCAATCCCTTCGGCTTCAAAATACTTTCTCAGATTTGAATTCAAAAATTCTGTACCTCTGTCAGTACGAACCACTTTAACTTGAGCTTGAAGACCACGTTGTATCAATTTAAGGAAGCTAATGAGAACATCAGGTGTTTCATCCTTGGACCTCAAGAAGTGAGTCCATGTGTACCTTGAGTAATCATCAACGATGACAAGAATATATTTCTTTCCATTGATACTCTGAACACGCATGGGACCACACAGATCCATGTGAAGAAGATCTAACCGTCCTTTCGAGCTTGGTGTGGTCTTTGTTTTGAAGCTACTTCGTTTAGCTTTACAAAGTTCACAAGAAGAACAAAGATGATCTTTGATGAATTTCAAGCTTGGAAGGCCTCTCACAATATCTTTTTTGGAAAGCAAGTTAATGGTATCAAAGTTGAGATGAGAAAGACGTTGATGCCATAACCATGCCTGAGTCGTTGAAGCTTTAGCCATGAAGCAAATTGGAGTTGATGAAGTTGTGTCTTGAAGTGAAATTGTGTAAAGATCAGTACCCCGTGTACCGGTAAGTAAGTCATTCCCATCATAATCACGAACAAAACATGTCTTCTTTCTGAAAGCAACTTCTAAATCCGCATCACAGAATTGACCAACCGAGAAAAGATTGTGATTGAGCCCTTCGACGTAGTATACCCTTTTAATCGTGATATTCCCCTGAACCAAATCTCCATATCCTAGGATCGGTGCAAATTGATCATTTCCGAATCGGACCGTACCCAGGAACTTCTCCACGAAGTTAATTAGAAGCTTGAGATTCCCCGTCATGTGCTTCGTGCATCCGGAGTCCATTATGAAGAGAATTATTTGTATCACCTGCAGAAGAGTTAGAACACGATGGAGCATTTGCTAAATTGGATACCACAGTAGTTGTGATAGTAGAATCATTAGTGTCCTTATCAACATTTAAAGGCAAACTAACACTCGTTTTCACATTTTCTGTCCTAACTTTAGGCATCCATTTATATCCGGGAGGACATTGATTAGCAAACCACCATTTCCAAGACTTACTGGCAGACTCATATAATTCCTTAATTTTGCTTCTAGGATTCTTAGTGGTGAAGTCTGATGCATTACTTTTCTTAGTGGGGGTAGCACCAGAATGGTTCACTTTGCGTTTGGGTTTACTAGCACTAATAGGCATCACATTTTGCTTCTTAGTTCTAGTTTCTACGCCTTTGACATTATTCATAGCACACATAGAATGATTAGCATTAGCACACTTGCCACATTTGACACAAACAAATTTCACATTCATAGCATTCAAAGTCGAATCATTCAAATCGTCATGACACGCGATTACAGACGTTTTATTCTTAGAAACATTGAAAGTCCTAGGGTGTTCTTCTACTTGCTTCATCTTCCCTTGATTCTTGTGTTTCCAGACCTTATCATTCACTTGAGTGCTCTTAAGCTGAGGCCGGCTAACACTAGTAGTGGAGACTATTCCTGTAGTAGAAGACACATGAATATTAGTGTTTCTAGAAGTCTGAGGCGATTGAGTATCTTTGTTTGTGGGCTTAGTGGACATTCTATACATCCCTGGTTTAATGACATTATTGTGCCTAACGCTTGGTGCTACAGGATTCCTTATGGGTTGAGGTTGTGGTAACCTTTCCTTTCCATCCATCTTGGGGGCAAACACAGGTTTTGCAAACGAGGAATTAGATAAAGCAGATGGTTTTCCCAAGATAGAGGATCTATTCTCTTTAGAGGCATTGGGTTGTCTAACAACATTTTTCTTAATGCTAGGTTCCACAATTTTCCCACCCATTTTAGCAATGAGTTTCTGCAACTCAGCTATCGCTCTGTCCCTGTCTTGTAATTGAGCTTTCAACCCTTTAATTTCCAAATTCTGTTCATTCATTTCTCGAAATGTTTGGGAAAGTTTTTCTTGCAATTTATTATCATGTGGAAAACGACCAACATCTTTTTGCAAAGCAAGTTCAAGTGAATGACAATGTTTTTGAAGGAAATCAGTTTTGTGTTGAAGTAACTCAAAAGCCTTTTTGTCAACATTTTCTTTACGTTTCGAAAGCTCAATTTCAAGACGTTCACATTCTTTGATCTTATCAAGATATTGGCATGCAACTTCAGAATATTCATCAATATCAGCACAAGATGTAAAATAAGCACACATAACATCTTTAGAAACGCATTCTTGCAAGAGTAAATCATATTCATCTGAGAAATCAGACTTCTCCATTTGAAGATCATCAATGTGTTTCTCAATAGATTCAACATATTTTAAATCATCAAACATTTCATTCCGAATGAACTCTTCAAGTTGAAGAACAGTTTCTTTAATCAACGCCGTGTTTGGAATTAAGAGTTCTTTGACAAGCAAGGTAATATCTTGAGGAATCGGACGTGTCCACTCAGCATTTTCACGTTTTGCCCAGTCTCTTTCAACAATAGATTTAACATTATCTATGTGGTGTTTAAGAATACCTAATGTTTTCCTACTCTTGCTTTTAGATTCATCTAGAGGGAGGTAGTTTATGTATTTGTAAACATTAGATTTCTTAGGGGCAAATGCTTTCTTCCATTGAATTCTCTTTTGTTTGCATTCTAAGAACACTTCCTCGCGAGTTTTCTAAGTTTGTTTGTTGAACAGGCCATAGAGACTATTCTCATAAGCATAGTTATAAGGTTTCACAAACTCCTTATTAACAAGTGGTTGACTATCGGCATCCCAAAGGGCAGTCTCTTCACTATTGGCACTAACAGGCATGCAATCAAGATCTGTCCTTTCAGTCTCATCAAGATAAAGATGCGGGTTCGCAGCTTGAGCTTTGGCAAGGTACTCAGGACTTGCAAAGCTAGCTTGACCCTTAAACATCGATGGAGGTGCTAGCATTCTTACGGATTGAATAGAATCATGCGTTTTATAAACAACGTTCTTCAAAAAGTCGACTTGTGCTTCTAGTTTCGTAACTTTTTCGGTTTCTTTATCATATCTACTTTTGAAGTCTTGTTTTAACGCATCTACCTCTTGTTTCTTATCCTCTAGAATTTTAGCAGAATCGGTAGTGGTCATAGAGAGCTTTTGTTCAAGTTCATTAACTTTGGTATTGGCAAGGTACGTTTTTTGACGTTCATCCATTAAGAAAACATTATATTGACGCTTCTCTTTAGCTAATAACTCAAGAGTTGTATTATATTTGTTTTCAAAATCGTCCTTTTGACTTTTTAACGCACTTCCCTTGTACCCCTCAAGCTCTTTGGTTTTCTGAAGGAGCTCATCTCTATAGGTTTCAGTCATCTCAGTAGATTTGATAAGAGCAGCTTTGCATTCTTCAAAGCTTTGAGTGAGCGTAGCGTTTGCCTTCTTTAATTGCTTTTGACTCTTTTTATTTTCAGTGACATCTTTTTGTAAAGTAGCAATTAAATTAGCAAGCGCAATACGTTCCTCTTCATCATATTCATTTGCATGTTGATCATCCTCAGACTCATTATTGCACATGTCTGATGAATCGGGTGTGGTATTGCTATCAACCGTTTCCATCATACACGTGTCATTAATGGCATTGGGTAGATCACTATGCTCAGGAATATCACCAAACACATTATATTCATCAGTAGTGTGTACCTTATCGATTGGCTCAGTGTCAAAGATAGGGCCATTGTCATCTTCAGTGACTTTGAGAACTTCTTCAACCTTTGCCATGTACGAGTAATGTGCATCAAGCTCTTGATCAGAATCTTCATCATCAGTGTCATCAAGCATTGCTCCTTCCTCAGCTGACAATTTAACCCCTGCTTCCATTTTCTTGCATAGCAGCATCTTTTCCTTGTGATAGCTGGAGTCTCTAACCCTTTTCGGCTTCCTACATTCCTTTGCCATATGCCCATAACCTTGGCAATTAAAACATTGAATCCCACTCTGCTGAACCACTTGACTTCCAACCGTTTCCCTATTCCCAGTAGCAGCAGCAATCCTCTGAGCATCATACTTAGCAGTTTGTCGATCATATCTTGCAGAACCCTCAACATGTGTTGGATTATGTCGATCATACCTAGAAGGACTTTCACCACGTCGACGTGTGTCATACCTTGGAGGACTCTCAACATATCGGTTCTTTGTGTTAGATGATGTGCGAAGATTGTTGTTGGTGGGTTTGTAGATTTTCTTGTAAGTCTTCATTATGTAAGCAATTTGTTGTTTCATCTCTCGGTTCTTTTGAGCTTGGTCTTCATCACTATCTTCTTCAGATGAGGACTCAGATGGTGGTGATGGTGCTCTTGGCGCTTTACCTCGAGATTTTGTGGAAGATGAAGACTTAGATGATGTGGAATATCGTGGTGAAGATGATGTATTGGAGTATGGCTTGGGAGCACGAGAGTGAGGATCTTGAACATGTTGAGTGGTAGTCACTAAAGCAAGTGGATTAGCCGTCTTGGCAACACGTTCAGCTCGAATTTCATTTGCTTCATTCTGAAATTGCTTCAAGATGTCAAAGAGTCGATGATATGAGACCTCGTCTAACTTTTCTTGTTGTTTCACCAAAGTGACAAACCGTGTCCACTCAGGTTGAAGTTGTTGAAGAAATTGGACATTGACTTGCATGGTGGATACTTGCAGGTTATTTCTTGTCATGTCATTCATCATTTTATAAAACCTGGAGTAGTATGAATCAATTGATTCTCCATCCCTTGAAGTAAACTTGCCAAAATTCCAAAACAAGTTTGTTTTGACATCTTGTTTGTTGAGTGATTCTCCTTGTTGCAAGCGTTCAATAGCAGTCCACATTTCATGTGCTGTCGGGCATGCATCAACCGTGGAGTAAATATCATCTCCAATCCCACTTAAAACCATATAGATGGCTTCTTTCTCCGCATCATGCCAAGCACAATTTTCAGGTGTGAGATCAGCTCTTGTTTCATCACGTTCACTTGCAGGTATTGGATCAGTAGTATCTGTGGCTGCTCTTGGAGGAACTGATATCTTCTTAAACATATATGGTCCATGAGTAATACATTTCCTCAAGGCATCACCATTAGGTCTTGTATCAAGATATCGTATGAAACGTGATTGCCATTGAGCATACCGACCAGATACAAGCATTGGTGGTCTCTCTTTGTTACCTGCCACCATTATGTTGTTGTTCGTCACACGATATTCGGCAGTAGAATCCATCTCAATAATCTCTGAAATGATGAAGTGAATATGGATCTTAAGTAGATTTGTTGTGATTGTTTGGTTGTTGAAATTCCGAAAATTGCAATTTTTTTCTCAGCCCGACAATAAATTCCTCAGTCCGACAAAACGGTAGACCTAAAAAATTTGTAATCACCAAATTTTGAAATTGAGCTAGAAATGTCCTAAAACTAGTATGGAAAAAATTTGATTTTACTTGACCTAAATTTTTTAATCTTCGTGTAAACTATGTTCCGAAACTAGTCTAGATGGTGGCTAAGTCTAAAAAATACTCAAACAAAAATTTGGCTAAACATGTCATCGGAATGTGCCATCGGAATGCCCATCGGAATGTTGTTTAGATCGGAATGTCCAGTAGATCGCAATGTGCACCTGTCGAAATCCCAGATCGGAATGTGTACCTATCGAAATCCCAGATCGGAATATTCAGATCGCAATGTGTACTTATCGAAATCCAGATCGGAATGTGTACCTATCGCAATGTGGCTGTCGCAATGTGGGCAGAGTAACGTTTCAAGATTGCCTTAAATCCATCGCAATCCAGATCGCAATAACGATCGGAATGTTCAGATCGGAATAAGGGGCTATCGCAATACTGATCGCAAAGTAAAACCCTAGGGTTATTGCGATCGAAACCGTACTTACCTTTCCGAAATTCAAGCTGTCGCAATAATGGTGCTTTTTCTTCCAACTTTTTAGGCAACGGTTTTTGGCAACTTTTAGGCAACAAATTAGCAACTTTTAGGCAACAAATTCATGATTTTTACCAAACCAAAACAACCAAATCTCTAGAACAAGTATATAGATGATTTGTAGCAAGATAAAGAACACGAAAACCACAAAAAAAAATTTGAATTCGAGTTGATTTATGGAAGAAATCACACGAATCAAATATAAGAAGAACAACTAATAACAAATCTACCCCGTGGCGATTGATACCAAATGTTGTCCCTTTTATATGAATGATATAAGACGAATTATTAAGAAAGAAAGGTAGAAATGAGATGAATTTTAGAGAGAGAAACTAGAGAGAGAAAAGAGAGAGAAGTGTGTGAACTTGGTGAGATTAGATTAGAGAGAAGTGAGAAATACAAATGACCATCCACCCTCCTAACATGCTAGGAGGGTAGTATATATAGTCCACCCACATGCGGGCTTTAATGGACTATATATTGGGCCGGGCTTGTATTTTGGACTTTAATTAGTTTAAATCCAAGCCCGTGAATCACGACTAAATAACTACTTATTACAACGTTCTAATAAATAATACAATAGAAACCTATGACCGAACATTCTTGTTTGACTCAATATTTTGAGGCTAACAGTTTCATTTCTAAGTAAACATAAAATGTTTAACTATTAATATCAGTTAGCATACATTTATTTATAATAATCATTTAGCTTACAATTAAGTTTCTTATTTAAGTAGACATAAAATGTTTTACTTAAAATATTAGTTTACGTTCTCCGTTCATGTATTATAATCACTCATTTACTACTAAGTAAATATAAAATTTTTACTTAATATTAGTTCGCGTTCGTAGTTCATGTATTATAATCATCCATTAAAACTTATTATTAAGTTTCATATTTTAAGTAAACGTAAGCTGTTTTACTTAAATATTGGTATTCAATTTAGTCAACGTTCATACAATTTTATTTCCTAAAAATATATGTGTTTATGTATTAGTAATACATGTCCATATCGTTTATACAATTTATTCCCTAAAACAAATATAAATATTTTATTTAAAAAAAAAATAAAATATGATATTTTATTTAACTTTAAAGTTTCCATAAATTATTTTAACATTTAAAAAATAATTTATTAATTACAAACATAAGAATTTATACATTAATTCGTATGGTCTAGGTATTTATTATGTTTTATTATAATTAAAAATGGATTTTAGGGTTAGGGCTTGTTAATGTTTCGGAATATGGCGAAACTAGTCCCTTCATTTATTAAACAAGTATAACTTTCGGATTTTACATATTTGGTACCTAGGGCTTGTTAATGTTTCGGCTTATGGCAGATTTAGTCCCCCTAGTTATATCTAGGTTTTGTAACTTTACTAAACTTACAAAAACAGCCCCTAGGGCTTCTTTAAGTTTTGGCTAGTTACAAGAATGGTCCTTAGGGTTATAGAATGACAAAATAACTTTTAGAAACTTCCCAAAATTGTCCCTAGGGTTTAATTTGCCACGGATAGTATTTATTAAACCCTAGACTTTCAGATAATTACATTTTTAGTCCTTATGTTTACTAGTTTATCAAAACAAGTTTCATAAGTTACGGTTTTAGTCCTTAAGTTTCATAAATTGTCATTTTAATCCAAAAAGTTTTTATAAGTTATATTTTATTATAAAAACTTTTAATTTAACATTCAAACATTATATGAGCTCATTAAATTGGCTAAACATCTAATGGGCTATCTAGTGGGCCTAATTATATCTTAAGTCCATTAATTTATTTAAATGGGCCTTTAAATCATTTATTGGGCTTAAATACATTTTTAAGTCCTTTAATTAGTTAAATGGGCCTTAGTGAAATCTTAAGTCCATTAAGTTACTAAGATTTATCAAATGGGCTTATAGGGTCCATTAAGTCTTGGATTAACATTTCATGGGCTTAAATAGTCCATTAACACTACTTTACATTTTACGTAAGTTTTAACTTAGAATATTCTTATAAGCTTACTCATATTTAGTTTTAGATCTTAATTAAAGAATAAAGCTAATAGTTGGTTTTATGTGATGTTCCAAAATAGATCTAGGTGCGTTAGAAGGTTGCATACAAGTCATAAGCCCTATAGGAGCTTATATCTCACGGCTATATTTAGTTATAGCTTATTTAAGATGAGTTAAAACTTATTTTAAGATTGCATGTAATTATAAGTGTTTACAAAAATAGATCTAACTATGTACAAGTCAAGAAAATAAGTCACAAGTCCAAAATGAGATCTAAACTATGTCTAGACCTAAAAATCAAATAAAGATCCATGTACACTCATATATAGCCCACGACTATATTTCAAAATCTTGGTATTTCCAAGATGAACACTTAAGCAAATTTTTAAGACTTATAAATAATTACAAAAATATAATCATGATTATCTAGGTGTCATGCATGTTTCCAAGGTTACCATTTTACCAAGGAGACTACATATAGCCCACGGCTATATTGTCCCTTCCCAAGGTTCCCATTAGATTTTATAAGCTTGTTTTATGTTTATTATACTCAAGTTAAATATATCATTAGATCTATGGTTTATATAAGCATGCATGTATATCTAACCCTTTTTAGGTCATATGTAACCCACAGCTACATACATACACATAAGTTATTTTTGTGATTTTTAATATTCTTTTTAACATGTATCATTTCATATTCCATTATTAAAACTTATTATACAAATCATATGGTCATTACTCATTTTAGCCGTGACCTTTAAGGTCATGGTTTTCATGATCTTTAAGTTACATAAGTTCCTTTTATGAGATCTATAGTCATTAGTTAACCAAAGTCCCATAAAACAAGATTTGTAACTCATGCAATGTTTAGATTCATAAAATGTTTCATATGGTTTTCAAATCAAGTTTAAAACATAGAATACAAGCCATAGGTTTCTTATTAAAAGATTTTAAATCATGTACATGATTTTTATAAATATGTCGTGACCTATAGTGGTCATGGCTTCATCAAATCTTGGTTTTAACATGTTATTTACTTGTGTTTATAGATGTATGATGATGCATGCATTAAGAAATGAAAGAACATGTACTGTATCCTTTCTTGCATAAAAGTACCAAGGATTATCTAGATGAACAAGGAGATTTGAGATCTATTCAAGATGGTGAAGAAAACCCTAGTTATAACTAAGTCGTGGCCTATAATGATTCGGTTGGCGCTTGTTTATAGTGATTCCAAGAGGAATGATGATACCAAATGATTTGTAATCAAGATGGGACAAAGATTTAGTTGATTTAATGAATCAACTTTGGATTTTTGTGGCTTGTAGCCGAAATGTAGAGAGAGATATGACGAGAGAAGTGAGATTGCATGTATGAGAATGTGTGTGTGTGTGTTTCAGCTTAAAGAGGAGAGAGGGAAAGGGAATGAAAAAGGCATGATTGCCTTGGTAAGAACACTTGTGCCAAGTGTAGGTTTTTTCCATTACCAATGCACCCTTTCTTCTTCCACCTATGTGTTTTGCCGTGTAAACTTAGCCAAAGGGTAATGGGCTTTGGCTTGGGCTTGTTGTGGGCTTATCACAAATGGCATCTATTCTTGGGCTTTACCAAGAGTTAAGTAAACTCTTAGTCTACATACTCACTTATACATGGCTACAATACCTAATGTAGTATATTTCCAAATCTTTATTAAGTGTTGAATATTTCCAATATTAAGTATATATCTTACTACTTGTTATCCCTAGTTTTAAGTACAAGGTTTAAGCTATGTAGCTTATTTACAACCAATGTGAGTGTAAAGGTATAAGTACATAATGGACAAGTTAACACACAACGTATAGAAGTATAGCACATGAGTGAGTGTTCTAGGATTATTAGGTGGAAATTTATTATATTCAATCATGGTAAAATCATGGATTTTACATCACGACCCCGTTATTTTAGCTTTGTCCTCAAAGCTACTAAAAACATAATTATCTTTTAAGTGAAAGATGTTCTAAGTATATGATTCATTTCAGACTCTCTCTCAGGTACTGTTGGCGGCATGAATGCAAAGTGGTCTACACCTAGGTTACCCTTATACGTTCGATTGGGCATTAATGAAGGCTTCTGTTATTACGCGTGAACAGAAGAGAGTGCAAAGAGATCTCTATTCGGGTTGCACTATTCATCCGATTGAGTAATAAAGGAGGCTGCTGTTGTGGATGGATAGGCAGGGAATGCAAAGAGATCATTATCCGAATCGCACTATACATCCGATTAAGCAGTAAAGGAGACTGCTGCTGTGAATGGATAGCAGGAAATGCAAAGAGATCTTTATCCGATCGTACTATACATCCGATTGAGCAGTAAAGGAGACTGCTGCTGTGGATGAATAGAAAGTAAATGCAATGAGATCTTTATTCAGATGGCACTATACATCCGATTGAGCAGTAAAGGAGACTGCTGCTATGGATGGATAGGAAGGAAATGCAAAGAGATCTTTATCCGAGTTGCACTATACATCCGATTGAGCAGTAAAGGAGACTGCTACTATGGATGGATAGGAGCGGGCTTCCCAACAGGGGTCGCAGCTATGCCCTTCTAGGATCTGGGAGAGGACCAATAGCGTTGTGGATTTGGTTAGGAGGACAAATCCGTTGCAAATGGTTTCTGATATGATGAGGACACGCAAGCATGTTTTATACGATGGGGAAGCTGGGGATGTAATATATATCTGCATCCTTTTCATGGGTAAGATACAGGTTATATCTCCACACCCGATGATGAAAATTGGGGGTTGAAGGTAAAACAAAACATTTTAACTATAACCCTTCCTATATCAACAGCTTTAAGTAAAGACTTACAATTATACCTCAAGCTTGTGGGATACAAACATCAGTTACTAGTACTAAAGTTTTTACCTAACAGAGAGGTTAAGATTATTGTTGATGGCGATTGGGTAAGAAGTTGCAAAAAATCTTCTTCATTCGCCGCGGTGCTGAGCGAGAGGGGCGCAGAAAAGAAGTACCTCAAATGGTGGAAATAAAAGAAGATACCAAGAATAAAGAAGTGCGCGCCTTGCAGGGTGCCGTAACAAGGGTCATGCATTCACTATTACTGTTCAAAATTTGTACAAATCCTGACTTCTAAAGAGAGGAAATCACATCTCCCAGAGTTTGATGGGTGATAGTATTGTCGAACTAATTGGACCCGAAGAGGAATGAGGAATGTCCAAAAACATGGGACATTCAACATCTCTTTACGAGGGATGTCGAACTTAGCCCTACAAAATACACCCATTGCGAGTTGGATGTGCCTTTCAGGTTTAGGGTTGCTTAAGTTGCGGATATAACCCTACAAAATACACCCATTGTGAGTTGGATATGTCTTTCAGGTTTAGGGTTGCCTAAAGTGGCGGATATAACCCTACAAAATACACCCATTGTGAGTTGGATGTGTCTTTCAGGTTTAGGCAGGGGAGAAATAGGTTAGGGAAATGGAGTATCCCCGGACCAAGTACTCTCTGGCTTGTTGGTGCTAGAAATGACACTAAATCTAGTGTTAACTATATCGGGGTTATGGCTCCCCATTATAATCAAGGTTTCATCTCTCGAAGGTACACGAACCAATTTTTGGTCATATAGGATAATTGCATGATACTTGCTAGTCAATTCATGCTAATGACGACATCAAAGCTATCAAGACTTTCTATGATCTGATTGATGTAAAACGGGTGATTGGAAAGTTTTAAGGAATAACCTCAAATGATGGTGTTAACCATCATAACTTTTTCGGCGACTTTTCTACTGTATAATAGGAGTCTAGAAGCTAACGGAGGGATTTCCAATATCTTACTAAATTTAGCAATTATGATGCTTTGGTCTACCTATGTGTCAAACAAGATAGATGCATATCATTGGTTTAGTAAGAACGTACCAGGTACGATGTTGGAGCCTGGATTAGCTTGGGCATTGCCGACCATGTACACTTGCGAAGAAGTTCCCTTGTTGTCCTTCTTCTGGTTGGCCAACTTGGGACAGTCGGGTCTCACATGCCCAGGGGTTCCACACTCGTAACATACGACAACTTTCTTTGGTCCACTACTACTTCCACCTGCGGGGTTTCGGTTTCCCTGCTGCCCACTTCCACTTCCACGTGCGTTGGACATGCCCTTGTTGCTGTTCCCGGGATTGGTATTCGGTCTACTTGGGGTAGCAACATTTGTTTGACAATCGCGAGCAAAATGGCCTTGTTGGCCACACTTGTAGCATCCTTGGCATTGTCCTCCAGCAACATGATGGTAGTTTCACTTTGAACACTTAGGCTTGGTCCCTGAGTAGTTCTTGGTGCGGGTTGTGGGAGTAGTGTCATCAGCTTGCCCAACGTTTTGCTTTTTTAGAAGGCTACTGGTGCTGGCTACGAGAGCTTTTATCGGATTTTCTCTTGTTGTCCGTTTGCCTCTCAGAAATATTGCGGGCTCGCTTGTTGATCAGCTCAGTCGCAAATTCCATAGCACCTTCTACGGTAGTGGGTCGTGAAGCTAGCACACTGTCATGGATGTTGTCAGGGAGTCCGCTGACATACTTCTCAATCTTGTCACTCCTTAGAGGGAACATTCTGGTGCACATCAAGCTTAACTCTTGAAATCTTTGGTTGTACCAAAGGATATCATTGTTCTTACACTTTAGATCCCGTAGCTCGACTTTCAACTTCTTCATTTCTCCTCTGGGACAGTATTTCTCAGTCATTCTCTCCTTAAGGTTGGCCCAAGTGAGAGTATAAGCAGTGTCATGTCCAAGGGTGGCGACCAGTGAGTTCCACCAAGTAAGGGTGATGTGGTATAATCGTACACGTTTTAGGAAAAACGCGTATAATGGGCAAGTATTAAACTCGACGATTTAGGAAAAACGTCAAATCGAATAAATGTGAGTTCGTTCTCGAAGGAGGTGTGTAAATTAAGAGTGCCCATTATATAAAATCAAAGTTTGGATTAGTGAAGTTTTTGGGTAAAGAAAGAAAAATTGAAGACGAGCTACGACTACGATTACACTACGACGAATTAACGTAAAACGCGAACGTAAATACGTAAAACGTGACAAAATTAAAAATTAAAGCTAAAAACAATTTAAAAATGAAAACTAAGTCTAAAATAATATAAATAAGAATAAAAATCCAATAAAAAAATTTTAAAACCTTTTATTAATTAAATATTCAATTTTAATTGCTAATTAAAGCCCTAAAATTAAATATAATTAAGAAAAAGCCCAAAATATTATTTTATTGAACTAATAAATCACTTATATTATTTAAAGACTAAAAAGTATTTTTCCTAATTTTTTAAAACTATTTTTCTATTTTTAAAACACTAAAAACTATTTTTAAACTAAAAGAAAGATTAAAAATATTAAAATAATGCTAAAAATAATTGACAATTTTAAAAATCCTAAATTATACTAATGAGCAGTAGAAAAATTAAAAAGATTGAAAATGTAAAATTTTTCACTAAAAGACAAAACAGAATTAATAAAACCCTAACTAAACATGAATAAAATCTAAAAATTACTTTAAACAGTGAACAATAAAATATTTCTAACTAAAAATCTTAAAATACTTTTCTAAATCTAAGCAAATTTTTAAAACTGAAAATTAATAAATTTTGGTACTAAAAGATAAAAACAGATAATTAAAAACTAATATAAAATGCAATTAAATCAAAAAAATAGAAAATAAACAGTGACAGGAAAATAAACTTAACAGAAAAATCAGAATTAAAACAAGAAAATTTTCAAAACTAAAATCAGATAAAAACTCTTAAATAAGTCCACTAAAGACAAATTTCTAAGAGTCTGAAAGTGACACTTTAAGCAGATTTGTCTTTTAGCCTAGCAGTACAAACTTTTACACTAGCAGGGGGAAGTTGATTCCCACTGCTTTCAACAAAAATCATATCTGGTGACTAAAGTGCTTATAACTTGCTGTTTAATTGGATTCTTGGGTAATGATTGGCACCCCCACAACCAGTTGGGTTGTGGGGAGTCAGAATAAATATAAAATACACAAGTTGTATACAAAAATTAAGCACACCAAGCACAAAACAGTTATTGTAAATGGTTATAAGGTCTAGTGAACAGTTATCTGGTGCAAATGACACTAGGACGAATTTCTAAACACAATAATCTACTCAAAACCTTACCAAATCATTCACAACTGATTACAAGCCCTAGGTTACACCCAATCTCAACAATATACAAGATTAGAAAGCACAAATCCTTAAAATGAGACAGAAAAATGAGCTTACTGATTTGTTTACTACTTATGCTAAATTTTAAACATGCAACTTCCTATTTAAACTACCATAGACCAAATGACCTACTGATAAGACTTACCTAAGTATGTTAAAGTATGTTAAGGTGAATTTCACTAGATCAATGTCACTTTAACCCAGTCAACCCCCTAATCCCAAACACCCCTTAATTTTCAGAACATGGACTTTTTCAAATCAAGTACACTCAAATCTTAACTAAACTTATTGACAACTACTCAAATATGTATATAGGACATAAACAAACATGTATCAACTGATTATCTAGCATACAAACAATTATCACCCAAATCTCACACACAAAGCAAGCTCTTAAAACCTTCACAACTAAACTGGTAATAAAGGGTTCAAGCCTTTAAGGGGTTACCTTGTGGGACCCACATCCGGGCCCCACAATGGCTGCAATGCCATCTCAATACAAGCTCGGGATTGTGCTAGGGCTAAAGAGAAGTTGCTGAATGTTGAGAGTGATGGTGTGATTTCCAAAGTCACACCCAATATATCTTGAAAATGAAAACTCTTGGATTAAACCTGCTAAGAGAACAAAATGAGGGTGGACTGGTACAAAGGCTGATAAGCTATAAGTTTGACCTATAGATCAAGTCAACTTATAAGCTTATAGCTTATAAAATAAAAAACTTAACTTTCTTGAAACTGATTTCTTTCAACTACCCAATCTTAAAACCTTGAAACTTAGAACAAGCATTAAAACAATCCTGAAATTCACACACACACATACACTTTCACTTCAATGTGTGAGTGGATTTCAGATTAAGAACAACTGCTTCTTGAAAACCTGTTAAAAAGGAAAAACAGCTAAAAACTTTTGAACAATAACCTTTGCAACCTTACACTAATTTTGCATAAAAAGTAGATGGTTAAACTAGGAAAACAAGTAAAAATGGAACACAGTCTATTGCAACAAACTTAAATTTTCATTATCATTAATCATAAAATATTTTACAATAAAAACTGGAACAAAAGATTAAAGGGTCACAAGTCGACCCTTTAAATACTACTAAATAGATCATTCTAGATACTGAATAAAATAATAAAACCCTAAACCCTAATTCATTGAAAGTCTAGTTTTGCCCTTTGACTGCATTTGAATCTTGGTCAATTTTGGTTCCATGTGATTGATACTTGAAGTTGATCTTGAGCGTTTAAGAGCCTTTGGGACCAAGGATAAACTGCCAGTCGTTCATCTTGTCTCATTTTTTGGCGTTGTGTGAAAAGGACGCAGCAGGGGAGGGTCCTACCCAACACATGGGTGTGTTGGGATCAAGATTTTGGTTTGGGTTTGGGTGAGGATATAATGAATTAGTGATCTGAACAATTAGGATCAAAAACCCTTTGTATTTAGGTTAATTTGACCTGGGGATTACTTAGGGTTTTTGAGGGATTAAGGCAGGTTTAATCTGATTTGGGGATAATTAAGTTTTAAATTTGTTGTTTGCCACCAAAAATCAGTTTTAATAAACCTGTTTAAAACATAAGGGTGAGTGGATTGATGACGTGTGGGAAGGGGTGGTTTTGATTGGTTGTGGAGTAAGTGGAGGATGACGTGTCAACAGCTGGTTGGATGGGATGAGTATTGTTGTCTTGCCAAATTCAGTCCCCCACTTCCCCTTCTCTTGTCACTTCTGAATAAATACACAAAACTTGCATTTCCTTTGTTAACAAAGTCTTGTTTTTCCCATTTCGGCCACCAAAGGTTTTGTTAACTTGTTTCAAGGACATAATAAGCAAATTCTTCATTCTTCAAGGGCCTATTATGTATAATCTTTAATCATGGAGGACGTTTCTTGCCAATAATGATTTCTTCAAGGTCTTTTCTTGCCAAATCTTCAAAAATGAGGGACCAATGTTGACAATCTTCAAAACTTCAAGGACCATATTGGAAATTCATGATTCGGGTCCGGTTCTTTGTGCGGCTTCGTTTCCCATTTTCGTTTTTGCTTGATTCTTGTAATCTTTTGGTGAATTCACGATATCTGTACCTAATATACACAATGAACAAACACAAGCATATATTTGGGTATTTTGATGATATTTTAAGCGTTTTAAGCCCGATTTGGACGATGAGACTATGTATAATTACAGTCACATCACTCCCCCATACTAAACCATTGACGTGTTCCCACGTAATGATAGAATTAAGTATCATATCACTTCCAAAATTCATTTTATGATGACATTTATTGAAGACATAAACTTAAATAAACTACTACACGTGTTTTAGACATAATGTATTGTTTTCATCACGATAAAGTGACTTTTAGGATCATAGAATAAGAACACGTGAATGCTTCGTTAGAAATAATTTCGTCGTCCTCGATTTTCACCTAATTCTATGCTAAGCATGTAACGAGATCATTGTTATTATAAGTTAGCAACACAATCATGTCTCATGAGTGTTAATTACGAATCTAAACTCCCTTATTCCTACTTGGTATCTCTTATGTTTTATTTTTGTCTTAATGATCACGAGGATACATCATTGACTTATGCGTGAATAGAGATTAAGTCTAAAAATAGAGTTTTAACGGTGTAACCAAAATCATTAAATTAATAATTCATCCTAACAGACAACGATGTCAAAAAATTAAGTCAACAAGAAGGATCGATAAACACGGTTTTATAACGGTTTTGAACATGAGACTTATTACCAAGACTTTTATACTTCCCCTAACGGAAGGGCCTTATTATCATAGGTTTACCTCCATCTTTTATTTAACTCCGCCATGGAGCTTTTATTATGACTTCGGTCTTGCCTTGCCTTTTATTATCCGCCAGCATCGGTGGTTTTATTATGGCCAAAGACGTATATCCTCACGCTCAAGCGAATTTTAGATCTTTAAAGCTTCAAGGATTAAGGCTTGATTCACCTTCAATTTGGGCATAGATTTTTCAGCCTTGTGAGCTTCAAATTTTTGCTTAATTTAGGTGAGCACTTGAAATCTTATTATTAGGTGAAGCTTTCGATTATTCGGGTGCCAATACTTCAAAACCGCTACGCTGGCGATACCTTAATGTTTTCCCGATTTAATTACATGGAAACTACTAAAACAAATTAGAAACCAACAATAGTGACTAAACCGCTAAATCAATATTTATTAACAATTTATTATCAAAAGTGTAGGGAGAATAAGCTAATAATTACTACACATGAGATCGTGACGATTACGAGACTTATAAATAACTCTATCATTTCTCGTCCTCATTTAAGAGACTTAGCCTAAAAGTTAAGGAATCGAAGCTAAGTGCTCAACACGCACGGTCGAGTCAAAAATTACTCTTATTCTCACCATCAGACCACCTACATTCGTGTCTTAAACACTTATGAAAAACAAGAAAAAATTTAAAATTTGGCCATTTTTAGCCTTATTTTGCAACAAAATGATAACAAAAAGATGAAAATTGGATTGCGTGATGACGTAAGCAAGGAGAAGTATCTACTCACCCCCATACTAAAACTAAACATTGTCCTCAATGTTTCGAGTCTAGGGGTGAAAATACCCCCATACTAGAGACGAAGTCGAATGCTTAATATCGAGCACGGAAAGGGTAAAACGAATAACCTAAAAGCCTTTTATGAATTATGCTAATAAGATAAACGTTAGAACATAAAAGGATATCATCGGATATCGGAATCTCCAAAGGCAACGATCGAAGCTTGAGTGATCCGTAAAAGGAACACGAGAGGCTTCAATGATGTCGATGAACCTAATGAATCACAATCACAAACAACCACAGAACAAAGGTTGGAAGAGCACAAGTCCCCTCATTACATTAAACTAAGAAAGCGATAATATTTACAAGGATAAGCATGAGAATCCCCTACGAGGCACCTTGTTTTTGATAACCGAGTCAAAAGCTCGACTCGAACCCCCATAAATGTGATCATTTAGGGATAATCTTGGTATGGTCATTTTAGGTGGGGCTTACATGATAAACGATGCCCAAAAGCAACCGGTACTAAGGACTAAGTCCTTTGATGATGCAAATACCGGGATCGAAGATGGCGTCCTTGTTTTCGGATGAAAGACGAAACAACGCCACTCCAACATGAACCCCAATGGGGTAGAAGAAAATAGATAAGAAGTAGAAAGGTGGGGCAATGGGTAAGTCAAACTTATGAGCTACTCGAGGTAGAATCACACCAAGAAAAAGAATATATTTTCCATTTATTGCATCGGTGGAAGACCGATATTTCCCTTTACAAGCAATTTCGGGATCGTAAATCTCGTCCTCGGTGGAGAAATGAGAGGGAACATAAGTGGCTTCCCCCACACTAAAACCACACCAACCGTCGTCAAAAGGAGTAGACGAGGTGGTAGCACTCATAAAACGCGGTGATGACGGAGTTAAACTTGTAGAAAATTCATTTAAAACATTTTTAAAATCCTTTCCTTTTTCATCGTTTTTAAACTCTTTATGAAAACCCGATTTGATAATGTCAAAAATATTTGGCGTGTCAAATTCAAAATTAGTCTCGCTAAAAATCCTCACATTTAAGTCGCGATTAGGGGGTGGTGGATTGTATAAGTTCTCAAAACGTTGATCAACAAATAACACCGCCCCCTCGGGGTATACGTACTCGTCATCCTCATGAACGTCGATCTCATCGATTTCTTCATCAAAGATAGGCTTGTCAAACCAAGGTTTGTCATTCCCCTCCTTGAGTATCTTAGAAACTCTCTCGAAATGATCACAATCAAGCACGAAACCATCATCCATTGGTGGGGATTGTTGATAAGTTAAATCCTCACGAATGTGGTAAACGTAATTCTCATTTGAGGAGTGTTGATTAGGTACCTCCTCGAGAATTGGATTTTTGGTGGTCACATGAGTTGGTTCGTCATTGAGAATAAGACGTTCCAACTCATTTAGTTCATCCTCGATTTTGGAAAGATCGACCTCACTCGTAGGTGGGAATGGAGGCAAAAGAGCTAGCTCTCGTTCAATGATTTCCTCAATCTCGGGATCAAACTCGTAATCATCGTACTTCACACGAGAAGAGGTCTTTTTGGGAGAATCCTCAAAAATAGCTTGTGGATTTTGAAGTACGTGATCAATCTCGGCAAAACCGCCATCGTCATCGTCAAAGAAAGAGTCGATGTGAGCACTCACAACCATGGTCTTACAAGTCGAATGACTATGCTTAGGTAACTTTTCTAAAACGAGAGGATCGATGTCGATAAAACCTTTAGCCTCAACGTGTGTTGGGCTAGGAAAAGGAGGCACTTCGATGGAGTTAGAAGTTGAAGCCTCAAAGACGTGGTCCTTCGAAGGTGGTGAAGACGAGCCCATTTAGGTCATTGTCGTGATGGCACTAACCTCGCCCTTCGGAATTGGTGTTTCACTTGTTTCATCGAATACATCCCAGAGTGATTTTTCATTCATAAATTTACACATACCCTTTTTAATTATGTACACGTATTCCTTATCATTAAAATCCTCATCTTTAAAACCGTTCTTCTTAATTTTTTCAAAACATGCATTAATCCTCATTCTTTCCGCTAAAGTGTACATTTTGAAATCATTTGGTTTAGAATCATTAGGTTTTGAAACCTCGGTTTTTTCATTATCATAAGACACTTGGGATTTACTCGTGAAAAAGTTATCCTCCCCATATCTCATAGTAAGTCTCCCCTCGTGAACGTCGATTACGGTTCGAGCCGTCGATAAAAATGGTCGGCCTAAAATAATGGGATATTTAGGGTCACACTCGTAATCGGATATAACGAAATCCTCGGGAAAAACAAACTTTCCAATCCAAACATAGACATCCTCGAGGGTTGAGAAGAAGGAACAACTCGAAATCCATCAAGGTTAGGGGTAATCACACGACCTTTCTCACGAGACGAGGCGGCTTTACATTGTTCCTTCGGATTTGCAACGGTGTCACTAGGTAATGAACTCGATGAAGCACCCGAGGACTTGTTCATAATGGCCGAAAACATCTTTTTAATGTCAATTTGTCCTTGCTCAATCGTCGTGTTTTGCAATTTCAAAGTATTAGTAAAGTCGTTTTTCAAAGTACCAATTTCTCCCTCTAATCGTCTCATATTAGCCTCATTCGTTTTCATGTAATTTTGAAAATCGTTTGACGAACTATTTTGATTTGAATTAAAGTTTTCTTGGTTTTGATTACTTCTTTGAAAATTTCCTTGATTCCCACTTGAAAAATTGTTACCTTGATTGTTGTTGTTTTGAAAACTCGAGTTTTGATTGTTGTTGTTATCTCGGTTTTGCCAATTCAAATTACGACCTTGATTATAACCTTGATTTTGAAAATTCCCTTGTTGATTGTTTCCTTGAAAATTGTTACGATTTTGAAAATTGTTGCCTTGATTATAATTGCCTTGTTGTGATGGACCCGTGTTGTTTTGATTTTGAAAATTGTTGTTTCCATTTAACGCACTCACATTCGACGTTTGGTCATCCGTAGCCGCACACTCGTAATAATTATGAGGCCCACCACAAAACGTACACGAAACCTCAACCGCTTTCACCGTAGTGGGAGCGTCTTTCTTTTGCATCTCAACGAGAAAAGGCGTAAACACATTCGTCAACTTGTCGACTTTTGCATCAACTCTCTCAATGTCGCGATTAGAACTACTAACATTGGCGACATTGGAAACACTCGGTGCGTTGCGGAGTTCGTAAACCTTGGATCGGTTTTCGATAATCATCAATGCATCTTTCGGAGTCTTACACAAAACGTTGCCACTGGCGGCGGAATTCAACGAATCTTGTTCTTGAAAATAAGACCGTTGTAAAACGTATCGATTTGGTGCAACTCGGAAAAACCATGGTGAGGAAATTGCCTAAGCAATTCCTTAAAACGATCCTACGCGTCTCTAAAAGATTCATTCGGTTTTTACTGAAATTTCGTAATTTCATTTTTGAAAAACGTCATACTAGACGGTGGGAAGAAATAATTAACGAACTTGGAGACGAGATCCTTCCACGTAGTTATCAAATTAGGTGGCTCTTTCTCGTACCAATCCTTGGCGTCACCAGCGAGCGAGTACGGAAAAAGCATAAGCTTGACGACATCAGTGTCGACGTTCTTAAACTTGCTCGTGGCTAAAAGACGATCAAAATTTCGAATATTGTCGTGAGGATTATCGGCTTCACGACCTCGAAACTTCGTAGCTTGGATTAACGAAAGCATTCCGCTCTTAATCTCAAAATTCTCCGCTTCGATAGCGGGAATTACGATCGTGTCTCCATAACCCTCGGTGGGTGCTTGGAGCAATTCCATCAACGAACGATTGTCGGCCATCTCCTCTACGATTTATTCAACAACGATATTAGGAACGTCGGTTTCTAAATGTCGTCTATGTCATCGATTCCTTCGATTACGATTGCGTCGATTCGAAGCGTCGCTAGAATTAGAATAATCCTTCGGTCGAGTGCACATGCACTAAGCGTAGAATGGGGGTAGAAAAGAAGATTCTTTTTGCGGTTTTTCGATTTTTCAATTTTTTTGGTTTTTGATTGTTTTTTATTTTTTTTGGATTTTTTGTTGTATTACGTAGACTCAAATATACAAATCTCTCCTCGAATCGATTTATCGATTAAAACAGCCTCAAAGAATGAAAACGATCACGTGAAGTGAACGCCTTCGATGACTTTAGAACGTTGGTGGAACACCAAAACGTTCAAGAGGGTTTAATCTTGAAAAACAAGCAAATATATATGATACGTAGATAATACTTGGGCGGAAAACCATCGATTAGCCCTCTTTCTCAAAAGACGCACAAGCAAGCGGGGGAAACGAGGCGGCGGTAAGCACTTAAGAGCCTTTTTCCCTTAGGTCGTGAAATACAACCGCCTTATACCCACCTTATATTTTGTTTTAATTGAAATTAAGCCTCACGAAAGTATTTATCTATTTTGCCTTTAAACTTTTTCTTTAGATTCGAATACAATGATCGAGCGATGAAATCCCGAATCAAGGTTGCGTTTTCACGCTTTTGGAGTACTTGCATATTTATTGTTCTACGTAAGTACAATATAGTAATATATTCACAAGAAAACGAAAACGATAATGGGATATCTACAATATAGTAAAATGATTGTTTTGTGTTTAATTTAGGAAAAATAAGCACGATTTATTTGGATATTATAATATAGTAGAGAAAAATAACAAAAATGAGTATGTACGATATTTAGGCTTTCCAAAAATTGAAAAGCAAAAACGCACTACTCACACAAACACGATAATAATAATGGCACACTAAAAACACCTCCCCAGCAGCGGCGCCAAAAATTCATGTGGTATAATCGTACACGTTTTAGGAAAAACGCGTATAATGGGCAAGTATTAAACTCGACGATTTAGGAAAAACGTCAAATCGAATAAATGCGAGTTCGTTCTCAAAGGAGGTGTGTGAATTAAGAGTGCCAATTATATAAAATCAAAGTTTGGATTAGTGACGTTTTTGGGTAAAGAGAGAAAAATTGAAGACGAGCTACGACTACGATTACACTACGACGAATTAACGTAAAACGCGAACGTAAATACGTAAAACGTGACAAAATTAAAAATAAAAGCTAAAAACAATTTAAAAATTAAAACTAAGTCTAAAATAATATAAATAAGAATAAAAATCCAATAAATAAATCTTAAAACCTTTTATTAATTAAATATTCAATTTTAAATGCTATTAAAGCCCTAAAATTAAATATAATTAAGAAAAAGCCCAAAATATTATTTTATTGAACTAATAAATCACTTATATTATTTAAAGACTAAAAAGTATTTTTCCTAAATTTTTTAAAACTATTTTTCTATTTTTAAAACACTAAAAACTATTTTTAAACAAAAATAATGATTAAAAATATTAAAATAATGCTAAAAATAATTGACAATTTTAAAAATCCTAAATTATACTAATAAACAGTAAAAAATGAAAAGAGTTTGAAAAAGTAAAATTTTTCACTAAAAGACAAAAACAGAATTAATAAAACCCTAATTAAACTTAAATAAAATATAAAAATTACTTTAAACAGTGAACAGTGGAATATTTTTTAACTAAAAATCTTAAAATACTTTTCTAAATCTAAGAAAAATTTTAAAACTGAAAAACAATTAATTTTGGCACTAAAAGACAAAAACAGATAATTAAAAACTAATATAAAATGCAATTAAATCAAAAAATAGAAAATGAACAGTGACAGGAAAATAAACTTAATAGAAAAATCAGAATTAAAATAAGAAAAAATTCAAAACTAAAATCAGATAAAAACTCTTAAATAAGTCCACTAAAGACAAATTTCTAAAAGTATAAAAGTGACACTTTAAGTAGATTTGTCTTCTAGCCTAGCAGTACAAACTTTTACACTAGCAGGGGGGAAGTTGATTCCCACTGCTTTCAACAAAAATCGTATCTGGTGACTAAAGTGCTTATAACTTGCTGTTTAATTGGATTATTGGGCAATGATTGGCACCCCCACAACCAGTTGGGTTGTGGGGAGTCAAAAAAATATAAAATACACAAGTTGTATACAAAAATTAAGCACACCAAGCACAAAACAGTTACTGTAAATGGTTATAAGGTCGGGTGAACAGTTATCTGGTGCAAATGACACTAGGACGAATTTCTAAACACAATAATCTACTCAAAACCTTACCAAATCATTCACAACTGATTACAAGCCCTAGGTTACACTCAATCTCAACAATATACAAGATTAGAAAGCACAAATCCTTAAAATGAGACAGAAAAATAAGCTTACTGATTTGTTTACTACTTACGCCAAATTTTAAACATGCAACTTCCTATTTAAACTACCATAGACCAAATTGACCTACTGATAAGACTTACCTAAGTATGTCAAAGTATATTTAGGTGAATTTCACTAGATCAATATCACTTTAACCCAGTCAACCCCTTAATCCCAAACACCCCTTAATTTTCAGAACATGGACTTTTTCAAATCAAGTACACTCAAATCTTAACTAAACTGATTGACAACTACTCAAATATGCATATAGGACATAAACAAACATGTATCAACTGATTATCTAGCATAGAAACTATTATCACCCAAATCTCACATACAAAGGAAGCTCTTAAAACCTTCACAACTAAACTGGTAATAGAGGGTTCAAGCCTTTAATGGGTTACCTTGTGGGACCCACATCCGGGCCCCACTATGGCTGCAATGCCATCTCCATACAAGCTCGGGCTTGTGCTAGGGCTAAAGGGAAGCTGCTGAATGTTGAGAGTGATGGTGTGACTTCAAAAGTCACAGCCAATATATCTTGAAAATGAAAACTCTTGGATTAAACCTGCTAAGAGAACAAAATGAGGGTGGACTGGTACAAAGGCTGATAGGCTATAAGTTTGACCTATAGATCAAGTCAACTTATAAGCTTATAGCTTATAAAATAAAAAACTGAAGTTTCTTGAAACTGATTTCTTTCAGCTACCCAATCTTAAAACCTTGAGACTTAGAACAAGCAATAAAACAATCCTGAAATTCACACACACACATCCACTTTCACTTCAATGTGTGAGTGGATTTCAGATTAAGAACAACTGCTTCTTGAAAATCTGTTAAAATGGAAAAACAACTAAAAACTTTTGAACAATAACCTTTGCAACCTTACACTAATTTTGCATAAAAAGTAGATGGTTAAACTAGGAAAACAAGTAAAAATGGAACACAATCTATTGCAACAAACTTAAATTTTCATTATCATTAATCATAAAAATTTTACAATAAAAACTGGAACAAATGATTAAGGGGTCACAAGTCGACCCTTTAAATACTACTGAATAGATCATTCTAGATATTGAATAAAATAATAAAACCCTAAACCCTAATTCATTGAAAGTCTAGTTTTGCCCTTTGACTGCATTTGAATCTCGGTCGATTTTGGTTCCATGTGATTGACAGCTACTTGAAGTTGATCTTGAGCGTTTATAGAGCCTTTGGGACCAAGGATAAATTGCCAGTCGTTCATCTTGTCTCATTTTTGGGTGTTGTGTGAAAAGGACGCAGCAGGGGAGGGTCCTACCCAACACATGGGTGTGTTGGGATCATGGTTTTCGTGTGGGTTTGGGTGAGGATATAATGAATTAGTGATCTGGACAATTAGGACCAAAAACCCTTTGTATTTAGGTTAATTGGACCTGGGGATTTCTTAGGGTTTATGAGGGATTAAGGCAGGTTTAATCAGATTTGGAGATAATTAAGTTTTAAATTTGTTGTTTGCTGATGTTGGAGTTTTTACCACCCTTTAGGAAAAGAGCAATAAATAGGGCAAGTGTGCACGACGATTTAGGAAAACCGTGTGTGTATGACCCTAAAAGTGAGTTCGTTCTCGAGGAGGCTAGTGCGTTGTGTATTGAATTGATATTGATTTGTGATTATATGATTGAGAAAAAAAGAAAGAAATGAGATTAGAAGAGAAAGACGGTTACGAAAACGGATTAAACTAAGATGAAAAAGGCGATCACGCAAAACCGTAAATAATGCCAAAATTATAATTTTAACCTAAAAATTCCTAAAAGTTACTAAAAATCCCCAATAATATTCTAAGAGTTTACAAAAAATCCAAACTTGTTAAAACCTTTTAATTAATTAGATAATGACTTTTTAATGCTAATTAAAGCCCTAAAAATCACAATTAATTATTAAAAAGCCCTAAACAAGATCTTATAGTTTGTAAACCTCAATCATATCCTAATTAAGCTAAAAACTATTTTTAAAAATTTTAAAACCAAATTAAACTATTTTTAAACACTTAAAAACTATTAAAATCAATTAAAACTTAAATTAATTCTAGAAAATTATTGAAAAGTCCTAAAAATATTTGGAAAGTGACAAAACTCCTAATTAAGTGTCCTTAACCTAGGAAAAATGTATAAACTAAAAAAAATCAAACTTCAATTTTTAATAATAAAATAATATTAAAATATTCAAAAAATTCAAAGTTCATAAAAAAATTCTAAAAAATTACCAAAAATCTAGAATAATGTAACTAAGATAAAAATGCAATTAAAATTTTCTGAAACCTATTTAATAATTTTATATTAAATTTTAAAGTTAGCTAAAAACCCTAAAATTCAATAAAATAAAAAATAAGCTAAATTGAAAACTTAAATAGCTGAAAACCTCAAAGTTATGATTAAAAACCTAAAAACTATTTTTTCAGATTTTTAAATTACCTTTTTCTATTTTTAAATTACTTTTTAAAATTAAAACTTAAAATATTCCTAGAAAATTAATTAACTAATGGAAAAATAAACTTTTTGCACTGAAAAGTCTTAAAACCTAATAAAAACAAAAGAAAAATGATAACTGGTCAAAACCTAAAGAAAATAAGCTGAAAATAGCTTAATTATAAGCTGGTGATTAAATAAGCTATAAAACAAATACACCTTAAGTAGATATTGAAATGAAACCTAGCAGTCAAAGACCCTAGGGCACGCTGGTAAGTTGTGAGTGTTGTGAGGAGGATGGCGCAGGTTTGAGTCCTGGCCAGTCCTTTTTGAAAACTTTTTTTTTTAACTTAAACACTTAATCCAGCAACTTAATACACTCCAAAACTTACTTTATCAAAGAAAATAAACAAGAATTAAAGCCTATGAGATCAAATCAAATGCCCAGGTTGAACTTGTGTATGATGAACACAAAAGTGAAGTAAAACAGTATCTTCCCTTGTGAAGAAATTGATCAAGAGGACTTGAACTTGGATTTTTATGGTGTTTGATGGACAATGGGGCACTCCCACAACCAGTTGGGTTGTGGGAAGTCAAGAACAACACAAAACCAACAAGCTCTTAACACACAAATCACACAAAATGCACTTAACAACTTCTGATAAAGGCTATGTTGACTGATGAGTATTGACACCTAAATTACTTGCATAAAAACGAATTTCCAAGGCTCAAATCTTGCAAATAAGCTCACAAACTGACATACAAATGATTCACAATCCTCAAATGACCTAAAATCTAGCAGTATATCAATTTGGATGCACAAATTCCAAGAAAATAAGCAACAAAGGGTAGTTTCTGATTTATGCTATGTTTAGCCAATTTTTAGCATGCACAAGTGTTCAATGTCCTTCCAAACTGAAACCTTATTGCATTTACCACATAACCATAACCAAAGAAGTATGTTTAAACAGGTTTAAAGCAATCTTGAACTCAATAAACCCTATTTAAGCCCTAATCCAAACACCCCTTAAAATTCAGATTATGATATTTTTCAAAGCAAGTCAACACAAAATCTAACCAAACTAAATCAAAACTATCCTAGCATGCATTCGACATCATAATAAGCAATAGAAAGCAAAATAACAAGCACTTAACAACTTTTTCACAAATTTTAAGCAAATCAACAATAACTGAAAAATGAAAAATAAGGCAAGTATTTTACCTTAAGGGACCTACATCCAGGTCCCTTAGTGGCAGCTTAGCCACCTCCAAACAGGCTGGGGCCTATGCAGAACCTTTGACAAACAATACTTCAACAACCTGCTAAGAATCAAGTGAACACACCAAATAATCCAACTTCTGATTTTCTTAAAACCTTTTTAACCCTTCTCAAAAACTTTCTCAAACAACTTTCCTTTAAAAACACTTACACAAACTAAGCAGGCTTACAAACCTGCAATCCCAAACCTTTGAATCAGGTTTTCACCAAAAACCAAATTTTCAGAAACTTTTAAAAACAAGACTAAATTTTAAAAACATGAAAAATAAATAAACATGGAACTTAGAACACAATCAAACAATGTAAATAAAGCTGGCTCTTTCTTCTCATCAACAAACTTTAACCTTTTTTTCATTCATAAAAAAATAGGACTTACGAAGTTGTGAAAAAGGAGAAAAAAGAACAAGAGGTATGCACAATCCGCATCCTTCTTATATAGGCCCATATAGAACTATCTAGATGACATGAATAAAATAATATAAACTAAAACCCTAATGGTTTGAAAATCCAAAAATGCCCTTGTGTTTTGACTGGAATCTTGGTCAAAGAAGGTAACATGTGATCTTGTTGTGATGTCCAGCTATGTAGGATTGATCTTAGACGCTTGTTTGAGCTTGGAGGCCAAGGAGTCCATCATAGACGTTCATCTTGTCTGTTTTAGGGTTTTGAGGGAAAGGGACGGGTGCAGGGGTGGTCCTACACCCACATGGGATGGTCTAGGGTCATGGTTTTGGTGTGGGAAGTGGTGACAAAAGGTTTAATTACTAATCTTGAAAGGATGGATTAAAACCCCTTTGTTTTGGTGGTAATTATTCCTGGGAAAAATTAGGGTTTATGTGGAGATTAGAGCAGGTTTAATCCAAATTGGGTTTAATGAGTTTTTTAAATAAATGTTTGGAGGGAAGGGATTAATTTAAGTTAATTGGTGTGGGTGGAAAGCAGACGTGGAGGGTGAGATGAGGTGGTGTGTTGTGAGTGGAGGGTTGGGGTGAGGTGGCAAACTGATTGGTGGGGGTAAGTTGGTGTGTTTGACAGCTTTGGCCCCCAAAGGTTCTTGTTTCTTTCATCTTGTATAAAACAACAATAAACTCCAATTCCTTTGTAAACATCTTTGACAATTTGGCAATTTTGGCACAAAATGTTTTCTAAACTTGAAACAAGGGCTAAACATGCAATTTGATGATATTTGAAGGACTGATTTTGGCATGTTCTTCATTCTTCAAGGTTTGACTTGTTTGTTGACTTCTTGGAGGACCAATATTGACAATTTAGTTTTGTTGAGGGACTAAATTTGCCAATTCTTCATAGTTAAGGGTCCTTTTTGTAATTTTGACAAACTTTAGGGACCAAACTTGTAATTATGAAGATACAAGGGTATAAAGTGTCAATTCTTCCATATTGGAGGACCAATCTTCATAATTCTTCAAATCTTCAAGGGTTTTCTTGGAAAATTCTTCATTAGGGCTTGGTTCATCGTGCGGCTTCGTTTCCCGTGTTCGTTTTTTGACTGATTCTTGTGATCTTTTGTCATTTTCTCAATATCCGTACCTAAAATACACAAGCAACAAACACAAGCATATATTTGGGTATTTTTATGATATTTTATGAATTTTAAGCCCGATTTGGACGATGAGACTATGTATAAAAGCAGTCTCATCACTCCCCCATACTAAACCATTGTCGTGCCCTCACGCAATGCTAGAATAAAGTATCATAGCATCTCCAAAATTCATTTTATTCACTTTATTGAAATGATAAACTAGCTACACTATTACTTTTACTACTACTTGCGTTTTAGACATAATGTATGATTTTCATCACAAAATGGGACGTTTAGATTCATAGAATAAGAACACGTGAATGCTTTGTTAGAAATAATTTCATCGTCCTCGATTTTCACTCCAATTCCATGCCAAGCGTGCAACGAGATCATTGTCATTATAAGTTAGTAATGCTAACACTACTCATATGCCCTAATCACGTACTTATCCTCACATTATTCCTAAGTTGTATCTCTTATATTTTATTTTGTCTTGAATGTTTCACGAGGATACATTGTTTGACTTATGAGATAATAGAGATTTAGGTCTAAAAATAGAGTCCTAACGGTGTAACTAAGACCATCAAATCAATAACCCCTCCTAATAGACAACGATGTCAAAAAATTAAGTTGACAAGAAGAATCGATAAACACGGTTTTATAACGGTTTTGAAAATGAGACTTATTACCAAGACTTTTATACGCCCCCTAACGGAAGGGCCTTATTATCTTTGGTTTACCTCCATCTTTTATTAAACTTCGCCATGAAGCTTTTATTATGACTTTGGTCTTGCCTTGCCTTTTATTATCCGCCTCATCGGTGGTTTTATTAGCTAAAGACGTATATCCTCACGCTAGAGCGAATTTTGGATCTTTAAAGCTTCGAAGATTAAGGCTTGATTCACTTTCAATTTTTGCATAGATTTTAGGCCTTGTGGGGCTTCAAATTGTTTGCTAGATTTAGGTGAGCACTTGAAATCTTATTATTGGGTGAAGCTTTCGATTATTCGGGTGCCAATACTTCAAAACCGTGACGCTAGCGATACCTTAATGTCTTCCCAATTTAATTACACGGAAGCTACTAGAAAAGACTAGAAACCCAACAATCCTAACTAAACCGCTAACTCAATATTTATAAAGCAAAAAATATTTACAAGCGAAGGGAGAATAAGCAAACAACGAGAACACATGAGTTTTTGAAAGAATACGAGTACTCTACGTTTAGCATAGTAACTTATAATTAACTCTATCATTTCTCGTCCTCATTTAAGAGACTTAGCCTAATGTGTAGTTAAGGAATCAAAGCTAAGTGCGCAACACGCACGGTCGAGTCAAAAATTACTCTTATTCTCGCCATCGGAAAACCTACATTCGTGTCTTCAAACACTTATAAAATATGAGAAAAATTTTAAAATTTGGCCATTTTTAGCCTTATTTTGCAACAAAAACGATAACAAAAAGATAAACTTTGGAAAGCGTGAAGGTTTGGCAAGGAAAGTATCTATTCACCCCCCCATACTAAAGTTAAACATTGTCCTCAATGTTTCGAGTCTAGGGGCGCTAACACCCCCATACTAGAGACGTAGTCGAATGCCTAATCTAGCATGGAAAGGGTGTAACCAATAAATTAATAGCCGTTTATGAAGTGTGCTATAAGCCTAAGGTTAGAACATCAAAGGATATATCATGGATATTGAGAAGGTCTTCAAAGCAAACGATCGAGTGCTCCTATAAAACGAACACGAGAGGCTCCAATCGTGAAGATCATGATCTAAAAACCACAATGCACAAACAACCACTGAACAAAGGTTGGAAGGGCACAAATCCCCACACGTAAGCTACATTAGAAAGCGATAATATGTACATAGGATAAGCATGGGACTCCCCCACGAGGCACCTCGTTTTTGATTACCGAGTCATGAGCTCGACTCGATCCCCTCAATACTAATTATCATTGGGGAAGGTGACTTGGTCGAGGTAGTTCAAGGATGGAACTTCCCCGCCAAAGTAGTGCTGAAACCTATGTCCATTCACCTTGAAGTTAGGACCATCATCTTGAGCTAGCTCGATGGTCCCATACGGAAACACTTGAGTCATGGTGAATGGACCGGACCAACGGGATTTCAACTTACTGGAAAAGATTTTCAATCTTGAATTAAAAAGCAAAACTTGATCCCCAATGTTAAAAACCCGGTTTTTAATTTTAGAATCATGCAACTTTTTAGTTTTCTCTTTGTAAATCAATGAATTTTCATAAGCAATATCCCTCAATTCATCTAATTCATTCAATTGCATTTTCCGGTGTTTTCCCGCGGTCTCCATATCATCATTACAATGCTTTAGGGCCCAATAAGCCTTGTGTTCTAACTCGATAGGCAAATGACAATTCTTTCCATACACAAGCTTATAGGGAGTGCACCCAATGGGTGTCTTGTGAGCGGTCCTAAAGGCCCATAAAGCATCGTCCAACTTATCCGACCAAGATTGTCGGTTTTCTCCTACGGATCTCTCCAAAATCCTCTTCAACGCTCGGTTTGAAACTTCGACTTGCCCACTCGTTTGTGGGTGATAAGCCGTAGAAAGCCGATGTGTAACCCCATATTTCCTTAGAACCCTTTCAAATTGGTCATTACAAAAATGGGTTCCACGATCGCTTATGATAGCACGAGGGGTTCCAAACCGAGAGAACAATTGCTTCAAAAACTTGACTACCACACGAGCATCATTGGTAGGCAAGGCCTTGGCCTCCACCCACTTAGAAAGGTAGTCAACCGCAACGAGAATGTACTTATTACCACGAGATGATGGGAACGGCCCCATAAAGTCTATACCCCAAACGTCAAAGATCTCACACACTTGGATGATATTTTGTGGTATTTCATCTTTTTGTGAGGCTTTTCCTTGTCGTTGGCATGCATCACATGACTTCACAAGATCTTGTGCATCTCGGTAAATAGTAGGCCAAAAGAAGCCGGCATCAAACACCTTCTTAGCCGTGAGATTAGCACCGTGGTGACCACCCGTGGGTCCCTCATGGCAAGCTCTAAGGATATTAGAAGCTTCGGTGCCAAATACACAACGTCAGATGATTTGATCCGCACAAGTTCGAAACAAGTAAGGGTCGTTCCAAAAGTAGAACTTGACGTCACGAAAGAATTTCCGTTTTTCTTGAGTCGTCATACCCTTAATGATGAAGTTACCCGCATGGTAATTTGCAAAATCCGCAAACCATGGGGTAGAAGAATCAAGCTTAGAATTCACTACACCAAGTGTCTCGAGCGGAAATGTTTCGGTGATTTCCTTGGGCTCGTAAACACTTTGGTGAGGATCTTCCAAACGAGAGAGATGATCGGCCGCTAGATTCTCGGCTCCTTTTTTGTCAACAATGGTGTGATCAAATTCTTGAAGGAGGAGAATCCAACGAAGTAATCTCGGCTTAGCATCTTGCTTTGCCATGAGATAATTAATAGCCGAATGGTCCGTATACACTATGCATTTCGTCAAGACGAGATAAGTTCGAAATTTCTCAAATGCATACACCACGGCAAGGAACTCCTTTTCCGTTGTAGTATACTTTAGTTGAGCCTCGGTCATCGTCTTTCTAGCATAGTGAATAGGCAAGAAGTGCTTATCATGACGTTGCCCCAAACGGCCCCAATAGCGTAATCACTAGCATCACACATGAGTTCAAAGGGGAGGTTCCAATTGGGAGCAACAAGAATGAGAGCTTTGGTAAGTTTCCTCTTGAGGATCTCAAAGGCTCGTACACAATCTTCGTCAAAGACAAAACGTGCCTCTTTTTCAAGAAGATGTGTAATGGGTCGAGAAATCATTGAAAAATCCTTGATGAATCGACGATAAAAGCCCGCGTGGCCTAGGAAACTCTCTAAATCCCTTGACGGTTTTTGGATGAGGTAATTTGGCGATGACGTCTACCTTAGCTTGATCTACCTCAATCCCTGCTTTCGAGACCTTGTGCCCTAAGACGATTCCACTCTTAACCATAAAATGACACTTTTCCCAATTAAGCACAAGGTTGGTTTCCTCACAATGTTTTAACATTCTCTCAAGGTTCGACAAACACGAAGTGAACGAATCACCAAACACGGAAAAGTCATCCATGAAGACTTCCATCGTCTTCTCGATCATATCATGAAAAATAGCCATCATGCACCTTTGAAAGGTTCCCGGTGCATTACAAAGTCCGAATGGCATTCTACGATAGGCAAACGTTCCATATGGACACGTAAACGTAGTTTTTTCTTGATCACGAGGATCGATGGGAATTTGGAAGTAACCGGAAAAACCATCTAAAAAGCAATAGAAATCGTTCCCCGCAAGACGCTCCAACATTTGGTCCATGAAGGGCAAGGGAAAATGGTCTTTTCGAGTGGCTTCATTCAACTTTCGATAGTCAATGCACACTCTCCATCCGGTCACGAGTCTAGTGGAAATTAACTCGTTGGCATCGTTTGGCACAACGGTCATTCTTCCCTTTTTAGGGACACAATGAATAGGACTCACCCAAGGGCTATCGGAAATAGGGTAAATCATTCCCGCGTCAAGGAGTTTAAGGACCTCCTTTTTGATGACGTCGTGAATTTTGGGGTTCACCCTCCTTTGACTTTGGATTGTGGGCTTGAAATCCTCCTCCATTAAGATTTTGTGGGTACAAAACTTGGATCGATTCCCTTAATGTCGGATAACTTCCACACAATCGCCCCTTTGTGGTCCTTTAGAACATCGACAAGTGCGGTTTTTTCATCATTCGAAAGATCCTTCGCAATAATAACCGGCAACTTGTCGTCCTCCTCCAAATAGACATATTCGAGGTGAGGAGGTAAATCTTTCAACTCAAGGATAGGTGGTTCCTCAAGTGAAGATTTGGGCTCGATACTCATAACCTCCTCGGGTGGAGGAAATGGGAAATCGTTAAGAAAATCCTTGATAATCGAGAAGTCCTCATCGTTGTCGAGGTCTTCGTCACAAGTACGTGGAACATTACATTCTTCCAACGTAAAACCACCACCTTCAAAAGGAGTGTAGGTTGGTGTCGAATTATCAAGAATTGGATCTAACATAGTGGGATTGCCACTAGTTTCTTCATCACCAAACCCTAAAACTTCTTGTGAAAATTCCTCGCAAACCACGTCGATCATATCAACGAGGTTTATGGTAGCAACGGAATAAACATGAGAAAGTTGAGAATTTTGAGTTGCGTTTATAACAAGTTCCTCGTCGTTGAAACGTAAGGTGATCTTTCTAGCATGAACATCAATTAAAGCCATAGACGTATCTAAAAACGAACGACCTAAAATAAGAGGAACTTGAGGATCCGTGGGGATATCAATAACGATAAAGTCTACGGGATAGTAGAACTTCCCCACTTTCACAAAAACGTCTTCCACCAAACCACATGCACGAATCGTGGAATGGTCGGCCAACTCAATAGACGTTAGTGAAGGAGTAAGATTAGGAAGATTGAGAGACTTGAAGATTGCAAGTGGCATCAAATTAATGCTAGCACCAAGATCGGCCAAGGCATAGCATTCTTCCATATCTTGAATTGAACAAGGGATCAAAAATTTACCGGGATCACCGACTTTTTGAGGTATGCGATTAAGATAAACCGACGAACAACTAGACAATTGATGCAATTTCTCCTTGTTGTTCAACATACTCTTAAAGTTAGCGGCGAATCGAGGCATCATGACCAAAGCATCGGCGAAACTCACATTAAGGTGCAACTCATGAAACATTTTCATAAAAAGCTCAAATTGGTAGTTGTCGCGCTCTTGTCGTTTTTCCTTCCTAAGTCTCGATGGGTAAGGCAAGGGTGGTGTGGGTTGGGGCATAGGCATAGCCTTTGGAATATCGGGTTCCAATGTTGGTAAAGGGTCGACCGTAGGTGTGGCATGAGCGGTACTTTGTGGGCTTGAGATATGCTCCTTTTCGACCACCACCTCGGGTTCTTCCTCAATTTCCTCCACCATTGGAGTAATTGGTTGAGGAGTCGGTTCTTTAAGTGCCTTACCACTACGTGTGGTAATCACTTTCATCTCTCCCTTCGGGTTTGAAACGGTGTTACTAGGAAGACCACTCGAAGTAGAGGCTTTGTTCCCCATGACGGCTTTTAAAATGGCATTAAGCTTAGCATCTTGACTATCAAACTTCAAATCTTGACTAGCGGCTTTTTGGTCAATTCTTTGTTCAAGCCTAGCATGACTTTGTTCAATTTTATTGTTTTGACCTCTAATTTGATTAGCAAAATCGTTTTTCAACTCATTTCTCATATTAAGATTTTCCTTCACAAAATTAGCTAACTCCTTGGTGTTTTTAGCCATGTCCCTAGCTTGACTAGCCAATTGCTCTTGTATGTTTTCCAAAATCTTGTCATTTGTCGTAGCGTAATTCAAAAAGTCCATTGGAAGTTCTTTAGTGTAAACATTTTGAAGACCTTGACTTGTGTTTTGAAAATTACGGTTTTGGTTTTGATTTTGCAATTGGCTACTACTTCCTTGATTCCCATAGTTGTTATTACCCTTATAATTGTTCCTTTGATTGCTTTGGTAACCAACTTGATTGTTTCGATAATTGTTAGCATTTTGATTTGGTGGAAAACCCGGTGGAGTCAATTGATTAGTGCGAGGAACTTGACCGTTTTGGTTATAAGTTCCCGCGGCCGCGAAGGCACTCGAAGTGTTACCACCGTTGGTAATGCACTCGGAATAATCGTGAGCTCCACCACAATACATACACGAAACCTCAACCGCTTTAATCGTAGCGGGAGTGGGTTGTTCACCAACTTTAAACTCAATTAACAATCCTTTCAACTTATCAAAAATCGTGTTCTCCAAATTAGCCTCGATTTGGCAAGCATCAATGGTATGTGACAATGAAGGCGAAGGTGTAGACGAAGTTTTATGAACACTCGACGTGCTATGAGGACTATAGACCTTAGACCTATTCTCAATGATTAACAATGCTTCCTCGATCGTCTTACACAAAAAATTACCACCCGCGGCGGCATTAAGATAATCACGCTCATGATCGTTCAAGCCATTGTAAAACGTGTCAATTTGATGCAAGTCGGAAAAACCATGATGAGGACATTCGTGCAACATTTCCTTAAACCTATTCCAAGCCATTGAAAAACTCTCATTATACTCTTGCGAAAACTTTGAAATCTCGTTTTTCAAGTGCGTAGTCTTTGAGGGCGCAAAAAATTGGTTCACGAATTTTGAAACGAGATCCTTCCACGTCAATATAGAATTGGGTGGCTCTTTCTCTAAAAAAATTTTTGCGGGCCCCGCTAAGGAATACGGAAAAAGCATCATCTTAATCGAGTCGTTTGAGACGTCCTTAAACTTGCAAGTGGCGGTGAGACGATTAAATTGGCGAATGTGGTTATGAGGGTTGTCCTTTTCGTCACCTCGAAACTTGTTGTTTTGAATCATGGACAACAAACCCGTCTTAACCTCAAAATTCTCCGCAAGGATAGCAGGAATCACAATCGCTTCTCCATAACCCTTGGTGGGTGCTTGAAGCAACTCCATCATAGTTCATTTAGCCATGGGTGCTTCTTTCACTACAATGGGTTCGTCAATAGGAGACTCCTCACTAGAAGGAGTGATTGATTTGTTTCTTCGTTTACGAGCACGTCTTGCTTTAGAGCGAGTTTGCATAAACGTCACGTACAACGAGAGGGTGAGCAAAGAAGATTCTTTTTGGTGTTTTTACTTTTTCAATTTTTTTGTGGTTTTTGATTGTTTTAACCTTTTTGGATTTTTGGAATGTATTAGGTAGACACAAATCTACAAATCTCCTCCTTAATCAAATCTCTCGGTTAACGAAGCCTAAAGGAATGAAAACAAACACGTGAAGTGAACGCCTTCGATGACTTTAGAACGATGGTGGAACACCATATCGTTCAAGAGGGTTTAATCAATAGAAACCAAGAAAATATATATGATACTTAGTAATACTTTGGGCGGCAAAACCCTCGATTCACTCTCAAAATTAAATACGCACAAGCAAGCGGAGGAAACGAGGCGGCGCGAAGCACTTATGAGCCTTTTTCCTTTAGGTCGTGAAATACAACCGCCTTATACCCACCTTATAGTTTGTATTTTTCAAAATCGAGCTTCACGAAAGTATTTATCTATTTTTGCCTTTTTTTCTTTGGTTTGAGATTCGAATACAATGATTGGGTAATGACCTCCCAAGTCAAGGTTGTGATTTCTCACGTATTTGGAGTACTTGTAAATTTATTTTTCTACGTATACAATATAGTAATAGTATTCACAAAAAACGAAAAACCGATAATACGTATTAGTGGAGTGCTACTAATACAATTAGCTATTATGGCTATATATAAAAACAACAATTGTTCAACCAAAACACAACACGCCTCCCCGGCAGGCGCGCCAAAATGATGTTGGAGTTTTTACCACCCTTTAGGAAAAGAGCAATAAATAGGGTAAGTGTGCACGACGATTTAGGAAAACCGTGTGTGTATGACCCTAAAAGTGAGTTCGTTCTCGAGGAGGATAGTGCATTGTGTATTGAATTGATATTGATTTGTGATTATATGATTGAGAAAGAAAGAAAGAAATGAGATTAGAAGAGAAAGACGGTTACGAAAACGGATTAAACTAAGACGAAAAAGGCGATCACGCAAAACCGTAAATAATGCCAAAATTAAAATTTTAACCTAAAAATTCCTAAAAATTACTAAAAATCCCCAATAATATTCTAAGAGTTTACAAAAAATCCAAACTTGTTAAAACCTTTTAATTAATTAGATAATAACTTTTTAATGCTAATTAAAGCCCTAAAAATCACAATTAATTATTAAAAAGCCCTAAACAAGATCTTATAGTTTGTAAACCTCAAAAATATCCTAATTAAGCTAAAAACTATTTTTAAAAATTTTAAAACCAAATGAAACTATTTTTAAACACTTAAAAACTATTAAAATCAATTAAAACTTAAATTAATTCTAGAAAATAATTGAAAAGAACTAAAAATATTTGGAAAGTGACAAAACTCCTAATTAAGTGTCCTTAACCTAGGAAAAATGTAAAAACTAAAAAAAGTCAAACTTCAATTTTTAATAATAAAATAATATTAAAATATTCAAAAAAAATTCAAAGTTCATAAAAAAATTCTAAAAAATTACCAAAATCTAGAATAATGTAACTAAGATAAAAATGCAATTAAAATATTCTGAAACCTATTTAATAATTTAATATTAAATTTTAAAGTTAGCTAAAAACCCTAAAATTCAATAAAATAAAAAATAAGCTAAATTGAAAACTTAAATAGCTGAAAACCTCAAAGTTATGATTAAAAACCTAAAAACTATTTTTTCAGATTTTTAAATTACCTTTTTCTATTTTTAAATTACTTTTTAAAATTAAAACTTAAAATATTCCTAGAAAATTAATTAACTAATGGAAAAATAAACTTTTTGCACTGAAAAGTCTTAAAACCTAATAAAAACAAAAGAAAAATGATAACTGGTCAAAACCTAAAGAAAATAAGCTAAAATAGCTTAATTATAAGCTGCTGATTAAATAAGCTATAAAACAAATACACCTTAAGTAGATATTGAAATGAAACCTAGTAGTCAAAGACCCTAGGGCACGCTGGTAAGTTGTGAGTGTTGTGAGGAGGATGGCGCATGTTCGAGTCCTGGCCAGTCCTTTTTGAAAACTTTTTTTTTTAACTTAAACACTTAATCCAGCAACTTAATACACTCCAAAACTTACTTTATCAAAGAAAATAAACAAGAATTAAAGCCTAGAAGATCAAATCAAATGCCCAGGTTGAACTTGTGTCTGATGAACACAAAAGTGAAGTAAAACCGTATCTTCCCTTGTGAAGAAATTGATAAAAAGGACTTGAACTTGGATTTTTATGGTGTTTGATGGACAATGGGGCACTCCCACAGCCAGTTGGGTTGTGGGAAGTCAAGAACAACACAAAACCAACAAGCTCTTAGCACACAAATCACACAAAATGCACTTAACAAGTTCTGATAAAGGCTATGTTGACTGATGAGTATTGACACCTAAATTACTTGCATAAAACCGAATTTCCAAGGCTCAAATCTTGCAAATAAGCTCACAAACTGACATACAAATGATTCACAATCCTCAAATGACCTAAAATCTAGCAGTATATCAATTTTGATGCACAAATTCCAAGAAAATAAGCAACAAAGGGTAGTTTCTGATTTATGCTATGTTTAGCCAATTTTTAGCATGCACAAGTGTTCAATGTCCTTCCAAACTGAAACCTTATTGCATTTACCACATAACCATAACCAAAGAAGTATGTTTAAACAGGTTTAAAGCAATCTTGAACTCAATAAACCCTATTTAAGCCCTAATCCAAACACCCCTTAAATTTCAGATATGATATTTTTCAAAGCAAGTCAACACAAAATCTAACCAAACTGAATCAAAACTATCCTAGCATGCATTCCACATCATAATAGCCAAATAATAAGCACTTAACAACTTTTTCACAAATTTCAAGCAAATCAACAATAACTGAAAAATGAAAAATAAGGCAAGTATTTTACCTTAAGGGACCTACATCCAGGTCCCTTAGTGGCAGCTTAGCCACCTCCAAATAGGCTGGGGCCTATGCAGAACCTTTGACAAACAATCCTTCAACAACCTGCTAAGAATCAAGTGAACACACCAAATAATCCAACTTCTGATTTTCTTAAAACCGTTTTAACCCTTATCAAAAACTTTCTCAAACAACTTTTCTTTAAAAACACTTACACAAACCAAGCAGGCTTACAAACCTGCAAAACCTTTGAAACAAGTTTTCACCAAAAACCAAATTTTCAGAAACTTTTGAAAACAAGACTAAATTTTAAAAACTTGAAAAATAAACAAACTTGGAACTTAGAACACAATCAAACAATGTAAATAAAGCCGGCTCTTTCTTCTCATCAACAAACTTTAACCTTTTTTCATTCATAAAAAAAACAGGACTTACAAAGTTGTGAAAAAGGAGAAAAAAGAACAAGAGGTATGCACAATCCGCATCCTTCTTATATAGGCCCATATAGAACTATCTAGATGACAGGAATAAAATAATATAAACTAAAACCCTAATGGTTTGAAAATCCAAAAATGCCCTTGTGTTTTGACTGGAATCTTGGTCAAAGAAGGTAACATGTGATCTTGTTGTGATGTCCAACTATGTAGGATTGATCTTAGACGCTTGTTTGAGCTTGGAGGCCAAGGAGTCCATCATAGACGTTCATCTTGTCTGTTTTAGGGTTTTGAGGGAAAGGGACGGGTGCAGGGGTGGTCCTACACCCACATGGGATGGTCTAGGGTCATGGTTTTGGTGTGGGAAGTGGTGACAAAAGGTTTAATTACTAATCTGGAAAGGATGGATTAAAACTCCTTTGTTTTGGTGGTAATTAATCCTGGGAAAAATTAGGGTTTATGTGGAGATTAGAGCAGGTTTAATCCAAATTGGGTTTAATGAGTTTTTTAAATAAATGTTTGGAGGGAAGGGATTAATTTAAGTTAATTGGTGTGGGTGGAAAGCAGACGTGGAGGGTGAGATGAGGTGGTGTGTTGTGAGTGGAGGGTTGGGGTGAGGTGGCAAACTGATTGGTGGGGGTAAGTTGGTGTGTTTGACAGCTTTGGCCCCCAAAGGTTCTTGTTTCTTTCATCTTGTATAAAACAGCAATAAACTCCAATTACTTTGTAAACATCTTTGACAATTTGGCAATTTTGGCACAAAATGTTTTCTAAACTTGAAACAAGGGCTAAACATGCAATTTGATGATATTTGAAGGACTGATTTTGGCATGTTCTTCATTCTTCAAGGTTTGACTTGTTTGTTGACTTCTTGGAGGACCAATATTGACAATTTAGTTTTGTTGAGGGACTAAATTTGCCAATTCTTCATAGTTAAGGGTCCTTTTTGTAATTTTGACAAACTTTAGGGACCAAACTTGTAATTATGAAGATACAAGGGTATAAAGTATCAATTCTTCCATATTGGAGGACCAATCATCATAATTCTTCAAATCATCAAGGGTTTTCTTGGAAAATTCTTCATTAGGGCTTGGTTCATCGTGCGGCTTCATTTCCCGTGTTCGTTTTTTTACTGATTCTTGTGATCTTTTGTCATTTTCTCAATATCCGTACCTAAAATACACAAGCAACAAACACAAGCATATATTTGGGTATTTTTCTGATATTTTATGCATTTTAAGCCCGATTTGGACGATGAGACTATGTATAAAAGCAGTCTCATCATTTGCCACCAAAAATCAGTTTTAATAAACCTGTTTAAAAAATAAGGGTGAGTGGATTGATGACGTGTTGGAAGGGGTGGTTTTGATTGGTTGTGGAGTAAGTGGGGGATGACGTGTCAACAACTGGTTGGATGGGATGAGTATTGTTGTCTTGCCAAATTCAGTCCCCCACTTCCCCTTCTCTTGTCACTTCTAAATAAATACACAAAAAACTTGCATTTCCTTTGTTAACAAAGTCTTGTTTTTCCCATTTTGGCCACCAAAGGTTTTGTTAACTTGTTTCAAGGACATAATAAGCAAATTCATCATTCTTCAAGGGCCTATTATGTATAATCTTCAATCATGGAGGACTTTTCTTGCCAATAATGATTTCTTCAAGGTCTTTTCTTGCCAAATCTTCAAAAATGAGGGACCAATGTTGACAATCATCAAAACTTCAAGGACCATATTGGAAATTCATGATTCGGGTCCGGTTCTTTGTGCGGCTTCGTTTCCCGTGTTCGTTTTTGCTTGATTCTTGTAATCTTTTGGTGAATTCACGATACCCGTACCTAAAATACACAATGAACAAACACAAGCATATATTTGGGTATTTTGATGATATTTTAAGCGTTTTAAGCCCGATTTGGACGATGAGACTATGTATAATTATAGTCTTATCAAAGGGCGCTCTCGAGTAGGGTGCATGTAGCAAACTTAACTCTGTTCTCTTCAGCACAACCGCTGATGTGGAAAACTATCTCTAGTCTTTCAAACCACTGCATCAGTTCAACAACTCCTTCTTTCCCTTGGTAGTATGAGGGTTTGCAATTTAAGAAGTCAGGGTAAGAGCAACCCCTGTTGGTGTTGTTTCTGCGTGCATCAAAGTTTGGATCATTGTTTGCATTCGGGTCAGCTCCTCCGGCTACCATGGCTGTTGTGATGCCTTCACTTATCATTTCCCGCAATTGTGCGGCAGTAACATTTCTAGTAGCTTCTGGGGATTCAGCATTATCGGCATTGGAAGTGGTTGCATTATTGGGATTTGATCTCGTAATCACCATTTTTCTATAGTCATACACAAAATTAGATTATTAGTTCAAGCGTTAGTACAGTTTTTATATTATTTGCACGGGAAAAATTCATGCACTGATTTCATAACAAATTTGAATAACCTGTCAAGATCTCATAATATAATACATTGCACAGCAAATGTAATAAAGAAAGTGATTATATGTTATTTCCATAAGAAATTTAACATTCATCTAGCATAACATAATCTAAGTCATAGGCCGGTCGGGCCTTGTCCAAGGTAATGATACACACAGTCTTTAAAACATCACATCCCAAAGTTATATGTCCCAAAAGAAAAGAAAGGATAAAGTACGGGATTACATCACCAAAAGCTGAAAAAGAATTAAAAGTACAAAGGCCCTATGTCGTGATAGCTGGGATGCAACCCGTAAGCTTATCATGACGTACAAGAAGTCTAGTACGTCTATACTAATCCCGCCTGGATGGTCCACTAGATGAGGCCAGTGCTGATGGTGCTGATGGAGCTGGTGGAGCTGCAGAATTTCTCCTGGTGTTCCATAAAGTCCGAACTGTTGTTCAGGTCTCCTTGAGTGTACGGAGTGTTGATAGTAGCTGGTTCCAGAGTCTATCGATGGCCCCTCAGAGATAATCCATCTCCCTAGTAACCCCATCATGACGGACAGTGGCGAGATCAAAGAAAATGGATAATGATTGCTCATGAGCGGAAAGAGCAACATAGGTCATATGCTGTAGACCCTCCATGACCTGAATGTGCTGGTAGAGGCGGTATTTTTCCTCCAATAACCACTTCAGTGCCTCGTCCTTCCTAGCCTGGACGCCTTTAGCGGTCTGGGATTCTCCCCTCATAGTGCGGAAAAGAGTGTCGATACGATCGTAGATGACGGCATGGCTTTATTGACTGACTGTCAACTGGCTGCGGAGGTCGGATATCTCCCACTACAGGCGTGCAGCCAGTGCGGCGATCTGGGCCTGGATGACATCGACACGTCCTGCCCCAGAGCCTTCCTCGGTCTCATAAGTGGAGACGGGTATGGGCCCAGAAAAATAGCCCGATGATAAGGATGGAGGCATGGAAGATGGTATGCTAGGAAGGACCCGGTCCTCCTCCATAGAGGTTGGGGCCAGTGTGGCTGATTCTGAGATGGAAAAAGGGTCCTCTAGGAGTACAACTTCGATGGTTGGGTCATCCTCTGAATCTGAGGCTGACAACCATCCACACTGCGTCGATCGTGGAGATGAACAAACAACTGGAGTAGGAGATACTACGGGTAGAAGAGTCGAGGATGCAGTAGGCGGAGTCATGATGCTCTAAAATAATATTATTTTAAGTTTGAAGTGAGTATAAGCTTACAAACAAAGAACAATATTATTTTAGATTACATGTTTTCTGAAATATATCCCTTTTAAACAATTATTATAATTTTTTAAGGTTACATATATTAATACTTATATATATATATATATATATATATATATATATATATATATATATATATATATATATATATATATATATATATATATATATATATATATATATATATATATATATATATATATATATATATATATATACTAGTGGCAAAACCCGCCCAACGGGCGGGTATGACTTGTGGTTATCGTTTACATTCTTTTTAGCTAAATATTGGTGTTTAAAATGTAAATGATATAGAGACTTTTTTTTAAGTATAGTAAAAGTGTTTGCCGAATTGGTCTCGTTTATTATATTAACAAGTATATTTTATTATTTTGACGTAACTGTATGAAATTCGTATTAATTTATTGATAATTAAAAGGTTTCTTTAGTTAAAATATCTAAAAACTTCTATATTAAGTAATTAAAAAGTTTTTTTTTAAAGACGGTTTAAATTATAATGTTTTTTTGTTGTATTAGAGAGGTTTTTTTAATAAAAACTTGTATATAACAGGGTGTAATGTATAAATCTTAAAAAGTTGAACGTGATTATTTGGATGAAAAAACAAAAACAACTATAAAATAACCACAGAATTGATAATTTAATAAATTTTAATAAACATGATTAAAAAACACTATATGTTACAAAGACATTATCATTAATAAAATGTGAAAAATGAGAATTAAATTAAATGACTTATTCACATGCTCAATACTTTGAAGTTAATATCAGTTGTGATTTGTGATCATCGTATAAAATTATTATTCAATTACCATCTCTAGTGCTCAAATATGTGATTGCCTTATGTCTTATTTGGATCATTTTATAACATAAAAATGGTACATTGATCTGTATTTTTATACTAACATGTTAGAACTTATGCACCAAAAATTAGTTAATATATCTTACTTTATAATTATTATTCTATTTTGACTTTTTAAGCTTGTTAACTTTGACTTTATATAATTTGTTAATATTATATAATACTTAATAAAAATTATACTAATAAAAAATGTACTTGAATGACAGTTTTAAAGGTTGTCGTTAAAAAGTGAATTTTTATTATAATTGGTTGTAATTAATTAAATTAGCCAATCAAAATCAAGTATTAACTATTAATTCATATTTTCAAGGATTGTTTACACTTTTTTCTGAATACTCATCCAATCATAATCATTCTTTATAATCATGTAATAAACTTTTTACTTTTTATTGACAAGCTGTCATTAGCAAAACCCAAAAAATATTTAAAATCAGAATTAACAAAAATTGACTTAAAGGGTTAATATACCACTACATGTTACAAAATCCCACATGACTCAGCCCTCTTTTTTAATGAGGTATATTATTAATTACTACTACGACACTTACTTGAAATACGAAGTATTTTACTTTTGTAAAACTATCACAGTTGTTCAAATTTTTTACTTTGGTAGTATAAAGCCACTAACATTACAACTTCCATTATAAGAACTGTAACATTAACTCTTGTTTATGTCACATAAAGATTTGTAGTTTTGTACACACTGTTGTAATAGTGACTTAGAGAATCTAGACACGTCATTTAGAAAGGATAAGTGTAAGAAAATAACACTATTTATAATACACTCGACCCATTGATATGTTAATGAAGTGTATATGTGAATATATGGAAGGTTTTTTGATGTGACACACATGCCTTTTGGTTAGGGAGTAAGTATTTTCTCTGATTGATATCTTACATTGTGGCGTGTTTGGAAGTTGTTATCAAAATACTGAAAGAATAATATTGAATGTACATTCTTTGTGCAGTATGAACAACAGCTACTACGAAACGTGGGAAGTGAGGCTTTATTAGCATATAAATAATAGTGGTTGATTCAGACACATTGGAGTGAGATGTTATACACCAGAAAAAGATCTATAATTCTATTTGACTAATCTTTAAGAAGTGTGACGTCTAACACCAACAGGCCCAAGTTCACATTTTATGGCATCAGCATTTGCAGCTGGTCTAGACGCCAATGATGGTATATAAACAGGGTCAAAAGAAGATGAATAAACGCCTACAAAACTGTTAGGTTATGTAACATAGCTTTTTTAGTGTCATGAGGTTTTGTTGCTTGTACATGTGGTGTGACGTTTGAGATGGTTTCTTTCTTAACACCTTTTACTTGTTTCGATAGTGAATTAACTGGAAGACTTGACGGCGATTTTAGATCTTTAGAATTCTCAGCTGGATTGAAAAAAGAGGTAAGACTGATATTATGTACGGTGGTGCTTAAATCATATTTGTCAAGTTATTTTAAGACTACGTTTAGAGAGGGGTTTGATGACCCTTGAGTCGACTTCTTAAAATCTTCAACCTGAAACCAACGCCATGACGATTTAAAACTTCAACACAATAAAGATTAGTTACATACGAATCTGATATAAGTTCAATCATGTACCTAAGTAGAATTGATCAGTATCATTGTACCAAAGAGAAGAACATAATTGTGGTAGTAAACTGAATCACTATAGTAGTAAACTGATATAAGTTCAATCATAGTACCAAACTGATATAAGCCTATTTACGACCAGCTGATGTTCTCAATTGTCTCTATTATCACTATAGTAGTAAACTGAATCTTTTAATAAGATTCATTTTTAATGTTGTGTGCTTCTAAACAAAATTTAGGAACATGATAAATTAACTTTATATTTAGCCACTAACATTATGTTTAGCCATTAACACGATAGATTAATTTTATAAATCACATTTCTTGGTGTTTCATTGGTTATAAGGCTGTAGCAGAACATAAACTTAAACTGTCTTTGATTTTATTAAATGTGTAACAATTTTAAATACATCAGTTGGGTCATTTAAATCAAATGCATTATGCGGGCCTTCAATCGAAACGGGTTAGATGGGTCATCCTCTAGAATAGGTTCACTTTATTTTTGTAAAATGGGTCTAATTTTATTTAAATATATTGAACGGGTCATTTTATTCAAATGGATCCTGCAGGTCGTTGCATTCAAACGGGACTCTACAAACTATAAAGCACGTTCAGGAAGTGATACATTACCTGGGACAAGGTAGAAGGTGCCCATAGGATGCATATAACCACTAAGAAAGAATAGGCAAGCAGTGACCACTATGCCATAGCTCACTTATCGGGTCAGTTGATATAAAGTACACAGCTGCAACACTCAATATTAGAGTGTAAAAATATTATCAAAAATGAAGACAATGTGAAAACACAATAATAATCCCACCAATAAAAAGTACCTCATATCCAATCCGAGCAATAGATAAGATCACAAAGAGTGTCATACGAAGCGGAGATGGTAAATGCCCATAGTGAATCTTAATTTCATTAAAAAAAATCTAAATCTAACCCATATCCAAACACCCCTGCTGCAAGTTGCAGTAATATCCAAACAACAAAAACTAAACTCACCTACATTATGATTATACATAATTTTATTGTACTACAGTTCAATTATGGCATAATATTAAAAAGTAAAAATTGTAAAAACCTTACAACTTACTTCGGGCGTAATCTTAAAAAGGAAAAACATGTTCCTTTTAATTTCTTTTTCATATTTCCGTGCTTGAAGAACTTGACTGAGACGTTCCTCCCTATGTGTTCTCATTCTGTCGTATTCCTCTTGGCGGCGACTTAGTACTCTTTTATGTCACTATGTCTACAAAATAAAAATAAAAATATAGAAGCAAAAAGAGTAACTGAAAAAATGAGTAAAAATAGAAGAAAAGAAAGTTTAACTACCAATATGGAAATAAAACATGTTATATAGACCTTATGTTCAAGAACTCTTTGGAGCCTATATTTTTCCTTGACATCACCATCCTGACGAACTCTACTTAGTTATCATTAAAGTGGTTAAGAGTTTTTCCGGGATATAATAAATAAATTAAGCAGTTGAAATTCACTTAACACTCCATAATTATTTCATAAGTACGGTTGAGAAATTGAAGAATATTTACTATTATTGAATTTATCTACCTGTTGTGTTTTCCAATTGACCCATTTGTAGATAAATGGGATGGATTGATCCTTGCCTTGACATCTTTCTATTCAATAAATACACCTTGAATCGTGACACGCAGCGAACCACAAAAATAAGTGTTCTAGAACTCCAACTATGGTTATCTGCACGTTGAAGATATTGTTTTGTTTTTTCCAACTGAGTGATTATGTATCAAATAACTGGTAATTTCATAGAATTGTTGAGAGCTTGAAACATAAAATTTTATGGAATTATAACCAATACATAGAAAACTTGTTATTTCTTCATAAACTAAAAACATAAAATTAGTCATGGAAAGCCTAAATTTGCTTTTTCCAATGCAAAATACCCCAACTAAAGAATAGATGTTAGATATTTTCTCGCAAATGTACATATCAGATCTCTAATTTTCGGTCAAATTTTCCTAAGAGTATGTCTAGTCTGTTCTTGTAGCACTCAGTAGCGTTTGGATATATGCTTTTAAACTGGCTATAGCGAGTTATATACCCAATATCATAAGCGAAAATTGAAAGCTAGGTATATTTAACTTAAGGTGTATAGGGTAAGGCTAGTCCTGCCTGTGTCGACCCAAACACATTTTATACCCATTCAGACCCACCTACCGCACTCGTCCATTTTAAATGTTATTAGTAGCTATTTCCGTTAATAGCTCATGAGCACGATGAGTTCCGCAGCAATAAATGCATTAGCATACCGGCTATTTGCACATACATATAAAGTAAGCAAGATCATAAATACATAAAAAAGGAAAGGTGTAGAAGAAATTGGACTTTAACAATAAAACTTCGCTATTCATAAGCATATGGAGGTATGGTTTCTACACGCTTAAGGAAGAGACAGAGGAAAAAACATACCTGTATGCCCAGTAAAGGTATGTGTGCATTTGCTCCCCTTCCATAGCTTAATAGTGTTATCGCTTGAACCTAAATAAAAAGTATGCCATCAAGTTGTTATTTCTCGAGTGTAATTATACTTATATAAATATATCCAACCTTATGACATGGAACCTCTTGCTCTAATTCTTCCATGATGTCAATTGTCAACTTCTTCAAAAATTAAAAGTAACCACTAAAGTAAAAAAATGTTTTTTACTGTCTAAAAGTATTTAAGGTTACCCTTCATGTCAGCAATTCAGCAAGACGAGGTGTGTGCATCCAACCACATGTAGCAACTCTCGGGACACGTCCTTCTAAAGAAACTTGAGATGGAATGTTGTGGTAATTTATATCTCCCATAAATGTTTCGCTCAATAACACAACAATAAACACACTATACATGTTTATAACAGATTAACAGACATATAGTTAAAATTACATTGATCTAATAACAAATTATGTAGAAACACAAATATAAGAAGTTGGATTTGTCTACTGGAGAATTGATTACATTTATCTGTAGTATGTTTGATCTAAGAAATATAGGATATCGTTGTGATTGAAATTGCTTTGTGAGGTATGTGACTGCGGGTTGTATGCCAATACTTACACCTAAATCACACACATGCAATCTCGGTTACTTTAATCCTAGTTGATCATTTAAATATACATAAAACCCATTCTTGTTCATATAATTTACATTCCATAGCTCAGTGCAGTTAATAAAAAGTATCTAAACAGATTTTAGGAATTAAATATTATAACTATCTATGCTCTTTGAAATAATAATAAGTATTATCACTTGCCATAAAGCGAGATGCCGAAGACAGTACATTGATTTGTTTCTGCTCTAACTCCAGCAAAATGTTTGTTTCGGTCACATATTAAAACAATAGATAATGTTTCTGAAAATGCTTATTAGCTCTTAGGTATATCAAAAGAAAATATATAAAATATATAGCTTATTTCTGGACATATGCATGCATCACTTAACAATATTGCTATACTATACTTACTTACCTTGTAGATTGCAGATGATAAGAGTGCCATATTATGAGATGAGATTCTTGAATTATAGTCACCAAGCAATACCCCTGTATTGGAAAAAAATTTATCTGATTTAGTAATCCAAGAAAATATGATATAAACATTTTTTAATGCGCTAAAATGATAAAAAAATGCACATATGAAATTAACAAGGTTAGTCTGATGCTCTCTTCTTAGGATTTCAATAGACATATCAGCTTTTAGTTATTATGATAAAGTTTTTTTAAGATCGAAAACTCCATAACAATGCAACGCTAAAATACATTGTACTTCACTGAATGAGGGATGACGCGGAAAATATGCAATGGAAGCTATTAAGAGCGAAAGCAGTTAAACTCTGGAAGAGAAAGGCAAACCTCGCATAATCCATTCATTTTAGATGAGTTGCTGCCAACATTGATATATCCGGCATCCTGTACTCATCATCATGCAAAGTTAAATTCACACTGCCAAAAGAAACGATAGAAAATACTTCAATTGTCGTGCCTGCACTTTAAAAGAAATTGTCTCCTACACAAACAACATTGGTCAGCTGCACTACTTAATGGTTTAAACAATATGGTAATCTGGTTTCATGAATCTAAAATAAACATCAAAATCCCTACTTTGGACAACATATAGCATATTTAAGCGTTATATTGGTGATTCATTTTTTTACCAAACACCCATTTATTACAGCAGATAGCACACGAAAATACACCCATTTATGACAGCAAATAGCACACGAAAATACCCCATTTACGACAGCAAAATCAAACCATGAAACCCTTTTTTGGACAACAAAAGATCAGGTTCAAAAGGCCTATTACTCAGAGAATAAAAGATTTATCCAACTCTAAAAATCAAATAGTGCAAATAAATTAAAAAGAATCAGTAGAGTCACAAATCAAAGCATGTAAGTCCAAATTGTACAATCAGAAAACCAAATAGGTGGTCAACTTGGTGTTGTATGTTTCTTATATGCTTTCATTTAACCAATTTATATATCTAAACGGAATCATATTTATAAGATTCAAGATATTACCTGGTAAAAGAATTAAAATAACGAATCATATTTCAGGTTACACAATGATTAAGATAGCTCTTAACTTACCTATTTAACCCATCAGAATTAACCCCACATATACAAAACTTAAAAAAGTCACATCACCTGTTTAATCCATCAGATTAAGATAGATCATTCCATCACCTGTTAAATAAAAAAATAAAAAATAACATGATATAAAGCTTAAAAAATCATATCACATGTTGAACTCACATAAACCTATGCGTAATAAACCTAAGTAGATCAATGAATAAACATGATATTCGTAAACGTATATGTGAATATAACATTAAAGTACTTTTTACTTCCTCATATTCTAGTCGTTGTACTGCTATGAATAAGAAATCGAAAACACATACCTGGTGGATCGGAACGGATTGCGTCTTCTTTGAGGATTTAACAGATGATCATAATTTATTCAATTTAAAGTTTTATGTCTGGTTTTTATAGGGTGAGATTAAGTTTATTGGGTTCGGGAATTTGTATGCCCAAGAACGTAAGCCCATGCGCTGACTGGGATTAGTGCCCTGATTGATGACGTGGCAAATCCCTCCTCTTATATATAATGTAAAGATATATATATATATATATATATATATATATATATATATATATATATATATATATATATATATATATATATATATATATATATATATATATATATATATATATATATATATATATATATATTATCATTTAAGCAGTTCATTTAACAATTTGTAAGTGCAAGGTTTGGTTTAGTATTACCTATATTCTCATTTCAGTATTTTACTATGTAGTGTACAATTTTCAAGTTTAGCATATCTAACATTTTCTATAGCAATATCTCACTAAACAGTATTAATAATCAAGTTTAGTAACAATATATATACACTTAGTTCACATGCATAGAATGCCCTAAGATCTATATGCTTAACTAATACGGTCCCAAAATAAAATCCCAAAAAGTTTTTTATAAGTTATAGTCCAGTTTTAAATAAAAGAAAAATCATTTTATTTTTATTTCATTTAAAAATTTATTTGGTTCCCTATAACTAATGCTCTGATACCATTCTCTGTGACACCCCGGGTAGGGTCAAAATATGCGGAAATATCCACTGAGATGTCACTGGGGTGGATTGATATCATATAGTCCATAGAGCATAAGATAAAGAGTTATTCAAATCAGATTACATGTTTATTAAACAAATAAATAAGAATTGTTTTTAATATGTCATGAGGAGATTGTTTATGTTTCCCAAATAGAACCCCTGACGAGTCCTACGATGCAGATTACTAAGATGCTGGAGACCATGCACACACCACGTACTAACTTCATATTCTTGTGCAAAACACACTAGAGGGTCAACATAAATTTGGTGAATTTAAAGGTTTTAACAATTAATTAGTTTGGACATACATTAATCATAGAAGTAACAATGCACAAAGCATTCTTACTAAAAATTAAAATTGCATTTGTTTATTATTAGAAACTGAAGCTTAACCTTCCATAATCCTCAACAGATAAGGACGTAGTGTCTTACAAAAATACACCCAACCCAGTTCCAACATGGTATACATTTGTTGTCCCGGCCAAGACACAGTGAGCATGACTCACCCAGATGGGGATGGTCAATCCCTAATAGATCTATTTATAACATTCGAGCAATTTACAACAATTTAACAGTCCAATCATAATCTATCATAGTCAAGTTTATACAATATTGTTATGTCCATTAAGTGTTTGCATATTTTCTTTCCCAAAAGGGAAAGTTTTATCAAAAGTTTATATGGGGCTGTATACTCACCTGGGAGTAGGCAATAGCTGTTTAATACGAATATCCAAATAAAGCTCACGCCAAAAGTTATGCCTAATCAAATAGTACAGTCTTAATAGATAGTACAAAGTACATATGTGTATGCTTATACAGATTTTTAGTCAGTTCATTTATGCTACGGTATGTATCTAAATAAACGTAGTTCAAGTATCATCAATATTCATTTAAACTTATCTATATAAGTTTCATTTCTATGTAAACATAAAATGTTTAACTATTAATATCAGTTAGCATACATGTATTTATAATAATCATTCAGCTTACAATTAGGTTTCTTATTTAAGTAGACATAAAATGTTCTACTTAAAATATTAGTTTACGTTCTCCGTTCATGTATTATAATCACTCATTTACTACTAAGTTTCATTATTAAGTAAATATAAAAATTTTACTTAATATTAGTTCACGTTCGTAGTTCATGTATTATAATCATCCATTTAAACTTATTATTAAGTTTCATATTTTAAGTAAACGTAAGGTCTTTTACTTAAATATTGGTATTCAATTTAGTCAACGTTCATATAATTTTATTTCCTAAAAATATATGTGTTTATGTATTAGTAATACATGTCCATATTGTTTATACAATTTATTCCCTAAAACAAATATAAATATTTTATTTTAAAAAAAATATGATATTTTATTTAACTTTAAAGTTTCCATAAATTATTTTAACGTGTATAAAATAATTATTAATTAATAACTTAAGAATTTATACATTAATTCTTATGGTCTAGGTATTTAATTATGTTTTATTATAATTAAAAATGGATTTTAGGGTTAGGGCTTGTTAATGTTTTAGAATATGGCAAAACTAGTCCCTTCATTTATTAAACAAATATAACTTTCGGATTTTAGATATTTGGTACCTAGGGCTTGTTAAAGTTTCGGCTTATGGCAGATTTAGTCCCCCTAGTTATATCTAGGTTTTGTAACTTTACTAAAATTACAAAATCAGCCCCTAGGGCTTCTTTAAGTTTCGGCTAATTACAAGAATGGTCCTTAGGGTTATAGAATGACAAAATAACTTTTAGAAACTTCCCAAAATGGTCCCTAGGGTTTAATTTGCCACGGATAGTATTTATTAAACACTATACTTTCGGATAATTACATTTTCAGTCCTTGTGTTTACTAGTTTATCAAAAAAAGTTTCATAAGTTACGGTTTTAGTCCTTAAGTTTCATAAATTGACATTTTAATCCAAAAAGTTTTTATAAGTTGTATTTTATTATAAAAACTTTTAATTTAACATTCAAACATTATATGAGCTCATTAAATAGGCTAAACATTTAATGGGCTATCTAGTGGGCCTAATTATATCTCAAGTCCATTAATTTATTTAAATGGGCCTTTAAATCATTTATTGGGCTTAAATACATTTTTAAGTCCTTTAATTAGTTAAATGGGCCTAAGTGAAATCTTAAGTCCATTAAGTTACTAAGATTTATCAAATGGGCTTATAGGGTCCATTAAGTATTGGATTAACATTTCATGGGCTTAAATAGTCCATTAACACTACTTTACATTTTATGTAAGTTTTAACTTAGAATATTCTTATAAGCTTATTATTAGCTTACTCATATTTAGTTTTAGATCTTAATTAAAGAATAAAGCTAATAGTTGGTTTTATGTGATATTCTAGAATAGATCTAGGTGTGTTACAAGGTTGCATGCAAGTCATAAGCCCTAATAGGAGTTATATCTCACGGCTATAATTAGTTACAGCTTATTTAAGATGAGTTAAAACTTATTTTAAGGTTGCATGTAATTATATGTGTTTACAAAAATAGATCTAACTATGTACAAGTCAAGAAAACAAGTCACAAGTCCAAAATGAGATCTAAAATATGTCTAGACCTAAAATCAAATATAGATCCATGTACACCCATATACAGCCTACGAATATATTTCTAAATCTTGGTATTTCCAAGATGAACACTTAAGCAAATTTTTAAGTCTTGTAAATAATTACAAAAATATAATCATGATTATCTAGGTGTCTTGCATGGAGACTACATATAGCCCACGACTATATTGTCCCTTCGCAAGGTTCCCATAAGATTTTATAAGCTTGTTTTATGTTTATTATACTCAAGTTAAATCTATCATTAGATCTATGATTTATATAAGCATGCAAGTATATCTAACCCATTTTAGGTCATATGTAACCCACGACTACATACATACACATAAGTTATTTTTGTGATTTTTAATAATCAGTTTAACATGTATCATTTCATATTCCCTTATTAAAACTTAGTAGACAAATCATATGGTCATTACTCATTTTAGCCGTGTCCTTTAAGGTCATGGTTTTCATGATCTTTAAGTTACATAAGTTCATTTTATGAGATCTATGGTCATTAGTTAACCAAAGTCCCATAAAACAAGATTGGTAACTCATACAATATTTAGATTCATAAAATGTTTCATATGGTTTCCAAATCAAGTTTAAAACATAGAATACAAGCCATAAGTTTCTTATTACAAGATTTTTAATCATGTACATGATTTTTATAAATATGTCGTGACCTATAATGGTCATGGCTTCATCAAATCATGGTTTTAACATGTTATTTACTTGTTTTTATAGATGTATGATGATGCATGCATGAAGAAATGAAAGAACATGTAGTGGATACCTTTCTTGCTTAAAAGTACCAAGGATGATCTAGATGAACAAGGCGATTTGAGATCTATTCAAGATGGTGAAGAAAACCCTAGTTATAACTAAGCCGTGGCCTATAATGATTCGGCTAAGGCTTGTTTATAGTGATTCCAAGAGGAATGATGCTACCAAATGATTTGTAATCAAGATGGGACAAAGATTTAGTTGATTTAATGAATCAACTTTGGATTTTTGTGGCTTGTAGCTGAAATGTAGAGAGAGAGATGAAGAGACAAGTGAGATTGCATGAATGAGAATGTCTGTGTGTGTGTGTTTCGGCTTAAAGAATAGAGAGGGAAAGGGAATGCAAAAGGCATGATTGCCTTGGTAAGAACACTTGTGCCAAGTGTAGGCTTTTCCATTACCAATGCACCCTTTCTTCTTCCACCTATGTGTTTTGCCGTGTAAACTTAGCCAAAGGGTAATAGGCTTTGGCTTGGGCTTGTTGTGGGCTTATCACAAATGGCATCTATTCTTGGGCTTAACCAAGAGTTAAGAAAACTCTTAGTCTACATACTCACTTATACATGGCTACAATACCTAATTTAGTATATTTCCAAATATTTATTAAGTGTTGAATATTTCCAATATTAAGTATATATCTTACTACTTGTTATCCCTAGTTTTAAGTACAAGGTTTAAGCTTTGTAGCTTATTTACAACCAATGTGAGTGTAAAGGTATAAGTACATAATGAACAAGTTCACACACAACTTATATAAGTATAGCACATGAGTGAGTGTTCTAGGATTATTAGGTGGAAATTTATTATATTCAATCATGGTAAAGTCATGGATTTTACAGTTTTTATATCTCAAAATTCTCATATGTTATTTTGATCAATTTTTGAGGGGGAGCGTTTTAAAATCAAGCCTTTAATGATGTTGGGTACATCTAAGAAATTGTCATATTTTATGTATCCAACACATTCCGAAAATGGTTTAAAACTGTCATAAGTAATAAATTATATCAGACAAGGTATCTCAACTCCGTACCTCAACATATTTTGTGGTGTCTTTTTTCCTAATTTTTGTCAAATTTTTGTTTTAAGACACACATATATTGTTGGGGGGAGCTTCCCGACTGAAAAAGTTCCATAATTCATGCGTGCACACATGTTTCTCTCCCGTTGGTTTTTAGAAAATTGTCATATTTTAATCAATTGGTATCTCTAATATTATCTTTTTATATTAAAGATAGGGGAGAAAATGTGATTAAAATGTAATATATCACAACATGTGATCTTAAAGACTCAAGTGCAACTCTTTCCTTCACATGCTAAACTATTTCGAATATTGCTGCATGTGTGTAGGGGGAGCTTTTTGGAAATGTAAAACTTATAGAGTGTTAAAAGTTTTGATTTTTATCAAACACTTTAAATGTTTTTCAATGGTTTATGGTTATGATCTATACCCAAAACAACCTAATATCCACGACGGAACATTGGAGTCAAAAGGTGGTTTTGGATAGGAAACTAAGTCCTATGATCCAACCAGAACCGGGGGGATCTACCCAAGGACATTCCATAGCTAGAAATAGTTGTCCTTAGGAAAGATGCAGTTGAAGGAAGCTGAATGTGGACCAATTACTTAAGTTAGCACTGGAACAATCACAACAAGGTGTTAGTGATGACGTATTGGTAAGCATTGAAGGAGTTGAATATTCTTAGCAACCATTAGGAAGAAACCGGGTTAACACATCTTTTGAAGACTAGTGTCATGAACCCGGTGATGCGATGCAAAACCATTTCCCAGCCATTCGAGTTTCTCACAAAAGAAACTTGTCTCATTGTTACGGAGATCAACACGTATCTATTGACTTTCTCACTCCGGGTTAGGTAATATTGAAAAGGTGGCAGTCTCTCCAGCCTCCGATTACCAAAATGCTCTTATTGAGTCTAGAGCCAAAAGAGATCTCATTAGGACACAATCGAGTCCTACGCATTATCCTTGTGATATTGCCAGAACATCTGAGTGATACGATTCACAATGAAGATGGAAATCCTGCTTGAGCCAGCATTAACAAGCTCATGGTAGGTAACTTGTACGATTCCACACGAATCAAACTTGTGAAAACTCGAAAGCAACTAAGTTTCGATTCTTAATTGATTCAACCTTGATTCCAGGTTTCTTCGCAAAATCTGTGTGATCTTGCCAGAACATTCAGAGTGACACTCATTAGTGTTCATAGTGACGAATGGAAATCCTTCCAGTGTCAACATCAAACAGCACTGTGGTAGGTAACTCGCAAGATTCTCTATGAATCAAGCTTGTGACAAACTAGAAAGCAACAATGGTGCGATTCTTATAGAATCAAACTTGTTCCAGGAATTCTGAATTGACGACTCTAATCAGACGGATAATTTATCCTTATGATTCACTCTTTACGTTTGCAGTCTGCTTTGAGACGGTCGAGTAAAGAGAACTGGCTACTACCGCCCGGAAATCCTGTCAAGGAGGTACTTAATCAAATATACCCGATCATAGGTAATGTATCTGATACCGTCTAACGGTCTTCACCGACCGGAGGTAAAACGCTACCGAGTTAGGATGAAATGTTCAAAGCCATTTTATCCGTGTCTACATATGTTGTTGCATATCAAGAAGGTGGCGTAGCTGTGTACTAACCGATGTCGATTCAGAAGTCACAAGAGCACAAGATGGCGATAATCAAGATACCTAAGAATGTAAGAATGTAAGAGGTCATCTTAGTCACAAGGAGCACAAGATGAAGATCTCAAGCACTCAAAGTCAAATGACAAAGGCTCAAGATAAAGATCACAAAAGCATGAAGGAACAAAGCCATTGCAAACAAGATCAAGACCAAGATACAAGACCAAAGACTGAAGATCACCTCCACAAAGATATATTCACTCAATCATCTTATGCATTTAAAGATGACCTATACATTGGGGAGATTGTTAGCCATATATTTTATATAGTCGAACAAGAATGTAATAGGTCATCTTAGTCGTTATTGGTCTTGTATTGTAATAGGTTAGTCGGGAAAACCGGGCTTGGACTTTAGGCTAATATTGTCTAAGTTAGGGGCGTAAGCCCAAGCAAAGCCAAGCCTGGCCCATGAATAAAGCCTTAAGGTCGTGGCATATATTTACACTCTTCCATGTGTGGAAGAGGGTGCTGGTTACATTAGTTTTTCTCTCTAAGCAATGTTTAACCTTCCATAATCTCTCTAGTTTCTCTCTCTACCTTCATCTATTTATCTCTCTAAAATATCATCTTATATTGTGTTATGGATTAAATTAGGATTAACACATGTTTTATTAATTAATAACATATCATTGTTAATTAATAAACTATAGGTTATAAAAATTTAATTAAGTAATAGTTTAATTAAATTAAGGCTAATAAACTACTTAGATTAACATGTATTGTTAATTTTAATTAATTAACCTAAGTCATGAATTATTAATTAATTATAAGTCCATGTATTAAACAATTAATTGATAAAACTATTATCTAAAATTATATGACAAAATATACATAGGCTAAACAAGTATTATTTATAAAAATAATTTAACCTAAGTCTATGTTTTAATTATATTTATTATTAGACATGTTAATTAATTTAATTAATCTTGTAAAAATTAGCAAACAATTCCGTGCCCAAAACCCCAGACAAAAAACAAAACCCTAACACCAACCACCACTAACAATCGCGGCTGGTGGCTGCGCAGCCAACGGCAGCAGCTACTGCTGCTGCTGCGCCGTAGCTAGCCACTGCTAGAACAAGGTTCCCACCGGCTTAAGCCGGTGGTGTTCCTCTTGCCCTCACTGCGTTCCCCCCTGCTCGAACAACCTAGCCACCGGTAATAGCCGGTGGTTCCCACTATTTGAGATCACCACACACCGAGCCCCAAGGGGTCACGGCTGTGGCAAAACAAGGGATACCGAGAGCCCTTGGCTCTCGGTTGGCTGCCGAACCACACAAACAAACCAAACGAACCAATATTCTTGTTTTAATAAATCCCATAAAATGTTTATATTAGTTGTTTTTAAGATCAAATCATGTGTAAGGTTCTTGGTATACCGTACACGTGATTAAACAAGGATTATGAACACGAACACAAAGACGTAGGAATCCAAGATCAAAACCAAACCGTATCTCTCTTTCTCCTTAGCGGATGTCGTGGCTAAGGAACCAAAAAGGGAGGCTAGGGTTTTAACTTTTTGTAAAATTCTTGTGTTATGAAAGTCCCTGTGAAATATTATTCACCTAAAATGGGCCTGGGTCCCTTGTTCCCCTTGTCCGCGGCTACAAAAAATCCCGAAGGCAAACCCGTGCCTTTTCTTAGTTAACGTAATATTCGTGTATGCTCGTGTTTATTATTCGTGTTTATAATTATTATACGTAATAATTATCGTGTTTATAAATGTTCGTGATTATATGTTCGTGATTATAATTATTATACTTAATAATTATCGTGTATTATTACGTACTTAATAATTATCGTGAATTATTACGTACTTAATAATTATCGTGCATTATTACGTACGTAGTTTCTGAATTAATGTTCGTGACACGTGTACATAACATAAATGGAAAGTTTTAATTGGTTCGTAGGTTTACGTGATGTACTGTTCATGGTATTTATATGCGGGTTTTACAATTCCGAGCGGGAAACCACTTGGGAAACGGAGGAGTCTATCCGGACTTCTTACCCTTACTTTTAGCTATGATTCGGGGATGCCATTTTTAGATTATCGTATCTCTAATTCGAGGACGAATTATTCTTTTAGAGGGGAAGATTTGTAAAACCCGATTTAAAATACCTTAGATATTAAATGCATGAAAATACGGTTAAATTAAAACTTTTTAGTAAATTAATATACGACATGAATCATGAACATTTAATACGAACATTACGTATATTAATTATATAAGTATTATGTACATTGATATGATTATTAATACATGATAAGTATTTACGTATAATACTTAAAAACATACGAGAAATAAAACACGACCCTTAATTACGAACATACATGAATAATATTTGAGCACGAAAAATAAAACGAATGTATGTGGTGTGTGTGCATGTGGCGTCCAACAAGGATGAAGGGAAGGACCTTGACCCAACCCATTATTAATCCAAGTCTTAAACAAATAAAACTCCAGGAGATTTCATAAATCAAATTCACATAAAAAAATAAAACCCTAAAACTCTTTTGGTTCTTCTCTTTTGGCCGCGGCGTACCAACACCACCACAAGGACGATTTTGTCTTTTTGATCTTTGATTATAACGGTATTGTGTTCGTGTTTCAAACCCTTTAATCATAGGCATACGGTATCCTCAATTCTTTGTTCTTTTAATTTAATTATGATTGATTGTTCAAGATCAATCATTAAGAAATCATAAAAACATTCAACTAAAAATATTAAACAAAGAATTAAGGTTAGGTTTTGGTTTTGTTCGGGTTACATGCAAACCGAGACCAAGTTTGGTCTCGGTGGTGTTTGTTTTCCAACCAGCCGCAACCCTTATAGGGGCGGTGGTGGTTTTGGTGATGCAGCCGCAACCCCAACTTCACAAGAAGTGGGGTGCGTGGGTCAGCGGTGGGAACCGAGACCATCAAAGGTCTCGGTGGGAACAAGGTGCAAGGCAGGGGGTACCCTGGCTAGGCAGGGGCTGCGTATGGGCAGCAGTGGCACCGGCAGTGATGTCGGTGGCTGCTGTGGTGGTCGGCCGCAAGCCACAGCCATACGGCTGTGTTGTTGCGCTATTTTCGAGGCAACACCGAGACCTCCCATGGTCTCAGTGGAGTTCTCGTAAGGGCTCGGTTAAGACCAAACACACCAAGGGGTGTTTGGCTAAGTTTTACTAATTTAATTTACTAATTAATTTATTTAAGTTAATACATGGTAAATTAAATTAATTAATAAATGAATTATGTTATAATAAAAACCATGGTATAAGTTATGTCCATTTTATTTAAATAAAATATATTATAAAATAATTATTATATAATTATTCATGTGCAATTAATTAATTAAGAAAACTTAGCTCAATTAATATATATAATTTTAAGGTAAAGTTTAATTATTTAATCATGTAATATTATTAATTAATAAATACTTATGATATCATGTAATCTTATTATTAATTAATAATTATAAGTTGTGACTAAGTATTCAATATTATTAAACATTACTATATAATTAATCATGACATATAATATGCTTATTAAAACTTTAGGTTAGTATCATTTTATTTATTTAATAAGCCTATTATTAATTATGGAAATACACCAAATATGGAAATATGCTATTTACGGAAACTTACTAATTATGGAAACTTTCTACTTTTGGAAACTTACTAATTATGGAAACTTTCTATTTTTGGAAACTTACTATTTAAGGAAACTTGCTATTTTCGAAAGGTTACTATATATGGAAACCTGCTATTTTTATAAAGTTACTCATTATGTTATAACAAGTACTATAACACATAAAACATGAAATACACTAATCTAAAACACATGAAACATTAAGAATCACATGATAAACAAGAACAAGTATAATAAGTAAGAACACATCAAGTAAACTAATAACCAGTATGTATAAGTAAAACAGACAACTTATTCACGCCCCTTTTATTATGTAGCTATCATGAAGTCGGAGTGATCTTTCACATTCTTTTTCATCTTCATATACTAGACATAAGGTACGGATTTTCCGTCCTTCAGTAAGGACACTTTCTTCCTATATTAGGATTCCGCGTTTGCAGCCATCTGTTTTCCCCAGTAGTTTACGTGTCTTAAATATAAACAATAATTATATGATTTATATTTTAGATTTTCTTGAGCTATATACATGCATGCCAGTTCCACCTAGTTATGGAGGTACCAAAACTATAACACTGGAGGCACCGGTGTTATGACTCTTCTGCGGTGAGAGTGATTGCTCACAGCGTCCCTTTCAGTTATTTGGCCTATTTATTATATTCATGTGGGGCGAATGGGTGCATCCTAGGACATGTTTAGCAAGATTACATGGTAACTGTGGCGAGTGCCTTGCATCCGTTACATGGAGTTGCTCCCTCCAACCCAGAATATTATAATTAGAGGCAACCCCTCTAATTGCATGATGAGGTCACCCCTCTAAGTATTCATGCACGTTGATACTTGTTAGCCATATTTAAAGTGATGGTCATATAATATACCATTGCGAAGCTCGTGAAAAATACTATTCAACGGTGTCGAGAGTTCTTAGTTATTAATGTTTATGTAACGGGAATTAGTCCCTAACACACAAATGAGGAAAGCCTCCTAAACATTATTCTTTAGTATAAAGGCCATTCCACCTCATTTGTGTGAGTGTGTTTTCCATTTGTTTCATTCTAGAGAGAGAATGGGTGTTTGTTTCTCTCACTAGGAAAAACACCATCTTTGTTTTCTTTTTCTTTCCTTAATCTAATATTTCTTTTTTAGTTTAATCTTTGTTTAATCTTCATCTACTTTATCATCTTTATTAGTTCTCCAACATCACCATACTAGTTCTATCATCAAGTTCGTTATCTACACTTTTCGTTACATAAAGTTCAAGACTTTACGTGTTTGATCCGTGTGTAAAGGTCCAACAAGTGGTATCATTCGCCAAGGGATTCATGGTTAGCGTTTTGGTGGTTTTTGTTGGCTTAAAATCCTTCATAGTTGCGAAAAGGTGAGCCATATTTCGTCCTTGTCTGAGATCCTATTTTCTAGTAAAAACGTCCATAATTCTGCAGTAACTTATATATTGCGGAATTGTATGAACAAAAAAATTGCGGAATTGTCCAATTCGCGATATTACGGAATTAGTGGTTTTCTGAAAATTGCAGAATCATACCAAAAATTGCGGAATTGTGTCTTTTGGTGGATTGCGGATTTGAACCTCTTTTTGGCATTACGAAATCTTTGGTTTTTCTGATATTGCGATTGCGAAATCATACCAATCCAATATTGCGGAATCTTACCATTTCAGCATTGCGGAATTATATGATTCAAGGAATTGCGGAATTATAGCTATTGAGGGATTGCAAAATCGAATCAATACATTGCAGATTATATGATTCAAGGAATTGCAAAATTATAGCTATTGAGGGATTGCAAAATCGAATCAATATATTGCGGAATTATATGCTCTCAGATTATTGCGGAATCTTTCACGTATATGCTCTCGAGCTCACATCTTTAGGGGATTTTAACCAATACACCTTTCACTTAGCTTTCTACGAATTGAGATCCTGATTTACACACGACTTTTACGATGACGTCTCAACAAGATATTTATGTTGTGGGTACTGAGAATCGTCCACCCATGCTTACCAAGGAGAACTACACTACATGGGCTAGTCGTCTCCTTCGTTATGCAAAATGTAAACCTCTGTGAAAGTTGATTGTCAACTAGATTCAAAAGGGTCCGTATGTTAGAAGAACAATTATTGTGCCTGGGGATCCTATGAATGCTAACTCAGTGGCTGACTCTAGTCATGAACAAACGGATGAAGAATTAACTGAAGTGGAATCCAAACAACTCGACGCTGATGATCAAGCAATTCAAGTCATTCGTATGGGACTTCCTCAAGATGTTTATGAAACTGTCGATAGTTGTGAAACCGCACACGAGATGTGGCTTAGGATTCAGAAAATGACGAAGGGCAGTGAAATCGGTTTACAAGAAAAGGAAACTAAGTTGCTTCGTGAATGGGAGAAATTTACGTCTACTGAAGGGGAACAAATTGAACCTTTCTATCATCGATTTTCAACCCTCATGAATCAACTTAGAAGAAACAAACATGAACCTGCTCAAATTTCTACCAACATCAAATTTCTTGATAATCTTCCTTCTGAATGGTCACGATATGTCACACTTGTCAATCAAACAAAGGATCTTCATGTCATGGACTACACTCAAGTATATGACTATTTGAAGATGAATCAAGATGAAGCTAACGAAGTTAGGACAAAAAGACGTGCCAAGACACAAGATCCATTGGCTTTTATGGCAAACTCTCCAGCATCTATGTCATATCCCATTGTACCCTACCATCAACCCTCATCATGTAACTTCATGCCACAACAACAACAACTCACCTCTTATGGATATCAACCTCCTGCTACTGTGAATTACTTAAAACAACCCATTGCCTGTTTTGATGACATCACTGATCCTACTCATGCAATTAATACTGGTCTTGCCCTTCTTACAAAGGCATTTAAATTCACCATTAACCCCACCAACAACAATCAGAGAATCTCCTCGAACACTCGAAATAGGCAGATTGCTCAACCTTTCATGAATGCGAATCAAGATCACCAATTGGTAATTGCTGGGAACACGGGGACTCAGTTTTAAAAATATGGTCAGAATGTTGGGCAAACCGTTGGCAATGTAGGAAATCAGTATGGTCAAAACCGTGGTCAGAATCCGAATGTTCAGAATGCGGGTAATTAGAATGGATTAATAGTTGTGCCAACGGTGGGTAATCAGATGGGAAACATTGTGGATGCAAGGGCTGAGAATACTGGTACAGGAAATGGAAACAACAATCGTCTGGTTCAGTGCTACAACTGTAGGGGATTTGGTCATTATGCTCGAGATTGAACAGCCAAAAAGAAGAGGGATGCTGCTTATCTTCAGACTCAGCTTCTAATAGCACAAAAGGAAGAGGATGGGATTCCACTTCTAGTTGAGGAATTTGATCTTATGGCTTCTGCTACAGAATATGACGAGGAAGAAGAGGTGAATGCCAACAACATCTTGATGGCTAACTTAAAACAAGCATCCACCTCAGAAATGCATGTTGACCGAGCTCCCGTTTATGATTCAGATGGTCCCTCTGAGGTACATCCACGCTTTGATGATAATGATATTTATAGTACGTCTAATCAGGAGGAGGAGTATACTGAGATGCTTGAGTCCTACATTGAGACACACGAGGATCATACAAATAATAGTAATATCAGTTCGAATGAGCCCAATGTGGACCTTAGTGTGGATCAAGTTTCCCATCCTACAAACCTTCCTGATGCGACACATGCGTATTATAAATCTCTATTTGATAAGCTTGCTAAGGATGTTGACCATGCTACGATGGTTAATAATATGTTTAGAGAAACTAATGCCAATTTGACTACTGAGCTTGCGGGATATAAGGAACGGGAGAAAAGTTTTGAAATTCATCAGACTAAAATTAAAGAACTTGAACAAGCTCATGCAACATCGATGTATCAAGAAAAATGCACCACTAAGAAATTAAATGCCTTACATTTAAGTAGTGCTAAAAAGATAAGCGAAATGAATGATGAAATCACATCTCTTAATAAACAGTTTTCAACTGAAAAATCTATTGTTTCTTATCTAAAAGAAGAAAGGAAAAAGCTAAAACATGATTACAAAATTCGAGAAGATGGTCTTCTTGAGGACTTCTGCAAAGCTCAGGATAGGATTGGAGAATTAGACAACCTTTTAGTAAAACATGGTCAAACTATGCAGATGATAAATATGCTCGCACCAAAAGTGAATGAGATAAATTACACTCGATAAAAATTTGCTTTAGGTTGTCCTCTTCCTCCTAATCCCGGATACCTTAAGCAAGTTCAGGCCACTAATGAAACTTTATATAATGATAGTGTGCTCTTGTCTGATGAGCATGATCCTCCTAGTGTGCATGATTCTGAGGAAACTACTGATCTTGCAATAGAGACTCTTTTAAGAATGAAAAAGCTTGATAAAGAAGTGACACCCGTTTATTACCCGAAAGTTAATCCTCCAACTGTTTTTGTTCGGTCTAAAACGAGTACTGAAATGTTTTTGCTCCCAAGTGAGGAATTGTCTGATGACCCTCCTAAATCGAGTATCACACGCCGATTTCTAAACGAGCTTAAAGATAACTTTGTCATCCTTAAACGTGTTGTTAATTCCAAAATCACTGGAGGAAATTTTACATCACCTGTTCAGATTGAGGTTCTATTAAAATTCTTCAAAAACGATATTAATCCGATTATTAATCAAGTTGATGCTCGGTTAGGCAATTTGGAAAATGCTTTTCTAAAAGAATTTGCCAACTTTGTTGAAGACTTTAAATCTTTGGCGAAGGAAGTTGAAGAATCTCTTGATAAAATCAAAGTTTTGGATAACGATCTTGAACGCCACTCTAAAGCAAGTGGTTGTATTGATAGTAGCCCTGTTGAGTTAGGTACCTCTGTGTCGCATAATGAAAACCTCCAAACTGAGCTTGATCTTATGAAAGAGAAAATGGAATCTTATGTCATTAAAAAGGATAATGAATTTACCGATCTTTGGAATAAATTTGTCAAAAAATGTGATAGTAATATTAGTTCGAATGAGCCTAGTGTGGACCTTAGTGTGGATCAAGTTACCCAGCCTACAAACCTTCCTGATGCGACACATGAGTATTATAAATCTCTATTTGATAAGCTTGCTAAGGATGTTGACCATGCTACGATGGTTAATAATAAGTTTAGAGAAACTAATGCCAATTTGACCACTGAGCTTGCGGGATATAAGGAACGGGATAAAAGTTTTGAAATTCATCAGAATAAAATTAAAGAACTTGAACAAGCTCGTGCAACATCGGTTTATCAAGAAAAATGCACCACTAAGAAATTAAATGCCTTACATTTAAGTAGTGCTAAAAAGATAAGCGAATTGAATGATGAAATCACATCTCTTAATAAACAGCTTTCAAATGAAAAATCTATTGTTTCTTATCTAAAAGAAGAAAGGAAAAAGCTGAAACATGATTACAAAATTCAAGAAGATGGGCTTCTTGAGGACTTTTGCAAAGCTCAGGATAGGATTGGAGAATTAGACAACCTTTTAGTAAAACATGGTCAAACTATGCAGATGATAAATATGCTCGCACCAAAAGTGAATGAGATAAATTACACTCGATACAAATTGTCTTTAGGTTGTCCTCTTCCTCCTAACCCCGGATACCTTAAGCAAGTTCAGGCCACTAATGAAACTTTATATAATGGTAGTGTGCTCTTGTCTGATGAGCATGATCCTCCTAGTGTGCATGATTCTGAGGAAACTACTGATCTTGCAGTAGAGACTCGTTTAAGAATGAAAAAACTTGATAAAGAAGTGACACCCGTTTATTACCCGAAAGTTAATCCTCCAATTGTTTTTGTTCGGTCAAAAACGAGCACTGAAATGTTTTTGCTCCCAAGTGAGGAATTGTCTGATGACCCTCCTAAACCGAGTATCACACGCCAATTTCTAAATGAGCTTAAAGATAACTTTGTCATCCTTAAACGTGTTGTTAATTCCAAAATCACTGGAGAAAATTTTACATCACCTGTTCAGATTGAGATTCAGAAAATTCTTCAAAAACGATATTAATCCGATTATTAATCAAGTTGATGCTCAGTTAGGCAATTTGGAAAACGCTTTTCTAAAATAAGTTGCCAACTTTGTTGAAGACTTTAAATCTTTGGCGAAGGAAGCTGATGAATCTCTTGATAAAATCAAAGTTTTGGAAAATGATCTTGAAACTCTCTAAAGTAAGTGGTTGTATTGATAGTAGCCCTGTTGAGTTAGGTACCTCTGTGTCGCATAATGAAAACCTCCAAACTGAGCTTGATCTTATGAAAGAGAAAATGGAATCTTATGTCATTAAAAAGGATAAAGAATTCACCGATCTTTGGAATAAGTTTGTCAAAAAATGTGATGAATGCAAATATGACAAGATTTCGTACGAAAAAGCTTATAATGAAATGCAACAAAAAATCGTACATTTACAGCTCAGTTGGGAGGTGCTCAGGGAAACAATCTAGTTTCTCCTGGGTTAGAGAAGGCCAGTGATGGGAATGTTCAGAAGCTTTAGGCTAAGATTGCAGATTTAGAATTTGTTGTTGTTTCATACAAGCGAGCTGTTGAACAATGTAAGTCTGTCTATCAGAAACTCATCGATAAAATCTGTGAGAACTGTAAGTTAAAGGCCTTGTTAAAAGATAAGACTTCTATGACTAACTCGATTGTGGACAGATGATCCAGAAACCAGTGACCTCGGGACCTACTCGTATTGCTGTAACACCTTTTCCCAAGGTTGCTGGAATGAAAGATGTTGTGATACCTCTGTGCCTAGCAAACAACGTAAAGCAAGCGTTAGGACAAAACCGACCACTATCTCTCAACCACAAGTCATTGATTTAAAAAGTGCTAATTCTAATAGACACGTGTCTTCTTCTACAGGAATAAACAACTACACTAGGAGCAGAAGGCCACAGCCTACGAGCAATACAAGGAATGATAGGGTCCCTTTTGCCTCTAGAAGTAGTCGCCCCAAGATCAATAATGTGGATGTAGAAGAACACCCTAGGAATTTACCGCTTTTTAATAATAATCAGAATCTTAATTCATCTGCATGTAATGACTTTAAGCTTGCTATTCCGAATGAAAAATCTGAAGTTATTTGAGCTAAATGTAATAAATGTTTCTTTACTTTTAGTCATGATGCTTGTGGTTTGACTATGAATGGGTTGAATTATGGTGGTTACACTCGAATTGACAAGCTGTCAATCAGTGAAAGACATAACACTCCTAAGGCTAAGGTGTATGTTCCTAAAATTACGCACATAGGAACCACAGAAAGTCTTGCTAAGCCTAGTAGCCCTAGAATCACCTCTAAATGGTTGCCTACTTGTACAAATTTTGACTGTAGTGGCAAAATTATCGACACTAGTAGATCTCATACTGATAGTGAAATGTCGGTATGTGATAAGGCTTAATTATCATCTAACCCTACAGGAACCTATTTCATCGGTTGCCAAAAAATTTTCTCCTATCATTGGAAGGCTGTTGAAATTTTTCTCTGGTGCGTGGACTCGGGCTGTTCCAAACATATGACTGGGAATCGAAGCCTTCTCAAGAACTTTGTTTGGCGATTCATGGGAACTGTCCGATTTGGAAATGATCATCTTGCTGCAATTCTAGGCTATAGTGATCTTCATTGGGGAAATATAATCATCACCAGAGTCTCTTTTGTTGATGGTGTGGGACACAATTTATTCTCGGTTGGACAATTTTGTGATTCCGACTTGGAGGTTGCTTTCAGAAGGCATACATGTTTTGTAAGAGATCTTGAAGGAATTGATTTGTTGAAAGGAAATCGTACCACCAACCTTTACACCGTTGATCTTTTTCAAATGACTGTTGCTTCTCCAATTTGTCTCATGACCCGAGCCACATCAACAAAGCATGGTTATGGCATCTAAGGTTATCTCATCTCAATTTCGATGCCATCACCCAACTCATGAAAGATGATCTCGTTACCGGTCTTCCAAAGTTCAAATATACAAAAGACCATATTTGTCCTTCATGTGAGCAAGGTAAAAGTAAGAAGAAGCCTCACAAACCTAAACCTGTTCCCAACTCAACGAATAGGTTACATCTCCTACATATGGATTTGTGTAGCCCAATGAGAATCAAAAGCATCAATGGAAAGCGATATGTCCTTGTGACTGTGGATGATTATTCTCGTTACACGTGGGTTCATTTTCTTGCTTCAGAAGATGAAGCCCCTGATGTAATTATTAATTTCTTGAAGAAAACATCAGTGCTACTTCAAGCCCTTGTTATCATTGTAGGAACGGATAACGGCACAGAATTCACCAATCAGAAACTGAATGCTTATTTTGATGAAGTTGGGATTTCTCATCAAACTTCGGCTGTAAGAACTCCAGAGCAAAATGGAGTTGTGGAATGGTGGAATCGTACGTTAGTTGAAGCTGCTCGGACGATGCTTCTCTCCTCTAGTGCACGGTTATTCCTTTGGGCCGACGCTATAGCAACTACATGTTATACTCAAAACCGATCCATTATTCACACCCGTTTCAACAAAACACCTTATGAGATCATTAATGGAAGAAAACCAGATATTTCATTTTTACATGTCTTTGGTGCATTATGTTATCTAAAGAATGATCATGAAGATATCGGTAAACTTGAACCTAAAGGTGATATTGGGTTTTTCATTGGTTATTCTTCAACTGCTTGTGCTTACATAGTTTATAATCGAAGGACAAGAAAGGTAATGGAGACTATGTGTTACCTTTGATGAACTCTCGGGTATGGCCTCTCAACATAGAAGTTCACATCTTGAGCTTCAAGGTCAGACTTCTAGACACGTTAGTTCAGGACTCGCGATTCAATTTGCACCATCAGCAATCTCTTCGTTACAACCTTCGGAACGTGACTTGGAAGTTTTATTTGGGCCAATTTATGATGAATATATGGAGGGTCCTTCGTCATTTGGTGTTCCTCAAAATGCCCGCTGCACCTGCTACGGTAGTTCCAGAACCACCAATTGCATCTACACCAATGGCATCCGTTTTTGCACCATCTACGTCAACCTCAACCATATTGACTCCAAATATTCCAACCACTTCTCCGAATGCTGAAGCAACACAACTACATTCTAAGCAAATTCCTAATCATGTTCATATTCAGAATGAAATAGTGGCTAAAAATGCAAACAATGCGATGCTCAACGAAAATGAGTTTGTCAATCCATTTGCGGCTTCCACAAGTACTACTCAACCTTCAATACCATATGTGAATCCGTCGAGCTCGCATCAAGTTTCTCATACACTTCCACATGAACACAAATGGACTAAGAATCATCCTTTGGTTCAAGTGATTGGCAATCTCTCATGACCAGTCTCAACTCGAAATCAGTTGCGTACCGATGGTGATATGTGTATCTATGCACTATCAGTCAGTACAATGGAACCAGCAAGTGTTAAAGAAGAAATGACCGATGCATCATGGATTGAGTCTATGCAAGAAGAGCTCAATCAATTCATCCAACATGATGTATGGGAGTTAATACCACGACCGGACAATATCGACCCCCTTACACTGAAATGGTTATTCAAAAACAAGATGGATGAGGAGCAAATGGTCATTAGGAACAAGACTCGGTTAGTTGTGAGAGGATACAAACAAAAGGAGGGAATTGATTTCACAGAAACCTTCGCCCCCGGTTTCTCGGATGGAAGCTATTAGGATTTTCTTGGCATACGGTACACACAAAATCGTTCTCTGTGTATCAAATGGACGTGAAGACGGCTTTCTTGCATGGGCCGTTAAAAGAAGATGTGTAAAATGTAGTATAATGCAGTTCGTTTTCTCAGTTCTTAACTAATAGAAAGTCCAACCAATATCGGATTTATAATTGTTCTTGGTTGTTAAAGCTTGCTTGGTAATCTATGCTAATTCAAACAACACTATTTAAAAATGAAAAATATTAAACTACTTATACGTAAAACACTTTGCAAATACCAAATTTTTATTCAATCAAAATGTAAAATGCAAAACTTGAAACTAAAGGGACTGAAATTGTAAATTCTATGAAATGTAAATGCTTGAAATGTAAATTCTAAAAATTATAAGGACTAAAAATGCAAAACAGTTAACTACAAGGACCAATTATGCAAAAACTATAACAAACTAACTAAAAATGTAACAATCTAACAAACTACTAACTGAATTTTAACAAATTGCAAAGTCCAGGGACTAAACTATAGCAAACCCTAAAAACATGGAAATTAGGCCAAAATTAAACGCTGACAGAACCTTAAGGACCAAAGTGCAATTAAGCTAAGTTTTTAAGTAAAAACGGGACAAATGAAAGAATAAGCTCGTTTGAGCTTATTACTCAACCAAATCAGATAAAACAACTTGCAAAAGACTTCAAATCCAATTTAAGCTATGTGTATCTAAGGAATTAAGCTAAGGGTCAATAATAAGCAAAAGAGTGCTTATTAATAAGCTCAAAATAAGCTACAGCTTAAACCAAACAGTCACAACTTGATCTTTGTAATGAAACTGTTTAAGCTAATGATTTAAAGATTGGGAAATCAAACCAGAACTATTTTCATCAAGAAATGAGTTAGAAATCTGAAATAAGCTCAAAAGAGCTTATGTTGACCAAGTTTGACCGGATTTTTGGAAAAAGCTCAAATCTTCAAAAATCAATATTCAACACTTACTAACTGGTTTTGTGAAAGAAAATCATGACTTTTATGAAGTGGATTTAGAGATCTAAGAAAACAGTAGCTACTTTATCTCAGAGAATGAGAATTGCTCAGACCTTGACCAAAAAGCTATTTTCTGGCTTAAAAGCTAATACTGTAGAATTTCCTTATGGAATCTAGAACTTTATGATATAAGCTAAGTCTAGAAACAAATTTGAGGAAATTTCATCAATGAATGAATGAGAAATCAACAATTGAAAATGGCAAGTTTTTAAGAGCTAAACTGAATTATAGCTAACCCACACTATTTTTAAGCCATTTGCCTGTTTGACCTTTTATATGACTTGTAAAAGACTTAAATCCACTTGTTATCAACTAAGGACTGGATATGAACTCTACAACTCCAATTCTCAATACTTGAAAACTTCTAATGATTTACTCCCAAACACTCCTTTATCTGTTATGAACAAAATTTAACAAAGACTTTTTAAGTACTGGATTAAGCTGATTCAAATGTTATAGCAGACTAGAATCAAATGTCAAAATGAAAGGTTTTAAAACTAAAACCAAACAATTACCAAGGGTAAGACTGCAAGTAAGCTATTAGGCTAAAAAATGACTGAATTGAAACAGTAACTACAAATCAGAACTCAAGTAAACAAGTAAGCAGTAACTGAACTTCAAACTCACAAAGATCAATCAAATAGCAACTACAAACAAATGTATCAGGCAGACATCAAATTTAACTAAGAAAAGTAGCATGCAATAGACTTGTTAAGTGGAACAAAAATAGGAAACTTAAAACCTAATGTTGATATCCTTTGGGAAGAAGAGGAGCGCTGAGCTCTCTTGCCCTAGTGATAACCACCACCTATCACTAGTATTCAACAAGAATCAACCATCAAACAGCTACAAATCATCTGGAATCAATCAAACTGCTTGAAATCTTCAAATGAACAATGGAATGAACAAATTCTGATCAAACAGCTAACAATCTTCACAAATGTCAATTATGATCTATGGTTGATCATAACAAACATCAAACAGCAACAACTCTATCCAATTGAAGCAAGAATCTGACTGAATGAGAAGAACAGAATTTGGCGGGAAAAAGGAATTTGAATTTTATTGAAGGAAATCAGTTACAAAGTTTGTTACAAGCTATCAACTAACTAACTGACTCAAGAGTTTGTCAGACTCTTGAGTAGTTAGGGGAAAAGTGAGGGAAAAAGGAAAGGGAAAATTTAACTAGGTGTTTTTACAATTTTTAAGCTACTAGTGAAAATGAAGAACAATCTAACTATTTATAGGCAAGAAAGGAGAGTTTGTTGGAGTTGGTGACATGTCAGAACCAGTCATAACTTGCCACGTGGAAAATTCTGCATTTGGCACTTTGAAGGTATGAACAATGATTTGGGTGTTTTTGATTGGATGAGTGATATGTTAATTGAGTTGTACCATTGAATTCGTCTCTTCATAACGATCATCTTTGGTGTTTATATCTTTCTCTGAAATTGCTTCTATAAAAAACGCGATCCTGGCAATTTTTATTTTTGAAGAAGACGCCACGTGTCAGTTTCTTATTTGTTGTGAGGGTGAGTTGCGGATCAAACTGTTTAGATTGTGTAATAAATGAAAGGCGGCGATAGTGGGTATTAAATGAGCCTAAGTGGCAATCCGTGTGAAGTAGTATCTCTCCTCCCATTGGCTGCTTTCTTGACACATGGATTACACTTGCAAATCTTTCCAAACTTGGCAAAACAAGTCCTTGTACTTGGCAGATTCTTGTTTCAAGCTAGGATCTTCATTCCTTTGACATTTTTGGTCCTTTAACTTCCATAACTTGTACAAAATGGTCCTTTGACTGAGTTGACTTGATAGTTGACCAGGTTTGACTTGAATCTTGACTTTTACAATATTTGCACTTCTAGTCCTTCAACTTTCATAACTTGTCAAGATAGGTCCTTGAACTTCAAAGTCTTGTCACTTTTGATCCTCTTTTGTCTTTTTCATCCATTTGAGCTTGATTTTTCCTTGTTTTCTTGAAAATGTATCTTCTTACCTACAAAAGTGCACACAAACACAAACATACCACATAATACTGTTTTTGCCAAATAAATTGGTATTTTGCTTCATGTTTTAGGGTTATTTGTTGATAAAAGGATATGAGTTTAAGCTCATATCAAATTCCCCTACACTTGAACATTGCCATGTCCTCATGCAATATTATATTTCAAGGCTTAAAAATTTACATTTTCCTCATAATTAATCCACCTTGGCCATATGAGATGCATCTACACTACTCTAAACTAGATGATGCATGATTTTGACTTTTAATAATGCAATGAATCAAAATACAATTCTATCTATATCTTTTTGATTTTTCTTGAAATGGTTTTGATGGAAATAACTCATAAAGAATTCAATGACTTGGATTAGGGCTTGGATACCATGGACACTTATCACCCTCAAGTTTCACTTTCCCCATACCAAGCTTATAAATGGGATCATTGCATTCACAAGTAAAAAGTGCATCAACTTATTCATGACAATTAAATGTGGAACCGGTTATTAATTGAGCAAATTGCTTGTGGGCAAATTTGTCATTATTCAAGTGTGAAATATAAGAAGTGTAAAATCCAAAAATAAGGAAGCACGGTTTTAATCCTAAGTAATCTTCTCATCCATTACTTGAAAAACCGCTCACAATTAATACAAGTCCGTATTAAGAGTAATAAGTCATTCGCCTTATGTGTAAAATCCTCATGTCATGCTTTCATAAGTAACTACACACTCGCTAAGGAAAGAAAAATAAAACTCACGCAATAATTTACATCCGCATCTTTTTGAGATTTTGGATCTTCAACCCCGCAACCCGTCAAGGTAATATTGGATTGGAGCAATCTATTGAATCCCCGCAACCCGTCAAGGTAATATTGGAACTCAATAGTCACTATAATTAACACCACACTGCCCCTCTTGGGAGTCTTGCATTATTTTTTTTTTTCTTTTTCTTTTTTTTTTCTAGCCACTCATTTTTTTCATAAGCCGCTCTTATTTTTCTTTATTCCTCACCAAGAAATTTGCAAAGAAGAAAAGGAAAAACACCCGCTAAATATGGAGCATGACATAAGTCTAGTACACATAAAACGTGCTAACTTAGAATCTTAAGACGTACTCATATCAACCATAAATGATTAGCCAAAAATGCATAAGAGATTACAAACCAATTAAAACCGTACTTGATTATTTATTAACAATTATATACATGCGAAGAAAGTAGAGGTAGAGAAGAGAAGGGTTTAGCCACAAGTAATTACCATGAAGTCTATCTAGCCCTTTTACACTTGCTTCAACTCTATCATTTCCCATTCTCCACAAATTTAAAATTTCAATTAATGAAATTGGTGGAAGCTTAGCCTAATAGACCAATGAAGGACTACATGGTTAAGGATACTAGCTAGAGAATGCTAAAATAAGCAAACTCGGGTTGAGTCAAAATATCCATGGCGGGCCTAATATGTCAAAGAAATCTAAACTTGTTAAAACCATGTTTTATTATATTTTTCCTTTTTATTTATTTTTGATGAAAAATAAAAGAAGAAATATATACAATGCAAATGTGATATGCAAATGAAAAATGATTGATGCAAAAACTATGAATGCATATTTTTGTTAGCCAAAGTAGATCAAAATTTTGAAAAATGTTGAAAATTCATTTTTATCATGTTATCATGCAAGACAATGACAAGTTCTAGGTAAGGTCACTTCGATAGAAGACCCCCCTACACTTAAGCTAAACATTGTCCTCAATGTTTAAGAGCATGGAAGTATAAAAACTTCCCCTACACTTATGACAATGAATAGACTTTGCTTAACCCAAGTTAAGGAAAGGACAAATATTAGTGAAATCATGTTTAAGCACAAGGTGTCAATGAAAATTCACTAAAGTAACGAAGTGAACCGGATACAAGGGCCTCCTCCATAAGCTCCAAAGCATGAGATGAGTGAGCAACCCTACAAACAAGCATGAAGACAAAAGAAGGTCTCCCCTACACTTATCTCCAAATCTATGCCTTTATTTCTAACCTACAACACTCTAAACCTAGTTATACGATGCTTGAGTTAATGAGTCTCTAGCTCGACTCGTCCCTCAATGAATTAATTCATGGGGAAAATGGGGACCTCTTGGACCATTTCAACGGAAATGTCCTCCCCAAAGTAATGTTTAACACGGTGACCATTCACTTTAAAATTTGGACCATCGGGTTGGGACAACTCAAGAGTTCCATATGGAAACACTTGAGCAATAGTGAATGGACCGGACCATCTCGACTTAAGCTTGCCCGCAAAAAGCTTCAATCTTGAGTTAAAGAGGAGAACCGGCTCTCCAACTTTGAACTCACGATTCTTGATCTTAGCATCATGCAATTTCTTAGTCTTTTCCTTGTAAAGCAAAGAATTCTCATAGTCATTGGCTCTCAACTCATCCATCTCATTGATTTGATCTTTCCTATGTGAACCGGCTTGGTTTAAATCAAAGTTAGCCCGCTTGAGAGCCCAAGATACCTTATGTTCTAACTCAAATGGGAGGTGGCACGCTTTTCCATAGACAAGCCTATAAGGAGTACAACCAATTGGTGTTTTAAAAGCCGTCCTAAACGCCCACAAAGCATCATCGAGCTTATCCGACCAAGAAGCTCTATGCTCTCCCACCGTTCTTTCTAAAATCCTCTTTAAACCACGATTTGTGACCTCGGTTTGACCATTTGTTTGAGGGTGATACGCGGTAGAAAGTCTATGATTCACTCCATATTTCTTCATAACTCTCGTGAATTGATCATTACAAAAATGCGTACCACGATCACTTATGCTGGCCCGAGGTACACCAAATCTAGCAAACAATTGTTTCAAGAACTTTACAACCACTCTAGCATCATTAGTAGGTAAGGCTTTAGCCTCCACCCACTTGGACACATAATCCACCGCCACAAGTATATACTTGTTTCCCTTAGAGGATGGAAAAGGTCCCATGAAATCTATTCCCCATACATCAAATATCTCACACTCTTGGATAAAATTTTGTGGCATCTCATCACGTTGTGTAATTTTTCCTTGTCTTTGACAAACATCACAAAATTTCACCATCTCTTGAGCATCCTTGTAAATGGAAGGCCAATAGTAACCCGAATCAAAGACTTTCTTGGCGGTGTAGTTAGGCCCAAAATGTCCACCCGTAGGTCCTTTATGACATGCCTCTAAGATTTTAAATGTCTCGGGCCCATCTACACACCGTCTAATGATTTGGTCCGCACATTGCCTAAAAAGATATGGATCATCCCAAAAGTAATACTTAACTTCCTTAAGAAACTTTTTCTTTTGTTGGTAAGTAAGACCCTCAATAAGCACATTGCCCACAAGATAGTTTTCTATATCCGCAAACCAAGGTGTGGCATCCTCTTGGGAAGAGATAGACATGAGCTCCTCTAGTGGAAAGGATTCATTGATTTCTTGATGTGGGAAATCTCCTTGAAAAGGATGCTCAAGTCTACTCAAATGATCCGCCGCTAAATTCTCGGCCCCTTTTTTATCACGAATCTCTATCTTAAACTCTTGAAGCAACAAAACCCATCTCAAAAGCCTAGGCTTAGCATCTTGTTTTGTCATAAGATACTTGAGAGCGGAGTGATCCGTATACACTATGGTCTTGGAAAGCACAAGATATGGTCTAAACTTCTCAAAAGCATATACTATAGCAAGCAACTCTTTTTCTGTGGTAGTGTAATGAAGTTGTGCACCGGTCATGGTCTTACTCGCATAGTGTATAGGTTGAAAATGCTTATTAACTCTTTGTCCTAAGACGGCCCCCACCGCATAATCACTAGCGTCACACATAAGCTCAAAAGGTAATTCCCAATTTGGAGAAACCAAAACGGGAGCCTTTGTCAATTTTTCCTTAAGGGTCTCAAAAGAGTCTAAACAAGCTTGATCAAAAATGAAAGGAGCCTCTTTCTCCAAGAGATGAGTCATCGGTCTAGCTATCTTAGAGAAATCTTGTATAAAGCGCCTATAAAATCCCGCATGACCTAAGAAACTCCTCACACCTTTAACCGAGGTGGGTGGGGGAAGCTTAGCAATCACATCAATTTTAGCTCGATCAACTTCTAATCCCTTGTTGGATATCTTGTGTCCTAAAACAATCCCCTCTTTCACCATAAAGTGACATTTCTCCCAATTAAGCACCAAACGTGTTTCCTCACAACGCTTAAGCATTCTCTCAAGATTGGTCAGACAAGAGCTAAAGGAGTTCCCAAATACGGAAAAATCATCCATAAAAACCTCCATGGTTTGCTCTATCATGTCATGGAAAATCGCCATCATGCACCTTTGAAACGTCCCCGGTGCATTACATAGGCCAAAAGGCATCCTCTTGTAAGCAAATGTACCGTATGGACAAGTGAATGTGGTCTTTTCTTGATCCTTAGGGTCAATGGGTATTTGAAAATAACCCGAAAAGCCATCAAGAAAACAATAGTACTCATTTCCTGCTAAGCGTTCAAGCATTTGATCCATAAAGGGAAGCGGAAAATGGTCTTTCCTAGTTACCTCATTGAGTTTTCTATAATCAATGCAAACTCTCCAACCGGTTACAAGTCTTGTGGGAATAAGCTCATTGTTTTCATTAGGCACCACGGTGATTCCATCCTTCTTTGGAACACAATGAACCGGGCTAACCCATGGAGAGTCGGAAATGGGGTAAATCATACCCGCATCTAAGAGTTTAATCACTTCCTTCTTAATAACCTCATGGATTTTTGGGTTAACTCTCCTTTGGTTTTGAATGGCGGGTTTATAGTCATCCTCCATAAGGATTTTGTGAGTACAAAAATGTGGATCAATTCCCCTTATGTCGGATATTTTCCATGCTAAGGCTTTCTTATGTTTCTTAAGGACTTCAATAAGTTGCTCCTTCTCATCTGCTTTCAATTCTTTAGCAATAATCACCGGTAATTGGTCTTTTCCTTCTAAGAAAGCATATTCTAAGTGGGATGGAAGTTCCTTAAGTTCAATGGGAGGTGGACTCTCTATGGAAGGTTTAACTATGGAAGGTTCCTCAATGGTAATCTCTTGTGGAATAGGGGAAGGAATAGGGTCCTCATTGAGCAACTTTTGGATCGTAAGAATATCTTCTTCCCAATTAATGGGAGAATCATCATCACCAAGAAAGTTAGACTCAAATTCCTCCAAGAGGAAATCACTCTCTCCAAAAGGTGTTAAAGAGGGAGCAATTGAGGCCACGGTTTCAACATGTGGAATCTCATCACGAGCATTCTTACAAGCATCATGAAAGTGTTCATTACACACTTCATCTAGCACATCCACAATGTTAATAGTCTCACAAGGTCTAGACTCCTTAACCTCTTTTCTATCACAAACTTTGCCTAACTTAAACACCACTCTCTCATCTTCTACTCTCATAATTAATTCTCCTTCCGCCACATCTATCAAGGTACGACCCGTTCTCAAAAACGGTCTACCAACAATCAAAGGCACTCTAGGATCCATGTCATAATCGACCACTACAAAGTCGGCCGGAAAGGTAAACTTATCCACACCTACAAACACATCTTCCGCTATACCTACGGGGTGAGCTATGGTTCGGTTGGCTAGTTCAAGAGTCATCCTAGTGGGAGTGAGCTCGAGAAGAGATAGTTGTTTCCAAACCGATAAAGGCATGAGATTTATGCTTGCCCCTAAATCCGCCAAAGCCATGCAATTTTCAACACCGGGAAAATTACAAGGTATCAAGAAGCGCCCCGGATCTCCAAGTTTTGTTGGTAAAGTTTTAAGTAACACCGCGGAACAATTTTCATTAAGTGATGTGTTGGGCAAATCAACCAATTTTTCTTGCATCCCATATCCTTGAGTTTGATTTTGAGGGTAAGCTTGATTTGGTATTGGAGCATATGCTTGATTGGGAATAAATGGAAGTGGTTGAGTAAATCCTTGTTGTGGTGGATAAAAGGTATTTGCTTGAGGTTGAAATTGATTGGGTGCCTTGTAGTTATTTCCTTGGTATGGTTGTCTTTGCCCTTGATTCCTTGCTAAAATTTGAGGAGGATTTTGTGGAATGTGGGTGGGTGGTTGGGGTGGGAAGCCGGGTGGAGTAAGGTAATTTTGGGATTTGTAAGAAAGGTTATTTGGATTGATGTTAGGCTTGAAGTGTTCACGGTGTTCCTCTTGATAAGCATAGCATTCCCCTTGATACCCTTGCACCTTATCACATTGTTCATAAGAGTGGGGGCCTCCACAAGTAACACAAGAAATGGTGATGGCATTCACATTATTTGAGGAATTGTTCAATGTCATGCTCTTAAAATTTTGAACCATGTCATTAGTCATTTCTTGTCCTTGTTTGACTGTTTGAAGGATCTCTTTAAGAAGTTGGATGTCACAAGGAGTTTGAGAAGTGTTTTGGATAACATGAACTCTTTCTTCAAATGGATTGTTTGTTTGAACCATTGCCTTAGTCTCAATAATGTTCAAAGCCTCGTGGTATGTCTTAAGAAGAATACTCCCTCCCGCGGAAGCATTTAGTGAATCTTGGTGGTGAGGTTTAAGGCCATTATAGAAGGTATTGATTTGGTTTACATCATCCAATCCATGGTTAGGGCATCGCCTCAACAACTCACTATACTCTTCCCAAGCATCACTAAAGGATTGACTAGGTTTTTGTGTAAAGCCCATAATTAAATTCCTCAAAGCCATAGTCTTTTGTGGAGGAAAGAACTTGTTCAAAAACTTAGTGGTAAAACCGTCCCATGTGGTGATACTATCGGGTGGTTGGGTGTCTAACCAATGCTTAGCACTCCCATCTAAGGAAAATGACACTAACATCAATCTAATGACCTCATGTGGAACCCCATTATGCTTAATGGTATTGCAAAGTGAAAGGAATCTCTTAAGGTGAGCATGGGGATCCTCATTTTGTTTTCCCAAGAAAGGTGATAAAGCAACCATATTGATCATAGATGTATGTAGCTCAAATGTGTTAGCGGGAAAGTCGGGAATCTTAATGGCACTAGCATATCCATGAATGTTGGATTGCATACGTTCATACAAAGTACGATTATCAATAGCCATGGCTTCTTGTGGTGGTGACAAAGCACGATTCTCGTGATCGGCTTGGTGGACGGTGGTGGTCTTACTCTTTCTCTTTTTCTTCCTTTTCGGAGGAAGAGGTTGTACACCAATCGGTATTTGTGCACGCCCGCGAGTGAGCATGCAACTCAATACGAGGAATGAGAGAGAAGCTCTCGTGTGACTTTGAAGAGAAATGGATTATCCTCTTCGAGTTTCAATATTAAATATCCACAAGAAAATAACAATATATGTATTTACTACTTTGGGTGCAAGACCCTCAATGAAGCCTTCCTTCTTAGAATACTCCCAAGTGAACGGGGGGTTAGGTGGCGCGAAGCACTTAAGTACCTATTGACCCTTAGATGGCATTTTATAGCACATCGCCTTTCTATTCACTTAAATGTTCGTATTCTTCGAATTGTTGCTTACTGAGAGTATTTATCTATTCTTGCTTTATTTTGTTTGATCGATACGCGTGTCAAGGACCGGAGCGCCCCTCAACACGGTGTATTGCCTCGGCAATACTTATGGAAGATATGTAAATTGATTGTTCTTATACGTATACGTATTTACTTATAATAATATATGGAAAATATTTTTGTATTTATGAGTTTTTTAAAGGAAAATACTATATGTACATAAAAACCGAGAGAATCCAATAATATATATTTTTGGGTGCAATCTCTTAGGAAAAAGATTGCTTTTTGGATTTTTTAATTTTTTTGGTCAATTCTTTAGGAAAAGAATTGTTTTGTTAATTTTTTAGTTTTTTATATATTTTTATATTTTGGATTTTTTTATTTGTTTTTGATTTATGATACGTAAAAATAACGTTCACAAATTGAACGGATCCCAAAAGCCAATGAAAACCGTCAATCGATAGTCTCTCGTGTAGTCAAAGAACCGGCAGCGGCGCCATTTGAAATGTAGTATAATGCAGTTCGTTTTCTCAGTTCTTAACTAATAGAAAGTCCAACCAATATCGGATTTATAATTGTTCTTGGTTGTTAAAGCTTGCTTGGTAATCTATGCTAATTCAAACAACACTATTTAAAAATGAAAAATATTAAACTACTTATACGTAAAACACTTTGCAAATACCAAATTTTTATTCAATCAAAATGTAAAATGCAAAACTTGAAACTAAAGGGACTGAAATTGTAAATTCTATGAAATGTAAATGCTTGAAATGTAAATTCTAAAAATTATAAGGACTAAAAATGCAAAACAGTTAACTACAAGGACCAATATGCAAAAGCTATAACAAACTAACTAAAAATGTAACAATCTAACAAACTACTAACTGAATTTTAACAAATTGCAAAGTCCAGGGACTAAACTATAGCAAACCCTAAAAACATGGAAATTAGGCCAAAATTAAACGCTGACAGAACCTTAAGGACCAAAGTGCAATTAAGCTAAGTTTTTAAGTAAAAACGGGACAAATGAAAGAATAAGCTCGTTTGAGCTTATTACTCAACCAAATCAGATAAAACAACTTGCAAAAGACTTCAAATCCAATTTAAGCTATGTGTATCTAAGGAATTAAGCTAAGGGTCAATAATAAGCAAAAGAGTGCTTATTAATAAGCTCAAAATAAGCTACAGCTTAAACCAAACAGTCACAACTTGATCTTTGTAATGAAACTGATTAAGCTAATGATTTAAAGATTGGGAAATCAAACCAGAACTATTTTCATCAAGAAATGAGTTAGAAATCTGAAATAAGCTCAAAAGAGCTTATGTTGACCAAGTTTGACCGGATTTTTGGAAAAAGCTCAAATCTTCAAAAATCAATATTCAACACTTACTAACTGGTTTTGTGAAAGAAAATCATGACTTTTATGAAGTGGATTTAGAGATCTAAGAAAACAGTAGCTACTTTATCTCAGAGAATGAGAATTGCTCAGACCTTGACCAAAAAGCTATTTTCTGGCTTAAAAGCTAATACTGTAGAATTTCCTTATGGAATCTAGAACTTTATGATATAAGCTAAGTCTAGAAACAAATTTGAGGAAATTTCATCAATGAATGAATGAGAAATCAGCAATTGAAAATGGCAAGTTTTTAAGAGCTAAACTGAATTATAGCTAACCCACACTATTTTTAAGCCATTTGCCTGTTTGACCTTTTATATGACTTGTAAAAGACTTAAATCCACTTGTTATCAACTAAGGACTGGATATGAACTCTACAACTCCAATTCTCAATACTTGAAAACTTCTAATGATTTACTCCCAAACACTCCTTTATCTGTTATGAACAAAATTTAACAAAGACTTTTTAAGTACTGGATTAAGCTGATTCAAATGTTATAGCAGACTAGAATCAAATGTCAAAATGAAAGGTTTTAAAACTAAAACCAAACAATTACCAAGGGTAAGACTGCAAGTAAGCTATTAGGCTAAAAAATGACTGAATTGAAACAGTAACTACAAATCAGAACTCAAGTAAACATGTAAGCAGTAACTGAACTTCAAACTCACAAAGATCAATCAAATAGCAACTACAAACAAATGTATCAGGCAGACATCAAATTTAACTAAGAAAAGTAGCATGCAATAGACTTGTTAAGTGGAACAAAAATAGGAAACTTAAAACCTAATGTTGATATCCTTTGGGAAGAAGAGGAGCGCTGAGCTCTCTTGTCCTAGTGATAACCACCACCTATCACTAGTATTCAACAAGAATCAACCATCAAACAGCTACAAATCATCTGGAATCAATCAAACGGCTTGAAATCTTCAAATGAACAATGGAATGAACAAATTCTGATCAAACAGCTAACAATCTTCACAAATGTCAATTATGATCTATGGTTGATCATAACAAACATCAAACAGCAACAACTCTATCCAATTGAAGCAAGAATCTGACTGAATGAGAAGAACAGAATTTGGCGGGAAAAAGGAATTTGAATTTTATTGAAGGAAATCAGTTACAAAGTTTGTTACAAGCTATCAACTAACTAACTGACTCAAGAGTTTGTCAGACTCTTGAGTAGTTAGGGGAAAAGTGAGGGAAAAAGGAAAGGGAAAATTTAACTAGGTGTTTTTATAATTTTTAAGCTACTAGTGAAAATGAAGAACAATCTAACTATTTATAGGCAAGAAAGGAGAGTTTGTTGGAGTTGGTGACATGTCAGAACCAGTCATAACTTGCCACGTGGAAAATTCTGCATTTGGCACTTTGAAGGTATGAACAATGATTTGGGTGTTTTTGATTGGATGAGTGATATGTTAATTGAGTTGTACCATTGAATTCGTCTCTTCAAAACGATCATCTTTGGTGTTTATATCTTTCTCTGAAATTGCTTCTATCAAAAACGCGATCCTGGCAATTTTTATTTTTGAAGAAGACGCCACGTGTCAGTTTCTTATTTGTTGTGAGGGTGAATTGCGGATCAAACTGTTTAGATTGTGTAATAAATGAAAGGCGGCGATAGTGGGTATTAAATGAGCCTAAGTGGCAATCCGTGTGAAGTAGTATCTCTCCTCCCATTGGCTGCTTTCTTGACACATGGATTACACTTGCAAATCTTTCCAAACTTGGCAAAACAAGTCCTTGTACTTGGCAGATTCTTGTTTCAAGCTAGGATCTTCATTCCTTTGACATTTTTGGTTCTTTAACTTCCATAACTTGTACAAAATGGTCCTTTGACTGAGTTGACTTGATAGTTGACCAGGTTTGACTTGAATCTTGACTTTTACAATATTTGCACTTCTAGTCCTTCAACTTTCATAACTTGTCAAGATAGGTCCTTGAACTTCAAAGTCTTGTCACTTTTGATCCTCTTTTGTCTTTTTCATCCATTTGAGCTTGATTTTTCCTTGTTTTCTTGAAAATGTATCTTCTTACCTACAAAAGTGCACACAAACACAAACATACCACATAATACTGTTTTTGCCAAATAAATTGGTATTTTGCTTCATGTTTTAGGGTTATTTGTTGATAAAAGGATATGAGTTTAAGCTCATATCAATGTGTATGTCTCTCAACCTGAAGGTTTCATCAACACCGAACATCCAAGCTGTAACACCCCCAAATATTCATACATTAGTTCAGCGGAAGAGTCGTTGGTGTTACGGGATAGCACATTACTCAAATCATAGACAACGCTTAAAATCGCGTCGTTTAATAATAAATCATTTTCCATTCATGAATATCAAATTTACATAGGTCCCAAGTCATAGTATTTCATACAATATTACAAAACATTTGAATGGAAATTGTTATTTAAGTGCGGGCCATAAATTCTTGTCGTATTCCCGAGAATTACCTTCAAGTACATGAGATAAAACATGTTAAAAGAAAAGGTCAGCAAAAACACAGAGTGAATTCATAGAGTTTAATGAAATCCATAAATATATCATCGGTATCAAATTATTATAGAAAATCATTTTTGTACAATTCCTTGTCGCAGGCCATAAAATAAGCCAAATTTTTTTATACAAATCTTTGTTGTAAATCATACTTTAGGCTTTTGCCTTCTAAACCATTATACGAACCAATGTCGTAATAAACATCATACAATACGTTTTATAACGTTGTATAGAGTTAAATAAAAACCGTTCTATGCATATGGTTATGTAAAACCAAAACACGAACATAATATCAATAATAAGACCCCGTACTGCTAGTCAGGCAATATATCGTAATTCAATGCGTATATCAGTATTTTCGTTATTGGATTATTATAAGCCGCATGACATTGCTACCTTACTATACCAAACAACGGGTAGCTAACCCGAAACTCATTTTCCCATCTAAAACAGCGTGTCGTCACAATAATCACGCTTATATAAGTCTTCTCATACATAAATTCGCTTACCAATCAATGTGGCACGACGGGGATCAACCGTCAAGGCGCGAACTGGGGTGATCTTCCCCAAATAGTACTATTATATGCATAAGCGTTTACCAAATCCCGGTAGTTCACAATTCATGCTAATGGTACTTTTAGTGACATAACCTAACTTTAATAATCCATTTTATTTCATACATCGGGTCATAAAATCATTCATCAGGTCATACAATCATTCGGGTCCAAATCAATAAACAAACAATCGGGACAAATGGTGTCCTATTTTATTAAAACTAACATGTTATCTCCCTCGTGGGTTTATAAAACATTTCATAAAACATTTAAAACATTGCGAGGCTATGAACTCACGTTGATTGGGAAAGGTGGTTATCGGCGATTTGGATGTACGGTACGTGCTTCAATCACGGAAACCTAGACAAATAATACCCGTCTTAGACTCTTGTCCAATGACTTTATAAAACAATGGCTATGTATATATATGATGATATTATAAGTATGATTATGATCATGTGGGATTTTATATCTTCATACATATTATAGTGTTATGTGTTAGTCAAAATTTTGACTAGTGACACTAGTTTCAATCCAATTCCATGTTGAGGCCCAATAAGCCCATTACTAGCCCATTACATTATATTAGTCCAATTTTATACTTTTAACCTCAGCCTTATGTTTAAATGTTGGGCCCAAGTGGGTTAAGCCCAATGAGTAAGTCCATTAGAGTTTAGCCAAATTAGTTGGGTTAATAGTCCAATAAGGCTAATTTGGCGCGTTAATGTCCTTATGTTATAAAGCTCGGGTTTTATCGGTTTTTACTTGTAACATGTACTTATAAATTAGTATATGAGTTATAAAAAGTTTACATTAGACGGGTCGGACCGTCTAAGTTTTAATTGACGAAAACGTTAATTTTACGGTTTTAGCAGAAAAGACGTAAAACTTATGTTTATAGTTTTATAACTTATAAAACTTATCAAATTGCCATTTTTATAAAATTTATCATTTATTTATTAATGTACATACTTATATATATGTAATATATAAGTTAGTGGGTTTTAGGTAAACATTTTATATTAGATTTACTTGAGTGCTCATTTTATAATATATACATTTATTTTACAAATCTGATTATTATTTTCACTTTCACCATTTTTACCATATCTTGAGTTTTACAAGGAGATAGAAGCTCATTTATGGGTGACATAAACTAAATATTATTTTCTACAATTAACTTAGTTTTAGCTACTGGTCAATCCAACTCTAAATGTCCCTAACAGTTTGGCCAAAACAGACTACTCAGATTTGCACTTCCATTTTGTTTTGATCATATCTCACTCATTATAAAGATTCCATTGTATGGCCAACTCTCACTTGTGTACAAGTCTTATAACTTACTGTATATTAATTCATCTATTCCATTTTATCAGTTTAATATAAGGTTCTTTACTGTTTTTATACAACTTACTTATTTAAACAAGATTTTACCACTTTTACATGTAGTTTTCAATCTTTTTATCCAAGTTTATCAACACATGATCCCCCACACAATATTTTTGATCATCATTCATCATTCATCATCATATAAAAACACATAAATAAAGAAAATACAAGATTACATATTCAAATTAACAAGAGGATGGGAAGAAACAATCTCTATACCACCAAAGTGATGAAATGATGAGTTTTTGGATGAACAAGACTTGTTTTAGGTAACCAATCTTATGAGATATCAACACCACTTCTAGGATCACCAAGTATTTGTAGACTCTTCAAAAAATCAGCCCTTGATCTCCATATAAACTCCTTTTTAGTTGTTAAAATCACATCCAATCTTCATAACTTCAATGGGTTTTCATCATATGTAAATCATACATATGATTTATGGTTGAATTTTTTATCTAATGGGGTGTTTTTAGGTGATATGGGACGTTTATATGGAGCCAAGATAGTTTGTGTGTGGTTTGCATGTATGAAATGAGAGTAGAGGGTTTACCTTGGCTAGTTTTGTTCGTTTAGTGGTTTGTGCATGCACTAAGGACAAGTGTCCTTACTTTATGTGTAGACTTGACATATTTTGGTGTGTTGGTTAAGCTTTGGCCACCACATGTATGGGGGTGGGCAAGTGTAAACTTGTCTCATCCCCATTAATTTACGGGTACTCCTCGATTCTAGTTTCCTCGATTTGCGTACCCTCGGGTCGTTTTACGAAAAACGTTTTTATAAATTATAAATCTATGGCACAAAACGAATCTAATAAAAATTGTCTCATCAAAAACTGAGTTTAAAAACATAAATACGTAATCCTAGGGTTTCCGGTTTAGTCGTAAAGGACGTTAAATTATGCTCGTATGTCCTAATGTCTTCTCGTAAATTTGTGGGTTTATAAACCAACATAAAATAAAATTCCAAAATAATATTCAAGAATAAATTTATTTCCTAAAATGTCAGACTGTCACAACGACGGTGTATGTAAACGTAAGCACGTAACGTAGAGTTCTCCGGTTTAGACGTAGTCGATGCCACTTCAAGACGTAAACCCAAATTTCTTCCCAAAAGTGAGTGAGTTCATCAATTAATAATAAAATAATGATTTTTAAATAACACTTGAGAATAAAATATCGACCTCAAATTGACGGATTGTCACAGGATTTACCCTAAACAGGATTTTTGTCCTCAAAGATCAATTTATCTTACTACTCGCTTCTAATAGAGTTAAAGCCACGTGGGTATTTCCTCCACATATGGTCTTTTCTCACAAGTGTAATTCATTATGACACGGGAGTTTCATAAAACATAACTACAGGAATACGATCAGGCTTAATGTTGGCTTACTTTCTCTATCCATGATGTTCACGGGTTTTTGATGAATGCAACTTTTCGCCGATCTAAACATTACTAAGAAACAATCAGATTTTCACTTGATAAACATTTTATCAAGTTCGATATACGAAACATAATTCACGCAACCCTTGAAGTCCTAGGGTAGATCCAACTCATATGCCTTTTAAATCAACTTTTTTTACATTATCTCAATGGTCCCATACAACGGGGACTTATTTCCCATGATCTTTCAGATCATCAATTCATTTTTCCATGGTGAAATATTTTGGCATAACTTCGCTACCCATCCTGCACTTCAAGATCTACAATTCATATTCACATAACCTCATGCCCACTACTGGTAGTCAATAATCAGATCCTAATTTCAACAACCATTTCAGGTTTCATGGGTCGAGTATTTTGTAAGGTTTGGTTTGTCATCATAGGCAACTTTAAACCTAAAAGACATGTCCAACTCGCAATAGGTGTATGTCAGGTGTCTTCATCCCAACTCCTGCCTATAGATGCTCTCATATTTACATCCTCACAAGATTCGATCTCGATCCTAATACGATAATTATCAATGATAATATCTCTAAAGGAAAAACGGTTATACTGTTCATTAACAAAAGTCAATCATTCAAACATAAAACAAGACTTCTAGTGTTTTGTATCGTTACTTTGCCTCGTCCCTTCGATCGGGGTGGTAAACAGTACTCTCATCAAGGTTCGTTCCCAATGACTTCTGAGCAAATCTCTAGAAATTCGATGCGAAGTGAGGATCTTGATAGAGATGATCGATACAGGCACACTATGTTTACACAACTCCTTTAAATACAAAAGAGTCAATTTCTTCATCGAGAATCTATCATTAATAGAAATGATATTAGCAGATTTGGTCAGTCTGTCGACGATGACCGAAATCGAATCAAATTCAGATGATGAACTTTGTAATAGTTAGACGTTTACTAATGTATAAGGCGATGTCTACCTTCATAATTTGCCATCAGTACAACTTCTTCAGATAAAGATACATTAAATCAGAAATGACATGAATAGAATACTTAATCTTATGAGATTCCAACATGACTAAATCTCAAAATCTCCATATTTAGGCAACAATAAGTGGCCTTTAAAACATTTAACGCCATCGGCTTATCAATTCTAATGGTTCACATTAGCGGTGAACCCCTTTTATTATCTATATTATCCTTTTTACAAGCATCGACTATATTTTAATTGCTCGGCAATTTATTTTGCACAGTTATTATTAAGGAACACATCCTAATTGATTCTTTATCCTTTCTACATAATGTGTCAGTATCTACATTCACCTTTCCTGATGAAGTGATTATCATGACCACAATTCACTCAGAAATTCTTTCTTCGTATTTTCTAAGTTTTAGTTTCGTCTCAACTATTATTTTTATCAGTTTTGCTCAATCCGACGTTTAAAGCGTCGATAAATATTACAAGTAATTAAATAATAAATATTCAATTTTTATGAAACGTAAACGTAAAAATTTTAAATTTCTTAGTTCGACCAATTATATAAAAAAAATTTCAAAATAAATTTGAATTTAATTAACACGAATTTTGTTGATTTATCGAAAATAATTAATAAGATTCGTTAATGTTCGAAAAAAAATGTTTGGTTATACTTTGGTCAAAATTTTCTTAGTTGAAAAGCAAAAATTGTTGTTTCAAATTCCAAGTCTTGGTTTAAATGGTTTCCTCAATCCCTCTTAGGTTGTCTTGAGGTATACACAAACATTTACCCCTAAAGGAGTTTAGTTAAATGATTTGGGTATAAGGGAATAGTTTCTTAAAAATCCTTTGATAAATTATTTGTCAAAACATATATCCACTTTCTTTTTGGTAAAACCCAAAGCCTTAATGGCTCTAATCTTTGAAGAGTCAATTTAGATTTCATTATCTATTAATCACACGGTCAAATAATATAAAGGATTAAGTCCTTAATCGCATGTTAATTATTCAAGGTACAGGTTTTCAGTGCTCGGCCAACTCAGGGCAATCTATAAATGATTATTAACTCCTTCCTATTCTAATAAACAAACAAATGGTCCTTAATGATCACAAGCATGAATTTATCAAATTACAGCCTACACACGTGATTCGCCAGTTTATGGATGCTACATGTGCATTGGTCGATCCAAACAACATAATATGAAACTCATAATATTCATTACGAGTTCTGGATGTAGTGATTGGAATAGATAATCTTTTTTGCGGACGCGAAATTGATGATAACCATGCCGTGGATCAAATCTTGAATATACACTAGAACCTTGTAAATGATCGAACAAATCTTTCATCTTGGGTAGTGGATGTAGATTTTGGTTATCCATTTACCTAGTTCACGGTAATTCAACAAATATAAGGATTGATAACACCATAGCTCTTCATGATGACGAGCTCGGTAGAATAACTACTTTTTCAGACAACTCTCTCAGTTGCACGGTAACTCTCTTAATTCAGATGGTGCTGAAGTACAGTGCACACACCATGGGTGCAGCACTGGGAACATAATCAATACCAAATTCCACCCGCCATAATGGCGAAAGTCTAGGTAATTCACCAACAAATTCCTCCGAAAGTTTTAGATAACAGAAACATCTTTTAATACATCCACCTTAGGTTCTTTCTAGATTACAAGATCTATGATTAGTTCATAACCATTCATGGTATAATTTCAAGTCTAATTGCAGGATATGGTCATCCATCAAGAATTATTTAGATCACTTTTGATAATCAACATCTTATCTTTTAGGGGAATTCTACTCGAGTTCCCATCAATTTAGACAATGACATTATGTCATAATCAATCAATCCATTCTACTGGCACTATCAAATTTCCAGTTTCTTCACCGTTGATAAGATGTGAACTTCTGAAAAGACTAATAATAACTCATAACCCTTCACAAATTCAAGGATATATGGAGACACAACTACCATTAAAAGAGTAAGGTCAACGCATAATCTACGCGAGATAATTTCAAATAAGATATAGATGCAACATTAACGAACATGGATATATCCCATGTTTTCATGATTGAGTACGCATTCGAAAGCTCCTTGGATCTTTACCCAGGTCATTCAAATGAAATGATAGGAACGTCGATGCATCCAGTCGGGTATCAACACTCGGTAATCAGATACTTTTCCAAAGAATCTCACCACGGGAGAATTGGACAAGGAGGGGATATCAATTGTCTATTAAGACAATTTCTATAGATGATTAAATTCGACTCAGAAGAATAAATGGTACGGGCACATATGTAGATGTCTCTAACAATATGTCCCTATTTTTACACTTCTTGCAGATCTCATAAAATTTAATTTTTCACAACTTCAAAGAAAATATAGTGTTTATTAACAATTTCATGGTGACTACTAATCAGCCTTGCATGGTCCCTTCCAAATTGTATGTAGGCGCGTAACTATATACAATTTTAGGATTAACGATGCAACACTCAGTTCGTCAAAACTTTTTCATCATGTTTAAAATATATATTTTCATGCTTAATTCTGAAACAAGAATCAAAATGAATTTACAGAGATGTTCTTTGTTATGGAAACAATTAAGTTTTCCAAGGTGTTTCATAAACAACTTTATTTCGATAACGATTACTTATAAGTCTCACTTTAAATAATCCATATGGGGATGGAAATTCAATTTTTCTCAAGGAATACTATTTTAACTTATAAAAACAATGAGTGATCTGCAAAAGAGTGATGAAAAGTTGTTCACCAAGAACTAACTACAATATATTAGGAAATGAACTTAGCCAATTAATCATGAGGTTCATGACCTCGATGGCACTCAAAAAGAATAATCCACAACGTAACTCAAATCGAGATGAGTACTTGTTCAGTGGTTGCATCACTAATGCGAACATTAGGATGAAGCAATAAAAGATAGATAACATCGATACATGTAGAAATTAGTAATCAAAGGTAGTATTTTCATTAATCACAAACGAGTCAAAATTGTACCGTAACACATTACATGTCACTATGTCATACAATTCCAAAAACTCATCCTACCAACTGATATCTAAGTTAAGTTAGGTATTTTTAAAAGATACCACAATGAATACTAATCTACAAGAGTCATTAGGTGTTTCACCTGTCCCAGAAGATCCATCGGTCCTAATTCGGAAGAAGATTTCTTCAATTTATTTATTGGACACTGGACATCCTCGTCATTGGGCAATGGCCTGGGAACAACCCTTAACACAAACCAACAATCATTTAATACCTTATAAATCAATCACAGGACTCAACAACTCCCTCTTAACAATTTCTTATTCCGTACAAGTTAAATTTTTTTACTTCATTCAAGTTTCAACCAAATCATACTCAATCTGATATCCTACCTCATTCTCCAATACTTTCAACCTTATTCTTAGACCTTAATAGGGCAATAAAAGCTCGATATGAACAACACTTAATTTCCAATCCTATAGCTCTTACAACAATGGTTATTACTACCGCAGAAATTGCTAACAATTATCACGATTAGTTTCCCATGATTAAGCTTACGCAAAGGAGATGATCTACACTAAAGTTTTGTATTCCATCAGATCCTATGCTAGGAGAGATCTAATTTACGAGACTCAAAATTCTTTCATGACTATTCATCTAGATTCCACCAGAATGTACCATAATCCCAGACAGAATTTTGATAGAGACAGTATGACACAAGGATGCAGCTATGCTCATATCTTGAAGCCTGACATACCAGCAGGTTCAAGATAAAACACCGATATGCTAGTGAGCTATTACGAACATTAGAAAATTTTGAACGGAAATGAGACAGGGTTCCATGGAAGTTATTATCAGTTACCACAGACTCAGAAAAGTTTGATCCATCTAGGTTATTTTCGACCAGTTAACCCAGCCTACACATTTTCTTTCATCCGAAAGGATTACGCAGTAGCAGATCTGCAGGAAATTTAGCAATAGATCGTACAATTTCAAGGTATTCCATCAGCGATCATGTCAGATAGAAATTCACGCTCGTGAATCACGCTCACATCCATGTTCACGATCACGTGTACGTTTACGTTCACCTTCGTGTTTAGGTCTCATATTCACATTATGATGGGTTTTAGTCCATAATTTGGGCTATCTCATGATTTAAGTTCATGTTCGCGTTCATGATATTGTTCACGATCAGATTCGTGTTCCATCTCACGATGCACGTTTCACAGCTTGTTACCGAATACGGTTAAAGAACGCTTAAGAAACCAGACTCAAGTTTAGAAAAATTTTCCATACCCAGGCAGACGTTTTATGTCTCAGGCCGTATTGTTTGCCATTCTTTCCTCAGTCAGCATATGTTCATGATATGTCGTGGCATCACGTTCACAGTATGTTTCACGTATTCCATGCACAATATATTCCATGCCCAACATTCCTCATATAATCGTGAACCACGTTCACAATTGCTCAGGTAGCACGTTCACAATTGTTCACGTAGTTCGTCCTTATATATTTTCAGCAGCTTGCTCAGATATATAAATGTTATCTTTCAGGATATTTATACGTACCTTTTTATGTATCTACATGCTATAGCTTGTTCATTCTATCAGATTCAGAAAATCCTTCTTAAGTATGGAACCAGAAACTATTCAGCATCATCAAGACAGGGTCATCAGGACCAATATATTTTTATTAAGTTTAGACCTTTGAAGGAATCATTTCGAGTGGGAAGACACTCGAAACGGAGGAGTCCATCCGGACCTCTCATTCATTTTCCTTTAATAAATCCAGTTAAGTTCTTTTAGTCATGTTACGTTATATGTCCTCTTCAGCCATGTCACGTTCAATGTTTACTTCAATGAAGTCACGTTTATACTCTTTCAGCAGCATCATGTTCTAAATCAAGGACGAATGATCCTTCAGCTTATATGTCTTTTCAGCTTTCATGCTCTTTCAGCATATATGTCCTTTCAGCTTTTATAACTTCACTAGCTTATTACCTATAATTCGAGGACGAATTTCTCCTTTTTAGAGGGGAAGAATTATAAAACCCCCGCATAATCGTATCCTTAATTCGAGGAAGAATTATTTTTTAGAGGGTAAGAATTGTAAAACCCGTATTTAAAACCTTAGAATACTAAATACGCGAAGTCTCAACTTTAACGTAAATTAAACGTTAACATAAAATACGCAGCCTCAGTTCATTTAAAATATTACAAACAATAATTATTCAGAAAATAATTATTACGTTTCAGAAATTAAGTTTTATAAGACAATACGTGTGCATTATTTATGATACAGAAAAGAGTTATTACGTTCAAGAACTAAAACACGAGAAACAATTTCGAATTAAAACACGAGAAATAATTACGATTACACGTTAATAAAAACGTTAAATCGAAAAAAAACAAATGGAAACCACAATAATACTTGGGCTGGCGGTTTGTTTTAAAAAATGAAACCTTGGGCCTTGAGCCCAACTTGTTGTGAAAACAAAACACAGGAAACAAAGTACTATCTTCTCATTTTAGCAAAAACACAAAATAGAACGGGAATTAGGGTTCTTTGGTGCCGCCAGTTAAAACAACAACAAGGAAAAGAAAAGGGGTGTGATCTTTTATATCATCTCGGTTTAGGTATTCATAGCCTCTCACATCATGCGTTTAGGTAAATCGTTTTTCCTCTAAACCCTTGTTAATCATGAAAATCATGTGATCTATTTCATAGAACTTGTGTTTTGAAAAGGTAAACAAGATTTAAAGCTTAATCAATTCGTGGGTGCTAGTGTTTCACAGAAACCGAGACACTTGGTGTGTCTCAGTGTGGCTAATGGTTGGGCCAAACGTGTAGCAAGGGCAGTTTACTTTGGTGTGTGTGACGGCAACAACTATGAACAACGAGGTGGGGGTTTAGTGCACAGCCGAGACCACTACGGGTCTCAGTGGTCCATTTTGATTGATCAGCCTCGAACCACAAGCCCATCAGGGTGGTTCGGTTTGTAACAGTAAGAAACAGGGTTGTTTGGTTGTTAACATCATAGTCAAAATGGTTCAGGGGTGTTTGGGACTGCGAGCAGTGGGAACCACTGCTTTAGCAGTGGGAACCATAACAAAAACAGGGGGAACAAAACTAGGACAGTGGGAAATATGTACAGACAGTGGGAATTCACGGGGCAGCAGTGGTTGCTGAGTGGGTGACGGCAGAAAAATGGGACCACAGTTTGGGCTGTGGTGGACCCGGTTTGGCTAACCCGAGACATGGGTGTCTCGGGGAAGGTTTTTAGCACGGGTTTAGGGGTTACAAGTTATAACAACCGCGAATAACTATTATAGTAATTAATTCATCTTAAAAGGACTTTCATAAATAAACAAATTAAATGGTTGATTTTATTAATTTAATTAGTAAAAAAAATTAAATTGATATTGTTTTATCCTTTTTGATTACTTTAAAACGTGTGATTTAATTAACGATTATTTTCAAAGAAACAAATTTAGAAATCTTTCTAATTTAGGAAACCTTCTAATTATAACGAGTTACTATTTATAGTAAATACCAGGTTATACATTGTACAGTAATCAGGAATACATAGTACATTAAATCAGTAATATTAGCAAACAGTCAGAACTTATCAGATTATATACAAATAATACAAGTATAAAATAAATTAAATTATGAACAGATAAGAATCAAAAACAGTAAACAGTAATCAGACAACTTATTATGCGTCTGTTATTTATGTAGTAACTGTGAAGTCGGAGTAGATCTTTTAGCTTTGATTCTTATTTCATTACTGGACACGAGGTACGGATTCTCCGTTCTTTCAGTAAGGACTTCCATTCTATGCATGATTAGGTTTTCCCGTCTGCAGCCAAAAGTTTTCCCCAGTATACGTTTTATATTATCAGAAATTATTTTAATAATCAAGATATTGCCTGAGCTTTATATTCAAGCATGACCACTTCAGTACTAGTTACGGAGGTACCGTAACCATGGCAATAGAGGCACCGGTGTCGTGACCCACATGCAGGAGAGTGATATCCTGCATCGTCCCACTCAACTCAGCTTGGCCATTTTATCAGTATTATTAGTGGGGCGTGTGGATGCATCCTAGGCTTAATAGTTTAAAGTTATCAGGTGAACGTGGTGTGTGCTCTACATCCTTCACATTGGAGCTGATCTCTCCACCCAACATAGTATTTAGAGGTCACCCCTCTACAACATTTAGAGGTTACCCCTCTACAGCATGATGAGGTCACCCCTCCAGTTATTCATGCACCGTTGATTACCGCACATGACCTATATAAGCTCTTGGCAATTAAAATATAATAAATGCATGTTTTCAGATTTAACATATAACAGTTCATCTTTATTATTTATAAATCAGACTTTACAGATTATACACAGATTTCCGCTACAACTTTACTTATCAGTCTTACATCTTCAGTATTTGATTATCTGCTTCATTTCAGTAATTCCTTATCATGCTTTATATCCGTTCACTGGGCGTTATGCTCAGCCATAGTTCTTTCATGTTTTAACGGCAGGTACACCTAGATGCTCTTAGGATTCTGATAGCATGTGCATTTGGATGGAAGCTATACAGACTTCTTACTTTATGCACTTCTTACATTATTCTGCTTATTTGGACGTTGTTTAGTCCTTTTCCTTCAGTATTTACTTTTCATGTTTTGAGCTTAAGTTTGGATTATCGATGTTTGATTACGGTATTTACTTTATGGTCAGTTATTGTTTTTAGGACATTTACCTTATGCTTTGATGTCACGCCATAAATACATGTAACGGTACACTTATCCAAGTGGGGTGTTACAACTTTTCAAGATATTTTCAAAAAGACTTTATTCAAATTCTTTCAAAATTGTGTGCTCATATACTCCCCTAATTTTATCAGTATCCTTTTTAGAGGGGGAGTATAAAAATCTCATAACATATAGTTCCAAGATTTCATGAAACTTATTCTCTCTGTGATTTATCACTAGTTACACAAAAATTTCAATTTCATGCAATTTTTGAGGGGGAAAATAGTGATTAAAATATGATAAAAAGTGCTTTATTCTTTGATTAGATCTTTGATATAAGTGCTTTCTCTTCCTAATGTGTGCAAAAACCTTCCTTTTATGATGCACACATGTAGGGGGAGCGTTTTTATGATATAGAAAGTCTCACTGGTTACAATATCTATACCTTCAATAATATATATCACAACGACATTGGTGTCAAAAGGTGGTTAGGTATTCGTCCTATGATCCAACCAGAACCGGAAGGATCTTCCCAGGTACAATCCATTAGAATTTAGAAGTCCTTAGGAAAGATGGAGTAGTTGAGTGTACGTTATTAAATGCCGACTAATAACTTAAGCTAGCACGGGAACAATCAAAACAAAGTGTTAGTTATGACGTCTTGGTAAGCATTGAAGGGGTTGAAGAATGAAAAAGAAATGTTAGGATAAAGGGAGAAAAGAAATAGCCCTCCATACAACTTAGGCGGAAACCGGGTCAATATGTCTACTATCAGAATCACGTTGATGATTTCTGGTATTGAAGACAAAGCATCATGGGCCCAGTGATGCAAAGCACAACCCTTCCCAGCCTACTCAAGCTTCTCTCAAAAGAAGTTTGTTTTATTGTCACGGAGTTCATCTCATTTCTATCAACTTTCTCACTCCGAGATAGTAGATATTGAATAGGTGGCAGTCTGCTCCATCCTCCGATCACTAAATAAACGTGCACTTATAGAGTCTAGAGCCAACGAGATTCATCATAAATATCATTAGGACACTTATTCCATATATCAATTGTTGTTCATCTTTAGAACACAAGAGATAATTGAAAGAGTCCTACTCTATCCTTGTGGTATTGCTAGAACATTCAGAGTGATACTCTCTAGTATTCACAGTGATGAATGGAAATCCTTTCAGTGTTAACATCAAACAGAACTGTGGTAGGTCATATATAAGATTCACTTGAATTAAACATATGCTAACTAGAAAGCAACAGTAGTTTGATTCTTAATTGATTCAAACTCGTTCCAGGTATCTACGCAATATCTTTATGATCTTGCCAGAACATTCAGAGTAATACTTGTTAGTACTTATAGTGACGAATGGAAATCCTTCCAGTGTCATCATCAAACAGCACTGCGGTAGGTAACTTGTGAGATTCTTTATGAATCAAACTTGTGTCAATTGGAAAGCAACAATGGTTTGATTCTTAATTGATTCAGACTTGTTCCAGGAAATTGAATTGACGACTTAATCAGCAGAATGGAACTGCATGATTCACTCCTTACTATGAATTATCTTTCGATATATTCAAGTATTAAGAAAGGCTACCACAACCGGAAACCCTGTCAAGGAAGTTATTTTAACTTACCTAATCAAAGGTACAATATTCGTATTGTATAACGGGAAACCGGAGGAATGTAAATGGTGGCATAATCTCTAGAGTCGTGATTCAAGACCACAGACTCAAGTAAATGAAGAAAGCTCAAGAACATCTAAAGACAAAGACTTCCGCCACTCTGATAATCAAGGGAGATTGTTATCAAGCTTTCAAGACAACACAAAATATGAGTATGTGGGGAAAGACACAAGAAAACAAGTTAGCAAAGTTTCAAGTTCAAGGCAAGGCAAAGATCAAAGATCCAAGATCACAAGTTATGAAAGGAACTATGAAAGAACTCTCAAGACAACGAGCTTCAAAGTCTGCAACATCAAAGAAGTGAAGTCACATATTACATGACCACCCCTTAGGGGGAGATTGTTAGTTGTATTTAAAGTGATGGTCATATAATATACCATTGTGAAGCTCGTGAAAAATACTATTCAACGGTGTCGAGAGTTCTTAGTTATTAATGTTTATGTATCGGGAATTAGTCCCTAACACACAAATGAGGAAGGCCTCCTAAACATTTACTCTTTAGTATAAAAGGCCATTCCACCTCATTTGTGTGAGTGTGTTTTCCATTTGTTTCATTCTAGAGAGAGAATGGGTGTTTGTTTCTCACACTAGGAAAAAGACCATCTTTGTTTTCTTTTTTTTCCTTAATCTAATCTTTCTTTTTTAGTTTAATCTTTGTTTAATCTTCATCTACTTTATCATCTTTATTAGTTCTTCATCATCACCATACTAGTTCTATCATCAAGTTCGTCATCTACACTTTTCGTTACATAAAGTTCAAGACTTTACGTGTTTGATTCGTGTGTAAAGGTCCAACAATACTTCATGACCTATATGGGCTCCGGGCATATTTAAAATACAGTTTTCGATATAAAATAAACATAAGTCTTTTCAGAATATAAACTAGTTTTATAAACTTAAACCAAGTTTTCTAGGACTTACACTTATTCCAATATACTTCATTTCATTTCATTTCTTGCTTATGTTTATGCTTTACATTTCATTGTCATATATCCGCACACTGAGCGTATTGCTCAGCCGAATTTTTTTCTATATCCCAATACGGCAGGTACTAAAGGGCAAATCTAGGATCTCCAAGAGTACGTGCATTTCGATGTAGGCTCCCTTGTCTTCCTTTATTTAGTTCATTTACATACGTTGGCTTTGCTGGACATTGTTTAGTCCTTTCATACATTCGTTACTTATGCATTTGTATGTGGAGCTTATGTTTGGAACCGATGTTTGTTTCCGGTTTCATTTATGGTCATTTAATGTTTTATACATTTACCTTGCATTCTTTGATGACACACCATAATTACTACGTAATGGTCTATTTATCCAAATGGGGTGTTACACTCGTACTACCTACATTGGCGGCTTGTTCTTGCAAAGCTGCAGTCACTCTCAGTAACCAATTGCCTTATTTCCTCTAGTCATATTCATTGTTGCAGATGTTGTTGATCTCGTATGATCCATTCTACCTACATTTACAAACACTTGATAAGAATGATATTATTTTTGAATTTTCATACATTGAGTATGTAATCAATTTAATATATCATAGAATAATGATGATTTCTTATTCTTTTGACAACTTAATATATTAGGATTCATAATATGAATAATGAAATTCTTAATTCTTCTTATGATTTCACATATGAGGATTCATAATATGAATAATGATAAAGCCTTAAATAAAATGACAAGAGTTTTCGAGAATAAAAGCACACTTCTTTATTTATGAACAAGTTATCATTTATATTTACACGATAAGCATCTCTGTTACATAAGGAAAACTATACATATCTTACAAACTGAAACTAAATACCTAAGCTTAATTCCTCATTTTGATCTCCTCAATTGTGTCCAAAATATATTCGAACTTAGATTGTTGAGTTGTTTTAAGATCTTCGATGTGTAATTCAAAATTAAGCCCAGTCCTCGTAAGTCCTTCATTGAGTTCAGAGTTCTCCTTCTCTAGTCTTGTCATATTCATTTCATAGGCATGCATTCTTCTACTAAAACTAATATTATGGCGTCGAGTAACGTCTACTTTATATTCTAACTGACTAAAATGCTCTTTAATCTCTTTTCTTCCTCTTATCAGATTCCTAATACTCTTCTCCACGATTCTAAAATATTCTAAGGATATTTCCTCAAGATGACTTGCAATTATGGATAATTGCTTGTCGTGCTTTTCGACAATCCATGATCTAGAGTCCTCTTTTGTTTCCTAAGGATCTTCAGGACTTCGATTGGCAGACGAATAAAGATCCTTAGGTAATAGAAAACGAGACGTAGGTGAAGGTGTACTATTCATCACTTCAGTTTGATGTGAGAAATATTCTTGTACTTCAGAAGTATCATAAAAAGACAAAGTTGGAACACGCACATCTATGGGAGATGGGGTGAACATCGGAACTTCTCTTTCATCATCATCGGAAATGATAATATAGGTGGAAGTAGACATCCTTGTAATTTTTATTATAATAATATAAGATATGCTACTAAAGGAATAAAATCTTACACTGGCGCTGACGATGGCTGATGGTCTTGAAATTTAATAATCTTAGTTATAGTTTAAGAAAAACCTTATTCTCTATAACTGTGTGCTCTGATGCCAATCTGTAACACCCCCATTCTACCATATAGAAGTGGAAGCTAATGTAACACCCCCACAAATGCTATGCGCAGTGGAACTACAACATATGGGTGCTACGTAGTTATCATCACACATAAGCTATATTAAACGACTCAAGAGACGTAAAAGTTCAAACATAAAATTTATCATTATTAAAAACATGTAAGTCTACAGTTTTCCAAATCCCAAGTTCGTTATATAAAACAGAGTTGCGTTTAGGTCCCCACTGAATCTCAACCCAAAAATACATTTCCATTCACATGACATAGTATAAAAGAGTTTTTAAGTGCAAAAAGGGAGGAAAACAAAGTAGACCGCCAAGCCACAACAACTTCCATCCTCGCATGCTCCGCTGCTAACAATCTTGGTTACCTGAAACACATGCTTAAAATCGTCAACACAAAGGTTGAGCGAATCTATAGGTTTATCAAATCATAAGTTGAACATAAGTATTAAAAACTAATCATGATCATTCAATAGCATTGTCGTACTCACAATCTATTTTCAAGGTTATGACAATTGTGCTTAAGCTCATGACACTAATCCGTTAACTCAATCACCCGCGTAATAATTACCGGCGTGATTCAGATGAAACCAGTGCCCCTTCTAAAGGCATCAGTTGCAATTATACCTTATCTCTCATACAAGATAATCTACCGCAGAACTTACTCAACGTACAGCTTCTCGGCTAGCATTGGGTCGTTAGCCCCGTAGTACTACAAATTGTATAAGTGGCTATTTCCCCCTACTCGAGGGCAGGACAATAGTTAATAGTTCATGAATTTAGGGACTTTTGCAACTAGGTACTCAACACAATTTCGAGGCAACATTCGGGTCCAACAATCATTCAAGCCTTATGTTCATTTTCATTTAAATTAGCATGTATCCCCCTCGCGGGTAAAATCATTTGAAATAAGTAAAGAGCGAGGCTATAGACTCACCTTGCGTAGTAGTAGTAGCTATAGCGAAGACGTAACGAGAAATGTCACCGACGACGTGGATGCCCGGGAAAAATCAAACACAACACCTAACGAATAAACACGTAATGAATCAACACATTCAAGTACCTTCAAGTACTGTATGTACACAATTAAGAACACTCAAGGTTCATATAAACTCACGCCAAAAATCCATACAAGCGATATTTACTAGACACGAACCATTTTATACTTTATTAGAATTATTGCGCATTTTACAACTCTGCCGGTACATACCGAATGTACGGGCTGTTTTACCCCACTTAGACCACTCCTAAAAATCTGAGAAAATTTGTAAAAATCACTTATAATCTGTAGAAACCCCTCACCAAATTTCATAAAAAGTTTTCACTCCTAAGACCTTCTGCCCGACACATCTTTGAAGTACAAAATTCGGACAGTTTTGCACACTCGACTCGTAAGATCGTTTTGACCATCTTAACCAATGCCATTTGAAAATCCGACTCTTGATTATGAAAATAGACTCCAAATGCTAAGTTTAGGGCCTGAGAACAACTTCCAAACATTTTTAGAACTCTAGTTACAATCCTAGACATTCGACCTATATTTTGACAAAAACCCGTAACTTGTGATTTTCATCACCCGGTACGCCTCAAACTTTAAAATATCATAACTTTTGACTCGTTTTGAGTTAGAAGCTCTACCTTATACCGAATCGAAGCTAAAAAGAAGCTCTACAATATCCTACCTTCCCAACCTGGAACTAGACTTAAACCCACGAAAAATACCCTCAAACAATCTGGTCTAAAATCACCCTTCCAAAATCACCTTTACACTCGTTTTCAATCAATTCCATCTACTCCTATACCCCTAATATCATCATTAAACTATCCTAATCATCCCTAATCACTTGTATGAACAATCTTAATCAAAACCCATTTGATGAAAACAACATGCAATACAAAGAAATATTATTAAAATATTATTAACACAAATATAGGACCATACCATGAACAAAATGGATCAAAGCTTCAAGAACACCAAAACCCCCATGTGTGCCGTGGGGTTTGGGGCTGAAATCACCATGGGAAAACATCTCCCATGCTCCAATATTTTAGTAGTGTGTTCCTAAACACATTTAAACATAACCCCACGAGATTAATTAGATCAAATCATAGTTTTTATCAAGATTAATCAAAAATTAGATCTAAAAAAAATGTTGTTGCATGTTTGATTTTTGTGGTGGGATTTACTTACAATGATGTTATAAACATGGGGTATTGCTTAGATTTTCCAAAAATCAAATTTTGGTGGTGGATTCATGGTGGTGGTGTTTGGCCGTGACTTTTAGAGAGAAAGGAGGGGGAGACAAAATTTTGGAGTGTGAAAAATGAGGTGTGTGTGAAAAAATAAGTTTATATATAGTGGAGGGCGGACCAAATGTGTAAATAAGGCTATCTGATGAGACGGCTTTTATACATGGTCTCATCGTTCTTTTTGGACTTAAAATGCATTAAATATCATCAAAATGCCCAAATATATGCTTGTGTTTGTTGCTTGTGTAATTTAGGTACGGATATTGAGAAAATGACAAAAGATCACAAGAATCACGCAAAAACGAACACGGGAAACGAAGCCGCACAATGAACCAAGCCCTAGTAAGGAATTTTCCAAAGAAAACCCTTGAAGATTTGAAGATTAATCCTCCAAGTTTGAAGAATTGACACTTTATACCCTTGTATCTTCATAATTACAAGTTTGGTCCCTAAAGTTTGTCAAAATTACAAAAAGGACCCTCAACTTTGAAGAATTGGCAAATTTAGTCCCTCATCAAATCTAAATTGTCAAATATGGTCCTCCAAGAAGTCAACCAACAAGTCAAAGCCTTGAAGTTTGAAGATATGGCAAAATCAGTCCTTGAAAAATGAAGATATTGCATAAATAGTCCTTGTTTCAAGATTGCAAAAACATTGTGCCAAAAATGACAAGTGTTGAAAGTTGAAAAAACAAAGGAAAAGGAGATTTGGCTGTTTTATTACAAGTTGAAGAAGTGCAAAGAGTTGAGGGGCCATTCATGACCAGACAACAAAACTCCCTACACCACTTGCATGCTGACACGTCATCCCTGCCAGTCCACCAAGCTAACTCAACCAGTTCATAACCCATTTTGACCCTATCACAAACCTTTTTGAACCCACTCACTCTTAAACTCATTTAATTAACAAAAAAAGAGGTAAACACGTTTTTAAAAACGTAACCCACCCAAAAGGGATTAAACTTCACTGTTTATCACCACCCTCACCATAAACCCTAAATTTGATTAACACCCAAATCAAGGGGTTAATCCCCCAAAGTATGCAGATTGCTAATTCCTTCTTGTCTCATTCAAACCCACCTCTCACAAGGATGCCACGTGGCTTGTGGTCCTTCCCCCACCCCTCCCCTGCTACTAAAATCCAAAGAATGCCAGGAGGGAAGACCAAATCAACACCCCTAAGGCATTTTCGTGCTCCCAACGTTTTGATAGACGGCCAAGATCAAAAAGCACTCTTACACATCACATGGGAACCAAGAACAAGCCAAGAACATCTTTCAAAAATTGGCATCTTCAACAGAATATCCAAAGATCCTTCAAGGGCAGATTGGGGAGTTTAGAACTAGGGTTTTTACTTTCTAGAGAGTTCTTGTAAGCCTATATAAAGGCATTAGGTTTAGCATTTGATTCTTGTCTCAGTTTTTAGAAAAAAAACTTGTAATTTTTTTTCATGGAATGAAAAAGTATTTTGTTTTTAAAAATTTTCTGAGTACCATTTACTTCCAGTTTTAATTTACTTTAAGTTCATGTTTTAAAGCTTTGGTGTTAAGTTTTTAAGAAAAAAAAAAAAAAAAAAATACTTGTGTTTTTTTTTTCTGTTTTTCTAACTTGCAGGTTTGAATTGTTTGTTGATCTGTGTTCTGCACCAATCCGGATTGGTTTGGAGGTGGATAATCTTCCACTAGACCCTTGGATGTAAGGGTCTTTGGTAAGGTCTTTGGTTCCCTTTTTCAAAATTTCAGAAAATACATGTTGAATGATCTTGGGTGATTTGATGGTATAAGTTGTTATAAGCTATTGATTCATGCTCTTTTATGTGTGTATGCATGATAGATGCTAGTTGGGTCAAGTGTGAATGAGTTTTTAAAGTTTTTCTTTGTTAAAAGTTGGATTTCAAAATTTAAAGGGTGTTTGGCAACACATTTTAGCAGGGTAGCTTGTTTGATTTGTGTGTTCGTAAGGTGTTAGAAGGTGATTAATTGGTTGAGTTTAGTTGTTAGTAGGTTGATAAGTTAGTTTAGGGAGTTTTGAAACAAGATTGCTAAGTAAAAAAAAAAGGAAAGGTGAACAAAATCTGTGTATGCCCTTATTTGCTCATTTTTCTTGATTTTGGTTGCTCAAATCTGATATTCTGTTAGGAGCTAAGGTTTTTCAGGTTTTGATTTGGTTTGTGTATTGGTTGGTGCTTGTTTATGCTTAATTTCAAGTCTTGAATATCATTAGAGTGCATTTGAGAGCTTAATTAAGCCCACTGTCCTGCATTTTTTTTTATACAACAACATTACATAGGCTGTAGAGTGCTTTGGTTCTTGATTTCTGTGTGCTAAGTGGTTTTGTAAGTGCTTGTTGCTGCTTGTCTTGACTCCTTGAGCTTAATTGAGCTCAAGGGTGCCCCCATTGCTCCCCAAAATATCATCCAAATAAGCCCCATAGCTCAAGTCCTCTTGGCTATAAACTTAAGCAAAACAAAGTGCATAAACTGCTTGTTCATAATTCATAGCTGTCACGTTTTTGGGTTTCAATTTGGTATAATCAAGCTTAAAAAAGGTAGTGGAATTGGATTATAAGCATTTGAGAGTCACAGTTTGGTTTTGCAAAAGTAAAAAAAGCAAAAAAAATACAAGTTGCGCCGCATGACCTACCTACAGCGGCGCAACTGAAGGAGCTGCAGGTCTTGGTGCTCTCGCAACACTAGTTGCGGCGCAAGATACAAGCGTTGCGGCGCAACAAAAGTGAAAAAAAAAAAGGGGTGCCAGGACTCGAACCCGTGACCACCCGTTCACAACACCAACACCTTAACCATCCTGCCCTTGGGTCTTTTACTGACCAAGGGAGGATTTGTTGTTTATTTAACCACGATTTGGTTTTGCTTATTCATTTAAAGCCGTAGCTTTTTCTCTTAATTCCTGCTTATTTAATAAGCTATTTTCAAGTGGCTTATTTTTTCTGAGTGAGTAATAGTATCTTTGATTTTTAAAAAGTGGTTTCATATTTTTCCCTTAAGTAGAATATTTATTAGAATTTATTTATTATACGTTTTTTTATAAAATCAATAAAAAATAGAAAAAATACTTTTTATTTCTAGGAAAAATAGTTTTTAGTTTTTAAAATATATTTTTGAGGTTTACATCTAATTTTGGTTTCAAAAACATTTATTTTTAATTTTATAATATTTTAGGGTTTTTTATAAACTTTAAGGATTTTTATAAAATTAATAAAAAAGGTTTAGAAGCTCTAATTTGTGTTTTTCTCTTAGGTATAATATTTAGTATTTTTAGAAATTTTTTATTTCAAATTTTATAATCTTTTTATTTTTAGCATTATTTTAATATTATTTTAATATTAATTTTTCAAAATTTTATTTTTCTTTCTTTTTCATTTTTCTTAAATTCTTTAGCATTAATTAGGATCATTTCCATTTTTAGAATAATTTTTAAGCTTTTAGATTAATTTTTATAATTATTTTAAGTTTAATTAGTTTTTAATTATTTTAAATCATTTTTAGAGTTTTAAAAATAGTTTTAATAGGTTTTAATTTTTAGAAAATTACTTTTTAGTCTAACAATAATATAAGTTAAGTAATTTTTCAATAAAATCATATTTTGGAATATTTTATTAGTTGTAATTAATTTTAGGGCTTTAATTAGCATTTAAAATTGATTATTTAATTAATAAAAGTTTTTAAAATATCTTTATTGGATTTTTTATCTTAGTTTATATTATTTTAGACTCTTTTTAGCCTTTTTTAACATTTTGTTTTTGGTCTTAGCTGTAAATTTTTAAATTTGGTAGTTTTTTACGACTTTACGTTTTCGTCTTCGTCATCGTAGTTTAATTCGTAATCGTAACCGTCGATCTTTTCTCTTTTCCATTTTCTTTTCTTCTCATCAAATAAATCAAACAAAATTAATCATCTCAACACACAACGCACTTGCCTCCTCGAGAACGAACTTATTTTGGGTCATTAATACACGGTTTTCCTAAATCGTCGTATTTAATACTTATCGCTTTTATACGTTGTTTTCCTAAACGCGTATTTTACAACTATCATTTTGGCGCCGCTGCCGGGGAGGCGTGTTGTGATTGATTTGAACAATTGTTGTTTTCTCTATTAGCCATAATATCTATTTGTATTAATAGCACTCTATTAATACGTATTATCGTTTTTCGATTTTTGTGTGAATATTATTACTATATTGTATACGTAGAACAATAAAATCACAAGTACTCCAAATACGTGAGCAATCACAACCTTGACTTGGGAGGTCATTACCCAATCATTGTATTCGAATCTCAAACCAAAGAAAAAAGGCAAAAATAGATAAATACTTTCGTGAAGCTTAATCTTGAAAATACAAACTATAAGGTGGGTATAAGGCGGTTGTATTTCACGACCTAAAGGAAAAAGGCTCTTAAGTGCTTTGCGCCGCCTCGTTTCCTCCGCTTGCTTGTGCGTATTTGATTTTGAGAGTGAATCGAGGGTTTTGCCGCCCAAAGTATTACTACGTATCATATATATTTTCTTGGTTTCATTGATTAAACCCTCTTGAACGATTTGGTGTTCCACCATCGTTCTAAAGTCATCGAAGGCGTTCACTTCACGTGATCGTTTTCATTCCTTGAGGCTTCGTTAATCAAGAGATTTGATTAGTGAGGAGATTTGTAGATTTTGGTCTACTTAATACATTCCAAAAAAATCCAAAAAAGTTAAAAACAATCAAAAACCACAAAAAAAATTGAAAAAGTAAAAATACCAAAAAGAATCTTCTTTGCTCGCCTTCTCGTTGTACGTGACGTTTATGCAAACTCGCTCTAAAGCAAGACGTGCTCGTAAACGAAGAAACAAATCACTCACTCCCACTAGTGAGGACTCTCCTATTGACGAACCCATTGTAGTGAAAGAAGCACCCATGGCTAATCGAACTATGATGGAGTTGCTTCAAGCACCCACCGAGGGTTATGGAGAAGCGATTGTGATTCCCGCTATCCTTGCGGAGAATTTTGAGGTTAAGACGGGTTTGTTGTCCATGATTCAAAACAACAAGTTTCGAGGGGACGAAAAGGACAACCCGCATAACCACATTCGCCAATTTAATCGTCTCACCGCCACGTGCAAGTTTAAGGATGTTTCAAACGACTCGATTAAGATGATGCTTTTTCCGTATTCCTTAGCGGGGCCCGCAAAAATTTGGTTAGAGAAAGAGCCACCCAATTCTATATTGACATGGAAGGATCTCGTTTCAAAATTCGTGAACCAATTTTTTCCGCCCTCTAAGACTACGCACTTGAAAAACGAGATTTCAAAGTTTTCGCAAGAGTTTAATGAGAGTTTTTCAACGGCTTGGAATAGGTTTAAAGAAATGTTGCACGAATGTCCTCATCATGGTTTTTCCGACTTGCATCAAATAGACACGTTTTACAATGGCTTGAACGATCATGAGCGTGATTATCTTAATGCCGCCGCGGGTGGTAATTTCTTGTGTAAGACGGTCGAGGAAGCATTGGTAATTATTGAGAATAGGTCTAAGGTGTATAATCCTCGTAGCACGTCGAGTGTTCGTAAGGCTTCGTCTTCATCTTCACCTAGTTTGTCACACACCGTTGATGCTTGCCAAGTAGAGGCTAATTTGGAGAACAAAATTTTTGACATAGTGAAAGGCTTGTTAGTTGAGTTTAAAGTTGGTGAACAACCCGCTCCCGCTACGATTAAAGCGGTTGAGGTTTCTTGTATGTATTGTGGTGGAGCTCACGATTATTCCGAGTGCATTACCAACGGTGGTAACACTTCGAGTGCCTTCGCGGCCGCGGGAACTTATAACCAAAACGGTCAAGTTCCTCGCACTAATCAATTGACTCCACCGGGTTTTTCACCAAATCAAAATGCTAACAATTATCGAAACAATCAAGTTGGTTACCAAAGCAATCAAAGGAACAATTATAAGGGTAATAACAACTATGGGAATCAAGGGAGTAGTAGTAATAGCCAATTGCAAAATCAAAATCAAAACCGTAATTTTCAAAATGCAAGTCAAGCTCTTCAAAATAACAAAGAACTTCCATTGGAATTTTTGAATTACACTACTTCAAATGATAAGATTATGGAAAACATTCAAGAGCAAATGGCTAATCAAGCTAAGGAAACGGCTAAGAATGCAAAGGAGTTAGCTACTTTCATTAAGGAAAATCTAGCCATGAGAAATGAATTAAAAAATGATTTTGCTAACCAAATTCGAGGTCAAAACAACAAGATAGAGCAAAGTCATGCTAGGCTTGAACAAAGAATTGACCAAAAAGCCGCTAGCCAAGATGTGAAGTTTAATAATTTTGATGCTAAGCTTAATACAATTTTAGAATGTGTAATGGTGAACAAAGCCTCTACTTCGGGTGGTTTGCCTAGTAACACCGTTTCAAACCCGAAGGGAGAGATGAAAGTGATTACCACACGTAGTGGTAAGGCACTTAAAGAACCAACTCCTCAACCAATTACTCCAACGGTGGAGGAAATTGAGGAAGAACCCGAGGTGGTGGTCGAAAAGGAGCATATTTCTAGCCCACAAAGTACCGCTCATGCCACACCTACGGTTGACCCATCACCCATATTGGAACCCGAGATTCCAAAGGCTATGCCTATGCCCCAACCCACACCACCCTTGCCTTACCCATCGAGACTTAGGAAGGAGAAACGACAAGAGCGCGATAACTATCAATTTGAGCTTTTTATGAAAATGTTTCGTGATTTACACTTTAATGTGAGTTTCGCCGACGCCTTGGTCATGATGCCTCGATTTGCCGCTAACTTTAAGAGTATGTTGAACAACAAGGAAAAATTACACCAAAAGTCTAGTTGTTCGTCGGTTTATCTTAATCGCATACCTCAAAAAGTCGGTGATCCCGGTAAATTTTTGATCCCTTGTGCAATTCAAGATATGGAAGAATGCTATGCCTTGGCCGATCTTGGTGCTAGCATTAACTTGATGCCACTTGCAATCTACAAGTCGCTTAATCTTCCTAATCTTACTCCTTCACGAATGTCTATTGAGTTGGCCGACCATTCCACGATTCTCGCATGTGGTTTGGCGGAAGACGTTTTTGTGAAAGTGGGGAAGTTCTACTATCCCGTAGACTTTATTGTTGTTGACATCCCCACGGATCCTCAAGTTCCTCTTATTTTAGGTCGTTCGTTTTTAGATACGTCTATGGCTTTGATTGATGTGCATGCTAGAAAGATCACCTTACGTTTCAACGACGAGGAACTTGTTATAAACGCAACTCAAAATTCTCAACTTTCTCATGTTTATTCCGTTGCAACCATAAACCTCGTTGATATGATCGACGTGGTTTGCGAGGAATTTTCACAAGAAGTTTTAGGGTTTGGTGATGAAGAAACTAGTGGCAATCCCACTATGTTAGATCCTATTCTTGATAATTCGACACCAACCTTCACTCCTTTCGAAGGTGGTGGTTTTACGTTGGAAGAATTCGATGTTCCACGTACTTGTGACGAAGACCTCGACAACTATGAGGACTTCTCGATTATCAAGGATTTTCTCAACGATTTCCCATTTCCTCCACCCGAGGAGGTTATGAGTATCGAGCCCAAATCTTCACTTGAGGAACCACCTATTCTCGAGTTGAAAGATTTACCTCCTCACCTCGAGTATGTCTATTTGGAGGAGGACGACAAGTTTCCGGTTATTATTGCGAAGGAACTTTCGAATGATGAAAAAACCGCACTTGTCGATGTTCTTAAGGACCACAAAGGGGCGATTGCGTGGAAGTTATCCGACATTAAGGGAATCAATCCCAAATTTTGTACACACAAAATATTAATGGAGGAGGATTTCAAGCCAACAATCCAAAGTCAAAGGAGGGTAAACCCCAAAATTCACGACGTCATCAAAAAGGAGGTCCTTAAACTCCTTGACGCGGGAATGATTTACCCTATTTCCGATAGCCCTTGGGTGAGTCCTATTCATTGTGTCCCTAAAAAGGGAGGGATGACCGTTGTGCCAAACGATGCCAACGAGTTAATTCCCACAAGACTCGTGACCGGATGGAGAGTGTGCATTGACTATCGTAAGTTAAATGAAGCCACTCGAAAAGACCATTTTCCCTTGCCCTTCATGGACCAAATGTTGGAGCGTCTTGCGGGAAACGATTTCTATTGCTTTTTAGATGGTTTTTCCGGTTACTTCCAAATTCCCATCGATCCTCGTGATCAAGAAAAAACTACGTTTACGTGTCCATATGGAACGTTTGCCTATCGTAGAATGCCATTCGGACTTTGTAATGCACCGGGAACTTTTCAACGATGCATGATGGCTATTTTTCATGATATGATCGAGAAGACGATGGAAGTCTTCATGGATGACTTTTCCGTGTTTGGTGATTCCTTTACTTCGTGTTTGTCGAACCTTGAGAGAATGTTAAAGCGTTGTGAGGAAACCAACCTTGTGCTCAATTGGGAAAAGTGTCATTTTATGGTTAAGAGTGGAATCGTCTTAGGGCACAAGGTCTCGAAAGCGGGGATTGAGGTAGATCAAGCTAAGGTAGACGTCATCGCCAAATTACCTCATCCCAAAACCGTCAAGGGAGTTAGGAGTTTCCTAGGCCACGCGGGCTTTTATCGACGATTCATCAAGGATTTCTCGAAGATTTCTCGACCCATTACACATCTTCTTGAAAAAGAGGCACGTTTTGTCTTTGACAAAGATTGTGTACGAGCCTTTGAGATCCTTAAGAGGAAACTAACCGAAGCTCCCATTCTTGTTGCCCCAAATTGGAACCTCCCCTTTGAACTTATGTGTGATGCAAGTGATTACGCTATTGGGGCCGTTTTGGGGCAACGTCATGATAAGCATTTCTTGCCTATACACTATGCTAGCAAGACGATGACCGAGGCTTAACTTAAATACACTACAACGGAAAAGGAGTTCCTTGCCGTGGTGTATGCATTTGAGAAATTCCGACCTTATCTCGTCTTGACAAAATGCATAGTGTATACGGACCATTCGGCTATTAAGTATCTCATGGCTAAACAAGATGCAAAGCCGAGATTACTTCGTTGGATTCTCCTCCTTCAAGAATTTGATCACAAAATCGTTGACAAAAAAGGAGCCGAGAATCTAGCGGCCGATCATCTCTCTCGTTTGGAAGATCCTCACCAAAGTGTTTACGAGCCTAAGGAAATCACCGAAACATTTCCGCTTGAAACACTTGGTGTAGTGAATTCTAAGCTTGATTCTTCTACCCCATGGTTTGCGGATTTTGCAAATTACCATGCGGGTAACTTCATCATTAAGGGTATGACAACTCAAGAAAAACGAAAATTCTTTCGTGATGTCAAGTTCTATTTTTGGAACGACCCTTACTTGTTTCGAACATGTGCGGATCAAATCATCCGCCGTTGTGTATTCGGCACCGAAGCTTCTAACATCCTTAGAGCTTGCCATGAGGGACCCACGGGTGGTCACCACGGTGCTAATCTCACGGCTAAAAAGGTGTTTGATGCCGGCTTCTTTTGGCCCACTATTTACCGAGATGCACAAATTCTTGTGAAGTCGTGTGATGCATGCCAACGACAAGGAAAAGCCTCACAAAAAGATGAAATGCCACAAAATATCATTCAAGTATGTGAGATCTTTGACGTTTGGGGCATAGACTTTATGGGGCCGTTCCCATCATCTCGTGGTAATAAGTATATTCTTGTTGCGGTTGACTACCTTTCTAAGTGGGTGGAGGCGAAGGCCTTGCCCACCAATGATGCTCGTGTGGTAGTCAAGTTCTTGAAAAATTTGTTTGCTAGGTTTGGAACCCCTCGTGCTATCATAAGCGATCGTGGAACCCATTTTTGTAATGACCAATTTGAAAGGGTTCTAAGGAAATATGGGGTTACACATCGTCTTTCTACGGCTTATCACCCACAAACGAGTGGGCAAGTCGAGGTTTCAAACCGAGCATTAAAGAGGATCTTGGAGAGACCCGTGGGAGAAAACCGACAATCTTGGTCGGATAAGTTAGACGATGCTTTATGGGCCTTTAGGACCGCTCATAAGACACCCATTGGGTGCACTCCCTATAAGCTTGTGTATGGAAAAAATTGTCATTTGCCTATCGAGTTAGAACACAAGGCTTATTGGGCCCTAAAGCATTGTAATGATGACATGGAGACCGCGGGAAAACACCGGAAAATGCAACTAAATGAATTGGATGAATTAAGGGACATTGCTTATGAAAATTCATTGATTTACAAAGAGAAAACTAAAAAGTTGCATGATTCAAAAATTAAAAACCGGGTTTTTAACATTGGGGATCAAGTTTTACTTTTTAATTCAAGATTGAAAATATTTTCCAGTAAATTGAAATCCCGTTGGTCCGGTCCATTCACCGTGACTCAAGTGTTTCCGTATGGGACCATCGAGCTAGCTCAAGATGATGGTCCTAACTTCAAGGTGAATGGACATAGGTTGAAGCACTACTTTGGTGGGGAAGTTCCATCCTTGAACTACCTCGACCAAGTCACCTTCCCCAATGATAATTAGTATTGAGGGGATCGAGTCGAGCTCATGACTCGGTAATCAAAAACGAGGTGCCTCGTGGGGGAGTCCCATGCTTATCCTATGTACATATTATCGCTTTCTTAGTCTAATGTAGCTTACGTGTGGGGATTCGTGCCCTTCCAACCTTGGTTTCGTGGTTGTTTGTGATATGTGGCTTTTAGATCATGATCTTCACGATTGGAGCCTCTCGTGTTCGTTTTATGGGAGCACTCGATCGTTTGCTTTGGAGACATTTCTCAATATCCATGATATATCCTTTATTGTTCTAACCTTAGGTTTTTAGCACACTTCATAAACGGCTTTAAATTTAATGGTTACACCCTTTCCATGCTAGATTAGGCATTCGACTACGTCTCTAGTATGGGGGTGTTTGCACCCCTAGACTCGAAACATTGAGGACAATGTTTAACTTTAGTATGGGGGGGTGAATAGATACTTGCCTTGCCAAACCTTCACGCTTTCCAAAGTTTATCATTTTGTTTATCGTTTTGTTGCAAAATAAGGCTAAAAATAGCCAAATTTTAAAATTTTTTCTCATGTTTTATAAGTGTTTGAAGACACGAATGTAGATTTTCCGATGGCGAGAATAAGAGTAATTTTTGACTCGACCGTGCGTGTTGAGCACTTAGCCTTGATTCCTTAACTACACATTAGGCTAAGTCTCTTAAATGAGGACGAGAAATGATAGAGTTAATTATAAGTTACTATGCTAAACGTAGAGTACTCGTATTCTTTCAAAAACTCATGTGTTCTCGTTGTTTGCTTATTCTCCCTTCGCATGTAAATATTTTTTGCTTAATAAATATTGACTTAGCGGTTTAGTTAGGATTGTTGGGTTTCTAGTCTTTTCTAGTAGCTTCCGTGTAATTAAATTGGGAAGACATTAAGATATCGCCAGCGTCACGGTTTTGAAGTATTGGCACCCCAATAATCGAAAGCTTCACCTAATAATAAGATTTCAAGTGCTCACCTAAATCAAGCAAACAATTTGAAGCCCCACAAGGCCTAAAATCTATGCAAAATTGAAAGTGAATCAAGCCTTAATCTTCGAAGCTTTAAAGATCCAAAATTCGCTTTTGCGTGAGGATATACGTCTTTGGCTAATAAAACCACCGATGATGGCGGATAATAAAAGGCAAGGCAAGACCGAAGTCATAATAAAAGCTTCATGGCGAAGTTGAATAAAAGATGGAGGTAAACCAAAGATAATAAGGTCCTTCCGTTAGGGGGCGTATAAAAGTCTTGGTAATAAGTCTCATGTTCAAAACCGTTATAAAACCGTGTTTATCGATTCTTCTTGTCAACTTAATTTTTTAACATCGTCGTCTATTAGGAGGGGTTATTGATTTGATGGTCTTAGTTACACCGTTAGGACTCTATTTTTAGACCTAAATCTCTATTATCGCATAAGTCAAACAATGTATCCTCGTGAAACATTCAAGACATCATAAAATATAAGAGATACAACTTAGGAATAATGGGAGAATAAGTACGTGATTAGGGCATATGAGTAGTGTTAGCATTACTAACTTATAATGACAATGATCTCGTTACACGCTTAGCATGGAATTGAAGTGAAAATCGAGGACGATGAAATTATTTCTAACGAAGCATTCACGTGTTCTTATTCTATGAACCTAAACGTCCCAATTTGCGATGAAAATCATACATTATGTCTAAAACGCAAGTAGTAGCAATAGTAGTAGTATAGCTAGTTTATCATTCTAATAAAGTGAATAAAATGAATTTTGGAGATGCTACGATACTTTATTCTAGCATTGCGTGAGGGCACGGCAATGGTTTAGTATGGGGGAGTGATGAGACGGCTTTTATACATGGTCTCATCGTTCTTTTTGGACTTAAAATGCATTAAATATCATCAAAATGCCCAAATATATGCTTGTGTTTGTTGCTTGTGTAATTTAGGTACGGATATTGAGAAAATGACAAAAGATCACAAGAATCACGCAAAAACGAACACGGGAAACGAAGCCGCACAATGAACCAAGCCCTAGTAAGGAATTTTCCAAAGAAAACCCTTGAAGATTTGAAGATTAATCCTCCAAGTTTGAAGAATTGACACTTTATACCCTTGTATCTTCATAATTACAAGTTTGGTCCCTAAAGTTTGTCAAAATTACAAAAAGGACCCTCAACTTTGAAGAATTGGCAAATTTAGTCCCTCATCAAATCTAAATTGTCAAATATGGTCCTCCAAGAAGTCAACCAACAAGTCAAAGCCTTGAAGTTTGAAGATATGGCAAAATCAGTCCTTGAAAAATGAAGATATTGCATAAATAGTCCTTGTTTCAAGATTGCAAAAACATTGTGCCAAAAATGACAAGTGTTGAAAGTTGAAAAAACAAAGGAAAAGGAGATTTGGCTGTTTTATTACAAGTTGAAGAAGTGCAAAGAGTTGAGGGGCCATTCATGACCAGACAACAAAACTCCCTACACCACTTGCATGCTGACACGTCATCCCTGCCAGTCCACCAAGCTAACTCAACCAGTTCATAACCCATTTTGACCCTATCACAAACCTTTTTGAACCCACTCACTCTTAAACTCATTTAATTAACAAAAAAAGAGGTAAACACGTTTTTAAAAACGTAACCCACCCAAAAGGGATTAAACTTCACTGTTTATCACCACCCTCACCATAAACCCTAAATTTGATTAACACCCAAATCAAGGGGTTAATCCCCCAAAGTATGCAGATTGCTAATTCCTTCTTGTCTCATTCAAACCCACCTCTCACAAGGATGCCACGTGGCTTGTGGTCCTTCCCCCACCCCTCCCCTGCTACTAAAATCCAAAGAATGCCAGGAGGGAAGACCAAATCAACACCCCTAAGGCATTTTCGTGCTCCCAACGTTTTGATAGACGGCCAAGATCAAAAAGCACTCTTACACATCACATGGGAACCAAGAACAAGCCAAGAACATCTTTCAAAAATTGGCATCTTCAACAGAATATCCAAAGATCCTTCAAGGGCAGATTGGGGAGTTTAGAACTAGGGTTTTTACTTTCTAGAGAGTTCTTGTAAGCCTATATAAAGGCATTAGGTTTAGCATTTGATTCTTGTCTCAGTTTTTAGAAAAAAAACTTGTAATTTTTTTTCATGGAATGAAAAAGTATTTTGTTTTTAAAAATTTTCTGAGTACCATTTACTTCCAGTTTTAATTTACTTTAAGTTCATGTTTTAAAGCTTTGGTGTTAAGTTTTTAAGAAAAAAAAAAAAAAAAATACTTGTGTTTTTTTTTTCTGTTTTTCTAACTTGCAGGTTTGAATTGTTTGTTGATCTGTGTTCTGCACCAATCCGGATTGGTTTGGAGGTGGATAATCTTCCACTAGACCCTTGGATGTAAGGGTCTTTGGTAAGGTCTTTGGTTCCCTTTTTCAAAATTTCAGAAAATACATGTTGAATGATCTTGGGTGATTTGATGGTATAAGTTGTTATAAGCTATTGATTCATGCTCTTTTATGTGTGTATGCATGATAGATGCTAGTTGGGTCAAGTGTGAATGAGTTTTTAAAGTTTTTCTTTGTTAAAAGTTGGATTTCAAAATTTAAAGGGTGTTTGGCAACACATTTTAGCAGGGTAGCTTGTTTGATTTGTGTGTTCGTAAGGTGTTAGAAGGTGATTAATTGGTTGAGTTTAGTTGTTAGTAGGTTGATAAGTTAGTTTAGGGAGTTTTGAAACAAGATTGCTAAGTAAAAAAAAAGGAAAGGTGAACAAAATCTGTGTATGCCCTTATTTGCTCATTTTTCTTGATTTTGGTTGCTCAAATCTGATATTCTGTTAGGAGCTAAGGTTTTTCAGGTTTTGATTTGGTTTGTGTATTGGTTGGTGCTTGTTTATGCTTAATTTCAAGTCTTGAATATCATTAGAGTGCATTTGAGAGCTTAATTAAGCCCACTGTCCTGCATTTTTTTTTATACAACAACATTACATAGGCTGTAGAGTGCTTTGGTTCTTGATTTCTGTGTGCTAAGTGGTTTTGTAAGTGCTTGTTGCTGCTTGTCTTGACTCCTTGAGCTTAATTGAGCTCAAGGGTGCCCCCATTGCTCCCCAAAATATCATCCAAATAAGCCCCATAGCTCAAGTCCTCTTGGCTATAAACTTAAGCAAAACAAAGTGCATAAACTGCTTGTTCATAATTCATAGCTGTCACGTTTTTGGGTTTCAATTTGGTATAATCAAGCTTAAAAAAGGTAGTGGAATTGGATTATAAGCATTTGAGAGTCACAGTTTGGTTTTGCAAAAGTAAAAAAAGCAAAAAAAATACAAGTTGCGCCGCATGACCTACCTACAGCGGCGCAACTGAAGGAGCTGCAGGTCTTGGTGCTCTCGCAACACTAGTTGCGGCGCAAGATACAAGCGTTGCGGCGCAACAAAAGTGAAAAAAAAAAAGGGGTGCCAGGACTCGAACCCGTGACCACCCGTTCACAACACCAACACCTTAACCATCCTGCCCTTGGGTCTTTTACTGACCAAGGGAGGATTTGTTGTTTATTTAACCACGATTTGGTTTTGCTTATTCATTTAAAGCCGTAGCTTTTTCTCTTAATTCCTGCTTATTTAATAAGCTATTTTCAAGTGGCTTATTTTTTCTGAGTGAGTAATAGTATCTTTGATTTTTAAAAAGTGGTTTCATATTTTTCCCTTAAGTAGAATATTTATTAGAATTTATTTATTATACGTTTTTTTATAAAATCAATAAAAAATAGAAAAAATACTTTTTATTTCTAGGAAAAATAGTTTTTAGTTTTTAAAATATATTTTTGAGGTTTACATCTAATTTTGGTTTCAAAAACATTTATTTTTAATTTTATAATATTTTAGGGTTTTTTATAAACTTTAAGGATTTTTATAAAATTAATAAAAAAGGTTTAGAAGCTCTAATTTGTGTTTTTCTCTTAGGTATAATATTTAGTATTTTTAGAAATTTTTTATTTCAAATTTTATAATCTTTTTATTTTTAGCATTATTTTAATATTATTTTAATATTAATTTTTCAAAATTTTATTTTTCTTTCTTTTTCATTTTTCTTAAATTCTTTAGCATTAATTAGGATCATTTCCATTTTTAGAATAATTTTTAAGCTTTTAGATTAATTTTTATAATTATTTTAAGTTTAATTAGTTTTTAATTATTTTAAATCATTTTTAGAGTTTTAAAAATAGTTTTAATAGGTTTTAATTTTTAGAAAATTACTTTTTAGTCTAACAATAATATAAGTTAAGTAATTTTTCAATAAAATCATATTTTGGAATATTTTATTAGTTGTAATTAATTTTAGGGCTTTAATTAGCATTTAAAATTGATTATTTAATTAATAAAAGTTTTTAAAATATCTTTATTGGATTTTTTATCTTAGTTTATATTATTTTAGACTCTTTTTAGCCTTTTTTAACATTTTGTTTTTGGTCTTAGCTGTAAATTTTTAAATTTGGTAGTTTTTTACGACTTTACGTTTTCGTCTTCGTCATCGTAGTTTAATTCGTAATCGTAACCGTCGATCTTTTCTCTTTTCCATTTTCTTTTCTTCTCATCAAATAAATCAAACAAAATTAATCATCTCAACACACAACGCACTTGCCTCCTCGAGAACGAACTTATTTTGGGTCATTAATACACGGTTTTCCTAAATCGTCGTATTTAATACTTATCGCTTTTATACGTTGTTTTCCTAAACGCGTATTTTACAACTATCACTATCTTTTGGCCTTGTTTACAAAACTAGTTATAAAGAGCGGGATTATGACATACTAGTCGGTTTTAAAATTTTACGGGAGTCGGGGGTCGTCCCGAACACTCGAAAATACTTTTAAATGGTTCAAACACACACAAAACGAATATTCATATGGTTCCGACTCGACTTATCACGTAATAAAAATAAAATCTCGAAAAACTCAAATATCGATCAATCGATAATAAAAGGTAAATTTTAGGCATCCGTCGGTATCGTAGTCGTCATCGGTTCTTCTTAAATCGTCAAACGTTAAATTACGACCGTAAACGTCGGTTTCAACTTAAACCGTCAAATATATAGCAAACGAAATTTCTTAAAAATTTCAAAAATATCCGTAAAATAGGATTAAATAAATAACTTGGGCTCGGGATATCACATCCTCAAGTGAGTCGCAACTTAAGAGAGATGCTCATATTGAACAGCTCTTGAGACAATAACTTAGCATCATACGGCACTTTCACGGGTGTTACATCCTCCCCTCCTTAAGGGAGCGACGTCCCGGCGCTCTCTGGTTCTTATACTCGCATTTCGTACTACTGGGAAGATAAGGGTACTCCTTCCTAAAGAGGTCTTTACGTTCCAATATGGACTTCGGTTCACGTCTCGGGTTCCATCACACCTTCACGATGAGTATTACACCTTGCTTTAATTCTCTTAACATCTCGATCCATGGTCTCCACCTCAATTTCCCAATTTCTTCCTACGAGTATCAACACATCTCTTTCCACAGCTTCTCGCGGTTAGCATATAATTCTTAATCTACACCATCTCTTCCGTAGCCTCTCGAATCATTTCAAGTCCATCCAACTGACTTTTTCCTACTTCATTCTATCCAACTGGAGATCCACATTTTCATCGACATAATTCCTCAAAGGCTGCAGCTTCAATGCTACCATGGTAAATGTCGTTGTACAAAGGTACTACCAACGGCAATGGTCGATCTCAACAACTACCAAAATCAATCACACACGCTCGGTGCACGTCTTCCAACGTTCGAATCGTCCTTTCACTTGGTTCATCATCTCATAAAAACAACTATCACAAAGAAAATCACACGGGTCGCGCATCACCTCATAGAAAAACGTTCAAAATATAAAAGACGAAGTAATCAATACTAGTCGTACCAAATCACCTTATTACGATATTACGTACATACAACCCTACTTCGTCAAAAACGAATTCATCGATACGAAATCATCCGACGTATACATAACTCTCTCGAAAACATCACAATCCAAACAAACACAAAAGCCATTATGAAACACACACAACCATATTACGACATGTTTGCAACATAGCCAAACCATGCTAAACCAATCAGTTCCATCAGTTAACCCACGCTTGCTAATCAGCCAAGCCAAGATAAAACTAGAATATTTACATAATTTTCGGATGAGTCCAGTCAAAAGAAAATTGCAAGTTAAAGAAGGTTCAAGAGCTTGCTAGCTATGGATGCATATCCAAAAAGAAATAAAATACTTACATGTGTCATCGTAGGGTGCTCACACACGGATCCATACCCAAAAGATATTACAAGAACACCATCTCACTTCCGTCCCAAACGTGGTCAAAATCTCAACAAGCATCACCGTTCACAGTTAAATATAAAAAGAAATATATTACATGGCACGTGTTCTCCATGATCGGACTTCATTGGACAATGTCGTCTCAAGTTCTCACAACTTACGATCACTCAACCATATCTCTTAACACATAAATACATAAAAAGCAGTGGTTTACCACACAAACGTCAACTATGGCTATCTATCGTTTAACCATCGATAATCAAGGATGGTTGAGTCAAGCAAAGAGGATTCCTCACTTAAATAAGCGAAAACGACAATGGAATTGTCTTCCAATTACTGATGCACAGTTGGTAAACTTCAACAGTTTATCGCGTGTCGTTAAACATATCAAAAGAACAAGAAAGAAAATATATAAGGTACGATACATTTGATGTAGGAGAAGTCTTCGTCATTTCACTTAGAGTTATTCGAACTCTGATTTCCTCTACTTCGGCATTTTTCCATCTTTATTAAAAACTCTTCTCCCGGTGACGATACGAGCCCCTTTGGTATTTCATCAACACCCTCGTGATTCCGATAATCTTCAGACATTACACACAACTCATAAAAACATTTTTCCAAAATTACTCGGTCACAGTGACTTACTAAGTCAATGCCAAACAAAAAGAAAAGATTTCAAAGAACACAAGAAAATTCAAAAATTGTCTTTAAGAATCAAAGAAATTACGACTACCTGCAAAAATGATCCACCATTTTAGAAAGAAACGTTCTCATCCAAACATTTATCAAAACACTACAAGTTTCAAGATGACCAATTTGTTTGACACGATAGTGCCCTTCCTAAACTATGCATAATTAGCTAGATCATGCATACTTGAGGATCAAGCAACAACAACCAACAAAACAGGACTCTTCCCGAATTATGCATAGTTAGCTAAGCTGTGCATAATTGAGGATCGAGTGACAACACAAACATTATTATTACATACCAAACACGACTATGGAAGTTTTCGACCTAGCCTTCAAAATAATTAAATCATTTGAAATGAAATTTGAAATGGGAAAATATTGCTACCATCGTTTTAAGAAACACATCAAACATTTTTCTTCCACTTTGGAAACATACTTTTACTTTGCCTTTTTGTGAGGAAAATAAATAAATAATTAAATAAAGAAATCGACACCATTTGCATTTAGTTCACCAAAACATTTGACACACTCATACCTATTTTCACAATAGACTATTCACAAAATAACGGTAAGGTGGTTCATGATTAAAGATCATTGCAAGCACAACAAGTAATAAAATTAAGATCAATGAGATCGAACGAGGTAAACGAGCAATATATTTGCCAACGGAAATTAACTACATTAGAAATGAAAATACTTCAAATATATGACAAAAGTCTCAGGATAACAACAGCGATCTACGAATACATAGAGTAAATATTTAAATATCAACACAAGCGTCAAAAATAAAACAACGATCATAATTCCCATCGTCTCGAGTTGCACACACATTCCACCAAGGGTATACGGGGAGAGGAAATAATCACTTGGTCGAATAGAATCAATTTTACCAGGAAGATCGAGTTCTTTCACCTCTACAATTTGGTAAAGCGGCTTCGCCTCCTCGCTTTTGTTAAATATAAATAAACAACCACTCTAATGAAGATTTATAGTATCATACAAGTAAATACAGAATTTTTAGGTTCCATTAACCGAAAGAAGAAAGTTACGGCGTCCATGATCATGACAAAATACACCGGGTGACATACCCTCATCATCAAGTACTAGCGAAGTAGCGACACAAAAATAAATATAATAATATTGGTTTCATACCATAGACAATATTAAAATGAACAATCACATGACGACTCATGTTTAGATACAGACTCACAAAATCAAAGAAGGGATGTCGGACGATCGAACCATCGTGACTCAAAACATTACATATACATCTTAAGAAAATAATATACAAGTAGGCGTGTGTTGTATAATCCAGTTGCGTATAATAATTAGTGTTACCTTGTACATTGTAAAACCGAACATTTACACATTTTTAATTTGTGTTACACCATTAAAGAATTTATGCCTTTTATTTCTCAATCTTTACAAAGTTTTTATTTCTGGAAAAATTTCAATCTCTCGGAAATTATTAACATTAGTAGATTCGGTGACTTGGCTATCATATTTTATAAAATCATTAGGTTTGAAAATCTCCATACTTGTGTTAAAATCCCATTAATATCCATATTTTTAAGTACCAAAAACATACGTAGTAAGAATTTCCCAAGTTTTACGTTTTTATTATTACGACTTATATTATCACAAATATACACGTATCCAGCATGACTCAAACTAGTCCAATTAACTCTTAAAATCAACCTTTGACTTTTATTACACACATGTTTTCCCCAAAACTGTTTTGTTAAATCATATTCGCGTAATTCGACTCAAATGATAAAGAGGTTTCACGTGGTATTATCTCGGATACTTACTGATTTTAGTCGAGACTTAAATCTCAATAATAATAATATAATAAACAATCAAAATGCTTATCTCAATAATTTTAAAATATATAAAATTCAACTTTTAATCCTTAGCCCATTATCAAATGATTTTAAAATTAACACATCTCGTCGCGGAATAAAACAAAAGATTTTTCAAACGATTTTAAACAAGCATCATCAAATTACACATATTGATTCTCTATAACGACAATTAAACAAACAAATGATTTCCAATGACGTTCCATCAATGTTTAAAATTTTATTTCAAGCATTATAATTTCATACTTAAAGTGTATATTCCGATTTTATCCCAGTTTATTTACTACAACGAGTGACGAGTTCTAGTTTACACCAATGCATACGTAAACATAACCTTATGTTTAAAATAAACCAATTTTTACAAAGTTTCTACCTCCAAAATATATGACCAATTTTTCTACTCTATATTACAAATTATGCCAAAAGTTTGCTACATTGACCCGAAAATTAATTCATACTAAATCCGAAGCTACATATACTCAATAGTCATCTCGCAAATTTTATTATAACTCCTTTCTCGAACTAATTTAAACAAATTCTTAACAAGTCCATCACAATCTTTTAGTATCAAATTTTAATATATGAAAACAAGGATTTTACGAGTAATAATAATTACTTATTACGGTTTACCAACCAAGGTTGAAGGAAAATAATTTCACAATGTCCGTTTATTCTCTACACGAATTTTACTTGTTACAAAACACATCATACGTCATTTTTATCCGAAAGTTTCATTCACCAAATATTAAATATATAAAACACTTTATGTTTAAATCATTCAATCAACAAAGTTCGATGCTTACTTAACTTGCACAAATGCCGGACCTCGTCATGTAAAATATTAACTTCAAAATAATGAAACAACAAAACAAAATGAAATAAATGGAACGAGAATACGTATGTCAACTAAATGTTGTTATCGGCCTCGGATGAGTCTCGAAATCGTACTCCACCAAATTAACACAAAAACCAACCAAATTCCAAGTTATCGTGCTTGATCACAACGCCAGTCTATTTTAAAACACATCTTTAAAATTCAAGTAGAATAGTAAACAACGATTAAATGGCAACACGCCTCAACCACGTTTCATAATATACACACATGATTCGCCGCCCCAATGTACGCATCGTCGATTATACTTCGTCTATGTTATAGTTACGTGAACTAACATATCAAACCCATTAGGAATAAAGGAAATAAAGTAATACGTAAGTAAATTATGTTTCAAAAGAAAATGTCCAAAATGACAAATCACGGTGCGATAACGACAATCGAGATCGACCTAGTCGATATAAAATATGTTACGAAGCATCATTTACGTATCTAGGATATCAAACGAGGTTCATATTCGGTTATTCGAACAATAAATTAATTATCAAGATTGATAATTAGCGGTAAGGCCGAATTCTCAACAAAACCGCATTTTAATGTACGATAATTACTCAAGGACCATTGCTTCACGTGCAATGCCTTTAAATACCATAGTATATACATACTTATACATACAACCATTCCTACATACACGTAGGATTACAACGCGGTGTTGCCATGTAATGCAATGTAGCCCGTTATGCCAATTACATGCAACATATAAGATAATCTTACAAGAATTTGCAAATTACGATGATAAGTACTCAACGTACAAAACAATATATCAGTATATATCTCAAAGTATTTACTTACTAAATACTTAGGGAATTCATATCAATTTCGAGGGATACATCTAAAATATAAAGCAATGCTAAAGAATTCTTACCGGAGCCATGCAGGATAGTTGTGTGCTTGGACAATTTCTTACGACACCAAAAGTTATAGTTTAGGATTTTTCAAAATGACCTAGTTCTCTATAACTCATGGCTCTGATACCAATCTGTAACACCCCCACAAATGCTATGCGCAGTGGAACTACAACATATGGGTGCTACGTAGTTATCATCACACATAAGCTATATTAAACGACTCAAGAGACGTAAAAGTTCAAACATAAAATTTATCATTATTAAAAACATGTAAGTCTACAGTTTTCCAAATCCCAAGTTCGTTATATAAAACAGAGTTGCGTTTAGGTCCCCACTGAATCTCAACCCAAAAATACATTTCCATTCACATGACATAGTATAAAAGAGTTTTTAAGTGCAAAAAGGGAGGAAAACAAAGTAGACCGCCAAGCCACAACAACTTCCATCCTCGCATGCTCCGCTGCTAACAATCTTGGTTACCTGAAACACATGCTTAAAATCGTCAACACAAAGGTTGAGCGAATCTATAGGTTTATCAAATCATAAGTTGAACATAAGTATTAAAAACTAATCATGATCATTCAATAGCATTGTCGTACTCACAATCTATTTTCAAGGTTATGACAATTGTGTTTAAGCTCATGACACTAATCCGTTAACTCAATCACCCGCGTAATAATTACCGGCGTGATTCAGATGAAACCAGTGCCCCTTCTAAAGGCATCAGTTGCAATTATACCTTATCTCTCATACAAGATAATCTACCGCAGAACTTACTCAACGTACAGCTTCTCGGCTAGCATTGGGTCGTTAGCCCCGTAGTACTACAAATTGTATAAGTGGCTATTTCCCCCTACTCGAGGGCAGGACAATAGTTAATAGTTCATGAATTTAGGGACTTTTGCAACTAGGTACTCAACACAATTTCGAGGCAACATTCGGGTCCAACAATCATTCAAGCCTTATGTTCATTTTCATTTAAATTAGCATGTATCCCCCTCGCGGGTAAAATCATTTGAAATAAGTAAAGAGCGAGGCTATAGACTCACCTTGCGTAGTAGTAGTAGCTATAGCGAAGACGTAACGACAAATGTCACCGACGACGTGGATGCCCGGGAAAAATCAAACACAACACCTAACGAATAAACACGTAATGAATCAACACATTCAAGTACCTTCAAGTACTGTATGTACACAATTAAGAACACTCAAGGTTCATATAAACTCACGCCAAAAATCCATACAAGCGATATTTACTAGACACGAACCATTTTATACTTTATTAGAATTATTGCGCATTTTACAACTCTGCCGGTACATACCGAATGTACGGGCTGTTTTACCCCACTTAGACCACTCCTAAAAATCTGAGAAAATTTGTAAAAATATCTTATAATCTGTAGAAACCCCTCACCAAATTTCATAAAAAGTTTTCACTCCTAAGACCTTCTGCCCGACACATCTTTGAAGTACAAAATTCGGACAGTTTTGCACACTCGACTCGTAAGATCGTTTTGACCATCTTAACCAATGCCATTTGAAAATCCGACTCTTGATTATGAAAATAGACTCAAAATGCTAAGTTTAGGGCCTGAGAACAACTTCCAAACATTTTTAGAACTCTAGTTACAATCCTAGACATTCGACCTATATTTTGACAAAAACCCGTAACTTGTGATTTTCATCACCCGGTACGCCTCAAACTTTAAAATATCATAACTTTTGACTCGTTTTGAGTTAGAAGCTCTACCTTATACCGAATCGAAGCTAAAAAGAAGCTCTACAACAATATCCTACCTTCCCAACCTGGACCTAGACTTAAACCCACGAAAAATACCCTCAAACAATCTGGTCTAAAATCACCCTTCCAAAATCACCTTTACACTCGTTTTCAATCAATTCCATCTACTCCTATACCCCTAATATCATCATTAAACTATCCTAATCATCCCTAATCACTTGTATGAACAATCTTAATCAAAACCCATTTGATGAAAACAACATGCAATACAAAGAAATATTATTAAAATATTATTAACACAAATATAGGACCATACCATGAACAAAATGGATCAAAGCTTTAAGAACACCAAAACCCCCATGTGTGCCGTGGGGTTTGGGGCTGAAATCACCATGGGAAAACATCTCCCATGCTCCAATATTTTAGTAGTGTGTTCCTAAACACATTTAAACATAACCCCACGAGATTAATTAGATCAAATCATAGTTTTTATCAAGATTAATAAAAAATTAGATCTAAAAAAAATGTTGTTGCATGTTTGATTTTTGTGGTGGGATTTACTTACAATGATGTTATAAACATGGGGTATTGCTTAGATTTTCCAAAAATCAAATTTTGGTGGTGGATTCATGGTGGTGGTGTTTGGCCGTGACTTTTAGAGAGAAAGGAGGGGGAGACAAAATTTTGGAGTGTGAAAAATGAGGTGTGTGTGAAAAAATAAGTTTATATATAGTGGAGGGAGGACCAAATGTGTAAATAAGGCTATCTTTTGGCCTTGTTTACAAAACTAGTTATAAAGAGCGGGATTATGACATACTAGTCGGTTTTAAAATTTTACGGGAGTCGGGGGTCGTCCCGAACACTCGAAAATACTTTTAAATGGTTCAAACGCACACAAAACGAATATTCATATGGTTCCGACTCGACTTATCACGTAATAAAAATAAAATCTCGAAAAACTCAAATATCGATCAATCGATAATAAAAGGTAAATTTTAGGCATCCGTCGGTATCGTAGTCGTCATCGGTTCTTCTTAAATCGTCAAACGTTAAATTACGACCGTAAACGTCGGTTTCAACTTAAACCGTCAAATATATAGCAAACGAAATTTCTTAAAAATTTCAAAAATATCCGTAAAATAGGATTAAATAAATAACTTGGGCTCGGGATATCACATCCTCAAGTGAGTCGCAACTTAAGAGAGATGCTCATATTGAACAGCTCTTGAGACAATAACTTAGCATCATACGGCACTTTCACGGGTGTTACAGCTAATTTGGGGTATTACTATCAAGGTACCATAGTCACAATAATATAAAATGATCAAAAGACATTTTATAAATATTTACGTTATCATTCAATTATTATTTAGAGTTCAATAAAAACAACTGTATATAGCTGTACATCACAAGTTTTCCCAAAGATCTAGTTTTATTCTCTAGAATGATAACTTTTCAAGACACCACCATCCACAGCTCGCCAGTCCTCATTCATCTAAAATATATGCCTTAAAGTCAACACAATGGTTGAGTAAATTCACGGGTTTAAACAATATTTGAATACAAGTACGACTCTAGGGCTACAGTGTTATACACTCAAATTTTTAAAATCTTTGATTCTTATTGCACTAGCTCATGACCACGCGACTAGATATTATCAAAAAAAACCAACAAATTGCCCTTAAGCAGGTAGTTTGCCGGACTATCCTGAGTTTAGCAAAATAAAGCATATTTGTTTAGCCTAGGTGGGAACTATTAGCTGCTGACAAGTGAGACTTGCCCAAATAGGAGATGTCAGTCTCCAATAGTAATATTCACAATATTAGCGTTCATTACATGATTAGCTGTCCATAATTAAAAAGGGATTTAACAGCAATAAGTAAACGTAGTGTCAGTAATCATATAGGCATCATACAAAAACACTTGTATTCCAGTTTTAGCATATATCCCCCTCACGGGTTTTCAAATCATTTATAAAGCATTTAATAGTGAGGCTATGAACTCACCTTAGCCTAAAGACTCTTGAATTATTCAGCTATAACCAATCACAACCTTCTCACAAAATCTGATTTGACACACTATATGTATATATATATGAAGTCATAATCTCTGAGTTCAATATTTTCTTATTTTATATGTTTATTCGGTGATTCATATATTTTTTTATTATAGTATCATTGTTCGGGCCATTATACTCAGAAGACATTCTATAAACGTGTGAGGAGCGAGGGCACTTTAAATCGTAAACTCAACCACTCAGTCAGAACGTAATATCGGGATGAAACATCTTTGTACAAAGTTTCCTACTAACATGACACACAGTATATTATTACATTTATGTCTTTAGTTTCAATATTGGCAAAAATAGTTGTTTTAGTTATATTTTGGCATAATTACACTTTTAACCCTTTAAGTATATAGTTTCATTATTTGCAATTTAACCCCTCAATATTTAACCTTAGGTTCTCAAACTTTTCAACATTTATTCTTATAGCTTTAAATTTCATAAAATGATACTTTTGGCCCAAAATATTAAATAGTTTCAAAAATGACAGTTTTGGTCCCTATACTTGTAAAAATCACATTACTTCTTCAAAAATGTACCCAATGATCTAGGATTTTAAAACAAAGTTTCAAAACACATTTATAATCATAATAAAAACATTTTACTGGAATTATAGCTTTTGAAAGGGATTTTAAGCCATTATTTCATGTAAAATACAAAACTAGGGTTTTAAGACATCTTTAGCTTATAACTTTCATTTAAATTGGTCATATGACTTAATTATTTTTTAATTATCTTTTTAACATCATTTTGGCATAATAACAAGTCTTAGTATTCATTGTAACAAGATCAAAGCTTGCTTAACATAAGAATTATCTAGGTAGCTCCAAAATGGCTCCTTATGACTTCTTATGAGCACCACTTTCTATCAAAGCTTCAAGAGCTTCAATGGATTCCTTCTAGACATGGTTTTTCGTCTTTTGGGATGTCCTAGGACGTATATAGAAGTAAATACAAATAATGGGTAGGAGATTATAAGAAAACGGGGTGCAAGTCTTCATGTTATGCTATTCGGCCCTATTTATAGTATTTCCGACACTTAGGCTCCAAGCTAAGGCCATGGACGGGTAACTAATATATCTTAGTGACTATGTATGGCTAGTGAAGCTCTACACAAGTTTATAGGGTCTATCTTCATTCCAATATTCTCTTGTGGCTCAAAATAGGTCACGACACACTTATGATAAGAATGGTGATGTGTAGTTTCAAGTAGGTGATGCACCTACTTGTCACCACATGGAAAATATCCTATAACATGTAAAATATCTGATTTTCAGGGAAAAGGTTTAAAACAAGTTTTGGAGGGAAAACATAAACCGAGTTTAAAATCTTGGGCTTGTAACTTATACTTTGTAATTTTGGTGATTAGGGACTTAGGAAAGTTATTAGTGAATGGTTAAGGCTTAATTAGGGTTTAGAATTTCTATTGAGAAGATGTGGGTCCTTCGTTTGAAGTTTAACAAAGACTTGATGTGAAAATGGAAAGTAAACTTATGTAGATTAGGGTTTTCTAATCATTCAGGTTTAAATCCTAGTAAAATTCATTATCCTCCTCTTAACTACTAATGCAAACTTAATTTAGGTCCTAGACATTGTTTTTTAAGTGTCTAATGAGTTCTCACACTTGGTTTGATAGCTTAGTTTAAGTAAACATGTCTAAAGAGTGAAAATACCTATTTTGACCTAATTTATAAGTCATGCATTAAAATCTTGTACCTTGTGAATTAGAATACTTGTATATTTTATTAACATAATCTTATAACCTTAATGATTTTCTATGAGTGTTTGTAGATTTTTCCTAAAATACTAGGTAATGATTCTATGTAGATTTCTTAATATAAGGGTTTATATGTCATTAAGCCTAATGACTTTCTATCTTGGGTAATTAGGGTTTATATCTTAATGAAAGCTTATTTTAAGTCTTATATAGTATGTTTATGACTTCTAGAGTTTCTACATTCTTAGTTTAAGGGTTTATATTGTAACACCCCCAAATATTTCACATTTCAAATCAGCGGAAGAGTCGTTGGTGTTACGGGATAACACATTACTCAAATCATAGACAACGCTTAAAAGTCGCGTCATTTAATAACAAAGCATTTTCCATTCATAAATATCAAATTACATAGGTCCTCAGGTCAAATTATATCTTACAAATTTACAAAACATTTGAATGGAAATTTTTATTTAAATGCGGGCCATAAATTCTTGTCGTCTTCCCGAGAATTATCTTCAAGTACCTCTGATAAAACATGTTAAAAGTCAGCGAAACGCTGAGCGAGTCCATAGAGTTTAATAATAACCATTAATCATAAAACCGGTATATAATCATTACCGAAAAACATTTTTGCACAATTCTTTGTCATAGACCATAACATAGGCCTAAAACATATTATACGAATCATTGTCGTAAATCATAACATAGGCCTTAAGCATTTGATACGAATGATTTTCGTAAAGCATAACTTCGGCCAAAAACATTTTAAACGAATCATTTTCGTAACAAAACCATTCAATACGTTTTATAACGTTGTTTATAAAATAATAAAAACCGATATATAAAACAGTTATGTAAAAACAAAACACTGGTATAATCATAAATAAGACCCCATATTGCTAGTCAGGTAATATATTATAATTCAAATCACATATCATATGTTATTCCTGAGACCGCAGCCTCAAATCACATATCATATGTTATTCCTGAGACCGCATGACATTGTTACCTTTCTATAAAATATATCGGGTAGCTAGCCCAGATTTCATTTGCCCATTTAAAACAGCATGTCGTCACAATAATCACGCAAAATATACCACTCTCATACATACATTCGCTTACCAATCAATGTGGCACGACGGGGATCAACCGTCAAGGCGCGATCTGGGGTGATCTTCCCCGAATAGTACTATTATATGCATAACCGTCTACCAAATCCCGGTAGTTCACAATTTATGCTAATGGGACTTATAGTGACATAACCTAACTTCTAACAATCCATTTCAATCATCCATTTTGGGTCATAAAATCAATCGGGTCCATATCAATAAACATACAATCGGGACCACTTGTGTCCTATTTTTATTAAAACTATCATGTTATCTCCATCGCGGGTTTATAAAACATTTTATAAAACATTTAAAAGAATGCGAGGCTATGAACTCACGTTGGCTGGGAAAGGCGGGTTATCGGCAATTAAGATGTACAGTAGGTGCCTCGATCACGGGAAACCTAAACAAATAGTACTCGGTCTTAGACTATCGTCAAATAACTTTATAATGTTGTTATGTATATGTAATGATGTCATAACATGATGATCAAGCGAGGCTTTATTTCCTTACACAACATTACTAGTTGTTATGTACTAGTTAACTTAGCCTAGTTATACTAGTTTTAGTACATTTACATATTAAGACCCAATAAGCCCATTAAGAGTCTAATACATTATATTAGTCCATTTATCTTTTTAAGACCAGGCCCATACTTAATACTAGGCTTTTGGCCTAGTAAGAAAACTCGTTGATGTAGGTCTAATCGAATTGATTACTGGTTTAAGTGCGACTCAGTCGTCTTTTGGTGGAAACAAAGATTTGTCGTTGTAGTATATTTAAATGCAAGACTTAAAAGTAAATGACGTTAATTTAAATCTAAAACTAATTAAAAGTAAAGGGTGCATTATTAAAACTTTTAAAGGTAAATTAATTAAATGACTTAAAATTAAAACGTGACGAAAAGTAAATTTAACGAAGTATTAAAAATGTAACTTAAAAATCGAAAAAAGCAAAATATAATTCCAAACTCAAAACCATCGGAATCCACTATCGGAATGCTGTCACCAAGTCCATCGGAATCCAGATCGCAATGTGTCTATCGGAATGTATCAAAAACTAGGTCTATCGGAATAATTGAAAAGCTACCTATCGGAATGTCACTTCCATCGGAATACACCCATCAGAATAAGTTCAGATCGGAATATTGCTATAGAAATTTGGGCAGCACTTCGACTCAAAATACCTCAAGAGCCGTCGGAAAGTGCGATCGCAATCCCAGATTGGAATGAGGGTGTTGTTACTCTAGATCGCAATCCCGGATCGGAATGCAAAACCCTTGTCCCAATTCTGTCACAATCAGAATGTTGAGAAGAAGAGTCGTCGCAATGTGTAGAACCCTTACTTTCCGATGGAGAACAATTTTTCAATAAGCACAAGAACCAAATAATCTAGAACTAATAAACTGATTTATAAAACTTAGATGAAATGGAAATAGGACGAGATAATAAGCAACAAATTTAAAACCTTTTCAAACACGAAATAAGAGAACTAAATAAGCAAACTTTTAGAAAAATGAAACTTTTTAGAGAACTTAGAAAAACAAATAAGCTAAGTATGAAACAAGCCAATAAGATTTTCAAACTTATATCTTATCTTATACAAAGACTTACACAAAAGTAAAAAGGTAAACTTTTTAGTAAAATAAGCAAAGAGATTAAGCAACTTCTTGCTTAATCCGAATTTTAAAGAACAAACCAAAAACAAGAGAAAGGTAGAAAGAGAATGATAAAAGAAAAACTTGATCAAAGGTAAATAAAGATTAAAGCAACAAAATTAAGAACACTTACTTGGAATTAAAATGAATTTAAGGTGCAAGACAATTAATTAAATGACATGTAATTAAAGAACAAGTAATTAAAGGGTGTAAGACTAATTGTCACACTTAGCCAACAAAAACAAATGGAATGAAATGAATCCTACTTATAGGAGATTAGGGAGGTGCTTAGAGGAAGCTTCCTCTCCTCTTTCTTCTTTCTTTAATTGCATCATTAAGTCCTTAATCTTCTTAATTCTTTGACATTAATGACTTTGTCTCGGGATTTCTTTAAACTCGTCTTGTAATTCTTCAATAAATTAGACTTGAGTTCTTCGGCTTTAAGTAAACTTCCGTCTTTTGACTTTTTCTTCGATAAATCTTCAGAATTGGTCTTGGACTTCCGTTCTTTTTGCACTCTTGATTTCTTGACTTCGTCTTTTGTCTTTTTCTTCAATAAAAGCCTGTGAATGCCGTGTTTTCTTCCCTTTTAACATTTTGAACCTAAAATCACAACAAAAACACAAACCACGCATAATTCCGACATTTAAGACATAAAATACACGTATTGGCTTGGTTATTATTGTAGTTAAGTGGTAAAAGGATGGGTGTTTACACACCTATCAAATCCCCTACACTTGACCATTGCAATGTCCTCATGCAATGCATTAGTTACAAAGTGATAGGTGTGTAAACACCCATCCTTTCTACCACTTAATTACAATAATAACCGAGCCAAAACATGTATTTTATGTCTTTTATGTCAGAATTATGCGTGGTTTGTGTTTTTGTTGTGATTTAGGACGAAAAGGTGAAAAGTGGAGAAAACACGGGCATTCACGGGCTTTTATTGAAGAAAAAGATGAAAGACGAAGTCAAGAGTGCATAAAGAACGGAAGTCCAAGACCAATTCTGAAGATTTATTGAAGAAAAATTCAAAAGACGGAAGTTTACTTAAAGCCGAAGAACTCAAGTCTATTTTATTGAAGAATTAAAAGACGAGTTCAAAGAAATCCCGAGCCAAAAGTCATTAAAAGTCCAAGATTAAAGAAGATAAGAAGAAAAGGACTAAGCATGCAATTAAAAGAAGATTAAAGAAGGAAGGACTTAATCTTGTAATTAAGAGAAAATGAAGGAGGGGAGGAAGCTTCCTAATCCTCCCCTATATATAGTTTAGTTTTAATCACTTTTCATTTTGTTGGCTAAGTGTGACAATTAGTCTTCCACCATTTATTTTCCTTGCACATTTAAATACTTGTCAAATTTAAATACCTTGTCTTGCACCTTAAATTCCTTTAATTTCAAGTAAGTTTTCATTTAATTCTTGTCAATCTTTACTTTATCTTGTTGATCTCTTATCTACCTTTCTTAATCTTTGATTTTTAATGTTTATGTTTGTGTTCATGTTCATGTTTTTATTTTGATCAAAGTGGGTTTTTGATTATTGTGGTTAGATTTGTTAGTTTTGTTTATTTAGATTGTTTGTTTATGATTATTGAATGTTTTGTTATTAGTTTAGTTTAATCGTTTGTTTGATTTTGGTTAAATTTGTGTTTAGATTTTTGTTACTGTGTTCCCTTGTTCTTCGGGGGTGTTGTTTCTGTTACTGTATTCCCATGTAAGTTCCGATCCTAGAGAAGGAGTTCTTTCATTCGGAACATTCAAAGTTCCGAACCAGTGGGCTTCATCCGGAAGAGTTCCGAATCAACACCAAAAGTTCCGAGTCAAGAAACTTCTGAACAAAAGTTCCGGACCAATACTTCTGAACCAAAGTTCCGACTCAAGCGAGGTTCATCCGTAACATTCAAAGTTCCGGACGAAAACTTCAGGACGAAGCTTCCGGACCAAGGACAAGTTCCGGATCAGCAGGCTCATTCGGAACATTAAAAGTTCCGAACAAATCTTCCGAGTCAAAAACTTCCGAACCAAGGTTCCGGATCAAGAAGTTCCGGATCAACATATTCTTGTTCATTCGGAAGAGTTCCGAACGAAGGTTCCAGATCAAGAAGTTCCGAGTCAAGAAGGGTTCATTCGGAACTCAAGAACTTCCGAATCAAGGGATAATCAGAAGTTTCCGAATCAAGGGTTTCTTTCAGGTTTTTGTTAGTATCTATTTTTAAATTTCTGTCTTTTATTTTCAAGCCTTATTTTCCCCGCCTTTCTCCTTACTCACATTTTAAGTTAATTTTGTCTTAGCTTTATTTTAGCCTTGCCTTAGTTTAAGTTTTAGTTGCGTTTTAAGATTTCCTTAGATAGATTTAAATTTGCTTCATTTACTTTTAGTGCCTTTTTAATTTCTCGTCTCGCTTTTAAATACTCGCCATTTATTTTTAAAATAGAGTTAATTTAAATTACCTGCCTTTTACTTTTAATTGTTTTTGCACTTTTAATATACTTCAACGACACATTTTTGTTTCACCAAAGAACATTAGAGTCACATAGAGAACCTAGATCAATTCGATTAGACCAACACAACGAACTTAATTTTTATACAGGCAAAAGCTAGTTATCAAATGGCGCCGCTGCCGGCTCTTTTCGTAAAGATTAACGGTTTTCTGTGAGAGACGTGTTGCTTTTTGGGATCCGTTCACTTGTGAGCGTTATTTTCTTGCATAAAAAAAATTCAAAAAATCATAAAAATTAAAAATTGCTAAAAATCCATAAAAATTAAAAATTTTAAAAATCCAAAAAGATTTTATCTTTATTGTGTATATATATTTTCTTTGTGTTTGGTTTCTTTTTCTTTTGCATTTTCAGGTGTATGCGTACTAGATCTTTTAATTATCAAGAGCCCGAGACTCAAGAAGATTTAAGTATGTCAGGTGTCAACAACAACATTCCACAGCACCTCAACAATAACAACAATGTTCTTCCACCGCCCGATCTTCGAACCATGGAGGAACTTTGTCAACCTACCATGTTTGGACGAGGAGGACCGATTGCACCGATGCAAATCAACGCTCCTGAGTTTTCGTTAAAGCACCACATGATTCAGCAAGTGCAAACTAACCCATTACGTGGATTGCCTGATGATGATGCCAACAAACACCTCGACAAGTTCATTACAATCACCCAAAGCATGAAGTTGCCTGGTGCCACAATGGATGTTCTTTGCCTACAACTCTTCCCACATACTTTATCGCATCATGCCGAGAAATGGTTTGATCGTCTCCCGAAGAATTCTATTCACACTTGGGATGACATGACTCAATGCTTTTTTTCGCGCTACTTTCCACCATCCATGGTCACGAGCCTTCGCAATCAAATCAGCGGTTTCATGCAAGACCCTGATGAATCTCTTTTTGATGCTTGGGAGCGATATAATGTCTTGATCGATTGATGTCCAAACCACAACATGCTACCTGTGACCTTAATTGATACTTTCTACAACGGTTTGACTTTTCGAGATCGTGATACGATTAATGCAGCCGCCGGTGGCACATTCATGAAAAGGATTCCTCTGCTTCTTCACCACAAAAACTGGTTTGACTACCCGAGGAGTGTAGAGAGCTTATTGAGAACATGACTACTCACCACAAAAACTGGGATTCCTCTGCTTCTTCAAGGAACAACCCGAGAGTCAATGTTTCTTCTACTTCAGCAAACCCTGATATGACCGATCTCACCCGTGTGCTGACTGAAATGAGCAGAAGTATGCAACTCTTAGCTTCAAACCAACAACATCAACAAGTTAAAGCTGTTGCTACTCCTTGTGAAACATGCGGCGGTCCTCACTCATACACCGATTATCCTTCGACACAAGGAAATCCGGAAAATGTGTATGCAGCTTATGGTAATTATTCACCGGAAAATTACCAAGCTCGACCACAAGGGGATAGAAATTTGCTGAGTTACCGATCTAACAACTACCTTTCACCCGGCTTTTCTCCTCAAAACTAAAACCCCGCCAACAACTACAATAGGAGCAACCAAATCCCACCTAGAGCTTCTAATCCTTATCACCACCCGCCCAACAAACCACACCCATTAACCCGGATGTTGAAGCCATCATGAGAACCCAAGGTGAGCAAATCAAGAATCTGCAGAGCCAAATTATCAATCTGAAAGGAGATATCACAAAGCAAGGGAATGAGATAAGATCCGAGCTTCCCGATAATATTCAATCATCCTTCAGCACTCAAACGAATGAATTAAAGAATATGTTGGCTAGTTTCTTGCCCTCCACTCAACCTTCTACTTCAAGTTCTCAACCTTCAAACACCGTCACCAATCCGCGAGCAAATGTGAGTGCTATTACTACGCGTAGTGGAATTACCATTGTCGATCCACCTATCCCACCCCCATCATCTACACCTCTTCCTACACCTAGTATTAGTGCACCATTACCGTCTCCACCTCGTCATGACGATGTACCTAGGACGGACACTTCAACATCCCAACCTTTACTTACACCTGCACCTTCACCACCCAAACCCAATATCCCTTATCCCTCTCGTTTAGGCACGTCCAAACTGCTAACCAAGGAGGACTCTCAAGTGACAAACTATATCAAGATGATTTCTCAAATGAACTTCAACATTAGCTTTCTTGAAGCACTTGTCCACATGCCCAAATTTGTCAAAGCATTTAAGGAATTGCTTAACAAGAAGGAGAAGCTGATTGAACTCGCCAACATACGCTTAAATGAAAACTGCTCTGTAGTTATTCTTAAAGAACTTTCGGAAAAGCTTGGAGATCCCGGTCATTTTGTGTTGCCTTGCGTTTTTAACAAAACTGAAGAATTTACTGCCCTTGCTAATCTCGGGGCTAGTATTAATCTTATGCCTTTGAGTGTTTGGAAAACACTATCATTGCCCGACCTCACTCCAACGAAGATGACTCTCGAACTTGCAAATCACACTCTCGCTTACCCCGTTGGTATAGCAGAAGATGTGTTCATCAAAGTTGGCACATTTACTTTCCCGGTCGACTTTGTGGTAGTTGATTATGAAATGGACCCTCGTATTCCTTTAATACTTGGTCGGCCATTTTTGAGAACCGGACGAGCTTTAGTGGACGTGGCCGAAGGCGAGTTAATCTTACGAGTCGGGGATGATTCACAAATTTTTAAAATGGGGAAGCTTACAGGCAAATCCTTTGGAGGCCGAGAATCAGTGAATATGATTAGTGTGCATGAGGACTTCGTCGTCTACAACAATCCTCTATTCGAGTCTTGTAATGATAATCCACTCTTTCAAGATGATGTGGATGATTCTCGCTCCACTTTGGAAGCTTCTCCCATTTATGATTCTCCACCGATCTTTGATGCTTATGATGACGATGATTCTAGCTCAGATTCGGATGATTTTGATGATTGCACTTCTGAGTATCCCGAGATGCCCACTTTCGATGATTTTGATGAGGCAGATACTCTTTCGAGCGATTCTTCACATGATGAAGATCCTCCACCATCACTCGATCCTACTTTGGACGATTACTCATTTGAGGAAGACTTCTCTGAATTTCTCAACACTTACTTCCCTCATGAGAGTGATGCTCCTCCTTATGATTTTGAAGACTATCATCTTGATCCTACTTTGGATTTGAAGCACATTCTTTCTAAGGAGAAAAAACCGGTCGACACCAATATCCGCAGCACATATGATCTAACACCTCTTTGTCCCACTTTTGAGGACGAGGTTGTGCTTCTTCGCGGATCTTCTTCCCATTCTGCTGAGCCTGAGTGCTATTTTCCCTTAAAGGAAAAGGTGTTCGACCCTGGTATTGAAATCTTTAAGCCATCTCAGTATCCACCTGATGAAATAAAAGGAAATATCTTTGGAATTTATGGAAATCTGCTTGCACCACTTCACCCTTGCTTCCACCGTGCTCCATCGCTGCTTAAGGGAACATTGCCTACTCTTCTTTGGCTTGCCTTGTTCGCCTTAAGCCTCTGCTATTTGATGGACGAAAACTATGTCTTTGATCCTGGTGGATATGTTTCATGCTTCTTCCGTTGATAATCAAGGTCGAGTCAGGCTCACGACTCGGTTAACAAAAATCAAGCGCTTCTTGGGAGGCAACCCATGCATCTATCTTTTCGCTTTCTATATCATAAGTGTAGGGGAGACCCGTTGGTTTGCTTTCCTCTCTCTTCTTAATCAGGGATTCGAGCTTCAATGATCCACTCTTGATGATTCTTGACGACCCGTGATTCCGTATTCACTTCTTCCCGGTTCTATCCTAAACTCTTTTCAATTCACTATTTTATATTTTCTCAATATTAAAATAGGAATCTCGTTAGTTGTCTCTTCCTTAGCGAGATTTAAACAAAGTGCACAATGTCCTAAGTGTAGAGGAGTTTACTCCCAAATGCTTAAACATTGAGGACAATGTTTATGTTAAGTGTAGGGGGACTTCTATCGAAGTTAAGTGGCCTTTACCTTGTAATTGTCTTCATTTTAACCGGAAAATCAATTTTTCAACATTTTTCAAAATTTTTGATCTATTTTGGCCTATTAGTTTTTCCCTTTGTATAGTTATTTTCTTTCTTTGCTAGAATACATGTTTAATAAAGTGGTTTTAATTTTCAAACGTTGTGAATCTTTTGACTCGACCCGAGTTTACTTATCTAAGTTACTCTAGCTAGTATCCTTAACGTGTTTAAGTCAAGTTTTGCTAGGCTTTTATATAGGGAGCTATAAAACGCGAAAGTATTAACTCTTACGGGTTAAGAAAAAGAACTTTCGCAAGTTCCCATAATTGATCCTAGAGAGTCGTTTTATCAAGGGAACTTTAAAACGCGATTTCTAAACTTGAAAAAGTCTAAGAGTTTGCAAGATCCTATAGGCGACTCGAAAACCCAAAACTTTGATTTAATAGGCTAAGCATCCACGAGTCCCATTACTTGAGATTTTAAACTGTGGAGAACGAGAGATGATAGAGCCAATTATAAGTTTGGTATTCTTTTGGGAATTTATATGAGTTAATTATAAGCCTATTCTCCCATCGCTTGCTAATAAATTTATCTGCAATAAATAAGGTTGTACGATTTGAAAAGTTACTTAGCTTCTAGCCCAAGATCGTTTAAAATTTGCTCGGTATAGATTAGAGTTCATAGCCAAGGCATAACTTATTGAAGCGGGATGCGAAGATTGGCGAGTCCGAAAAGGCCCTAATAAGGCATGAGGGCTATATTTTGTTGCTAAAGATCCAAAGTGATGTGAAGAACCATTTATCGAGAATCAATATAAAGGATCGAGACACACGACGAAAAGCCAAAACTCCCCAAAAGTCATGGAGAAGTGCATCCGAAAAGACCCTAACAAGGTATGAGGATAAATAGATCCAAGTCATAAAAGGAGGCGGATCGTTGTATATCAAAGTCCAAAATAAAGATTGGAGAAAAATGAAGAAGTCGTGGTCCAAGTATCAATCTCTCAAAACTTCAAGTGAAGAAATTACTATATGAAGAGAAGACCATTATTTCATGAACGTCTCTCAAGGTTTGAAGTATGAAGTCGCTGCCAAATATCGGTCCGAGAAAGGTCTCAAATCGCGAAACGAGTTATGCCAAGATATGAACTTTATGAGGTCCCGAGAAGCAGTTTTAAAAGATTTTGTCCTTTAGCTAACTATTGATTAAATCGTTCACTTTATTTTCGGACTAAATAACTATCGAAATAAGTCAAACAATGCATCCTCGTGATCATTCAAGACAACAATAAAATATAAGAGATACACATAGGAATAAGGGAGTCTAAATGAGTAATTGGCCCACATGAGTTCGTGTTAGTTTACTAACTTATAATAACAATGATCTCGTTTTTTAAGCTTAGTTTGGAGAAAGTGAAAACTTGAGGATGATGATTGTTCATAACATTTCCAAAACCCAAGGTATGCTTTTGATTTCTTTATTTTGAATGTTTATAATTTTATATCTCTTTAATAAAGGCCACTATGGATTAATTATGATGAAAAGTGTAAACGTGCTTTGTAACTAATGCATTGCATGAGGACATTGAAATGGTCAAGTGTAGGGGATTTGATAGGTGTGTAAACACCCATCCTTTCTACCACTTAATTACAATAATAACCGAGCCAAAACGTGTATTTTATGTCTTTTATGTCGGAATTATGTGTGGTTTGTGTTTTTGTTGTGATTTAGGACGAAAAGGTGAAAAGTGGAGAAAACACGGGCATTCACGGGCTTTTATTGAAGAAAAAGATGAACGACGAAGTCAAGAAGTCAAGAGTGCATAAAGAACAGAAATCCAAGACCAATTCTGAAGATTTATCAATGAAAAAGTCAAAAGACGGATGTTTACTTAAAGCCGAAGAACTCAAGTCTATTTTATTGAAGAATTAAAAGACGAGTTCAAAGAAATCCCGAGCCAAAAGTCATTAAAAGTCCAAGATTAAAGAAGATAAAAAGAAAAGGACTAAGCATGCAATTAAAAGAAGATTAAAGAAGGAAGGACTTAATCTTGTAATTAAGAGAAAATGAAGGAGGGGAGGAAGCTTCCTAATCCTCCCCTATATATAGTTTAGTTTTAATCACTTTTCATTTTGTTGGTTAAGTGTGACAATTAGTCTTCCACCATTTATTTTCCTTGCACATTTAAATACTTGTCAAATTTAAATACCTTGTCTTGCACCTTAAATTCCTTTAATTTCAAGTAAGTTTTCATTTAATTCTTGTCAATCTTTACTTTATCTTGTTGATCTCTTATCTACCTTTCTTAATCTTTGATTTTTAATGTTTATGTTTGTGTTCATGTTCATGTTTTTATTTTGATCAAAGTGGGTTTTTGATTATTGTGGTTAGATTTGTTAGTTTTGTTTATTTAGATTGTTTGTTTATGATTATTGAATGTTTTGTTATTAGTTTAGTTTAATCGTTTGTTTGATTTTGGTTAAATTTGTGTTTAGATTCTTGTTACTGTGTTCCCTTGTTCTTCGGGGGTGTTGTTTCTGTTACTGTATTCCCAGGTAAGTTCCGAGCCTAGTGAAGGAGTTCTTTCATTCGGAACATTCAAAGTTCCGAACCAGTGGGCTTCATCCGGAAGAGTTCCGAATCAACACCAAAAGTTCCGAGTCAAGAAACTTCCGAACAAAAGTTCCGGACCAATACTTCCGAACCAAAGTTCCGACTCAAGCGAGGTTCATCCGGAACATTCAAAGTTCCGGACGAAAACTTCAGGACGAAACTTCCGGACCAAGGACAAGTTCCGGATCAGCAGGCTCATTCGAAACATTAAAAGTTCCGAACGAATCATCCGAGTCAAAAACTTCCGAACCAAGGTTCCGGATCAAGAAGTTCCGGATCAACATATTCTTGTTCATTCGGAAGAGTTCCGAACGAAGGTTCCGGATCAAGAAGTTTCGAGTCAAGAAGGGTTCATTCGGAACTCAAGAACTTCCGAATCAAGGGATAATCAGAAACTTCCGAATCAAGGGTTTCTTTCAGGTTTTTGTTAGTATCTATTTTTAAATTTCTGTCTTTTATTTTCAAGCCTTATTTTCCCCGCCTTTCTCCTTACTCACATTTTAAGTTAATTTTGTCTTAGCTTTATTTTAGCCTTGCCTTAGTTTAAGTTTTAGTTGCGTTTTAAGATTGCCTTAGATAGATTTAAATTTGCGTCATTTACTTTTAGTGCCTTTTTAATTTCTCGTCTCGCTTTTAAATACTCGCCATTTATTTTTAAAATAGAGTTAGATTTTAATTACCTGCCTTTTACTTTTAAATGTTTTTGCACTTTTAATACACTTCAACGACACATTTTTGTTTCACCAAAGAACATTAGAGTCACATAGAGAACCTAGATCAATTCGATTAGACCAACACAACGAACTTAATTTTTATACGGGCAAAAGCTAGTTATCACAAAGCACGATTACATTTTCCATCATAATCAATCCATGTTGGCCTTTATTAAAGAGAAAGAAAATTATAAACATTCAAAGTAAAGAAATCAAAAACATACCTTCGGGTTTTGGAAATGTCATGAATAATCATCATCCTCAAGTTTTCACTTTCTCCAAACTAAGCGTAAAAACGATATCATTTTTATTATAAGTTAGCAAACTAACACGAACTCATGTGGGCCAATTATTTACTTAGACTCCCTTATTCCTAAGTGTATCTCTTATATTTTATAATTGTCTTGAATGATCACGAAGATGCATTGTTGACTTATTTCGATAGTTATTTAGGCTGAAAATAAAGTGGGACGATTTAATCAATAGTTAGCTAAAGGACAAAATCTTTTAAAACTGCTTCTCAGGACCTCATAAAGTTCATATCTTGGCATAACTCGCTTCACGATTTGAGACCTTTCTCGGACCGATATTTGGCAGCGACTTCATACTTCAAATCTTGAGAGACGTTCGTGAAATAATGGTCTTCTCTTCATAATAGGAATTTCTTCACTTGAAGTTTTGAGAGATTCTTCATATTTGGACCACGACTTCTTCATTTTTCTCCAATCTTTATTTTGGACTTTGATATACAACGATCCGCCTCCTTTTTGGACTTGGATCTATTTATCGTCATACCTTGTTAGGGCCTTTTTGGATAGACTTCTCCATGATCTTTACGGGAGTATTTGCTTTTCGTCGTGTGTCTCGATCCTTCATATTGATTTTCGATAAATGATTCTTCACATCACTTGGGATCTTTAGCAACAAAATGTAGCCCTCATGCCTTGTTAGGGCCTTTTCGGACTTGCCAATATTCGCATCCTGCTTCAATAAGTTATGCCTTGGCTATGAACTCTAATCCATACCGAGCAACTTTTAAACGATCTTGGGCTAGAAGCTAAGTAACTTTTCAAATCGTACAACCTTATTTATTGCAGATAAATTTATTAGCAAGCGATGGAAGAATAGGCTTATAATTAACTAACATAAATTCACGAAAGAATACCAAACTTATAATTGACTCTATCATCTCTCGTTCTCCACAGTTTAAAATCTCAAGGAATGAGACTCGTGGATGCTTAGCCTATTAAATCAAAGTTTTGGGTTTTCGAGTCGCCTATAGGATCTTGCAAACTCTTAGACTTTTTCAAGTTTAGAAATCGCATTTTAAAGTTCCCTTGATAAACAACTCTCTAGGATCAATTATAGGAACTTGCAAAAAGTTCTTGTTCTTAACCCATGAGAGTTAAGACTTTCGTGTTTTATAGCTCCCTATATAAAAGCCTAGCAAAACTTGACTTAAACACGTTAAGGATACTAGCTAGAGTAAACTTAGATAAGTAAACTCGGGTTGAGTCAAAAGATTCACAACGTTTGAAAACTAAAACCACTTTATTAAAATTTATTCTAGTAAAGAAAGAAAAATAACTATACAAAGGAAAAACTAATAGGCCAAAATAGATCAAAAATTTTGAAAAATGTCGAAAAATTGATTTACCGGTTAAAATCAGGACAAATACAAGGAAAAGACCACTTAACTTAGATAGAAGTCCCCCTACACTTAAGATAAACATTGTCCTCAATGTTTAAGCATGTGGGAGTAAACTCCCCTACACTTAGGACATTGTGCACTTTGTTTAAATCTTTCTAAGGAAAAGACAACTAACAAGATTCCTATTTTAATATTAGAAAATATAAAATAGTGAATCGAAAAGAGTTTAGGATAGAACCGGGAAGAAGGGAACACGGAATCACGGGTCGTCAAAAATCATCAAGAGTGGATCATTGAGCGCTCGAATCCCTGAATAGAAGAAGAGAGGAAATAGCAAACACCAACGGGTCTCCACTACACTTAGGATAAAGAAAGCTAAAAGATAGATACATGGGTTGCCTCCCAAGAAGCGCTTGATTTTTTATTACCGAGTCGTGAGCTTGACTCGACCTTGATTAGCATAGGAAGAAGCATGAAACATATCCACCGGGATCAAATACATAGTTTTCGTCCATGAAATAGCACAAGCTTAAGGCGAACAAGGCAAGCCAAAGAAGAGTAGGCAAGGTTCCCTTAAGCAAAGATAGAGCACGGTGGGAGCAAGGGTGAAGAGGTGCAAGCATATCTTCAAAAGTTCCAAAGATTTTTCCTTTTATTTCATCAGACGGATACTCAGATGGCTGAAGAATATCGATACCAGGGTCGAACACCTTTTCCTTTAGGGGAAAATAGCACTCAGGCTCAGCAGAATTTGAAGATGATCCGCGAAGAAAATGCACAACCTCGTCCTCAGAAGGTGGACAAAGAGGTGTTAAATCATACGTGCTGCGGATGTTGGTGTCGTCCGGTTGCTTCTCCTTTGAAAGAATTTTCTTTAAATCCGAAGTAGGATCAAGACCATAATCATCAAAGTCTAAAGGAGGAGCATCACTCTCATGAGGGAAGTAAGTATTAAGAAAAGTAGAAAAGTCTTCCTCAAATGAGTAGTCATCCAAAGTAGGATTAAGCATGGTTGGCGGAAGATCTTCATTATAAGAAGAATCACTCGAAAGAGTATCGGCCTCATCAAAATCATCATACGTGGGCATGTCGGGATACTCGGAAGTAAAATCATCATAATCATCTCCATCAGAGCTAGAATCATCATCATAAGCATCATAGATCGGTGGAGAATCATATATGGGTGAAGGTTCCAAATTGGAGAGAGAATCATCCACATCATCTTGAAACAGTTGATTATCATTGCAAGAATCGAATAGAGGATTGTTGTAGACGACAAAATCATAAAGTACGTTAATCATATTCGCTGATTCTCGTCCAAAGGATTTGCTTGTAAGCTTACCCATTTTAAAAACTTGTGCATCATCCCCGACTCTTAAGATGAGCTCACATTTATCCACATCTATTAAAGCTCGACCGGTTCTCAAAAATGGGCGTCCAAGTATTAACGGAATACGAGGGTCCATTTCATAATCAACAACGACAAAGTCGACCGGAAAAGTGAATGTGCCAACTTTAATGAACACATCTTCGGCAATTCCAACGGGGTAAGCGAGAGTGTGATTGGCTAGCTCAAGAGTCACTTTGGTGGGTGTAAGGTCGGGAAATGATAACTTTTTCCAAACACTTAACGGCATCAAATTAATACTTGCCCCGAGATCGGCTAAGGCAGTAAATTTGTCGGTTTGGTTAAAAGTACAAGGTAGCACAAAACGACCGGGATCTCCAAGTTTCTCCGGAAGTTCTTTAAGAAGGACGACATAACAATTTTCATTCAATCGAGTATTAACAAACTCGACCATCTTCTCCTTCTTGCTAAGCAATTCCTTAAACATCTTAACAAATTTAGGCATTTGTGCTAGAGCTTCGACAAGGGGAAAAGTGACGGTCATTTCCGAAACTTTCTTCAAATAGTTTGACACTTGAATGTCATCCTTGGTGTGCATTTTGGCCTTGCCTAAGCGAGATGGATAAGGAATATTGGGTTTGGGTGGTGAAGGTGTAGGTGTAGCAGGTAAAGGTTGAGATGTTGAAGGTGGGGTTGGTGGAGGATTCTTGGTGGGTACTTCATCATGACGAGGCGGAGACGGTAATGGTGTACTAATACTAGGTGTGGGAGTAGTAGGGATAAATGGTGGTGGAGGAGGTGTAGATGATGGGGGAAGGATAGGTGGTCCTACTAAAGTAACTCCACTACGGGTAGTAATAGCACTCACATTCGCTCATAGATTGGTGACGGTGTTTGAAGGTAGAGAACTCGAGGTAGAGGGTTGAGTGGTGGGCAAGAAACTAGACAGCATATTCTTCAAATCATTCGTTTGATTGCTCAAGGAGGATTGTATATTATCTCGAAGCTCGGATCTAATGTCATTCCCTTGCTTGGTGATATCCCCTTTCAAATTGATAATTTGGCTCTGTAGATTCTTGATTTGCTCTCCTTGAGTTCTCATTAAGGCTTCAACATCTTGATTGATGGGTGGGGCTTGTTGAGCGGGTGGGTGATAAGGATTAGAAGCTCTAGGTGGGATTTGGTTGCTTCTATTGTAGTTGTTGTTGGGGTTTTGGTTTTGAGGAGAAAAACCGGGGGAAAGGTAGTTGTTTGACCGGTAACTTAGCAAATTTCTATCCCCTTGAGGTCGGGCTTGGTAACTTTCCGGTGAATAATTACCATAAGCTGCATACACGTTTTCCGGATTTCCTTGAGTAGAAGGACAATCAGTGTATGAGTGTGGACCGCCGCATGTTTCACAACGATTAGCTACCGCTTTAACTTGTTGTTGGTTTGTAGCAATAAGCAAGATATTTTTGTTCATTTCGGCCATCATGCGGGTGAATTCGGTCATGTCGGGGTTTGCTGAAGTAGAAGAAACATTGACTCTCGGGTTGTTCCTTGAAGAAGCGGAGGAATCCCAGTTTTTGTGGTGAGTAGTCATGTTTTCAATAAGCTCTCTACACTCCTCGGGTGTCCTTTTCATAAATGTGCCACCGGCGGCTGCATTAATCGTATCACGATAACGAAAAGTCAAACCATTGTAGAAAGTATCAATTAAGGTCACAGGGAGCATGTTGTGGTTTGGACAACGATCGATCAAAACATTGTATCTTTCCCAAGCATCAAAGAGAGATTCATTGGGTTCTTGCATGAAACCGCTGATTTGATTGCGAAGGCTCGTGACCATGGATGGTGGAAAGTAGCGCGACAAAAATTGTTGAGTCATGTCATCCCCTATGAATTGAATTCTTCGGGATACGATCAAACCATTTCTCGGCGTGGTGTGATAAATTATGTGGAAAGAGTTGAAGGCGAAGAACATCCATTGTGGCACCGGGCAACTTCATGCTTTGAGTGATTGTAATGAACTTGTAGAGGTGTTTGTTGGCATCATCATCAGGCATTCCGGTGAATGGATTAGTTTGCACTTGCTGGATCATGTGATGCTTCAACAAAAACTCCGGAGCCGTGAATTGCATCGGCGCAATCGGTCCTCCTCGTCCAAAAATGGTGGGTTGACAAAGCTCCTCCGTTGTCCGAAGATCGGCTGTGGAAGAACATTGTTGTTGTTATTATTGAGGTGTGGTGGATTATTGTTGTTGTTCACACCTGCCATAGCTAAATCTTCTTGAGTCTCGGGCTCTTGATAATTAGAAGATCTAGTACGCATACACCTGCAAAGGCAAAAGAAAACAATACCAAACACAAAGAGAATATATATACACTATAAAGATAAAAATAAAATCTTTTTGGATTTTTGAAAATTTTATAATTTTTATGGATTTTTAAATTTTTTTTAATTTTTATGGTTTTTTTGAAATTTTTATGCAAGAAAAATAACGCTCACGAATGAACGGATCCCAAAAAGCAACGCGTCTCTCACAGAAAACCGCTAATCTTCACGAAAAGAGCCGGCAGCGGCGCCATTTAATACTAGGCTTTTGGCCTAGTAAGAAAATTTGTTGATGTAGGTCTAATCGAATTGATTACTGGTTTAAGTGCGACTCAGTCGTCTTTTGGTGGAAACAAAGATTTGTCGTTGTAGTATATTTAAATGCAAGACTTAAAAGTAAATGACGTTAATTTAAATCTAAAACTAATTAAAAGTAAAGGGTGAAATATTAAAAATTTTAAAGGTAAATTAATTAAATGACTTAAAATTAAAACGTGACGAAAAGTAAATTTGACGAAGTATTAAAAATGTAACTTAAAAATCAAACAAAGCAAAATATAATTCCAAAGTCAAAACCATCGGAATCCACTATCGGAATGCTGTCACCAAGTCCATCGGAATCCAGATCGCAATGTGTCTATCAGAATGTATCAAAAACTAGGTCTATCGGAATAATTGAAAAGCTACCTATTAGAATGTCACTTCCATCGGAATACACCCATCAGAATAAGTTCAGATTGGAATATTGCTATACAAATTTGGGCAGCACTTCGACTCAAAATACCTCAAGAGCCGTCGGAATGTGCGATCGCAATGTGCGATCGCAATCCCAGATCGGAATGAGGGTGTTGTTACTCTAGATCGCAATTAATAAGTGTGAAAACACTTATCCTTTTACCATTTATTTCCAATAATAACAAGACCAAAACGTGTATTTTATGTCGTAAAAGTCGGAATTATGCGTGGTTGTGTTTTTATTGTGTTTTATGACCAAAAGATGAAAAAGGAAGAAAACACGGGCTTTCACGGACTTTTATCGAAGAAAATGAGAAAAGACGAAGTCAAGAGATCAAGAGTGCTTAAAGAATGGATGTCCAAGACCTATTCTGAAGATTTATCGAAGAAAAAGTCTAAAGAAGGAAGTTTAATGAAGTCGAAGAACTTAAGTCTAAATTAAAGAAGAAAATTATTAAGTAAAGTTCAAATCCCGAGACGACGTCGAGAAAAGACAACGATTTAAATCGAGTCGAGAAGAAAAGAAAGAAGGAACCACACCACACATGCACTTCCCACTTAGCCTATAAATACCCTCCTAATCACATTAGGAGGGGAGTTAGCTAGTTTCATTTTTCATTTTTTCCTTTCTAGTTTTTAGAGAGAGAAAGTTCCAAACTTTCTCTCACTAAGTTTTTATCTTTTCTTTCTTTTAATCTTTCAAGTTTTAAACTTTTTGTATTTGGATTCCATTAATCAAGTTCAAGTTTAAGCTTTTAATCTTTAATCTCTTTCAACCTTCCTTTATTTTAGTTAATTTTGATCCGAAATGTTGATGATCCGTGTTTGATCTTGAATGATCACGAGGATGCATTGTTTGACTTATTTTGATAGTTATTTAGGCCGAAAATAAAGTGAACGATTTAATCAATAGTTAGCTAAAGGACAAAATCTTTTAAAACTGCTTCTCGGGACCTCATAAAGTTCATATCTTGGCATAACTCGCTTCACGATTTGAGACCTTTCTCGGACCGATATTTGGCAGCGACTTCATACTTCGAATCTTGAGAGACGTTCATGAAATAATGGTTTTCTCTTAATAATAGGAATTTCTTCACTTGAAGTTTTGAGAGATTCTTCATATTTGGACCACGACTTCTTCATTTTTCTCTAATCTTTATTTTGGACTTTGATATACAACGATCCGCCTCCTTCTAGGACTTGGATCTATTTATCCTCATACCTTGTTAGGGCCTTTTTGGATAGACTTCTCCATGATCTTTTGGGGAGTTTTTTCTTTTCGTCATGTGTCTCGATCCTTCATATTGATTTTCGATAAATGATTCTTCACATCACTTTTGGATCTTTAGCAACAAAATGTAGCCCTCATGCCTTGTTAGGGCCTTTTCGGACTCACCAATCTTCGCAACCCGCTTCAATAAGTTATGCCTTGGCTATGAACTCTAATTAATACCGAGCAACTTTTAAACGATCTTGGGCTAGAAGCTAAGTAACTTTTCAAATCGTACAACCTTATTTATTGCAGATAATATTATTAACAAGCGATGGGAGAATAGGCTCATAATTAACTCACATAAATTCACGAAAGAATACCAAACTTATAATTGACTCTATCATCTCTCGTCCTCCACAGTTTAAAATCTAAAGGAATGAGACTCGTGGATGCTTAGCCTATTAAATCAAAGTTTTGGGTTTTCGAGTCATCTATAGGATCTTGCACATTCTTAGACTTTTTCAAGTTTAGAAATCGCATTTTAAAGTTCCTTTGATAAACGACTCTCTAGGATCAATTATAGGAACTTGCGAAAAGTTCTTGTTCTTAACCCGTGAGAGTTAAGACTTTCGTGTTTTAAAGCTCCCTATATAAAAGCCTAGCAAAACTTGACTTAAACACGTTAAGGATACTAGCTAGAGTAAACTTGGATAAGTAAACTCGGGTTGAGTCAAAATGTTCATGACTTTGAAAAATTTAAAACCACTTTATTTTAGCAAGGAAAGAAAATAACCATAACAAAGGAAAATACAACTATACAACTAGGCCAAAATAAATTAAAAATTTTGAAAAATGTAGAAAAATCAAATTTTCCGGTTAAAATGAGGACAAATTCATGGAAAAGACCACTTACTTCAATAGAATCCCCCCCTACACTTGATATAAACATTGTCCTCAATGTTTAAGCATGTGGGAGTAAACTCCCCTACACTTATGACATTGTGCACTTTGTTTAAATCTTGCTAAGGAAAGGACAACTATAGTGAATTCAATGTGAACATATAAGATATGAAATATTGAATCACAAGAGTTTAGAAATAGAACCGGGAAGATGGGAACACGGGATCACGGTTCGTCAAAAGTCATCAAGGTGCTCTTTGAAGCATGAATCCCAGCACAAAATAAGAAACAAGACAACAAACACATACGGGGCTCCCCTACACTTATTATAAAAGCGGTAAATGATAGAGCACGGGTTGCCTCCCGAGAAGCGCTTGTTTTTGTTCACCGAGTCACGAGCCTGACTCGACCCAAAACTAGTTCATGGGAAACATGGTGAGGGATGGAATCATCTCATGAGAGATGTCCTCACCAAAGTACAGCTTCAAACGTTGGCCATCACCTTGAAATTGGGCCCATTTGGCTGAGAAAGCTCAATGGTGCCATATGGAAAGACTTTGGCGACGGTGAATGGACCAGACCAGCGGCTCTTCAACTTGCCCGAGAAGATCTTCAACCGAGAGTTAAAAAGTAAGACTTGATCACCAACATGGAACTCTCGGTTTTTAATCCTTGCATCATGGATGATCTTGGTCTTCTCTTTGTAGATCAATGAGTTCTCGTAAGCTTCATTCCTCAATTCATTAAGCTCGTTGAGTTGAATCTTGCGAAGATCACCGGCTTTGTTGATGTCGAAGTTTGCCCACTTCAAGGCCCAGTATGCCTTATGTTCCAGCTCGATAGGGACAAGACGATAAGGTGTGCAACCAATCGGGGTCTTATATGCGGTACGGAAAGCCCACAAAGCATCGTCTAACTTATCGGCCCATGCGGCATGATGCTCCCCTACAGTACGCTCAAGAATTCGCTTCAATCCTCGGTTGGAAATCTCGGCTTGACCATTGGTTTGGGGATGATAAGCGGTGGAAAGACGATGATTAACACCATACTTAGCAATGACTCTTGCAAATTGATCATTGCAAAAATGAGTCCCGCGGTCACTGATTATAGCACGAGGAACACCGAATCGAGCAAAAAGTTGCTTCAAAAAGTTCACAACCACCCTCGCATCGTTCGTAGGGAGAGACTTAGCTTCAACCCATTTAAAAACGTAGTCAACGACTACGAGGATGTACTTGTTCCCTTTAGATGATGGAAATGGCCCCATAAAGTCGATGCCCCATACATCAAAGATTTCACATTCTTGTATGAAATTTTGAGGCATCTCATCTTTATGTGTGATCTTGCCTTGTCTTTGGCAAGCATCACAATGTTTAACCATTTCGTGAGCGTCACGGTAAATGGTGGGCCAATAAAATCCAGAGTCGAATACTTTCTTCGCGGTGTAATTAGGACCAAAGTGACCACCGGTGGGTCCTTTATGGCAAGCATCAAGGATTTGTACCACTGCCGGCCCATCAACACATCGACGAATGACAAGATCTGCACATTATTTGAAAAGGTAAGGATCGTCCCAGAAATAATGTTCAATATCTTTAAAGAACTTTTTCTTTTGTTGGGACGTGAACCCTTCCTTGAGAATTCCACCCGCTAAGTAGTTTGCAATATCCGCAAACCATGGGGTGTCATCGAGATTTGGATTGATAGACATTAAGGCCTCAAGGGGAAAAGAGTCATTGATCTCTTGATTCGGATGATCCCCTTGATAAGGATCCTCAAGTCTACTGAGATGATCCGCGGCTAGGTTTTCAGCTCCCTTTTTCTCACGAATTCCAATGTTGAATTCTTGAAGGAGCAAAACCCAACGAAGAAGTCTTGGCTTAGAATCTTGCCTAGTCATCAAGTACTTCAACGCGAAATGATCGGTATACACGATGGTGGTAGAAAGGACAAGATAGGGGCGGAATTTTTCAAAAGCATACACTACAGCTAAAAGCTCTTTTTCGGTAATGGTATAATGCAATTGAGCACCCGTCATTGTCTTGCTAGCATAGTAGATTGGTTGGAAGTGTTTGTTCACTCTTTGGCCCAAAACCGCTCCAATAGCAAAGTCGCTAGCATCGCATATCAATTCAAAAGGTAGCTCCCAATTAGGGGTAACCAAGACCCGTGCCTTAGTTAGCTTATCCTAAGAAGATTGAAGGATTCAAGACACTCTTTGGAAAAGATAAAAGGAGTATCTTTTTCCAAGAGGTGGGTCATCGGGCGAGCGATTTTAGAAAAATCTTGAATGAATCAGCGATAGAAGCCTGCATGACCGAGGAAACTTCTCACACCCTTCACGGTCGAAGGTGGAGGCAATTTAGCAATAACATCGACTTTAGCACGGTCCACTTCAAGACCGGCTTTGGAGATTTTGTGTCCTAGCACGATGCCTTCTTTTACCATGAAATGGCATTTTTTCCAATTTAGAACAAGGCGAGTGTCTTCACACCGCTTAAGCATACGTTCTAAATTGGCAAGGCAAGCAGAGAAAGAATCACCATAAACCGAGAAATCATCCATGAAGACTTCCATAGTTTCTTCAACCATGTAATGGAAGATAGCCATCATACACCTTTGGAAAGTCCCAAGAGCATTGCATAAGCCGAAAGGCATTCTTTTGTAGGCAAATGTTCAATAAGGACAAGTGAATGTGGTTTTCTCTTGGTCTTTGGGATCGATGGGAATTTGAAAATACCCGGAGAAACCGTCTAAAAAGCAGTAATAGTCATTACCCGCTAGACATTCAAGTATTTGGTCCATGAAAGGAAGGGGAAAATGATCCTTTCTCGTAGCATCATTAAGTTTGCGATAGTCTATACAAACTCTCCACCCTGTAACGAGACGAGTAGGAATCAACTCGTTGTTTTCATTTGGAACAACGGTGATTCCGCCTTTCTTAGGCACATAATGGATGGGACTAACCCACGGTGAATCCGAGATAGGATAGATCATGCCCGCATCAAGAAGTTTGATAACCTCTTTTTTGATAACGTCATGGATCTTAGGATTCACCCTTCGTTGGCTTTGAATAGTGGGTTTAAAGTCGTCCTCCATGAGAATTTTATGTGTGCAAAAGTGAGGATCAATTCCACGAATATCAGAGATCTTCCAAGCAATAGCTTTCTTGTGATTCTTCAACACGGCGATAAGTCGCGATTTTTCTTCTTCTTTCAAGTCCTTAGCGATGATCACGGGTGACTTCTTGTTGTCTTCAAGGAAAACGTACTCGAGATGCGACGATAGGTCCATAAGCTCTAAATCCGAAGGATTTTCGATGGAAGGCGTAGTCAAATTTGGTTCATCGATAGAAATATCCTTAGGAGATGGTGGAGAAGTATGGTCCTCATTGAGAAGTTTCTCAATGGTACGAATGTCTTCATCCCAATTGGAGGGAGAATCGTCATATTTTAAGTCCACATCTCCCAAAGTTGCTTCAAATTCTTGCAAGATGAAATCACTTTCTCCAAATGGAGTCAGTGATGGAGCAATAGAGGCAACGGTCTCAACAATGGGTAGAGAAGAAGAACCACTTTTACAAGCGTCTTTGAAATGTTCTTCACAAGCCTCATCAAGAACATCAATGAAATTAACACTCTCGTTTTCTGAAGGCTGCTTAGAAAGTTTACCCATGTTGAAGACGATTTTATCGTCACCAACTCTCATGATTAATTCTCCCGTGGCTACATCGATGAGAGTGCGACCGGTCCTCAAGAACAAACGTCCAACGATTAATGGAACACGGGGATCCATCTCGTAGTCAACGATAACAAAATCCGCCGGGAAGGTGAATTTGTCGACACCAACGAAGACGTCTTCGGTTATCCCCACTGGATAAGCAACCGTACGGTTGGCTAATTCCAAAGTCATTCGTGTGGGGACCAGCTCGGGGAGAGATAATTGCTTCCAAACACTTAATGGCATTAATTTAATACTAGCATCTAGATCGGCTAGGGCCATGCAATTCTCTACTCCTGGGAAGTTGCAAGGAATCAAGAAACGACCCGGATCACCAAGTTTGGTTGGTAATTTTCTTAAGAGCACTGCGGAGCAATTCTCATTAAGTTGGGTCTGAGCAATATCGAGAAGTTTCTCCTTATCACTGATAAGATCTTTAAACATTTTAGCATATTTGGGCATGTGAGCGAGAGCCTCAGCAAAGGAGATATTGAAACTTAGTTGTTTAAACATTTTAAGAAAGTTCGAAACCTGAATATCCTCCTTGTTCTTCAATTTCTCTTTCCGCAACCTCGAAGTATAAGGTATATTGGGTTGAGATGAAGGCTTTGTATAGAATTCGCACTCACATCCTTTGGTGGTGGAGGGGTAGAAGTAGAAGGTGGTGGAATTGGAGAAGTAGAAATTGGAGGATTAGAAGAAGGAGACTCGTTTTCCTTTGTCACAATCACCGGTGTAGGTGTAGGAAGCTCGGGTTCCTTTAAACCTTTTCCACTACGAGTGGTGATTGCTTTCATCTCCCCTCTTGGATTAGCAACGGTGTTACTCGGAAGAGAACCCGATCCAGAGGCTTGATTACTTGGGAAGAAACTAGCCATCATGTTCCTCAAGTCATTCGTTTGACATGCCAAAGTGTTTCGCATATCAGCTCGAAGATCATTCCATTGCTTCACCATATCTGCTTTCATGTTGGCCATTTCCCGCTGAAGATTTTGCACGATCACATCATTAGTCCTCATGTAGGTTTCAACATCTAGGTGTAATGCGGTGGGTTGGTTAGGATGAGGAGCATGGTAGGCGGGTGGTAGATAAGCAAGTTGTTGGTAAACTTGATTGTTTCTTTGAGGTGGATATGGGTTTCTTTGGTTTGGATATTGATTTGGAGCACGAGGTTGGTTTTTGATTGTTGCGATTGAGGTTGTTTGGGTTTTGTGGGGGAAAACCGGGAGGTGAAAGAAAGTTGTTTGAGCGATAGCTGAGTAGATTGCGGTCACCTTGAGGACGTGTTTGATAGCTTCCTGTAGCATAGGTACCGTTGGCGGCATACACATTTTCTGGATTGTCGTGAGTTGAAGGACAATCGGTGTATGAGTGAGATCCCCCGCATATATCACATGATTGAGTCATAGCATTGGCTTGGGCAGTGATAGCTTTGGTATTATTGGCGGCTTGGAGAACAAGTGATTCAACAAGCGAAGTGAGCTTATCAAGTCTCTTGTCGCTCTCATTAGTGCTAGCACTAGCCACATTGGTCCGAACACTCTTAGTTTGCACTTTAGACTTGTTCTCAATAATATCCCAAGCGTCATTAGAAGACTTAACCAAAAGATTACCCCCCGAGGCACTATTTAGTGAATCTTGGTCATTCATGCTTAAACCATTGTAAAAAGTATTAATTTGGTGCACTTTGGTAAAACCATGTTGTGGGCACTTTCTTAAAAGTTATTTAAAACGGTCCCAAGATTCACTAAAAGTCTCATCGTACTTTTGTTCAAAAGTAATGATTTCATTCCGCAAAGCGGTAGTACGAGAGGGTGGGAAAAAGTAGTTTATGAATTTGGTCTCTAAGTCCGTCCACGTAAGAATACTTTGTGGCGGTTCCTTATCAAGCCAATGCCGGGCTTGTCCCTCTAAGGAGAAAGGAAAAAGTTGCAAGCGAATTACCTCTTGTGAAACCCCATTGAATTTGACCGTATTCGTGAGTTGCAGGAACCTTTTGATGTGGTCATGAGGATCATCAATGGTACGTCCAAAGAATGGTTGAGCAGAGACCATTTGAATAAAGCCGGATTTGAGCTCAAAGTTGTTGGCTCCAATCGCGGGTATGACAATAGCATCGTGGTTGCCCTCTACATGTGCTTGCAAAAGTTCGATCATTGGACGATTGTCCGGTAGAGGTTCATTGTTGTTATTATTCATGTTGTTTTGAGGTGGATTATTATTGTTGTTGTGTACACCGGCCATGTCTAAGTTATCGAGAGTCTCGGGCTCTTGATAAGACGTTGATCGAGTGTGCATACACCTGCAAAATAACTAACAAAGCAAGAAATATTTTTGGTTTTTTTTTATGTTTTTTAATTTTTTTGTATTTCTGAAAATTTTATAATTTTTTAGGATTTTTGAAGATTTTAAAGAAATGAAAATAACGTTCAAAGATGAACGGATCCCAAAATCCAACGCGTCTCTCACTTAAAAACCGTTAATCTTAACGAAAAGAGCCGGCAGTGGCGCCATTTAATACAAAGGTTTTTGCCCAGTATAAAATCTTATCGTCCGATCTCTTCGAATATATTATTGGTAGAAAGTGTGACTCAATTGTTCTTGGTGGAATAATAAATGGTTTGGTTGATTATCTATTTTAAACTAATGGTAAAATGAAAGTGACGTTGAGTAAAATAAGAGCTTTAAAGATTAAACTAAACTAACGAGTTAAAAATAAATGCTTGAAAACTTAAAGACAAGATTAGAAAAATACTTGAAAACTTAATGAATCTAAAACTTGAAAACTTTGTAAAAACAGGAAATTAAGTCCGTCGGAATCCCTGGTCGGAACCCCGTCGGAATACAGTTGATCAGAAAGATTAATCGGAATGTCTAAAAAAATGCTTCAATCGGAATGTAAGGTCGGAATGAGGCCAAATCGGAATGCTTAATCGGAATAATGACAAGGCAAGGTTATCGGAATGTAAAAGGGGACACAATCGGAATGCTTGAAATCAAAGCCAATCAGAATGCAAGAAAGGAATCCAGATCGGAATAATGGAAATTTAGAGCTATCGGAATAATTGAAAAATAAGTTCAATCGGAATGTCTCACAAACCATCCACAATCGGAATGTTATACCCCCACAATCAGAATGTTAAACCCTAATCCGATCAGGGTGATCGGAATGATGGTGCAGTAATCGGAAAGCGAAACCCTTTTCCGATCTTGTAGATCGGAATACTAGTGATCAAATCGGAAAGTTAAATCGGAAAGGGGTTTACCCTTTCCGATGGTACGAATTCGAAAATAAGCTAACTTTTAAGCTATTAGGAAAAAGCTCAAACCAAAACTTGATCCAATTAATGATAAGCCGAACTAGTAAGCACAAATTAAGAACTTTTTAAACTTTAAATAAGCAATCTTTTAAATCAAACCATAAAAAATGAAACTTTTTAAGAAAGCTTTTAAAAAGTAAATAAGCTAAAAATACAAATAAGCCAATAAGCACAAGGATATTAAAGCTTAACCGTATGAAAGCTTAAGTATGATAAGAATACGAACTTTTTAATCAATGCAAAACCCTTGTCCCAATTCTGTCACAATCGGAATGTTGAGAAGAAGAGTCGTCGCAATGTGTAGAACCCTTACTTTCCGATGGAGAACAATTTCGCAATAAGCACAAGAACCAAATAATCTAAAACTAATAAGCTGATTTATAAAACTTATATGAAATGGAAATAGGACGAGATAATAAGCAACAAATTTAAAACCTTTTCAAACACGAAATAAGAAAAATAAATAAGCAAACTTTTAGAAAAATGAAACTTTTTAGAGAACTTAGAAAAACAAATAAGCTAAGTATGAAACAAGCCAATAAGATTTTCAAACTTATAGCTTATCTTATACAAATAAATACACAAAAGTAAAAAGGTAAACTTTTTAGTCAAATAAGCAAAGAGATTAAGCAACTTCTTGCTTAATCCGAATTTTAAAGAACAAACCAAAAACAAGAGAAAGGTAGAAAGAGAATGATAAAAGAAAAACTTGATCAAAGGTAAATAAAGATTAAAGAAACAAAATTAAGAACACTTACTTGGAATTAAAATGAATTTAAGGTGCAATACAATTAATTAAATGACATGTAATTAAAGAACAAGTAATGAAAGGGTGGAAGACTAATTGTCACACTTAGCCAACAAAAACAAATGGAATGAAATGAATCCTATTTATAGGAGATTAGGGAGGTGCTTAGAGGAAGCTTCCTCCCCTATTTCTTCTTTCTTTAATTGCATCATTAAGTCCTTAATCTTCTTAGTTCTTTGACTTTAATGACTTTGTCTCGGGATTTCTTTAAACTCGTCTTGTAATTCTTCAATAAATTAGACTTGAGTTCTTCGGCTTTAAGTAAACTTCCGTCTTTTGACTTTTTCTTAGATAAATCTTCAGAATTGGTCTTGGACTTCCGTTCTTTTTGCACTCTTGATTTCTTGACTTCGTCTTTTGTCTTTTTCTTCAATAAAAGCCCGTGAATGTCGTGTTTTCTTCCCTTTTAACATTTTGAACCTAAAATCACAACAAAACACAAACCACGCATAATTCCGACATTTACGACATAAAATACATGTTTTCGATTGGTTATTATTGTAGTTAAGTGGTAAAAAGAATGGGTGTTGACACACCTATCAATACTCATATGTTGGGCCCAAGTGGGTTCAGCCCATGAGTAAGTCCAATAATATTAAACCAAACTAGTTGGGCTTATTGGTCCAACAAGGCTAATTTGGCCCATTATGGTCCATTAGTTATAAAGCTCGGTTTTATCGATTTTTACTTGTCAAATGTGTTTACATATCAGTATATGTTCTACAAAAATGTTACATTAGACGCGTCCGGCCATCTAAGTTTTATTTGGCGAAAACGTTAATCTTTCGGTTTTAGCCGAAAAGACTTAAAACTTATATATAGTTTGTAGTTTTAGAAAACATTTGAGTTTTATTTTTATAAATTTTAATATTTACTTATTATAGTGTATAAACATATGTTATAATAGTTATATCAATTTATTAACTTATACATACTTATTTTATATAGTATTTCACTTTGAGTGCTCTTTTAATAATATATACTTTAGTCAAATCTGATATAAAATTTCAAGTCCACCATTTTGATCATATCTTGAGTTCTATAAGAAGTTGAAACCCCAAATTTTTACTATATAAACTACATGATATTTGCTACAAATAACTCTCATGTAGCTCCTGCTCAAACTTCTTCTAAGTATTTTTAATAATTCGTCCAAAACAGACCAGACAGATTAGTATCACAAAAGTGTTTTGGCCATATCTTGCTTATTTTTAACATTCCATTGTATGGCCAATTCACCACCTATGTAAAACTTATTTATCTATCTGTATATCCAATAATATCATCCACTTAACCAAGTAAAAATATTGAAAGTTACTGTTTATTACAGCCTACTAATCTAGTCTAGATTTTAACAACTTTTTCTTGTAGTTTTAGCCTTCAAATATATGTACTCCTCTTGAGAGATCAGCCCAAGAACTCCTTAGAATCTTCCTTTCATAAGTTGTTATCACCTCCAAACATCCTCCTTTTAAGTGGTTTTCAACATAGATTAAATATGTATTAAGTTGTAGGTTAAAAATTGATGAATATGATGGTGTGGCGGTGGTTATGGATGGCACAAGAGTGGAGAGGGAGAGGATTTTGGTTAAATTTTCTAGTTTACACATGCAAGTGTGTGTGTGAGAAGATTTGAGGTGTTAAGTACTTTGGTGACTTATGAGACATGTGTCTCATGTCTATGCTATAAAGTTCACACCAAAGAGGTGTGGTGTCCACCCATTATGGGGGTAGGACAAGTTTAAACTTGTTTCATCCCCATTAATTTACGGGTACTCTTCGATTCTAGTTTCCTCGATTTGCGTGCCCTCGGGTCGATTTACGAAAATGTTTTTATAAATTATGAATCTACAGCATAAAACAATTCTAATAAAAATTGTCTCATCAAAAACAGAGCACAAAAGCGTAAATACATAAACCTAGGGGTTCCGGTTTAATCGTAAAAGACGCTAAGTTATGCACGTAAGTCCTAATTTCTTCTCGTAAATTTGTGTTCTCATGAACCCACATAAAATAAAATTTCAAAATAATATACGAGAATAAATTTATTTCCTGAAATGTCAGACTGTCACAAAAATGGAGTATGTAAACGTAAACACGTAACGTAGAGCTCTCCAGTTTAGACGTAGACGATGCTAATTTAAGACGTAACCGTTATTTCTTCCCAAAAGTGAGTGAGTTCATAATATAACAATAAATAATGATTATAAATAATACTTGAGAATAAAATAACGAACTCAAATTGACGGATTGTCACAGCAGTTCCCCCTAAAGAGGATATTTGTCCTCAAAGATCAATTTATCTTACTACTCGCTTCTTATAGAGTCAAAGACATGTGGGCATTTCCTTCACATTCGGTCTTTTCTCTCAAGCGTAATTCATTATAATAAGCGAGGTTCATCAAACATAACTATGGGAATATGATTAGGCTTAAGTTGACTTACTTTCTCTTTCCATGATGTCCATGGGTTTTTGAGGAATACAACTTTTCGCCGACCCAAACTTCTTTAATAAATTATCATATTTTCACTTAATAGACATTCTATCAAGATCGATATACGGAACATATTTCATGCAGCTCTTGAAGTCCTAGGGTAGTCTAGCTTATATGCCTCTCAGACCAATTCTTTAATTTGTCTCAATGGTCCCATACAACGGGGACTTAACTTCCCACGATCTTTCGAATCATCAATTCACCTTTCCATGGTGAAAATTCTCGGCATAACTTTGCTACCCATCTTGCACTTCAAGTTCTACATTTCATATTCACCTAACCTCCTGCCCACTACCAGCAGTCAATAATCGGATCCTAATTTCCACAATCATTTCAGGTCTCGCGGGTCGGGTATTTCCATCCCAACTCCTGCCTACAGATGCTCTTAAACTTTTCTTTATATAGATCCTCGCAAGGTTCAGTCTCAATCCTAATGCGATAATTATCAATGATAATCCATCCAAAGGTAAATGCTCATCCTAGACACTACCAAAGGTCAATCATACAAGCACAAAACAAGACTTCTAGTGTTTGTATCATTTATTTACCTTGTCCATTCGATTGTGGGTGGTAAGCAGTACTCTCATCAAGATTCGTTCCCAATGACTTCTGAAGGAGTCTCCAGAAATTCGATGCGAAGCGAGGATCTTGATAGACATGATCGATACAGACACACCATGCTTACACAACTCCTTTAAATACAAAAGAGTCAACTTCTCCATCGAGAACCTATCATTAATTGGAATGATATAAGCAGATTTGGTCAGTCTGTAGACGATGAACCAAATTGAATCAAATCCAGATGATGACCTTGGAAGATTCGTGATAAAATCCATGGTGATTCTATCCCACATCCAAGCAGAAATAATAATATGTTGTAAAAGCAATCCTGATGGATTTTGGTGTTCCGCCTTGACCATCGCAAAAGTTAGATATTTACTAACGTATGTAGCGATGTCTGCTTTCATATTTGGCCATCAGCACAATTTCCTTATATAAAGATACATTTTACCAAAAATGGCATGAATAGAATACTTAAACTTATGAGATTCTAACATGAGTAAATCTCAAAATCCTCCATATTTAGGTCACCACAACGACCTTTTAAACACTTAACGCCATCGGCTCCCATCTTAATGGTTCTCATTAGCCGCGAAACCATTCATCATCTATCTTATCCTTCTTACAAGCATCGGCTATTTCTAAATTGCTCGGGCAAATTATTATGCATGGTTATTACTAAGGAACACATCCTAAATGGGTTCTTCATCCTTTCTACATAATGCGTCAGCAACTACATTCACCTTCCTCGCTGAAATAATATCATGACCATAATCACTCAGAAATTCTTTCTTCAATATTTTCTAAGTTTTAGTTTCATCTCAGCTATTATCTTTATTAGTTTTGCCCAGTCTGACGTTTAAGGCGTCGATAAATATTACAAGTAATTAAATACTAGGTATTTAATTTATGAAACGTAAACATAAAAAGTTTTAAATTTCCCAGTTCGTACAATTATAGACAAATGTTCAAAATAAATTTGAATTTAGTTAACACGATCTTCGTTGATTTATCAAAAATAATTAACAAGATCCGTAAATGTTCCGAAAAATCTTTGTTTAAACTTTGGTCAAAATTTTCTTAGTTGAAGAGCAAAAACTAACGCTCCAAATTCCAAGTCATTAGTTATATGGTTTCCTCAATTCCTCCTAGGTTGTCTTCAGGTATACACAAACATCTACTCCTAAGGGAGTTTTAGTTAAATGATCTGGGTATGAGAGGATAATTCCTTAATAATCCTTCGATAAATATCTGTCAAAACATATTCGCTCTTGCTTTTTGGTATAACCCAAAGCCTTAATGGCTCTGATCTTTGAAGATTCAACATAGATCCCACTATCATTAATCACACGGTCAAAGAATGTAAGGGATCAAGCCTTAAATCACATGATAAATACTCAAGGTACAGTTTTTCACTGCTCGGCCAACTCAGGGCTATCTACAAATGATTACTAACTCCTTCTTATTCTTAGAAACAAACAGATGGTCCTTAATGATCTCAAGAATAAATTTATCAAATTACAGCCTACACACGTGATTCACCAAATTTATGAATGCTACATGTGCATTGGCCAATCCAAACGACATCACATGAAACTCATAATGTTCATTATGAGTTCTAGATGTAGTGATTGGAATAGAAAATATTCTTTGCGGACGCGAATTTGATGATAACCATGTCGTAGATCAAATTTTTGAATATACGCTAGAACGTTGTAAATGATCGAACAAATCTTTCATCTTGGGTAATGGATATCAATTTTGATCGTCAATTTATTCAGTTCACGGTAATTAATGAATATATGGAATGATAATACCATAGCTCTTCATGATGAAGAGCTCGGTAGAATAAAAGCTTTCTCCGATAACTCTCTTAGTTGTACGGTAACTCTTTTGATTCAGATGGTGCTGACGTATAGTGCACATGCCACAGATGCAGCATTGGGAATATAATCAATACTAAATTCAACTTGCCTTAATGGCGGAAGTCTAGGTAATTAATCAACAAATACCTCTAAAAGTATCAGATAACAGGAACATTTTCTTATTTAATTTAACTTAGGTTCTTTCTAAATTACAAGATCTATGACTAGTTTACAACCATTCATGTATAATTTCAAGCCTAAACGTAGGATACGGTCATCCATCGGGAATTATTTAGATCACCTTTGATAATCAACTTCTTATCTTTTAGGGGAATTCTACTCGAGTTCCCATCAATCAAGACAATGACATCATGTCATAATCAACCAATCCATTCAAATGGCACTACCAACTTTCCAGTTTCATTACCGTTAATAAGACGAGAACTTCTCAAAAGACTAAGAATAACTCGTAACCCTTCACAAAATCAAGGATATCTGGAGACATAGCTTATAGAAAAAGAGTAAGGTCAACGCATGATTTACGCGAGAGAATTTCAAATCAGATAAAGACGAAAATATTAACAAATATGGATCTATCCCATGTTTTCATGATTTGTTTACGCATCCCAAGGCACCTGGGATCGTTACTCACGTTACTCAAAGGCAGTCTATTTTAAAATAAAATATAGGAATGTTGAAACTCCAAGCCGGATATCAATAACTGATAATTGGATAAGTTTCCAAGGAATCTTTTCATGAAGAAATGAAAAGAAGTGGATGTTAATTGTCAAATAAGACAATACCCACATATAAGTAAATTCGATTTGGAAAAATGGTACGGGCACATACGTAGGTGTTCCTAACAATATGTCCCTATTTTGCACTTCTTGCAGATCTCATAAAGAAAATTTAATCTTTCATAATTACAAAGAAAAATGTAGGGTTTATTATCAATTTCATGGTGACTACTAATCAGCCTTGCATGGTCCCTTCCAAACTGTACGTAGGCGCGCAACTATGTACAATAAGAATTAACGATGCAATACTCAGTTAGTTAAAATTTTGTCATCATGTTTAAAATATATATATTCATGTTTAATTATTGAATAAAAATAAAAAATATGATTTTTCTGAAATGTTCATCATTATGAAAGCATTTCCATTTACAAGATGTTTAATAAAAACTTTATTTCGATTGTAATTACTTAATGGTACCAATTTAAATAACTCATATGAAAATAAGAATTTCATATTTTCCCTAGATGGTATCGTATTACTTATAAAAACAAAGAGTGATCTGGAAAAAGGAGTGATGAAGAGTTGTTAACCAAGAACAAATTACAATATGATAGGAAATGAGCTTAGCCAAATAATCATGAGGTTCATGACCTTGATGGCACTCAGGAATACAAAGAGAAGAATCTACAACGCAACTCTATCCGAAATGATTACTTGCTCAATGGTTGCATCAGTAATACGAACATTAGGAAGAAGCAAGAAAAGATAGATAACATCGATACATGTAGAGTTTAGAAATAAAAGATAGTCTTTTCATTAATCACAAACAAGTCAAAATTGTACCGTCACACATTACGTGTCGCCATGTCATACAATTTCAAGGACTCGTCCTACCAACTGATATCTCAGTTAAGTTAGTGATTTTAAAAGATACTACAATGAATACTAATCTACAAGAGTCATTAGGTGTTCCATGTGTCCCGGAAGATCCATCGTTCCCAATTCAGAAGAAGATTTCTTCAATTTATTTCTTGGACACTAGGCATCCTCGTTATTGGACAATGGCCTAGGAACAACCTTTAACACGAACCACCAATCATTTAAAACCTTATAATTGAACCACAGGACTTAACAACTTCCTTTTAACAATCTCGTATTCCATACGAGTTAAATTTGACTTTATTCAACTTTCAACCAACTTATACTCAACGCGACGTTCTACCTCATTCTCCAATACTTTCAACCTTATTCTTCGGCTTAGGAAAGGCAATAAAAACTCGATATGAACAACACTTAATTTCCAATTCTATAGCTCTTATAACAATAATTATCAAATGAGTCACTAGTATGAAATGACTCACACATTCAATTAGACTTCTCGAAAAGGTACAAATGGCATGAGGCTATTGGGTAAAGGTTCCAATGACAGCCTCAAGTGCAACATTTACCTTTTCGATTTCAAATTTAAGAATTGGGTGACACCGAATCAGATGATACATTTCTAGGTGGTGAGGTTTTGTCAAACTCCACTCTATAAGAAAAGATCGTCATGACAACGATATCAGATTTAATCTTGACAATTTATCTTTAAAATCACAATCAACTAATATCAACATTTCTACAAATATCAACCATTTTGTTGGGATCCTAAACATCCACAACTTGGTTTAGATCTAGAATAGCTAGATTTCCTACAGGAATAGCTTCGATTGATTTGCGAGGGGACTTAGGGTTCCTTGTGACAATCTACGTCGTATAAATATCTCGTATAAGTATTAGAATAATCATTAAACAATCATGTAATCAAATTACAACATATATATAATCCAAGTTATATATATTAAAATAACACTTCTCAGTCTGGCCTTGTCGGTAACTCGAGAATTCTTCGGCACTGTTATAGTTAAAAGATTTTTATACATTTTTCTCAAAATATTTATTTAAAATTATTTATGGTTAAAATATTTTTGAAATATTTTATTCAAAACCTTGGTTTTAAAAATCTTTCGTTCTCTATAACGAGACCTCTGGTACCAAACTCTAACACCCCCAAATATTTCACATTTCAAATCAGCGGAAGAGTCGTTGGTGTTACGGGATAGCACATTACTCAAATCATAGACAACACTTGAAAGTCGCGTCGTTTAATAAGAAAGCATTTTCCATTCATAAATATCAAATTACATAGGTCCTCAGGTCAAAGTATATCTTACAAATTTACAAAACATTTGAATGGAAATTTTTATTTAAATGCGGGCCATAAATTCTTGTCGTCTTCTCGAGACTTACCTTCAAGTACCTGAGATAAAACATGTTAAAAGTCAGCGAAACGCTGAGCGAGTCCATAGAGTTTAATAATAACCATTAATCATAAAACCGGTATATAATCATTACCGAAAAACATTTTTGTACAAATCTTTGTCATAGACCATAACATAGGCCTAAAACATTTTATACGAATCATTGTCGTAAATCATAACATAGGCCTTAAGCATTTGATACGAATCATTGTCGTAAATCATAACTTAGGTCAAAAATATTTTATACGAATCATTGTCGTAACAACACCATTCATTTCGTTCTATAACGTTGCTTATAAAATAATAAAAACCGTTATATAAAACAGTTCGTAAAACCAGAACACGGGTATAATCATAAATAAGACCCCATATTGCTAGATAGGCAATATATTATAATTCAAATTACATATCATACGTTATTCCTGAGACCTCAGCCTTAGTATTACCATTATAATTATTATTACCGGATTATTATAAGCCGCATGACATTGTTACCTTTCTATAAAACATATCGGGTAGCTAGCCCAGATTTCATTTTCCCATTTAAAACAGCGTGTCGTCACAATAATCACGCAAAATATACCACTCTCATACATAAATTCACTTACCAATCAATGTGGCACGACGGGGATCAACCGTCAAGGCGCGAACTGGGGTGATCTTCCCCAAATAGTACTATTATATGCATAAGCGTCTACAAATTCCGGTAGTTCACAATTCGTGCTAATGGGATTTATTGTGACATAACCTAACTTATAATAATTAATAACATGATTTTTACTCGTTGAAAAGTTCGTTCTCGGTGTCTCTTCGAATTGATTTCCGGTTAATTGTGTGAGATTAGTTGTTCTTGGTGAAACAAATATTTGTGGTTTTGGAGAATAAATGAGCAGGACTTAATAATAAATGACGAGAAATTAAAACAAGTTAAAATGTAAACGGTGCGATATTTAAAACTTTAAAAGTAAATTACGAAAAATGAAAGGACGTAAAATTAAAATTTAACAAAAAGTAAATGATGCAAATTAAAACTTAAACTAAAAGTAAAGCAAAAATAAAAATTCAAATAAAGAAAAAGGTGGGAAAAATAAAGCCTGAATATAAAAGACAAAAATACTTAAACAGAAAAAATCCCAAAGAAAATTAGACAGAACCCTTCATTCGGAAGTTTTAAAACTTCCGGATGAAGCTTCCTTCATTCGGAACTTTGGAACTTCCGGATGAAGGAGCATTCATTCGGAACTTTGGAACTTCCGGATGAAGGAGCATTCATTCGGAACTTTGGAACTTCCGGATGAAGGAGCATTCATTCGGAACTTTGGAACTTCCGGATGAAGCTACCTTCATTCGGAACTTTTGACTTCCGGATGAAGCTACCTTCATTCGGAACTTTTAACTTCCGAATGAAGCACTTGGTCCGGAACTTTAAACTTCCGAATGAAGGATTCTTGATCCGAAACTTCTTGGAAATGATAAGATACAGTAACTATGAACCCGAAGAACAGGGGATGTATAGTAACACGATCCAACACACAAATTAATCAGATTCAAACAAAATATTAAAACGAAACAACCAATAAGCATCAACTAACAATAATCAATCAAAATAAATCATCAAAACTAACAAACATAACCAAATTAATATAACAAGAACATGAACAATGATGAATAAGAACAAATCAAACAAGAAATGAAGAAGATGATAAATGAAAAGCTTGATTAAAAAGTAAGGATTCAATAACAAAAGCTTAATCACAAATTAATCTAGAGAGAGAAAGCATAGATCTAGAGAGAGAAACTACCTACTCCTAATCTAATCCTAAAACTAACCAACCCTCTCACATGTTGTGAGGGTGGTATTTATAGGAGAGGGGAAGGGTTGGTGGCTTCCTCTTTCTTTCATTCTTTCTTGGTCCTCAGTCTTTCAGTCTTCTTAAATTCTTCGACTTTTCAGACTTTGTCTCGGGATTTCTTTGAACTCGTCTTGTAATTTCTTCATAATTTAGACTTGAGTCCTTCGGCTTTTAGTAAACTTCCGTCTTTTGACTTTTTCTTCGATAAATCTTAAGAATTGGTCTTGGACTTCCGTTCTTTTTCCACTCTTGATCTTTCGACTTCATCTTTCGTCTTTTTCTTCGATAAAAGCCCGTGAAAGACGTGTTTTCTCCACTTTTCACCTTCTCGACCCTAAAACACAATAAAAACACAAACCACGCATAATTCCGCCATTTACGACATAAAATATACGTTCAGGTCCCGTTTTAATGTAATTAAGTGGTAGAAAAGATGGGTGTTTTCACACCTATCAAATCCCCTACACTTAACCATTGCAATGCCCTCATGCAATGCTTAGTGATAAAGCAAGGTTTACACTTTCCATCATAATCAACCTACCTTGGCCTTTATTAAACAACTAAGGAAAATCAAAAAGATAGAAAATAACAAGATGCGACAAGGAAGAAACAAGTAAAGAAATCTAAGACTTACATTAGGGCTTGTGTGTCATGAATGTTTCTCACCCTCAAGTTTCACGTTCCCCATGCCAAGCTTAAAAACAAGATCATTGTTAGTACAAGTTAGCATAACAAACATTTACTCATGCAGTTCAATTAATCACTTAAACTCCCTTATTCATATGGGTATCTCTTATGTTTTATTGATGTCTTGAATGATCACGAGGATGCATTGTTGACTTATTTCGATAATTTATTTAAGCTGAAAGCAAAGTAGGACGATTTGATCAATAGTTAGCTAAAGGACAAAATCTCTTAAAACTGCTTCTCGGGATATCAAAAAGTTCATATCTTGGCATAACTTGGTTCACGATTTGAGACCTTTCTCGGGCCGATATTTGGCATGTACTTCATACTTCATATCTTGAGAGACGTGCTTGAGATAATGGTCGTCTCATCGTTCATAGAGTTTCTTCACTTGGAGACTTTTGAGATGTACTCCAACTTTGTTGACCACGACTTCATGATTATTTCTTCAATCTTTATTTGGGATTTTGAGATACAACGATCTGCCTCCTTTTCGGACTTGGATCTATTTATCCTCATACCTTGTTAGGGTCTTTTCGGATAGGCTTCTCCATGATCTTTATGGGAGTTGATTGCTTTCCGTCGTGAGTCTTGATCCTTCATATTGACTTTGGGAATAATGCTTTTCACATCACTTTGGATCTTCAGCAATAAAATTGAATCCTCATGCCTTGTTAGGGCCTTTTCGGACTCGCCAATCTTCGCGCCCCGCTTCATAAGTTATGCCTTGGCTATGAACTCTTATCATTACCGAGCAACTTTTAAACGATCTTGGGTTAGAAGCTAAGTAACTTTTCAAATCGTACGACCTTACTTATTGCAGATAATTTATTAGCAAGTGATGGGAGAAAAAGATCATAATTAACTCACATAAGTTAATGAGAGAATACCAAACTTGTAACCAACTCTATCATTTCTCGTTCTCCACAATTTAAAATCTCAAGGAATGAGACTCGTGGATGCTTAGCCTAATAAACCAATTAAGGTCTACATGGTAAGGATACTAGCTAGAGTGAACTTAGATAAGTAAACTCGGGTTGAGTCAAAATATTCACAACGGGCCTAATATATCTAAGATATCTAAACTTGCTAAAACCATTTTTATTAAAATGCTTAGAAAGTAACAAAAATAAAGGAGACTACAACTAGGCCAGAATAGATTAAAAATTTTGAAAAATGTCGAAAATTTGATTTTCCGGTTAAAATGAGGGCAAATACAAGGAAAAGGCCACTTAACTTCGATAGAAGTCCCCCCTACACTTAATATAAACATTGTACTCAATGTTTAAGCATGTGGGAGTAAACTCCCCTACACTTAGGACATTGTGCACTTTGTTTAAATCTCGTTAAGGGAAAGACAACTAAAGAGATTCCTATTTTAATAGTGAGAAATATAAAATAGTGAATCTAAAAGAGTTTAGGATAGAACCGGGAAGAAGGGAACACGGAATCACGGTTCGTCAAAAGTCATCAAGAGTGTGTCTTTGAAGCTCTAATCCCTGTACATGATAAGAAAGAGAACAAGAAACACCAACGGGGGTCCCCCCTACACTTATGGTGAAATAAGATAGATAATTGGGTTGCCTCCCAAAAAGCGCTTGTTTTTGTTGACCGAGTCACGAGCCTGACTCGTCCCAGAATTAAATGGTCCATGGGGAAGCCTCGAATGTGATACCGGGATCAAAGACCTTGTCCTCGTTCCCGGTTGACATCAACAAAGGAGAGGCGGGGGGATAAGTCTTGAAAGGGAGAAAGGTCCTTTCAACATATGTATTGTATGTGAATTCAAGATCCACGGGAGGTGGGTTGGGTATAGTAAGCATATTGTCCTCCCCCAAAGACAATGGATGCTGAGCAAATGGCAAAGCCGTAATGGTATCAATCATAGCATAATCAATGTCACCTCCCGGATCAAAGCACTCATCCTCCGTGATAGTGGCTAAAAAGGAGGACGGAAGGTGCTCGGGAGGGGAACTTGGGTCAATACTTTCCTGCAGCAAATTATCAAAAATAATGTCCCCCTCCGTTTCAGAGTCATCAATACCTGGAGGGATGGAGTGGATGTCGATTTCTTCCAGCAATGGGTCATTATCTTCAACGGGAGGAATAGATGGAGGTAGAGACTTAGAAAGAGAAGGAGAAGTCAACGCTTCGATTTGAGCAATAAGAAGGTGCACTTTCCGTAATCCATCGCGAAGAAGCACGTCTTCCACCTCATCCACAAGATCATGTTCATCGGTGAACTGCTCGTAAATCGGAGAGAATAAATCGTCATCGCCCGCATCTCCCGGTGGAGATTGAGAAACTTCAAAAGTGAAATTCTCATAGGAAATAGAAGAATCGTCATCATTATGATCGACCTCGTCTGTAAGAGCAACGTCGTCCTCAGGCTCCATAGCAGGAAAGTCACAAACCTCATCATCCAATACTTTGTCGATACCAACATCACTAAGCTCATTCAGCGAATCTAGATCCTTAGATGTAGAAGGAACATCGAGAGTAGGAGCAGTAACTTCAGAAGATGAGTTGAAAGTGCATACAGCATCATCGTCATCATCATCATAATAGTATTGACGCACAAGCGGAGGGGTATAATCACTAAGATTAGATACTTGCTCTTGTTGCAGTCGCTTTTCCTCGTCCCTAAGTTCTTTAAGCAAAACGACGGCTTCTTGAGGTTGCAAAACAATGGAGTGTGTTTCTTCATTCAAGGTAGTGAGTTGTGGGTCAAGATGCATTTACTGAGAGGATTGATGATTGAGGGTGTGATGTGGGTGCTCAAAGTGTTGAAAACCTGAATTGTAGCAAGGTTGTGGCTCATAGTTGTTCATCGGTTGAGAATAATTAGAAACCGGGTTTGGTTCATAAAAATCCATAGGTGAAGAAAATTGAGGACACGGATTTGGCTCATAACAATTCATTGGTTGACAATAATAGGTATCGTGAGGACCCCCACAGTTGTTGCAAACCGGGTATGGAGAAAAATCAAGTGCGTCTTGTGGATAGCTATTGTCATTGTCATAATTGTACCCCGGTTCTTGCCCGTGACCAGACGGGTATCGAACCGGGCACGGAACATACCAATGAGAATCGCTTCCACAATAGATGCACGGGGGAACAGGAGGTAGGTTCAAAAAGTACGAATTAGTCGAGTTGCACAAAGGACAAAATCCGGATTGTGTGTAGTCGATATCGTTTCCGCACCGCTCACATGTACACCATTGACAAGAGTTGTTCCCAGATAATTGTTTCCCACACCGGACGCAATGGACATAAAAATCCATAAAGAAAGATAGATAAGCAAGAAGAATATTTTTGGTGCAAAACTTTGAAAAAGAAATGCTTTTTATGATTTTTCAAATGTTTTTGGATTTTTGAAAATTTTTGACAAGAAAAATAACGTTCACAAGTGAACGGATCCCAAAATCCAACGCGTCACTCACAAAAAACCTTCGATCTTCACGAAAAGAGCCGGCAGCGGCGCCATTTTAATAACATGATTTTTACTCGTTGAAAAGTTCGTTCTCGGTGTCTCTTCGAATTGATTTCCGGTTAATTGTGTGAGATTAGTTGTTCTTGGTGAAACAAATATTTTTGGTTTTGGAGAATAAATGAGCAGGACTTAATAATAAATGACGAGAAATTAAAACAAGTTAAAATGTAAACGGTGCGATATTTAAAACTTTAAAAGTAAATTACGAAAAATGAAAGGACGTAAAATTAAAACTTAACAAAAAGTAAATGATGCAAATTAAAACTTAAACTAAAAGTAAAGCAAAAATAAAAATTCAAATAAAGAAAAAGGTGGGAAAAATAAAGCCTGAATATAAAAGACAAAAATACTTAAACAGAAAAAATCAAAAAGAAAATTAGACAGAACCCTTCATTCGGAAGTTTTAAAACTTCCGGATGAAGCTTCCTTCATTCGGAACTTTGGAACTTCCGGATGAAGGAGCATTCATTCGGAACTTTGGAACTTCCGGATGAAGGAGCATTCATTCGGAACTTTGGAACTTCCGGATGAAGGAGCATTCATTCGGAACTTTGGAACTTCCGGATGAAGCTACCTTCATTCGGAACTTTTGACTTCCGGATGAAGCTACCTTCATTCGGAACTTTTAACATCCGAATGAAGCACTTGGTCCGGAACTTTAAACTTCCGAATGAAGGATTCTTGATCCGGAACTTCTGGGAAATGATAAGATACAGTAACTATGAACCCGAAGAACAGGAGATGTACAGTAACACGATCCAACACACAAATTAATCAGATTCAAACAAAATATTAAAACGAAACAACCAATAAGCATCAACTAACAATAATCAATCAAAATAAATCATCAAAACTAACAAACATAACCAAATTAATCAAAACCCACTTGATCAAAATCATAAAAACTCAAGAACATGAACAATGATGAATAAGAACAAATCAAACAAGAAATGAAGAAGATGATAAATGAAAAGCTTGATTAAAAAGTAAGGATTCAATAACAAAAGCTTAATCACAAATTAATCTAGAGAGAGAAACTACCTACTCCTAATCTAATCCTAAAACTAACCAACCCTCTCACATGTTGTGAGGGTGGTATTTATAGGAGAGGGGAAGGGTTGGTGGCTTCCTCTTTCTTTCATTCTTTCTTGGTCCTCAGTCTTTCAGTCTTTCAGTCTTCTTAAATTCTTCGACTTTTCAGACTTTGTCTCGGGATTTATTTGAACTCATCCTGTAATTTCTTCATAATTTAGACTTGAGTCCTTCGGCTTTTAGTAAACTTCCGTCTTTTGACTTTTTCTTCGATAAATCTTCAGAATTGGTCTTGGACTTCCGTTCTTTTTCCACTCTTGATCTTTCGACTTCATCTTTCGTCTTTTTCTTCGATAAAAGCCCGTGAAAGACGTGTTTTCTCCACTTTTCACCTTCTCGACCCTGAAACACAATAAAAACACAAACCACGCATAATTCCGCCATTTACGACATAAAATATACGTTTAGGTCCCGTTTTAATGTAATTAAGTGGTAGAAAAGATGGGTGTTTTCACACCTATCAATAATCTATTTCAATCATCCATTTTGGGTCATAAAATCAATTGAGTCCATATCAATAAACATACAATCGGAACCACTTGTGTTCTATTTTTACTAAAACTATCATGTTATCTCCCTTGCGGGTTTATAAAACACTTTAAAAAACATTTAAAAGAGTGCGAGGCTATGAACTCACGTTGGCTGGGAAAGGCATGTTATCGGCAATTAGGATGTACGGTACGTGCCTCGATCACGGGAAACCTAAACAAATAATAATCGGTCTTAGACTATCTTAAAATAACTTTACAAAGTTGTTATATATATGTAATGATGTCATAACATGATGATCAAGTGGGGTTTTATTCCTTACACAATATTACTAGTTGTTATGTACTAGTTAACTTAGTCTAGTTATACTAGTTTTAGCCCATTTACATATTAAGGCCCAATAAGCCCATTAAGAGTCCAATACATTATATTAGTCCATTTATCTTTTTAAGACCAGACCCATACTCATATGTTGGGCCCAAGTGGGTTAAGCCCATGAGTAAGTCCAATATTATTAAACCAAACTAGTTGGCCTAGTGGTCCAACAAGGCTAATTTGACCCATCATGGTCCATTAGTTATAAAGCTCGGTTTTGTCGATTTTTACTTGTCAAATGTGTTTACATATCAGTATATGTTCTATAAAAATATTACATTAGACGGGTCCGACCATCTAAGTTTTATTTGGCGAAAACGTTAATCTTTCGGTTTTAGCCGAAAAGACGTAAAACTTATATATAGTTTGTAGTTTTAGAAAACATTTGAGTTTTATTTTTATAAAATGTAATATTTACTTATTATAGTTTATAAACATATTTTATATTACTTATATCAATTTATTAACTTATACATACTTATTTTATATAGTATTTCACATTGAGTGCTCTTTTAATAGTATATACTTTAGTCAAATCTGATATAGAATTTCAAGTCCACCATTTTGATCATATATTGAGTGCTACAAGGAGTTGAAACCCCAAATTTTTACGGTATAAACTACATGATATGTGCTACAAATAACTTTTCTGTAGCTCATACTCAAACTACATCTAAGTATATTTAATAATTCGTCCAAAATAGACCAGACAGATTAGTATCACAAAAGTGTTTTGGTCATATCTGGCTCATTTTTAACAATCCATTGTATGGCCAATTCACCACTTATGTAATAATTATTTATCTATTTGTATATACAATAATCTCATCCATTTAACCAAGTAAAAATATTGAAAGTTACTGTTTATTACAGCCTACTAATCTAGTTAAGATTTTAACAACTTTTTCTTGTAGTTTTATACTTTTTAACCTAACCTAATGACATAAAATCCCCATGCAATCACTTGATCATCATTCATAGATCTCTTACATATAAATTTTGAAGTAAATAGATAAATACATTTAAAAAAATAGTAGGATGATGGTAGGAAGACAATCTTTATACCAACCAAAGTGATGGAATAGGTTGAGATTTTGGATGAACAAGTTTGATCCTTGCAACCAAATCTTTATCTTTTCAAAACATCTTTTTTTGATCTTCAAATATATGTACTCCTCTTGAGAAATCAGCCCAAGAAATCCTTAGATTCTTCCTTTTATAAGTTGTAATCACCTCCAAACATCCTCCTTTTATGTGGTTTTCAACATATATTAAATATGTATTAAGTTGTAGGTTGAAAATTGATGAATATGGTTGTGTGGTGGTGGTTATGGATGGCACAAGAGAGGAGAGGGAGAGGATTTTGGTTAAATTTTCTAGTTTACACATTCAAGTGTGTGTGTGAGAAGATTTGAGGTGTTAAGTACTTTGGTGAGTTATAAGACATGTATCTCATGTCTATGCTATAAGGTTGACACCAAAGAGGTGTGGTGTCCACCCATTATGGGGGTGGGACAAGTGTAAACTTGTTTTATCTCCATTAATTTACGGGTACTCCTCGATTCTAGTTTTCTTGATTTGTGTGCCCTCGGGTCGATTTACGAAAAACGTTTTTATAAATTATGAATCTACGGCACAAAATTATTCTAATAAAAATTGTCTCATCAAAAACGGAGCACAAAAGCGTAAATACGTAAACCTAGGGTTTCCGGTTTAATCGTAAAAGACGCTAAATTATGCACGTAAGTCCTAATTTCTTCTCGTAAATATTTGTTTTCATGAACCCACATAAATCAAAATTTCAAAATAATATACGAGAAAAAATTTATTTCCTTAAATGTCGGACTGTCACAAAAACGGAGTATGTAAACGTAAACACGTAACGTAGAGCTCTCCGGTTTAGACGTAGACGATGCTTATTTAAGACGTAGCCCTTATTTCTTCCCAAATGTGAGTGAGTTCATAATCTTCCAATAAAATAATGATTATAAATAATACTTGAGAATAAAATAAAGACCTCAAATTAACGGATTGTCACATATATAGGTTGATTATATCTTAGGGTTAAGTAAGTGAGCTTAAGGTCCTATTCTTTGAAAACTTGTACTTTATGCTTTAATAATTTGTAACTTAGTTTAAGATAAATCTATTAACTTATTATGATATTTAGTTGAGTTTTATAATTAGTTGCAAAACTTTAGACTCTAATTCATTATAGAATGGATTTTATATGTTAATCTTGGTTATAGGTCATTTACTTGTAATTAGCTTGAGATTTGTGAATATTAGTGTTTTGTGATCAATTACATTTCCTTTATATGATAGATTATATTTAGTATAATGTATTTGATAATAGTACATAGATATTATATAGTTATATTGCTTGAACCATTAGTTTATAAGGGATTTCTAGGGTTTCTAAGGCTTTCTTAGGAATTTAAGGTATCCTTGTTGTATTTGAGTTGTTCTTATTCATTGTATATACATATAGTTACTTTTAGAACTTAGACTTGATATATACATAGTGTTTATAACATATAGGCATATGTTGATGTGGCAATTGAGATAGTGAGCATTCATATATTCAACAATTCAGTCACATACCATAGTAAAATGCAAAAATTTCTTAGCAAAATTACATCTTTATGTTTAAACATAGAATTACATTAGTCAAAATTACTGGAAGTTATAGCCTTACCAATCATAACTGGTCCCACAGATGACCATACATCTATGTACCAAAACAAGGCTACCCGCCTTACCAAATCACAACTAGTCCGATAGACGCCCATACATCTATGTACCAAAACAAGGCTACCTGCCTTACCAAAATCAAAACTGGTCCCATAGACGCCCATACATCTATGTACCAAACCAAGTCTACTCGCCTTACCAATATCCACTGAGATAGTACATGTCCCCCAATCCAAATCACAATACAATCAAGATTCACATAGCAAGTAACACATAAGTAAACACACATTGTCCAAAACAAACCATTCAAAAAACAATCACAACTATACATTGCAAAATCATTACAGTGTCTTTTCCATCCCATTTGGAAGTAAAGAAAATCATTTATCAAGCTCAAGAATATGGGACTATGAAACTCATGTGAAGGGAGCTTCTCAAAATTCCCGCACACTAGCAAAGATCTATACACAACAATGTATATAATCAAAATATGAACCAATAGTATCCCAACGCGGATCATCAATCTATGGAAACTTTGTACAAAATTTAACTTTTACCCAAAATTATCTTCCGTGATTTTACATTGGTCGTTTTAAAACTATAAAATCATAGTAGTAATTTATGTAATCACTTTAAATGTAAAATTAAAGTATACAAAATTCTTCATAACTCATTTATTTAGTATTGCATTCATAAATAATAATAACTGATGTAAACCAGCTAAACTTACACGTATAAAATATTTAAGTAGAAGTTTTTATTTTTATTTTAAATTTTACCTTATTTTAAAGATGGTCTCTCAAAACTATAATAAACCAGTGTTGGTCATATATATAAAAAAATTATATGACATCTTATTTTAAGACAAAATTTTGTTACTTAACCCTTATTTCTTCGAGTACCCATAAAAATCATTTTATCTATGTTCTTATTACAAAATAGGTTTTCGATAGATTATCATTTGGAAGAGTCGTGACACTCAAAACGAAGACATCATTATCCCAAAAGAACTTCAAAACATTCTAATGAGTCTAATACCAAAATACCACCTGAAAACAAAGACCTGTTATAAAGACTCGACAAAACCTTATTAACTTATAAGTTATAAAGACTCATCCATACTATCGCTCAAAGAACCAAAACCAAAAGTATTTAACATACCTCTCAAAGTAAACCAAATCGAAACGCATGATGGCAACATAGGACTTCGAATTATCATGGTATAACAAGGAACTCTAACACGAAAGTTAAGTATCTCAACAAACAACGGATTTAACTAACCAACTTAAAAACCACCATGAGAGAAACTTACTACCTACACAACAATCCATAACACCACCTCGCATAATCCAGCGTACATATACGTATATGTACTATCAAAATCAATCAACCATGCAATCAAAACCAATCCAGGTAATCATACTTGCAAGTCCACTTGTGTTGTGGCACATACATAATTACGTTGGCCACCGTAATTATATATGTCCCCTTTCACGTATGTACTCCCTCCTATGACGACATTTCTTGATATTAACAATTCATGCATCACATAACACATAATTCAACAAAAAACCAAAAAGAAACCACCATATAACTCAAATATAGATCTAGAAAAAATATCATTTATGCTAGAGAAAAAAATATCTCCAAAATGATAGAAAGAAAAACGAGAAATCCAAATTTGAAATGTAAATCATTCACATGAAATCACCAATGATAACAACGCTTTCTTTATATTAGGTACCAAATAAATAAGGGAAAACCAATGTATACTATATACATATCATAGGAAATAATGAACAATTAAGTGATTTCAAAAGCGTTCGAGCATAAAAAAAATATAAGCATTTACGTACACACCACATATAATCCCTCTATGCATCTACATGGGGGTTCCTAGGTCATAAAAAAAATCCAACAATGACTA